>CM031920.1:17845822-18465168 GCA_018703695.1 Prunus fruticosa | reverse complement strand
TAGCATGTGAATGATTTCTATAAATAAAAACCAAATATTTTAGTAAAATATAAAAATATTAGGTAAGACCAAAATCAAGAAAAATAATAGAATGATCCAAAGTTTCAAAAAGTGGTTAGTAAAACATTAGATTTTTACATGTCAAATATTTACTATTTATGGTTATCTTAAATTTCAATTTTAAGTAATCATGATAACATCTTGATTACCATTTATAAAATAGATATCTCGTTCATTGACAATTTTGTGTGCATAAAATACTATATATATATATGTTGGCACTAAAACTGAACATATAGAGATGAGTGCAACTTACAAGTGAGATGGACGATCAAGGATCGATTGGTGTTAGGATGAACGGGATTTCTTTCCTATCGGTTGATCCTGAATGGAAGGAAGTTGAGACTCGTAAGGTCTATGGAAGCAAGTATGGAACCAGCCTAAGACCTCCGATGCCAAAGTAAGTTTGTTTTCCAGGAGCTCTTGTCTTGACCATATAAAAGTATAGAAGTCAAGCTGAAAAGTCTTACCTCTCCTGGTGAAGGGGCCTATTTCTAAAGGGCATTTTGGATGCTCTTCGTACTCATTTTGGATGTGGGAACTTGATGGGAGGCCCTCTAGGTGACACGAGTCTTTAATATTTGAGGCGGGTGTTTGGAGGTTGATCGGCAGAATTGGATGTGGGATCCTGATTGCTAATAATGTATGAGCCTCTAGTTTGTTTGCGGCTTTGAGACAATGCCATCGGTAGCCTATGCCGATTGTGCAAGGCCTTGGGTACTTGGGTGAGTTGCTCTCGTATGCACGTGTCGTTGTATGACGAAGGTCAGATATGGTACAAACAATATATATGTTATTTCACCAAATAACTTAAAATCTAAGATATAGATTTTTATAAAATTGATTAAGTATAATCTATATTTTCATATAATATAACATATTATTGCTACTAATTTAAAATCTAAGAATATATATTTTTATAAAATTGATTCTTAATTTAAAGTATAGTCTATATTTCCATACTAAGCAAGAGAACACTATCATACACAAGCATATAATCATTTAAATACTTATTTGCAAAATCGACCAATTACTAATTCGATTTTTTCTTTCATGTTTTCAATGTGATTTCTTTTTTATTTTTCTTTTGTGTATTTATAAGTATATATATAATAAAAATGATCCAATATAATAATTCTATATTAATAATATCAATTATAAATAAATATTCAATGAAATATATATAAATATATTATACCTTAATTTACAAAGAAAAGGGCCCATAGTATAATGCTAAGGTAAGAGTAGACGTTGAAGAAGTAAAATTGGGTCCTTAGGCTTGTGAACACGAGAGTTTACATCATTAAGAACCACTATTACACTATCATGGACAGATGCATTCCATAAGCTTGTAAATAATATCCTCAAGTTTGTACATTACAACATTTGGGTTCACATTTAAGAACTTACACATCCGTGTTAAGGTGAATCCTAATCCATAACATTGTATACTCATTTACAAAGAAAATGATCTCCCTTACAACATTAAGGTAAATGTGGACCTTAGAGAAGTAATTGTGGAACTTAATTATTCTTGTAAACACTAGGGTTTACAAGATCAAGGATCCCATTTACAATTATTTGGACTCAAACTTCTATAAACTTATAAAGTGTATTCATAAACTTGTAATATTGTAATTTACAATCAGAAAGGGTCTCCATTACAATATTAAGGCAAGGGTGGATGTCACATCCTTGATTCCAACTCCGTCGTAGCACAATGTTGTCCGCTTTGGGGCCCCCTCTCCCTCGCAGTTTTTTTTATAGGAGCTCACGAGTAACTTCTCATGGGGTCACCCAACCTGGGATTGCTCTGGCCCCCAACTCGCTTAACTTCGGAGTTCCTATGACTCCGAAGCCAATGAGCTCCCAAAAGGCCTTGTGCTAGATGGATGCGGGCATGTACATATAAGGCACATCACCCCTCTCCGTTGGTCGATGTGGGATCTTACAATCCACCCCCTTAGAGGCCCGATGTCCTGTCGGCACACTCGCATCACACGGGGAGTGGCTCGGTACCAAGTTGTCACATCCTGGAATCAACTCCGCCGTAGCACGATATTGTCCGCTTATTCTTGTAAATATAATGGTTTACAATATTAAAGACCCCTTTTACAATTACTTGGACGTCAAAGTTTCATAAACTTATAAAGTGTATTCATAAACTTGTAATATAGTAATTTACAATAGAAGAGATATCAATTACAATATTAAGGCAATGGTGGATCTTGGAGATGTAAACTTGGTCCTTATTCTTGTAAACGCAACGGTTTACAACAATAAGGGCTCATATTAGATGGTTCGAACGTAAACGCTCCATAAACTTATACATGGATCCCTAATTTGGTATATTACAAGATTTGGGTTTCCATTTACTTGGTTTTGCACCATAATTACAATATTAAGATTCCATATCATCCATAATCTTGTAATACTATAATTTACATTAGAAAGGGTCTCTTACAATGTTAAGGCAATGGTGGACCTTGGAGATGTGAACGTGGTCCTTCTTTTTGTAAAGGCAACACTTTACAACATATGGACTCATACTACAATTTTTTGGATATAAGCATTCCATAAACGTGTAAAAATAGATCCTTAATCTCGTACAGTATATGGGTTCCAATTTACGTGTTTTTGCACCAAAATTACAACCCAGAATGACCCATTACCGTAATGTAATTGCCAAATAGGCAACATTAATTGCATACCATAATGCAAGTGCAAATTGAAAAACCTGCAATTAATGTCTCCCGGTTTGAGAATTTCTCATTATGTTGCCAATCCATCCTTTAAATTACAATTTTGTCTTTGAAGGTTAGTGGGAAATTATAAGTAATTTGCAATTAGCACAATGAAAATAAAATAATGGCGTTTATTAGCTTGCAATTGCATTTATTTATGCAATTAGTATCTCTCTGTTTGGCAATTACACGTTACCTAGAACAAGTTCAAATTTCTTGAAGTCTTCATATTTTATGCATCATTATGCCAGTCCAAGTTGGTTTCTAAGTTTAGGCAATTACAAATTTATAGTTTGGGGTAAATCGTGATGTTCTAATTAACAGGAAAAACTGTGTGAATTCAGACCCGAAGTCTTCTAGCACATGTAACGGAATGAGATTTGGACAGTGACTTGCAATTACCAAACAGAGTGTAATTGCATTTGCGTAGTGGTTACCCACATGCCATGGCCATTTTGCACGTAATTAGCAGCTCCAGTTTGAAAATTTGACATTATTTGAGAGACATTTTGGACATCCCACACCCTCATCTGCACTTCCTGTATGTTTTTAGTGACTAAACTCACAGAGGTGATTCCTCGCAATTACCAGCAGAGAGCTAGTAATTCATATGGAAATAACTTAATACATTGCAAATTGAATTTTTTAATGGCATTTTCATTCGTAGCCTCTTTCGATGGTCATATAGAATTTTATGCCGCATTAAAAAAAAGTCTAATAGAATTTTATGCTACATAAAAAAGGCTTTTTGCCAAATGTCTCTGATGTTTGCAAAACTTTAGAATATGTCTTTAAAGTTTTTTTGTGTCACTCGTGCTTCTCTTACATTAAATATTGGTGCTTAAATAGTTAAATATTGATGTAATGAGCACACGCGCATTATGAGGGATATGGTCGATACAAACCAACTCACCTTTCCGCCTCACGCCTCAAACCCATTTCCTCGAGGTCGTCGACAACACCATCAGACCCATTACGCTTTGTTTTTTTGGTATCTTCACGAGCTGAGTGGGCTGGAAATACAACAACAGCCACACAACACAATTACACAAGCATTGTCTAAAACTGAGAACTTTTATTTTTCAACAACATTTCCACCTAAAAAGAATGCCTTTATTCCAAATCATAAAACTCCATTTCACTGAATTATAGTACTCCCCTCCAATTTAGGAGAAGACGTAAACACTTTATGAAGCCAAATAGGGCAGTTTGGTCCCATGCAAAAGCCATTATTTGGTACCATTTTTTCTGTGGCAGAATTCAAAAATATAAAAGCTGGAAAAAGGTAGGTTGGTGAATGGTGATAAAAAATATAAACCAGAAGAAGAGGATAATATGTCCATTTCATGCCAGGGTGTCAAATCAATGAGGCACAGAGAGATAGAGAAGAGACGACGTGAATACATGATGAAGTGAAGCACACACTTAATTTAGTATAGTGTGGTAGAGTAGTAGCAGGCAGGCAGGCACCCTCCTCCCTTCATCACGGGTCCTGATTGGATGCCATGGGTACCTCTCATTTTGACTGGTCTCCACAACCACGTTTTGTTTTAATGTTTTCAACTTTCTTTAGTTTCTGATATGAGTAAGAGTGATTGAGAGGATGGATGAGGCAAATGAAAACTATCGGAAAAGGGGGGAAAGGCTCCAAAATATAAAGGTCAGAATCTTTTGAAGAATTCAAAAGCAAATTGTTCAGTATTCTTTTGTCTGCACATGCACATGTGTGGTTTTGCTTTGTGTTGAGAATCTTTCGCTTCTGTGATGAGGATTTTAACCTGTGGCTTTATTCTTTGGGTGTGGTCCATATTTGACTAGTTTGTGTCATATTCAAATATGGGGTTTTGCTTATTGTTTTGTTGCTTTGGTATTTCGGTTGTTGTCAGTTTGTGGTTATTTGGTTTTTGACAGTGTGGTGATTAGGGTTTGTCATATATGCGGTTGGTGTATGTATTTATCATAGAAAGGCCTTGAAATAGGTAATGAAGGAAGCAAAACAGACTTCAATTGTTGGGATTGATTAAGTGTTTGTTTCTATAGTTCAATTTGTTCATGTTCTTCCCTTTCATTTTCAGCGCTTGTTCTTCGTCCAGAGTAAGAGCAAACTCCACCGCTGAGCCTAGCCCAAGGCTGGGGGAGGCACAAAAAAGAGCTTCCAGGCGAGGAGCCCAAGCCCGCGGGGGGGGGGGGGAGTGGGACCCATGACTCGGGCTGGCCCAAAGGGCTTTCGCCCCGGACCAAAACCGAGGGGATGATGACGTGCGCGCGGCTTCAAAATTTTCTTCACGTTGGCGCGTGCAATTCACACGCCAAGCAGGAAAAAAAATTTGAACTCGCGTGCTGCCACGCCGAGCCTCACGCGAGCTCCAACGGGCAGAAGCCAATTGTCAACCCCTGGGCGCTCCGATTTCCCTTCCTCCTCCAATCCAACGGCCGGCATTTTTTTGGCAATAAAATTATGAAAAAAATCGAATTTTTTTTAAAAAAATACCAAAATATTCTGAATTTTTTTTCTATAAATACCTTTCAATACCCTTCACTTTCAACACCAATCCTCATACATTTTTTTCTACTTCTACTATTATTCACTCTTTACTCAACATTTTCCTCTCTTTCAAATTGTATTTTTATTTCTTATATTTATGGCATCTTCAATTCTAAACGGAAAGGGCGTGGAGCACCATGGAAGATGTTTCCTTATGTGAGGCTTGGCTTCAAATTTGTCATTGTCCGATGAAGGCAATGAGATGAAATTTTTTCATATGTGGAAAAAAATTCATGTCGAATTTTGTGAAACAATTCCGGGGTCCAACTCATACAGAAATGGCATTGTCTAGTAGGTGGAAAATTCTCAATAAAGAGTTGGGAAAATGGAGGGATGCCTTGGCCAAAGCGATGGACAATCGTAGAAGCGGGGAAAATCTTAGTAACGAGGTAAGTATTTTGTAATTTGAGTTTTATTAAGTTTAATGTCATAATATATATATATATTTTATGTTTATTGCATTTTCAATATTTTGTTAATATTTCTTGCATTTTCAATATTTTGTTAATATTTCTTGCACTTCCAAATATTTCTTGCATTTTCAATATTTTGTTAATATTTCTTGCACTTCCAATTTTTTGTTAATATTTCTTGCACTTCCAATATTTTGTTAATATTTCTTGCACTTCCAATATATTTGTAAGGTTAATTGCATTTCCATTATTTTATTTTTGTTACTTGCATATCCAATATATTTTAAATATTTCTTAATGTCCATTATTATTATTATTTTTAATAGATGATTCAAGCACAGATGTGGTTTGGTGCAATTGGGCAAGGCAAAAATTGCAACCATCATGAATGTTGGGACGTGGTGAAAAATTGCAAACGCTTCATAATCATTCCCCGGTTCCGACGTTATGTTAAAAACGAGACACGACTTGTGATTCAATGCCATCGGATTCACCTATCGATTCCCCTATGAGTCAAGACTCACCCATCGAAAATCTTCCGAGGCCCATTGGCCGAAGGCTGCGAAGGCAAGAAAGGGGGTAATTCAAGTAGTAATACATCAAAAATTTTGGAGGAAATTGCAAGGCAAAGTGCCATAAGAGTTGAAATGGAGCTGAAACACCAAGAGAACGAGATGGCAATGCAAGCACAATATGCACAAGAAAAGGGAGTATTTGCGGAAAAAAGAGACGGACAACAAGGCAAATTGGGGAAACCATGGCAATGGATACAAGCCATATGTCCCCTGAAACAAAACAATTTTGGAAGCTAGAACGAAGGGATGTTATGAGAGAAGACTTTTCCGGGATGATGGGCCTAGCAACACTGATTGGTTAAATGATCAAAACCATTAAATTAGTTGGCATACCTTTTATGTATTTGTATTTTTCATGTTTTCTATTAAAGTTCTTGTAATTCATGTATTTTATTTTAGTAGTAGTAATTCTTAATGACTTGTATTGGCTTTCTTTATTTAATAAACAAAGCATTCAATAAAATACCTTTTTATTCAACATATTCCATACATCAAACAAAACATAATTTAAAGGAAAAACCACAACCAAAGCATAATAAAAACTAATAAAAAAACTACAAACAAGGCACAATAATAATAACAAACCACAACCAAACCATAATAAATAAATAAAAACAACACAACCAAACCATAAATAAATAAAACCTAACCAAAGCATCTATTCTCCATCATTCATCTTCATTGCCTTTCACCGCCCATAGATGCTCCATCAAGTCAAGTTGACGCCTTTCATGAATATACGAAGATTGCATCTCTATATATTGATCTATTCATACGAGTCATGATACTACCATCCCTAACCAAGAGATCGAGCTCAAACGGTTCTCCACTTGGCCCCATGGGCCTTTCATAAATTTGGTGTCAAGGCCGTGTTCATGGGATCCGGTTCGTAGACCTCTGTAGCTTCATAATCATACTCATCCTCCACAATCATATTATGGAGGATGATGCAAGTCATCATAATGCTTCTGAGGACCTCCTCATCAAACATACGGGCTGCACCTCGAATAATCAACCACCGAGCTTGAAGGATGCCAAAACACCTTTCGACATCTTTCCTGTATTTTTCTTGATAGGTAGCAAATAATTTTTGCTTTCGGGATCGGGGATTCGGAAATGGATTTGACAAATGTGGTCCACCTCCGGGTAGAGACGTCCAGATATAATACCCCGTTGGGGAGACCTATATTGTTGACTTCATAGGTGATATTGGGGCCTTGGCCTCTCAAAACATCGTTGAGACCGGGGATTGACCCAGCACGTTGAGGTCATTTTGGATCCAGCTACTCCAAAGAAGGCATGCCAAACCCATGTGTCGAAGCCAGGACGGCTTCAAGGATGATACTTTTTTGGCCTTTTTATTTCCGTAATCACCTTGCCAGGCAGTTGGGCAGTTCTTCCATTGCCAATGCATGCAGTCGATGCTACCAATCATTCCTGGAATCCTCGAGATTCTGCTTTTGTAGAAGCCGTTGGAGGTCCCTGGGAGTAGGCTCTGAAGGTAGTCCCTAGTGTACAGAGTTTCAACTGCATCACAAAATCTTACCAAGGCCTCCAACGTAGTGGACTTCCCCATCCGCGCAACTCATCCACCTTACGTCAGGAGATGCTCCATACGCCAACATTCGTATAACTGCTGTAAGCTTTTGCTCCTAAGAAGTCCAACAACCCCAGCGCATCACACTTTTGAACAAAGTATGCATCATAATTGCAAATATCATGCATGACTTTATTGAATAAATGGGGTTGCATTCTATATCGCCTTCGAAAATCAACATCAGAGTACAAACAAGTTGGGATAAAATAATCTTCCAAAGATTCTTACCCCGAGACCGCCTATGTCTGTCCACATTCCGGCGAAGGCCGACTTCTGAGCCACGGCGACCTTGGTTATCTTCATCTTGCAAAGCCACTGCTATGACAACTTGTTCATCGACTTGTCTCTCGACTCATTGATTTCATCTGCTCTACGGTTTCTCTCATTTGTTTCTCGCTCTCGCCTCTCCAAGCATCTCCTAAAATCTTCCATTTGAGAATGGAGTATGAATTCTAAACTCTCAGAAATGAAAATGTAGAAAGATGTGGTGTGAGAGGTATGAGCTGAACCTCTGAATTTATAGAAAATTTTGGCCAGATAGAGATGCCACGTGGCTTGATTTGATTGGATGAAAATCTTATCTAAATTTGAAATTTGAAATTTATCTGAAATTTGAATTTTGAAATTCATCCGAAATTTGAACCCAAATTTATCGGAAATTTGAATTTTGAAATTCATCCGAAATTTGAACACAAAAATCTTATCCGGAAATTTTATCTAATTATGAATAGTCTTGACACGTAGGAACCCAAAATTTTATCCGAATTAATTATTGAGATAAAAAAATTTGTGAAAAAACAAAAAAATGAATAGTAACTACCCTTAGCCATGGCAATGGGTGGAAACACAAAATACTATTTGCAAGGGCAAGAAGACTATTCACATGAATAGTGACTGCCCTAGCTCCCCCCTTGCCATGGCAAAGGGCAAATGGGTGGAGTTGCTTAAGACAATCTTCTAGTATGTGAAAATGGAACTGTAGGTTTAGTTGCACCTTAAACACAAAAACCCATATATAAAGCCCTTCTTGCCCCCAATTCCAACAAGAAATGGAGGGAAATGGTTCCAAATTGGCGGCAAATGGGTCTAAGGCGTTGAGGAGGTCAAATGGGGTTGGTCTAGAATTATATCCCTCATAAAATGGGCTCGTGATCTCACATAATGAGATTTAACGATTTTTTGACAAAAGTCACGATATGAACTATTTAAGAGCACCCATATTAACGATAGGAACCACAAGTGATACAAAAAAACTTTAAGGACGCAATTTGATAGTTTCGCGAACGTAGTGACGTTTTGTGATAAACATAAAAATACATTATTCTTATTCAATAATATGTGAGAATTATTTGTATAATACGTAAACTTTGTGTGTCTTACTGAAACTTTTGTATAAAATATGTGTATTAAGCATTAGAAATACGTACGTACATGTACAATACGACTATTGTACATTTTCTTTTTAAAAAACGGTAGACGTGTATAGAATACAAACGTATTATTATAAAATACGTACGTGTATATATATAAAAGACTATAGTTGTTGTTGGGCTCTGGGAAATTTAATTAGGACACCCAAACAAAAATCAGTGAAGAAACTAATATTATATTTTTTTTAAAATTAAAAAAGTAACGTAAACACTTCTCCCGACGAATTTTCTCGGGACAGGTTTATGCCAACAAACATTTGTCGGATTAGGTTTCTCCCGATGAAAGAACCTTTGCCGACGAAATTTCATCGGGAGAGGTCTTTTTTAAAAAATAAATATAAACTTAGGATGTTTAGGTCAATTAATTTTTAAAAATTTTATTTTTAGTAATTAAATAATATATTTGCCTGATTGAATTAGTCAAATTAGTAATTATATTTTAATTATTATTTATTTAGTGAATAATTAGTATTAAATATTATAATTAACTTCATGAATTATATTACTTAGTAAATAGTAATTCAATTTTTCTTTTTCTTTTTTTTCCTTTAATATTCACTAAGTAAATAAGAACTAAAACATAACTACAAATCAAAGTGATTAAAAAAGGGAAATACATATCAGCTACTTAAAAGGGTATGTAAAGTAGTATAGCCGTTGGGCTATACGTTTTTAAAAAAATTAAAAAACCGCGTATAGCTGAACGGCTGTACTATTTTTTTATAAATAAAACGGGAGGACCCCAGGCATTAGGTGCCACGTGTCAAGACAATTCTTCTTTTCAAAAAAATTAAAAACAGAGTATAGTCGCGCGCTGTACTTTTTTTTTTTTTTTTTTTTAAAGGTCCCTCCAGCGATTAGATGCCAGGTGTCACTGAACTATTTTTTTAAAAAATCGTAGTATAGCCACACGGCTATACTATTCTAAAAGGTCTATCTAAACTATTTGATAAATAAATTAAAAAAAGAAAAAAGGACCCTCCAAGTTTCATTAGTTTGTACTTTATAGATATTAATTTGCTAGCTTAAACTTATCGAGACTAGATATTAATCGTCCACTATACAATATTTTAGTATAATTTTTATAACATACATTATTCTTATTCAATAATATGTGAGAATTATTTGTATAATACGTGAACTTTGTGTGTCTTACTGAAACTTTTCTATAAAATATGTGTATTAAGCATTAGAAATACGTACGTACATGTACAATACGACTATTGTATATTTGCTTTTTTAAAAACAGTAGACGTGTATAGAATACGAACATATTATTAAAAAATACGTACGTGTATATATATAAAAGACTATAGTTGTTGTTGGTCTCTGGGGAAATTTAATTAGGACACCCAAACAAAAATAAGTAAAGAAACTAATATTATATTTTAAAAAATAACATAAACACTTCTCCCGACGATTTTCATCGGCACAAGGTTTATGCCGACAAATATTTATCGGATTAGGTTTCTCCAACGAAATTTTCGTGGAGAGGTCCTTTTAAAAAAAATAAATATAAACTTAGGATGTTTAGGTCAATTAATTTTAAAAAGTTTTATTTTTAGTAATTAAATAATATATTTGCCTCATTGAATTAGTGAAATTTGTAATTATTTTTTTATTATTTTTTATTTAGTGAATAATTAGTATTAAATATTATAATTAACTTCATGAATTATATTACTTAGTAAATAGTAATTCAATTTTTCTTTTTCTTTTTTTCCTTTAATATTTACTAAGTAAATAAGAACTAAAACATAACTACTAATCAAAGTGATTAAAAAAGGGAAATACATATCATGCTACTTTAAAGGGTGTGTAAAGTAGTATAGCCGTGGGGCTATACTCTTTTTAAAAAAAAATTAAAAAACCGAGCTATACTATTTTTTATATATAAAAAAGGAGGACCCTAGGCAGTAGGCGCCACGTGTCAAGACAATTCTTCTTTTCAAAAAAAAAATTTAAAACAGAGTATAGTCGCGCAACTGCACTTGTTTTTTTTTTTTAAAGGTGCCTCCAGCGATTAGATGCCACGTGTCACTGCACTATTTAAAAAAAAAATTGTAGTATAGCCGCACGGCTATATCATTCTAAAAGGTCTATCTAAACTATTTGATAAATAAATTAAAAAAAGAAAAAAGTACCCTCCAAGTTTCATTAGTTTGTACTTTATAGATATTAATTTGCTAGCTTAAACTTATCGAGACTAGATATTAATCGTCCACTATACAATATTTTAGTATAATTTTTATAACATACATTATTCTTATTCAATAATATGTGAGAATTATTTGTATAATACGTGAACTTTGTGTGTCTTACTGAAAATTTTGTAAAAAATATGTGTATTAAGCATTAGAAATACGTACGTACATGAACAATACCACTATTGTACATTTGCTTTTTTAAAAATGGTAGACGTGTATAGAATACGAACGTATTATTATAAAATACGTACGTGTATATATATAAAAAAGACTATAGTTGTTGTTGGGCTTTGGGGAAATTTAATTAGGGTATATAGAACTAATTCCTCCAATCAAGAACTGAAACCATAGAAAGCATTGCATAGATAAATAGATGAAAGAGGTATTATTCAATTAATCACATAATCATGGAAAAGAAATAATAACGGAAAGGAAATGATAAAAGAAAATTTCTCAATACCCTGTGCATGAGTCAAGAGTATCCCAAGCACTAGCAGAAACCATTTCCAATTTATTGTCCTTCACACAGCACACTCCCTCTTCAAATTAAATTCACCAAATTTTTGACAAGAAATACCTAAAAATCTAAGCTTGTTAAGTGGACATTGGAAGAGGTACTTTGAGAAAAAATTCATATTCAATGGAAATTTCAAAAATTATGAGAAGATCATCATTATATAATTTAAACACTAGTATAAAGTTCAATAACAATTTATAGATATTCAAACTGACCCACCAAAAATTGGAATTTCAATCTAAAATTGCATACCAAGTGGATCTTGAGAGTTAATTCAACTAAAAACTTGCAGCATAACATAAAGGCTTTTTATCACAAATGGTCCCTGACATTTGCGAAATTATCACATTTCATCCCTAACGTTTTTTTTGTGACACTAATAGTCCTTAGGGGTCGTTTGGTACGGCAGATTGTTATAGACTGGACTAAATCTTGGGACTGTCTTGGATTGGCTTGGCTTGGCCTAAGCTGGATTAAGGACTGGCCTACGTTTGGTGCTCGTTGGACTAAGAAGCGGATAACAAAAATAGTATTATCCTGTGTTTGGTTTATGCTTGGACTAGGACAAAAAAATTTAAAATTTTCTTTTAAGTGATAATATTTTAATTATCAACTATTTTTACTATAATTTCAAGACCAAAAATTGGTATTAAATTTTCTAAAACTTGCCTATATTTTAAGAACATTTCCAAAATGTGAAACTCAACTTCCCTAATGCAAATTGTCAAACCGTCACTAAGTAATTGCAAACACAACATGCAATTGCAATCACAGTTTGCAAAAACCAAATGTCTGTTTGCAAACACAACATCACAACATGCAATTGCAATCACAGTTTGCAAAAACCAAATGTCTGTTTGCAAACACAACATGCGATTAGCACATGACCTCTACCCTTTTATTCTTCTTTTCTTCGTTCAAACATGGTGGTGAGACAAGCTCCAAACCATCCTAACATCATATAAATCAAAAGTCATATAATATTTATACATGCAAAAGTTAGATATTATATATATATATATATGCGTCATCCACATGGCTTGAAATTACAAATTCACTTTCACATATTAATTTCTACCGTCATCCACAGTGCCAATCGTATCACCTTCTACCGTATTTTCTGCTTGATTAATTTCTAAATGCCACATCTCCATCAGTAATATCAACAAAAGCTTTCTTCGATCCATATCTAATAAATCATAGAAACCAACAAAAATTAAGCATGTATATTTTTACAAACCAACAAAGCATATGTTTAGATAATATATATACAAACCAACAAAGTTTTTGCATTGCTTATGGTCCCTGTTTCTTTTTTTCACCGGAAACAATTACATATATGTTTAGATAATATATCTAGTCATTCTTGCAAACGACAATGACTTTCATTAAATTTGTTCAAAGCTCAAATTCCACCCATCAATTTATTCATATCTTCCCATTCCAAACAAAAACCCCATAATCAAAACAATTCAAAACTGAAAACCCTAGAAAAATACCCAATTATAATCCATGAAACAGAAACCACAAATTGCCTAGAACATTTCCAAAATGTGAAAGCTCAACTTCCCTAATGCAAATTGCCAAACCGTCACTAAGTAATTGCAAACACAACATGCAATTGCAATCACAGTTGCAAAAACCAAATGTCTGTTTGCAAATACAACATCACAACATGCAATTGCAATCACAATTTGCAAAAACCAAATGTCTGTTTGCAAACACAACGTGAATTAGCCACATGACCTTTACCCTTTTATTCTTCTCATTCCAAATAAAAACCCCATAAACAAAACAATTCAAAATTGAAAACCCTAGAAAAATACCCAGTTATAATCCAATGAAAATTAACCAATACAAATGTTAACTCGCATCAAATTAAGCTAACTACAAACAACCACATAATCAAAACTTTAAAATCAAACTAAGAAATAGCAAACTGAACCCATCAGATATCACCAAGAAGAGAGACAAACAGAGAAGAAGAGTGGAAAGAGAAGAAGAGAGTTGAACAACTAACCTTGAGTGAGAGTAGAGCAGAACAGAAGATGAAAACAAAGCAACGTGGAAGAGGAGAGCCAGAGCACATCGAAGAGAAGAGAGAGCAGAGCAACGTTGGACAATGGCAGACTCAATAGCGACTTCATTATTTAGCGGCACCTCTTCAGAGTTCTCTATTTAGTGCCAACGAGTGAAGTGTTTTTTGTGGGCCCGGATCATATAGTCTCATTTAACTTAAAGATGGGCTGCACCAAACATGGGCTTGGGGTGTTATTTAAGCTAGTCCTATCCAAGCCAATCCAAGGAGGTGTACCAAACAGCCCCTTAAGGTTACCATCTACACATCAAAATGGTTCTTGCCATTAGCTTCCGTCAAATTTTCTGTTAAGTTGCTGACGTGGCACGTGTGTAGAGTGTTGGAATTTTAAAAGGTTTTAAAAATTTAACTGTTTTATTTATTTATTTATTTGGCTCTTTTATTTTATTTATTGTGGGGGGTTATAAATATTTAATATTCAGGTTTTATTTATGGTTGGTGAATGCCTTAATTTTTTGGTTGGTGAACTTTTATGGTTGGTGAATGTTACATGTTTTTGGATGCCTATAAAAGGCCACTCCTCTTTCACATTTAAAACACATAGTACACCATTAGAATATCACATACCACAATCACCACCATTAGTGGCGGATCCACCATGGGGTCAATGGGGTCAGACCACCCCATGGTAGCCCAGGAAATGGCTTGGAGGTCCTTGGTTTGTCTTGGCAGCCATGGGAGATGACCCCATGGAGAAGAAGATGCAAGCTGCTAGGGAGAAGAAATAGGGAGGAAGAAGAAAGAGAGAGAGAGAGAGAGAGAGAGAGAGAGGAGAAGAAGTTGCAAGCTGCTAGGGAGAAGAAATAGGGAGGAAGAAGAAAGAGAGAGAGGGGGAGGAAGAAGAAAACCAGACGGAAAAGAAAAGAGAGATAGAGGCGTAGGAAGAAGAAGAAGGCTGAGAGGGAGAAGAAAGAAGCCGACACAAATTTTAATAAAAAGGAAGATATTTGTTAGGGATTTTTAAATATTTTTTAATTTTGTTGGGTACACCTATAAATATTAACAGTATACATCAATAACATAAAAATATTATTTACCATAGCGGTTTGTGGATTGAAAAGGACTTTGAGGTCAATGGTTCAACACCCATTGTGTTTCCTCTATTTTGTAATATTCAAGGTATTATGTTATTTGGGTTATTTTTGGGTGACTTTATTTATTATTTGAGTTAGTATTATTATTGTGATAAAATTTATGATTTACATAATACATACATATATAAGCTTGATTTATTGAATGATATTTTTATTAATTGGAATAAATTTGGCGTGTTTTTTTATTTTTTTTTTATTTTTGCATTGTTTCATCTTAAAAAGAAAATCGGAACTTTAACACTATGACCCCATAGAGTAACAATCCTGGATCCGCCACTGGATGTCACTATGCCAAAATTGACATTTAGCAATGGAGCATCATTCCAGAAAGAAAGCAGGTTGTTTAGGCCAAGCCAAACCTTGCTCCCTCGTTCGCCAACATGAAAACTGCAGATGACATTCCTGGCCTCTCTGCTGGGAATTTCTGAACACATAATAAACCCACATGAATGCATCTAAGTACTTGAGATTTAATGCAGTATTCTTTCAAGCATTTGTCCAATAGTTCCAACTTCCAAGGATTTGTCTTCATTTCATAGTAACCATGCCTAATCAGTTGCAAAGCAACCTCTCCGCAGTGGGCCTCTTGCTCGGGTCCTGATCAAGGCAACAACCCACCAAGTCTTTAAAGGCCTTAGAGAACTTCTTGCTCTTGTAATTATTGTCGTGACGACTTTCATAATCCGAAAAATATTAAACGAAAAAAATATTAGACTAAGAGGTAGTTAGTCTCAACTTGAACTCAATGGTTGAAGCTTTTTCTATTCTCTTGCCATAAGAGAGATTTTGAAAGGGCACTCAACATGAGAGAGAGGTCAAGAAGTATTATGGGCATGGTCATGGAGAGGCATCCTATATTGTTAATGTAATGTTGCTGTCCAGCCGAAACATATTGGGCTTAAATTATGTTGAGTTTAGGCTAGGCTAGGTTCAACACAAACTTGTTGGGCTTAGCTCTGGTCATTATCAAACACAATTGTTGGAGAAATTTCTTCCATATTATGGCTCTACTCTATAGAACGTCTAATTTGAAAGAAAGCAATAGAATTCTCTAGTGAATAGAAGAAAAGGGCATTGATTTGCAAACTAGTGATAGTAGGTTCAAATTTCTATGACATCATAGTAGTGTATGCGAGAAACTCTCCATCTCTGTAGTTTAGACTATCATTGGTACTCAAAAAAGAAAAGAAAATGACCTTGACTTGCAAAGCAATGGTCTTAGGTTTGAACCATCTTGACACCTTAGTAGTGTGTGTGCGAGAAACCCCCTTTCCCTTGTAGTTGACTATTGCTTGTATTTAAAAATAATAATAAGAACAATAAAAGCACACAAACCATATTATTAACTTAGAAAAACGGAAATATCATGGACACCGGCCATGGCCCTATTGGCCTTGCTACATGAAAATAATAGAACCCAAAAAATAGAAAATCAAGGAAACTATGGCAGAGAGTAATGTGACTGATGGTGGAATGCGACCCCTATCTTTCCTTATCAGCATCCCTTCAACGATAGGGTAGTTCATCAAAATGACATAAAAGGGTATGAATACTTGTATGAAAAATTTTGTCCAACTCTCCCAAAAAGATGACTCTAGAAATCCCAACAGCAAAGGAAGCCATGTTCAAGATCACCAAAGCAGCCATTGGAGCAAGAAATAGTATTGCTGTTTGGAAATCAAACACCCCCATATTGTAACGCTTGAGTTGCTCAACATCGTCAACTTTGTTGGTTGGGAAGAAACTAGCTTCTCTCATACCAATTTTCTTCATGAAGGCATCCACACTACCATATAAGTGAGATGTAACTGACTTCATCATCCATATCCTTTGCTCATTTATCCAATGTCGAAATGTAAATCCCGTTGAGAGAACCTCATATAAATGTTTCGAAAATCGACGATAGGAATACGAACAAAAATACGATGAAGTATGAATTTGAGACCTGCAAATCCAAGAACAAGACCAATATATATTAGGATATTGCATGACACTAAATCAAATTGAAGATTTTATGACGAGAATTAGTTTTTTATGTGGGCAGTAGAATAGAATGGATGACTATAAGATAAATATTTATATTGTGAGATTGTTCAGACTATGTACGTATGTGATCCACACACTCAATCAGGAATAAACCTATTCGCACTAGTAAAAACGACCTCAATATTCACGGATGTTTCATGTTTATTGTCCTCTAAATGAGCATAGATACATGCCCCTACTTATAATTGTTTGTATCATTTAGTTAGTATAGGAACCTGTATATGTGCCCAATTAGGGGCCAATAACAACTAAACATCCATAACTATTGAGGCTTTTAACTGGTGTCAATAGTTAGATTCACAATCTTTGTTGTCAGATAGCGTGACAAAAGATAGATTTGTTTTATTATATACAAGGATTTCCTTAAAGATAAGTACTCTTTATCTTGAATCATTTGTGCAAAAGATATTTGATAGGAAGAAATATTAATAAAAAAACTTTAATTACCTCTGGGTACAAAGGAATACCATTGAGTAGGCAGAGCTGAGGTATGGTGGCAAAGCACCACAACGGCAAGAAATAGAAAATGGGGCAAAGAGCAAGTTCTGCATAACACATGCTTTGAACGAAAGTGTACGTTTTCAAAGGGCCATATATAAGAGGACAAAACTTGGAGATAGCAACATCAACCAACCCAGAGGCCCATCTAATCCCTTGGACTAAAAAGTCATCCAAATTGGTGGTGCCACTGCCCAAGAACTGTGGCCTTGGTGGATTACAGTACACTGAAATCCAACCTTTGCAATGCAAACGAAACCCTGTGAAGTAATCTTCCAGCACAGACCCATACATGAAACCAACCTGCCATAAATGAAAGAAAGACCACAATTATTATTATTATTATTAAGTTGAATGATTCAATGGGTATGGTTTTAATAGTATTTGTACTTGCCTCTTCCCCCATTCGGTGCCATCTTCGAAGGCACAAGAGGCTAGAAGTTGGGCTTCATTTAGCAATGCTTTCTTTCTGTGGATGAGCATATCAGGCTTTTTGTTTTGTTGGAGGGATTTGATGAACTCATTGGATGGACCAAAAGATGGATCCCCATCTGGAAATTAAATATTGAAACTAGTAATTAGCAATAGGTACAAGAAAGATAAACTTATCAGGATATAACAATTTAATTTTTATGGGTGATTGCAGATTGGTGTTTTCTTTTTCAAACCATAGCATTCCTTGAAGCAAAGATTAATACAATCAAACTGAAATGATTGGTGTTGACGAGTTGACAAAAACTGGGTGATTGACTGTTTGGTATTTATTAGGTGTGAGTAGGGGTGGGCATCAATCCGGCCGAACCAATGAAACCGACCGAACCGAACCGTAATTACCGGTTTAGTTTTCAAACCGTTTGACTTTTTCTTAATCAAAATCAAACCAAACCGGACCGTATATGGTTTGATTTGGTTTGATTTTAAGCTTTTGTAAAATCGGATTAAACCAAACCGAACCGTTTATGTGTATATTTATTTATTTAATTTAATTTTATATGTGTAATACTCTAATTAGTTAATAACTATATATGAATATTTGAATTGAGCTATATTAGTTAGTGAAATATGAAGTTTTATGACTTTTTGAGCTTTAGGACGGTTTCATACTCTAGAAGATGATTTATGTAAGAAGTAAGTTGTGAATTTGTTAGTTATAATTGGGCTAATAATGTTGAAAAAATGAAAAAAGAAAGAGAATTGGGCTTAGGCCCAAATCGGCCGAACCAAACCGTCTTAAATTGGTTTGGATTGGTTCGGTTTCCCTTATAATTTTTATCCAAACCAAACCGTTATATTTTAATTGATTCGATTGTGGTTTTGACGTGAAACCGATCCAATCCGGACCGTGCCAACCCTAGGTGTGAGCTGCAGTGGTACAAGACAATGACACATATGAATTATATGATATATATATATATATATATATATATATATATGCTAGCCAGCTGCAAATTACCAAGTCGATCCAAGTAAAAATACATATACAAAAACACACATGACGAATGCAAAACACACCTTCATGTATGGAGTTTGAACATAAGGACAACCTCTTGATGTAATAGCCAGTACCGGACACACATGGCCCTCCAACCCCATCAAAACCTTGCCATTGCAGCTTTGAAAGTAGTCAAGACCAAGAAGTCATAAAATTGTCAGATATATTATTGCACATAAAATATATATATGATTTTCTTTAATTATATTTAGGGGCTAATTTGTAATTAAATATATTAATTCATGTATATACAACCTCAGCTGACTGTCATAGATATCATTATTACTGATGTTGTGAAATTTTTGAGGGAATTGAACGAGTGCTAGGGAGGGTGATATCTTTGGGTCAAGATGGAAACACATTGCTTGCCGAGCCGAACTTGGATCATGGCAATGCATGTCACAATCTAGCCCTAATATATAAGGAGAATTGCTTATCACACCAAGACCCGTAGCTGAAAAACAATAAGTGCACAATATATTAATTTACACATAAATAAATAAATAAATACCTGGATACGTAAAAAAAATTGTTCACTTGTCAAATAGTCGGGCATGTATAAGTTATGTCAGATTGTCACTTTGGATCGATAATAAAATGAATTATTAGTTTGAATGCATGGTGTTAAATTCATAACTTTGGTAATACGCAACATACTATAGATATTTGATAAGAGAATATTACCGTAGATACATAAATCACGGAAGATTAGCGAAAGATCAAAAGATCAAAAGAAAGAGATACATACAAGAACATTTAGCGCTCCAGCCTTAAAATGGTGGGGATGAGAAGGTCTTTTCTCACGAGAAACATAAACAAGGAGAGGCATACTTTTGGTTTCATTTTCTTGAATTGCATCATCACTGGATGTTTCTTGTATAACCTGCCAAATTTCCAGATATGGGTTATGATCATGAATTTATGTTAGGGGTGGGGACATATATTTTCTTTTTTTGTTTTTGTTTTTGTTTTTGTTTTTGTTTTTGTTTTTGTTGTGTGTGTGTGTGTGGGGTGTGGGGGGGTATGGAATGCTTTCCATCTAGCTAACTGCGTGTTATATACATCCATTAGTAAAGGACAAAATAGGAAAATGCACACTTGTCCGTTGGCAAACCTGAGAAGAACTTGGAAACTTGGCAAACCTAAAAACTCATTGATATTTATTTAGAAGGTGTAAGAGTAAAAGATTTCTTTTACATTAGTCAACAAACAATACCAAACGTTGAAATATACCTCAATCACTTGGTGATCTCGACTGAAGTCTGCTCCTTGTGTCCCCAACCGTTGCTCTTTCTCTTACTCTTTTCTTGAACACCTCATATTTCTCCTGCACCCAAATCTCCCCCATCAACACTGGTTGCTAGAAACACCATTAATATAATATATAATGTACTGTTTTCTTGTGTCCTATCAACATGTTCCATGGCCAGCTTTGTAAGTAAGAAATGTTGTATTGGTTAGTATGCAAAAATTTCAACTCTCATTTTATCGCTAATTTTCAAATAAATAAATAAATAAATTTCAACTCTCATTCACCTTAATATCTTCTCTCTCTTCAATGAACTCGCTGCCGCCAAAATCAGCATCCTCCTCTTCTGGAGAGAATAAGCCTCCGGAGCCCTGCACTTGATCCCATACCTCCTAAAAAATGGAAGCCACCACTTTGCAAACCTCCAAGCCTCTCTCATACCCTTCAAAGTCACAGGCAGCACCACCATCATTGGACAGATACACATGAAGTTTCTCTGCGGATAGTCCATTGCCATGGCAGATAACACAGTGTTCATCACCCCTCCAGTTGGTTCCTTCTCCGGACTCTGGAGTGCATATGAACACATCAACAGCTGGGAGCTTATCATCGCCAGGCAGCCTCTCCGCACTACTACATTTTAGCCCTTGCGCGACGGCCTTTTGCGCGACGGAGGTAATTCGTCCCACATAGACGTTTTGCGCGACGGGGAAAATAACTCGTAGCGCAAAATTGTGCGACAAAATTAATCGTCGCGCAAAAAGTATTTTGGGCGACGAAAACAAAGCGCGTCGCACAAGTAGCTGGGAAACGGGCGGGAAAATTTATTTGGCGGTAAACTTTGCGCGACAGTAATTCTCGCGCGCCAAGTTATTTTTGAGCGACAAGTAAAACCATTCGTCGCGCAAACAAAGGAGCGAAGAACGTGCTACTGCCGATAGCATTTCGCGCCAACAAATTGCGGACAAATATTGCGCGACAGAATTTTTGTCGCACATTGTTTGGTGCGAACGGATTATATCTGCGACGGATATAAATTCATCGTCGCGCAAAAAATCGATGTCGACAGTGCCTTGCGCGACTGGAAATAACGTTTGCCCACCGGTGACGTGGGTTGCGTGACAGAAGTTGAACTAATTATTTGCGTGCAAAAAGGAAGAATCTTGCGCGACGACATACTTATCCGTCGCGCAAACTCGCCGTTGATATGAAGCTATGAGCACGGCCCATGGCAGAGGCAAACTGGAGAAAAAAATTCAGTTTGCCTCTGCTGTTGCTGCATCTTTCTCAAGAGGTTTCGGCATACAAAACGCGTCATTTTCATTTCGTTTATGAGTTGAGCTACTTCTACCTCTGATACGGTCATTAGGTATGCATTTTTTATCGTTAGTGTAAAAATTTTACTGTAAATTCATACTAACACCCTTAACTTCTTTGTATATAGGAATATTATATGTGATTAGCGATTGGAGGAGAACGATTTAGAAGGTATTTTCGTTGTTTTATAATATAAAATGTATTACATTATATTTATATTGATTTATGAAATTATGTTTATAATATGATGTTAAATTATGAATGTACGTTAATGTACGTTAATGTACGAAGTTAATTGAAATTAACTTTGTACATTTTTTTTTTTATAAAGCTTAGTTCCCGTTCGAGGTTAGTTGGACCGCGCATGGTGGGTAAACCACGACTACGGTCCAATTAATTCTTGAATTGTCCCATTTTTTGGACAGTTTGGAAATGCATAGTTATGTCACATAGTTTACAGTTCAGGGATTAGGTTTCGATTGTGGAGATTTCGGTGTCGTCTCGGTACGTTCTTCGGGTGGTACGTAGGTATTTTATATCTACGGTACACCTCAAGAACTGTACTGAGATGCTGCAGAAATTTATCCACGTGAAATCTAATCTCATGTAGCTGTAAATTACATGACATGGCTATGCATTTCCGAATGGGATAGGGCCCTTACCGGAGGCATAAGGAAAGATTTGGTACGAATACAACATGATTGTTGTATTGTGATTGTGGTTCCAGGAAAGATGAGCAGGAGGTGGATACAGAATCCGGATAGGTGCGCAGGCGAATACTTGGATGGAATCGAGGATTTTATTGACTTTGCACGGACACACAACCCAAGTGCAACTAGAATCCGTGTCCTTGCAGGAGGTGTAACAACATGTTGTGGGAGACAATTGAACATGTTCGATTTCATTTAGTAAGAAATGGAATGATTGAGACATACAACACTTGGAACCATCACGGGGAACAAGTAGACATCGCTTCGTCTTCAGGGGCCACAAGAATGGACAATGTTGAACCTATTGTGGATCACAATGAACAAGTCAGGGATATTATACATGATGCTTTTCCATTTGCATCGACCAGCAGCACTCAGGAAGGAGAAGATGATGTGCCTACACCAATGGACAGTGCAGAGTTCGAACAGTATGAAAACCTGTTAAGAAATGCCAACCAGGAGTTATACCCGGGGTGCGAGCGCTTTTCCGTTCTGACGGCGATTGTGGAGCTAATGCACGGGAAAATAAAGTATCGTATGTCGAACTTGTGTTTCGATTACTTTTGGGGGTTTTCAAAAAAATGCTTCCAACAGACAATTGTTTGCCGAAAGATCACGGGCAGGCACAGAAGATGTTGAGTGGTCTTGGATTGGGTTATGAAAAGATCCACGCTTGCAAAAATAATTGCATGTTATTCTATAAAGAGTATGAAACGTTGGATACATGCCCTATATGCAATGAATCGAGGTTCAAACAGACATCTAAGAATAGAATTAGTAAGATTCCACAAAAATTCATGCGTTATCTGCCCTGAAACCAAGGTTGCAGCGATTGTATATGTCGACGCATCCTGCCACAGACATGAGATGGCATAAGGAAAAACGGGTAGACGACGATGTGATGCGGCATCCTGCAGATGGGGAGGCATGGAAAGATTTCGATCGAACGTTCCCGAGTTTGCTGCTGATCCCCGAAATGTGAGGTTGGGACTTGCGACTGACGGATTCAATCCGTACGGGGTTCTAAACCAACACCACAGCACTTGGCCGATTTTCGTATTTCCATATAATTTGCCCCCTTGGAAATGCATGAGAAAAGAGTACATGATGATGACTGTTTTGATAATGAGGATCCTGGCAGGTCAATCGATGTGTACTTAAGGCCGTTGGTTGATGAGCTCAAAGATTTATGGACAGACGGGTGCGCACGTACGATAAATCTACTGGGAAGATGTTCACTTTGCGGGCGGGCAGTTATGTGGACTGTGAATGATTTTCCCGCATATGCAATGGTTTCGGGGTGGAGCACAAAGGGTTATATGGCATGCCCTGTATGCAAGGAAGATGTAACTTCCGGTTGGCACGCTGGAAAAGTGTGTTACCTTGGGCATCGAAGATGGTTGCCATGGGACCACGAGTGGCGGGAGAAGGATATAGAGTTCGACGGGAACAAAGAGCGTCGCGCAAAACCTAGAGAATGGTCCGGTGGATCAGATCTTGGAACAGCTTAACCATTTGGATTTTGCTCCGTTTGGGAAAACAGTTAGTCGGACCAGACCTGCTACACATATGAACTGGACGCACAAGTCTATGTTTTTTGAGCTCCCATATTGGTCGAAACTAAAATTGAGGCACAATCTCGACGTTATGCATGTTGAGAAAAATGTGTTTGACACATTGATGGGAACGATTCTAGATATCAAGGGCAAGACAAAGGACACTCCGAAAGCGCGTCTTGATTTGGAAAGAATGGGCATACGAAAGGGTTTATGGCTGAAAAGGGGCAGTGATAAAGCTATACGGGATCTTGCATTTTTTTCCATGAAACCGAATGACAACAAAGAGTTTCTCCAGTTCGTATCGTCTGTAAAGTTTCCTGACGGGTATGCTTCTAATATCGCACGTTGCGTGAGGGTTGACGGGGTAAATTTACTGGACTCAAGAGTCACGACTGTCATGTGTTTATGCAACGCTTACTTCCTGTGGGGATTCGACACCTATTGCCGGAAGATGTAGTCAAGCCAATCATATTGTTGTCCAGATTTTTTTCCCAACTGACGGCAAAAACGTTGCGAAAGACAGACATTTATCAGTTGCGCCAAGACATTGTCCAAGTCTTATGCAAGTTTGAGATGATATTCCCTCCGGCTTTCTTCACGAGTATGAATCACGTGATGGTTCACTTACCAGAAGAGGCATTGCTTGCTGGTCCAGTCAACTATCGCTGGATGTATCCAATAGAAAGGTATATAATCATCATCATTTGTGTATGCATCATTATCTCATGCTTACTACTTGCTAATTTCGTTTTATTTTGGCAGGCTACTCGGAGAGCTGAAAAAAAGCGTACGCAATAGAGCGAAGCCCGAAGGATCAATTGTAGAGGCTTGGGTTCAATATGAGGCGCTTACTTTCTGTGGAATGTATTTAAAGGATGTGGACACGGCTTTCAATCGACCTCAGCGCAATAATGACGGAGGTCTGAGAAATGAGCAACTTTCTGTTTTTGCCCAAACGCACGACCCTTTGGAGATCCTGGTACAAGGAGAATCGTTTTCCAGAAATGACATGGACGTAGCTCATTGGTTCGTGTTGAACAATTGTGATGAGATATTGGCATACTTAGATGAACATGAAGAGATGATGAAGCGAGAACATCCATCACATTTGTATTCCAAGAAACACTGTGAATTGTTTCCACAATGGTTTTTGGAATATGTAAGTTATAAGTGTTTTCTAATTCATATATATATTGTGCTATTACATTTTTCCAAACTAACATATGAATGTTTTTTTTTATAATATTAGGTGAATAAGTTGAAATCAGAGAATTCCTCCACTTACAGTGAAGAGTTATATAACTTGGCATTCGGCCCACTCCGAGCAGAATTGTTCTCAGGTTGCCATGTTAACGGCGTCAAGTTTTTAGGTCATGCACGAGATGACAAGTTGTGTACGCAAAACAGCGGTGTCCATGTTCCAGGTGGAGGGGAAAGTACAGACATTGATTTCTATGGCAAACTCACAACTGTCGTGCAATTGCTTTACAAAGACCGATACCAAGTGATCATGTTTAAGTGTCGATGGTTTGATACGAACCCAATAGGCAGGGAAGTATTAAAATCGATCATGGGTTACTATCCGTGAACATGAGCAGAACTTGGTATGATGACGACCCTTACATTTTGGCAAACATGGCAAAACAAGTTGTGTATCTAAATGACCCTAAAGCGGGGAACAATTGGAAAGTTGTTCAGCATATGGATAGAGAGGAACGTGTATGCTATACCAGAACTAGACCCATCGGACAACGACGTCGACCAACGTTTAGACTCTTCCATGGAAAATGATGCACATACACTTTTCGATACAAATGTTGTTCAAGAACCATTTCAGATTGACGGAGTGTCTTCAAGAGAAATACCGATTCAGTCAATTACAATTGACCTCGGTGATCTTCCGCGATACGATCCAACCATGGGGGACAACAACGACGATGATGTACTTATGGAGGAGGAGGAGGAAGAGGATTGGGAGACGGATAGTCATGATAGTGATGATAACGAAGGTTATTATAGTTCATCTGATGAATAATGTAATTTATTTGTAATTTAATGAAATGTACATGTTCATCTAATGAATAATGTAATTTATTTGTAATTTAATGAAATGTACATGTTTTCTCTTTGTGTCAGTAACTTTTCCTAATTAACGTCATATATTTGCATAGAATTTTGTAAAAAGACGAATGAATAAAGGTATGAAAAAATACAAATATAGTATGAAAAAATATAAATATAGTATGACAATTATATGCTTTATCATATAAATATATCATATCCAAACCATATAAATATATGCTTTATCACGTCCCCTAAAACAAGTTGTGATCATCTTTTGCATATATAGTAAATACAAATATAGTATCAACAAATATTTACATTAAATATCAATTTAATTTTTAAAAATAAAACAACATTTTGCGCGACGAAGAAACTAATGGCGTCGCCCAAACACCTTTGCGCGACGGTTATCTCCGTCTCGCAAGAATAATTGTCCAAAAAAATTTACACCTGTCCGGGAATAGTTTCGAAGTGTTTTTCGCGCGACGACAACAGGAGCGTCGTCAGGAAAAAATTTTAAACCGATATTTGCGCGACGGTAAAAACTCAACACAAAAATGTTTGCGCGACGGTAAAAACTCGACGGATAATAACTCGACACACAAATGTTTGCGCAACGGAGAGTCTTTGTCGTGCAAACAATTTACAGGCGAAATATAACACTTCGTCGCGTAAACCACTTTAATTTTTGTAAAAATATTTCTATACATGACACTTAGGAATTTTAACTCAGTATTCACTAGTATAAATAATTTGAAATGAAGATCAAACTCTGTCATTGGATACATATAGGGTGAAGGAATGTATCTGTAAAAAATCTTCGAAATCGGGGTAAAATTGACCGTTAAATCGTGATTTTTCCTTTATAACCGTTGAAAACTTTTGTCCCGTTACGCAATCTACATACCTTCTTTTTTTTCGATTTTCGGCGTATACGATCTCTAAGTAGAAACAAACAAGTGTGACGGTTGGATCGATGAAAAACGTTTTCTATAATGCGTATATGATTCACACAATATAGTCATTAACTATTAAAAGTTTATATATAAACTTGTTAAGTACTACATAAGATTTTTTGGTATCCACTAGTGTAAATAATTTGAAATGAAGATCAAATACTGTCATTGAATTCAAGTTGGGTGAAGGATTGTATCCGTAAAAATTATCGAAATCAGAGTAAAATTGACCGTTAAATCATGATTTTTCCATTATAACCGTCGAAAACTTTTGTCCCGTTACTTGATCTCTATACGTTTTTTTTCCCTATTTTTGGTGTATACGATCTCTAAGTATAAGCAAATACGTTTGACGGTTGGATCGTTGAAACTAGTTTCGTAGAATGTGTATGCTATGAAATCAATTTGTTTCAAATTTAATAGACGAAATTGGCCACGCGGGTAACTGTCGTCGCGCAAACTAAATATGGGCAAACTGTGATGGTTCGTCGCTCAATGTGATGATGTCGTTTAGGGTTTTATGTGATCAGGGTTCAGGGTTCAGGGTTCAGGGTTTAGGGTTTAGGGATGATGTTTACGCGACGGAAAACTTTGGGCCTCGCGGTAAGGTCGTGAAATATTTGGCGGTTCAATTGGCGCTCCTGCAACGACTTTGTGCGACGATGGATGGCTTTCTTCGTAGCGCAAAGTTAATAATTTCAGTCTGCGAAAATTTTAATCGAAACGCACCGATTTTAGACGCTTCCTGATTTGCGCGACGAAGTATTATCTGCGTCAAGTCGTGGTGAAATATTTGGCGGTTCAATTGGCGCTCCTGCAACGACTTTGCGCGACGCAGAAACTTTTCTTCGTAGCCCAACGTCAATATTTTCAGTTTTGCGCGAAAATTTTAATCGAAAACGCACCGTTTAGACGCTTTACATATTTGCGCGACGAAGACTTATTATCCGTCGCGCAAAGGTCTGATAATAATTCGCAGTTTCGGACCCTCTGGTTCATTGTCGCGCGCTGTCTCTCTCTCTCTCTCTCTCTCTCTCTCTCTCTCTCCGACCACCACCTCAACTCTCCACATTAACGACCGGACGATCACTGCCAACGAACTCAGACCTCTCGAGCCGAGCCGCGACGATCGGGTTCGAGAACCGGCGGTAATTTATCGCTTTGGGCGAAATCTCCGGCTTCGTTCTCCCTCCTCCGGCCTCCAAATCTGACGACTGAGGTATGCTTTTCCCCCTATTTTTTATTGTCTAGCTGATGGTTGGATATGATTTGTTAAATTTGTAGCGTACGTTGTCTAATTTTGTAACTAAGATTTTGGCCGGATTTCGGGATGAAATTCCGGCCACTTCCGGCCATTTTCTGGCCTATGTCCGAGAAGAAAACTGCCTCTATTCGATGTCCTGGACCTAGGGTAGGAAGATTGGCCCTTAATTTTGAGATTTTTCCGCGATCGTTATCGCTTTTTCACATACATGCACTGCTACCGCGTGTGGCAGCGCTATGGAACTGTAGCAAAATCACATTGTGTCCCAATGCGATCCACTAGTTGTCATGAGCGTGTAGGTGTGTTCGGTTTCCAATTTGGATACCGCTTCAGCCTGAATGAATTTCGCCTATTGTGCGATTTAACGGTTTGATTTGTTCGGACCATTGGATGAAACTCAAACTCATGTATGATGTACCTTGTATGTCTAGGATCGTATAGGATTTAACGGATTGTGGATTGGAGTCCGGATACTCCAAAATCGCAAACCGTACGCCAACATATATGCGTTAATTAAATTTGTAATATTGTTAAAATATGCTTAGTTTATATATTGGTAAATTTGATTTATTTGTATGTTTGTTAGCTTAGTTTATATAATGACCCTAAATTGGAATAATTTTTATGTTTTATAATCAATGAAGAATGTTTTATATTTTTGTTATATTTTATTTGTTGTATTTGTTATATTTGTTATTAGACGTTGACTCTATTTTAAATGAAATGAAATAAATGTTTTATTTGTTATTAGATTATTGTTGTATTACAGGTAACTATTTTTTTAAAACTTTGGTGATTGTTTTTATTGCAAGATGTCAAACCTAATCAGCAGAAGTCATAAGACGGTGCAACCTTCACGTAGTTTGCCTCCCCAGACTATGATGTCACCTCCCTCTGGCCCACCAGTTGCCCGACTTGCCAGTGGGTCCCAGTGCCCTCATGCGCCGGGCGGCGTCATCGCCTTTCCAGCACCACCGACGCTACTTCGAGCGGACCAGGTAAAGATTTCCTTCAACTACATATGTTTCGTACCAATATTTTAGTCAAATTTGTTAACTAACATTAATTTCATATTTCTTTGCAGCCAAGAAGAACACCCGGGACCGTGTCGCCAGTTGGCTACATCGAAGGTCACCCGGGTGAACAACTCTCGTATCAACATCAGATACGACGATCGTCATCGGGCTGCCCCAACAGCAGACCAACATAGCTCATTGGCGCACGATGTTGGTGCAGTCGTTCGGACCTATTGTCCGATGAAATGGAAGTCTTGGAAGGCCATGCCTGATGAAGTGCATAACGAGATGCATGGACACCTGTCGGTATGTATCTTACATTTTAATTGTTTTTCCTTCCAATTTTATATATTTTAAATATTTAATGTATGTAATTATTTTATTGTAGATGAACTACAATTTAGAGAATGTCAACGATGAGTTGTTGGGGTACATCAACAGACTCTTCGCTGATAGGTACAAGCAGTGGAAAGCGACCTGCACCACCACTTTCAGGCATTTGATGATCCGCAGGCTGCTCTTCAGGAGGGTTGCCGAAGGAGCTTGAGGGGCGGGAGGATAGTTGGCAGTGGCTCGTTGTCATTTTCAGGAGGCTGATTATGTGGTATTTTTTATATTAAGTTCAAAATTATTACACGTTTCTTACTAATGTTTATTTCATTTTTTAATATTTCATTTCAATTTCAAATAATACGTTTTAATTTTTGTATAACAGAAGATGGCTAAAGCAAATAAGGGCAATAGGGAGAAGAAGATTCTTCTCCATCATTCAGGTTCCAGGCCCTTCTCCTATAGGATGGATGCGCGACGTCGGGTAATAATAAGTTGTTTTTATTTACTTTTTAATATGTCATTAATTTTTTTTTTTTTTGGTACTAACATTTTTATACTCTTGTTCAATTTAGGAGGGGTCCAAATTCCCAGAGATTGACGTCTTCGCGACGTTTATGTTCGACCTGGGAATGAGTTGGCGGAATCCCTTCATGTAAGTAGTCTTTAATTTTAATGATTATTTTACGCGTTCAAGTTTCATAGTTATTATATAAATGTTTTTATTTATATTTTATGTTATGTTAAACAGACGACCATGATTGAGAAGAGCCAGTCGGTTCTTCAGGAGTCCGCCTCCAGCTTCCTCCCGATACGCCGCTCGAGTCTGTGGCTCCTCCACAGGATGCGAGGTTTCAGATCTTGACGGACACCTTGGATCAGACTCTAGGGAGGCGGCCAGGGACATACTGCGAGGGATGGGGAATGCCCGGCGGCGGGAACCTAGATCCCGTTCATTGTCGCAGTCAAATAGTGTTTTGACAGCAAAGGTGGCCCAGCTTGAAACCCAGATGGCACAGATGACTTAGATTATCCAGTCCATGGCCCCAGTCGGCGTTCCCGTACCATCTTTTGTTCCCCCGTCCACCTCTGCGCATGGCCACCAAACCTCTCCCCCTGTCCCCAATGTCCACACCTCCGAGCCGCATTTGCCAGACGAGGAAGTAGATTTAGATACATTGTTTAATTAGTTTTTTACTTTCTTAATTACATTTTAAAATATCTCTTGTATATTATACACTTATTTTATGTTTTAAAAAACTATTTTCTCTTCATTACATTTTTCAATTGCAATTTGATTTAATTATAAAAATAAAATAAATCAAAATTCTTTTTTTCAAGTAAATTTAAAAAAAAAAATTAATTACTAATATTTGCGCGACGAATAAATTACCCGTCGCTCAAATCTCGTTTTAAAAAATAAAAAAACCATAAAAATATATCGTAAACGAAAATAATCCTCGGTTTGCGCGACGGATGTATTTGTGCCTAAAGAAAATGCGACAAATAAATAATTGTCGCGCAAGAGTTTGAGTCACGATCCTTGTTCGTCGCACAAAGTACTTGCAACGACAAAATATTTGTCGCGCAAATATTTTTCGCGACGGAAATATCGTCGCATTATGTTCATGCAACGTCTTTGTGTTCGTCGCGCAAACAATAGTACGACAATATAAGCTCGTCGCTTATAGTTCTTGCAACGCCTGTGTTCTCGTCGCGCAAAATGTTGAGCGACGGAATGTTTGTCGTCTCTGAACTATTGGCGCAACGAAGTGTAATGCGCGACGATATTTCATATTTTTGTCGCGCAAGGACTTGCGTGACGGTATTTGCCACTGATTTTTGCGCGACGATTTATCTGTCACTCTATTGTTTTCGCGACAGATTATTTCTTTGCGCAAACGCTAAAATGTAGTAGTGCCGGGAACGCGGTTCGCGAAACGGACGCCATTGAAAAAGACTGGCTGAGGAGCCACTCAAAGGATAGGAAGATTTCCGAGACAAACACAAGAAGCCATGCTAAAGTGGTTGCTTTGGTTTTGGTAGTGTCTTGGAAGAAGAAGAAAGAAGCTCTGTAGTAAAGCAAGAAGACTAAAGCTATAGAGTGGAAGAATATATGTGTCCAGTTGATGAAGATTGAAAGCTTGTGGACATAGCAGAGATGAAGGGGGAGCTTAGAAGAACTCTCCATATCTTCTTCTATTGTGGCAAGTTTTGTGCTTGGTATGTGCGTTCTCTCAACACACACAAATATCAACTACCTACCCCTTCCAGCTCCTTTTAAAGGACCATAACACTGTTTAATTAAATAATTCAAAATAAAAATGTAGAGGAATTGAGTGGTGATTGATATATGCCTGAATTTTATGTATTCAAGAGAGAAGATATGGTTCTGTTTCTGTGGTTGCAAGGGTCCAAAAATTTAATGGTTCTGTGGGTGGTGGGGCCAACAGTTGTTATTATTATTATTATTATTATTATTATTATTATTATTATTATTATTATTATTCTAATATAAATGATAGTTTAAATTAAATTTATTATTAAAATGTCATAAGAGTTTGAATATAATATTATTGGTCTGTAAATCAAAGCCTTTTTTCATTAAGTTAGACCCTGTTGGCGAGGCAAATAATTATTTTATGACCAAACAAAGAGAGTTGGCTCATAAATTAAGGTAAAACTAGGTTTTATGAAAATTTAAAAATTAAAATATGTTGAAAATTGTTTTCAGTCTTCTTGATAAGCAAGACATCATGGCTGTCGCCGACTGACTTGTGTGACTATGTATTTCAATGAAGACGACTAATTACTTTTCTCTACTTACATTACAATAATATGAGAGAGAAAGAGAGAGAGTTACATTACAACTAGTGTAGTGGTCCTCAAAAAATTAATTTCTAATTATATCATTAACTTGTGATTCTTAGACTTGTTATATGTTTGGATATTAATCAAGTTTACGTCCCAAAATTGGCCACAGATTGTCCAAGTCAATTACGTCTCAAGTTGTTGAAACTTCACTGAAGCTTTTAGCACAATCAGCAAATTCTTGTTGTTTTTCACTGGCAAAAACGCGACGCCTTGGGGGAATCCTCTTCGTGATTTCCAAGAAGTTACAAAAAAGCTCATTCTGTAGATACTGTAAAAGCCAACTCATGTTTCCACTCTATTTTCATTACGAAGATGTATCACGACATGAATGATTAAAATAGTATCAATTTGAACGAAGTTAAGGCATACCTGAAAGCCGCCAATGTCACTGAAGCTAGTAATAACGGGATCTAATGGCAATCAATCTTGAGGCGCAAGAATAAAAAATATCAGTCCTAGAAAGAAAAGAACAAGGTGGTACGTGGTGGCCAAGCCCCACACATTATAATTATTTTCTTAGAAAATAACACGAATTCGAATCTCATTTTAGATAGTTTTAAGTACAAGCTCTAAGCAGAAGTGGGTTATTTCAGCCAGTTAATGTAGTGAGTCAAGCCTCTTGAGTTAGAGTTTAATTCCAATTAAGTAAATTAATTTAAAGTAATGTAGATTATCATTTGTATTTTAGACCAAGTAAAGCTAATTTGTTAGACCAAGTATAAACACATTTTTTGGACCAAGTTTGAAGTCTCTAGTCCACCACATAAAGCTAATTTGAGAGGAATTTGACAGGCCTTGGGCATTTGGTATGCATCTTAGCAGGCTACGCATACATGCACCACAAAGAAAGGAGAAAAAGAAAGACAAAAGTGTTGATGTAGTCTTTAATTGAATGTGGGATGGGAATGAAATGATTAGTTTGAAAAGTTTTCCATGAAAAAACAAAACCAGGATTTTCAGTTCAAGAGGGCACCTCAGACACTATAGTATTCAAACAAAATTTCTTCAAAATCCTACTATAACTTTTTTTTAATAAAAAATAATAATAGTAATGCTGATTAAGCTTCATCTCATAGCCATGATTAATCCATTCAATCTTGACGATTAAAAAAAATCACATCCAACGGCTAATATGTAAATTTGAGGTCTAAATATTTAATATCAATCAATCTAAATTAAGTCCAAACCCAAAGTCTATAAACTGTATGTTTGTGGCTATGTTATGAAATAAAATGTAGTCCATAAGAAAACATTGCACATAATATACTTAAACGCATGAAAATGAATCATTCATTTGCCCTCAGGGCTCAGAATGAACTAAATCTTAAATGAGAGGAAGAATGAATGGGATGAGGAAAAGAGTAAGGAGTGTTGAAGAAAAATGTGAACCTCCCAACATAATTTTACCATTATTAATTAAATAATGGTGTTTTATTATTTTAGGTTTGATCCATTTGAGACATGGTGTCTTTTAATTGCAATCACTTGCTTCAAGGGAACACTCTTTGATTTTATCATAAAGAAACAAAACGTGTGTGTTTGGTTTTGTGATTGCTCCTAAGTTGAATCTCGAGGTGCATATGTATCCATTGCGGGAATCAAGCCACTCGTAGTTCAAAGAATCGCAATGAATAAATGACTCATTGCTAGGAAATTTTGATTTGAATTGTATTGAGTGAATTTAGCTTTAAAAAAACTAGGATTCAATTTTGAATTGTGTTTTGGGGTGACTTTGATTAAGAAACCGGGGATTCTGTTTGACTTGTTTGATAGCGGTTGCATCTAGTTTGAGCCTAGATTTCCTATGTACCTTTTTGAAGGGATCAAACCAACGTAGTTCGGAAGTTTGAAAAAGTGTTTGGGTGAATTTTGTTAGGATGGATTCAAATTTGGTTGTAGTTGCGTCTATTGAGATGGTAGACCGCACACCAAAACTAAAGACATGATTTTATAGAAAATTTCCATTCAACTGCATACTCCATATAGCCGCTGCATCAAGATATTCGTATATAAGTTTATTTGACTAATAAATATGAATGCGCATCAGCTGAAGATATATATTTACTAAACTTACTATGTTCCACCTACTTTCTTTGTTTCCTTCATTCTCATCACCACCAAAAACTCTGGCTAAGCCGAAGTCAGAAATTTTAGGATTCATGTTGCTGTCCAACAAAATATTGCTTGCTTTGAGATCCCTGTGAATAATTTTGAGTTTAGAATCTTCGTGCAAATAAAGAAGGCCTCTTGCAATTCCCATAATAACGTTAAAGCGCGCCTCCCATCCTAATAAAGCACTTCTTCTATGATCTGCACATCAATTCAGCCCTTGTAAATCATATTGCACCAGATGTTAAAAGGACATTTTTCTCTCATCTTTGAACCTATATACAAAAGATTAAACCCGGATTCATGAAGGAATTTAATCAAAATTTTTAAAAAAATCTAAGTAATTAGATGCCAAAAGGCTCAAGAGGCTCAAACCAAAGATTAAGAAATCCAAGCTTCTGTTGGTCATATACTCATAGATTAACATCCGTACTCATCTCCATGAATACAGCACCCAAAAGTGAAACTAGATTCAGGTGTTGAAGTTTTGCAATAAAAACTACTTCATTCTTGAACTCTTGTAGATCCTGACCTGAGTACTTTGACACACTACAAGAAAAACAGGTATTAGTGGCCACCCACTTGGTCACAGAAACTACCCTTTTTGGTCACTGAATGCAATCAGTGTCCAGATATTGGTGGTCACTAGGTGGTCACTAGAAGCTCGTCACAAATTCTTCTTAGTGGCCAATGTCAACTATTGGTCACTACAACACAGAATTAGTGGCTATCCCTGTCTGGTCACTAATAAAAACGCTATTAGGGACCACAACTTCGGTCACTAAAGGGCTTACAATTTGGTCACCAAAACATGCCTTTTGGTCACTGAAACTGGGTCACGTGCCCACATTAGTGACCTACTTGCTTGGTCACTAATGTATTTCAAAAACTTGGTAACTAATTAGGTTTACCTCTCCATGTTCTTTATTTATTGTATTACAATATGAAATCACAATTAATTTCTTTTAAACAGTGCTGTAGATAAAATTTATAGCATCAAATAATTCATTGCATTCAAAAGCAATCCATATATCTAACATTGTTCCAACAGATTCACAAGATGTCTCAAAAACAAAATGCTACATATTTAAGTTATTCAACCTAAATGTCAAGTGATTCCCAAAAACAAATAACATAAGATTCATCACTAGTAGATTGTCTTCTGCCCTTTATCCATCAGACCTGCATCAAAAAAAGAATAATGTCAGTTCTTACTTGGGATGCACTAAACCGGGAATTAACTAAATGCAAGAATATTTAAACTCAAGAGCCAGCTAGCGCATCTTTTATAAATTACTTGCTTAAAGTTTATCTAAATATGCTCAGTCAGGTTTATATAATGCCTTGGACAAAACTGTCTAACCAAGGAAGAGAGCACTGAGACAGAAAAATATCAATTACCAAGACTTCTCTCAAAATGGAATCACTAAATGAATGAAGGCATGAGCATAATGCCAAGAAGAGGAACTAGATAGTGTCTCACCTTCCACTCATCTTTTTGCCATAATTGAAGTAGATAGTTCCAATCATCCTCTCCCACTGTTTGAGGTCAATGCTCAAGTGCCTCCTGCTCAGATCCATATGCTAGAAATTTCTGATGCAAACAAAATTGGTAAGGCAATAATGTGCATTACCCTTTTTTTCCTTGACAGCTCGTTCCCATTTCCTTTTGAACACCTTCATTTCATTGTACGATTCTCTCCTCACCTACACACAAATACACAACAAACAATTTTAATCCAAGTAAAATCCTAATAAACTGAAAAAATTACATGTCAAGACTTACATCAACTCTGGTCCTGCAAACTACTAATAACACATTAACTAGTCAGCCTCAAACAGACTGGAAATTTGCACCACAAAGACAGCAAACATTTTCTCACCTCATTTTCATCTGAGCCTCCCAATGTAGGGCGACCATAATGGATTATGTACTCAGCATCCACAACACCAACATTTTTAGTTCGATCGCCCTATTTAAATATCAAAACCAGAAAGTCCTCTTTAGGAAGCGTTAAGGAAATCCTTAGAAAAGAAAGCATAAAAAAAATGACATAACAAGTAAACTGAGAAGCTTGCCTGTGCACAATAGCCAAGCTGCATATCCACCCCATGCATGAATCAAGTCATTCTGCAAAGATCAAATCACAATTAACACCATTTCAATGTAATTTAGATTTGTTGTTTCTGTGATCCTATACATGAAAGGGAGAGTGAATGTGTGATGAATCAAGCTTGATTTACAGAGTATTAGGTATATCTTCTAACAACTTAAAAATTTTCTGATCAATGACATTGACAACTTAACACCATACACCTGACTAAAATATGAGCCTCATATTAGTTCGGCTAATTTGTTGTGCTTTCTGTTCTAAGGCCAATAGAAAAGCTATCTTGAAGTTCCAGGACAGTAGAAAAAACACACCTGGATCATATGCCATACACAGCGCCAGTCAGCTCTCGAGAAAACAGGAGCCATCACTTCTATCCACCTGCAAAAATGCAGATTTTCATTTTAGTTTCCTTCCTCGAGTAAGATTACTTCTGCAGCTACAATAGTAACTGAACAGAATTTTCTTAAAATAGCTCACACAGAGAAAACCATCCTTCACAAAATTTCATACAACACAAATTTCTAAGCTTTATTACAACAAAACCCTGGGGGTATGCTTCTGGATGGATCCTCTGAGTTTGAACTCACTTATGAAGATAAAGAAGGAGATTGGATGCTTGTAGGAGATGTTCCTTGGGGGTATGCTTCTACCTCTAATTATGAGTTTTGTTAAAAAGAAAATGGGATGGTGAACCTAAAAAAATAACGAGAGCAATGTGCTTAGTAACATCTAATTTGACATTCCCGGAGTTTCCTTTTTCTGTTACTTTCTAGTAAATAATGCTGACAGTATGTTTACTATTTCTATGGTATATAGGATGTTCATCAGCTCAGTGAAAAGGCTTCATATCATGAGGACCTTTGAGGCTAATGGACTTGGTATGCATTTAAAATCTACAAATCCCAATAGCATTTCAGATTACAATCAAGTAGAACACAAAAAAATAGGAATAAGAGTGAAGAAAAAGCAAGAACGAAGATGAAAACCAATTAGGAATCAAATAGCTAGAGATCGAAGATTTCTTACCAGAGAAGCTGATGGTCTCAAAAGTTGATTTCAGAAAAGATCTCACTAGCCTCAAGGTCGTTTCTCAAAATCATCTGCAACACAGATTAGGAAGTTAGGGCATCAAGCTTTTTGGAAACACACCTCAGAATCGAAATTCAAAGAGAAATCAAAATCATAGTTAGGAAAATTGATATCACAGTGGAACTCAAACTCACAGTGAATAGAGAATTAGGGAATAGAGAATCAGAATCAGAGTCACAATCGCACTCAAATCAAACTCAAATGAAATCAAAACTTACATTGAAACCAAAGAGAAATAGAAATCTCACATGATATTGGGAGAAAACCTAGAAATCGAAACCACAGAGACGAAAAGGACCACAAAGAGGACGCTCGCTCGATGAAGAAGATGGTCTCGCTCGCGCTGGTCTCTCGCTCTTGTCTCTCTCACTCTGAGCTCGCGCTGCTCTCGTTCGGATTTCGCTCGACTTGTTTCGTCTTTTTTGTTTTCCTTTTGATGCGGTACACCGCACGCGAGCGCGTTTTGAAAAAATAAAAATAAAAAAGTTTAAAAAAAAGTTAATTGGTCACTGATGTATTAAATGAGAGAAGTATATTAAATGAGAGAAGTAAGGCTATCTTGGCATATGCGTTCGTCCCTAACTATATAACTTAAGTTGTTTTCAGTGACTAATTTAAATAATAGTCAGAAAATTTGGTCATTAAAAATTAAAAAATAGGGGTAAATTATTTTAGTGACTATGTAGTATTATTAGTCATTAAATTCACTATATTTATGACCATTATTCATGTTGTCACAAGAAAATTGGTCACTACTGACCTTTTTTCTTGTAGTGACAGCCTCTTCACTGCTATTTCTTGTCCTGCAGAAAAGCTGCCCTATATGTGAACATATTGAGCATGCACTTTTTGTTATAATAAGATGAGCAAGATGGACAGTGAAAGCATATCCCTTCTTGTTTTCTGTACATACGAAATGGTTACCCATTTGGTAGGCCCCGAAAGCAGGAAGGAAGGCATAGAATTACCTTTATTTGATTTGACAGCCATTGCTACTGCTACTAGCAATTTCTCTGATGCAAATCTGATTGGAGAAGGTGGCTTTGGTCCTGTTTATGTTACCGAAATGTCTGATACTCGTGTCCATCTTATGTTTACGTTACCAAAATCCCTTCTTGTTTTCTGTACATACGAAAAGGTTACCTTCTTGTTTTCTCGTCCATCTTATGTTTTCTAGAAATTCTTCTCTTCCATATTATGCACCAGATTTTAAGCGCCAAGATAAAGAAGCCAGAAACGATTGAAACGGCTATGACAATTGTCCATCTCTTCCTCCTTTTTGAACCATGTCTTGATTCTAGTGCCAAAGATAGTGTAATTGAGAGAGTATGGAATGTGAAATGAGAGAGATATTGCAGAGAATGCAAATCAGAATGTTGTATTACTAACATAGAGTGATTGATATATACAATTGTTCCTAGCTAATTATTAGTTACAAACAATACACAAAACATGGAGGGAAACATGGAGAGTTTCCATCCCTAAAACATGGAAATGAAAACAAGGAAAAGTAGGAGAGGTGGTAGACAAGCCTTTTAGGGATGTCTAAGTCTTGTCTTTGTCTTAACTAACATTGTCAACACTCCCCCTCAAGTTGGTGCAAAGATATCACGCATGTCCAACTTGTCAACTGAGTCATGAAAAACTTTACTTGATACGGCCTTCGCCAAGAATGTCGGCAAGTTGGTTTTCCGAGTTTACAAATAGAAACTTAATTATACCACTTTCTAGTTTCTCTTTGATGAAGTGTCGGTCGACTTCCACATGTTTGGTACGGTCGTGTTGTCCTGGGTTATGTGCTATCTCGATGGTAGCTTTATTGTCACAATATAGGTTTGTGGCATTCACTTGTTTAATGCCAAGATTCTTTAGCAATCTTCGCAACCAAAGCAATTCACATACTCCTTGAGCCATTCCTCTAAAACTTAGCTTCAGCACCTGGATCTTGCTACAACTCTTTGTTTCTTACTCCTCCAAGTAACTAAATTGCCACCCACAAATGTAAAATATCCAGAAGTTGAGCGTCTATCTGATACACCCTGCCCAATCAGCATCAGTGTATCCTTCAAGATCCATGGGTGTATCGCATTATCCGTATTACTCCATTCATGTGTGCTTCACTTGGTTGATGCATGAATTGGCTTACCACACTCACAACATAAGCTATGTCAGGGCGTGTGTGGGATAGATAAATCAATCGCCCAACTAACCTTTGATACCTTTCTTTATCGAGGAGGAGCTTGATCTGGATACATTCCCAATTTGTGATTCTGTTCAATAGGTGTGTCAGCTGGCTTGCAATCCAGCATTCCTGTTTCTGTCAACAAATCTAACACATACTTTCTTTGGGATAAAAATATGCCATGTTTAGATCTAGCAACCTCAATGCCAAGAAAATATTGTAACTCACCCAGTTCCTTCATCTCAAATTCACTTCCAAAGAGCTTCTGTAGATTCTGCATTTCTTCATTGTCGTTACCCGATAACCACCATATCATCTACATAGATGATCATGGCCGTAAGCTTTCCACCACGATGCTTTAAGAACAATGTGTGATCTGAGCTACTCGGAGTGTACCCAAATCGTTTCATGGAATCAGTAAATCTCCCAAACCAGGCTCGAGGTGATTGCTTTAGCCCATACAAATATTTTCTCAGCTTGCATACGGTATTAGGACCGGATGTCATAGGAATCCCTGGTGGTGGATCCATATATATTTCTTCTTGTAAGTCCCCATGAAGAAAAGCATTTTTTACATCATATTGCAGTAGTGGCCAGTCAAGATTTGCAGCCAAGGATATGAGAACACGTACAGTGTTGATTTTGGCAACTGGTGCAAACGTCTCCTGGCAGTCAATTCCATATGTTTGTGTATATCCCTTGGCCACTAATCGAGCTTTGTATTGGTCTATGGATCCATCAGCTTTGTATTTAACAGTGTATATCCATCGACATCCAACTGGTTTCTTCCCATGTGGTAAAGGAACCATTTCCCATGTAGAATTCTTTTCCAAAGCTTCCATTTCAATTGCCATTGCTTCAGTCCATCTAGAATCTCTCAGCATCCTGCCATTTACTTGGAACACATACAGTAGATAATTGATTGACAAATGATGCATTTGACTTTGACTAGTGATGTAAGGATAATGAGATTTAGGAGATAAGGAGGAAAAAACAGTGGAGTCAAAAGTCATATGATCAGTGGCACCAGTATCAATTATCCATGTAGTAGAGCGTGTACCTGAGTCGGGGAGTAAGGCAGGGCATGAAGACTCACCGGTAGTCATGACATAAGCAGTCTTGGGTGCCATGTTGCGGGTCTTGTGTGAAAGTATGGATACGTAAATGCAGCGGAAGATTTCAAGAACACAACAGGGGGTATAACAGAACCAAGTAACCAAAGGAACACAAGTTTGAATTATGCAGGGACAAGGTTAAGTAGAGACAAAGTTTAAGCAAACAAGCTTAGAACTTCAGCAAACAAGAGCACAAATTAGGATTGTGATCACAACCAATTTTAAGGCAAGGCAAAGTATGAGATAGGAATGATGTAACAGCAAATTATGGGCAAGGATAGGTAGAGATTAGGCAAGAATAAGATTATGCAGAGGCAACCAAAATCGATTGCCTGATACCATGCCAAAGATAGTGTAATTGAGAGAGTAGGGAATGTGAAATGAGAGAGATATTGCAGAGAATGCAAATCAGAATGTTGTATTACCAACATAGAGTGATTGATATATACAATTGTTCCTAGCTAATTATTAGTTACAAACAATACACAAAACATGGAGGGAAACATGGAGAGTTTCCATCCCTAAAACATGGAGAGTTTCCATCCCTAAAACATGGAAATGAAAACAAGGAAAAGTAGGAGAGGTGGTAGACAAGCCTTTTAGGGATGTCTATGTCTTGTCTTTGTCTTAACTAACATTGTCAACATCTAGAACAATCAACATCAAATCATTCAATCATTGTCAAGAACTATTATGTTTCTCTGCTATGAATACTAGGCACACATGCATAAATGCCTGCTACATTCGTTTTCTATATAACGATTGCACCCACAAGCTTACGTTGTTAAGGAATGGGCCAACAATATATATAAAGCAAACAGTTTCTAGCTTAAATATAAATCGGATTAAACAAGGAGAACAAGATTCAATTGCCGGTCAGTTCATAAATTTTCTAAATGTGATTAACCCTGAAAAGAGTTCACCTTTTATATGGGTTCTGCCCTGATCCATTTCTGTACTCTAAAACAAACACGACATTTTTTTTTCCCTCGAATCATCTACAGTTATACCAGCAATACAAAACCTAAGAAATCAATTCTAAAGAAGTTAAAAATAATTATGAATGACCTCTAAAATTGCTTTTAATTAAACAAAGATAACGGTATAACACACCTAGTTCTGAAGGTGGAAATTTTATCTTCGTCTATGAACACTGTGATATCAACTACATCCCCAAACCACATTATGCAACCACTGGCTACTCCACTAATATCTGAATTAGCATAAGTTGTACAAGAACAGTTCATCAAGCACTTCACCCTACATTCCTCAATATTCATACTCTTGTGCAGTGAAAATTCTAACATGCCAGGCAATTTCACCCCTTGAAGCCTGAAAATCCCTCTCCACCGTGGCAAACCAACGGCATCCTCCTCATGCATCCACTACTTGTATTAAACACTTCCCATTCTTCTTGAGACCTTGGAGTGAACCCTTGCAAACACATACAAATGGGATGACTGTTTCTACAAATTCCATTAGCACCACAGGTATCCATAATTGTCACATGGATCATTTGGTAATGAATACATAATAGCCCATTCAGGTACTCTCATTCAATACAAGCCGCTGCACATAACCTGACTGATCCATCGCTAATTGTGAGGCAGCCACATTCTTATCAGGCTCAAACTTTTAATACCACTCATCTTCTTCAAATTCCATAATTATGGAAAGCAGAGTTGGCTGGCCCAGGAAGACCACTGAAATCGAACTCCATTCCATGGCCCTCTATCGGAACTTTATGATTGATCACATGACAACAACTAATTGTGGTAACCCTTTCATATCAATTATAAGAGAAGTTTCCAGTAGATGGATCATCAGTGCTTTTCCATGATGTCAAATACCGTTAGAGTTTCCAGTAGAACTTCATATCAATCACTCCTTCTTGTAGAGCTTCCCTTATGAAATGATACCTTCGATTTATGTGCCTTGTTTTCTGATGGAAAACAGGATTTTTGACCATTGAAATTGCTGACATGTTGTCACAAAACAATGGTGTTGCATCAGGCTGCATTTCACCAAAATCATCCAACACAAACCTTAACCAAATAGCTTGAGCTGTTGCCTAACCTGCTGAAACGTATTCAGCTTCTCCATTGATAATGCAACTGTGTTTTGCTTGACTGAAGCCCATGAAAAAACTCCACTACCAAAACTGAATGCATATCCAGATGTGCTTCTCCTGTCATCTTCACTACCAGCCCAATCAGAGTCACAAAAACCAACCAGGAACAGCATTATTATCCCTTGTAAATTCAATGCCATAGCTGAGAGTGCCTTGAATGTATTTGAGAACCCTTTTTGCAATTCCCATGTGTTTCTTTGTAGGGCTATGCATGAATCTTGATAACAAGCTGGCTGCAAACATTATATCAGGTCTGGTTGCAGTTAAATATAACAAGCTGCCAACAATTTTTCTAAACAGACCTTCATCAGCCAACTGACTTCCATCAACTTTCTTTAGTTTCTCACCAGTGGGAAGAGGAATTGTTACTGACTTACAATCCTCGAGACCAAACTTCACAAGCAATGACTTTGCATACTTGCTTTGATGAATAAACACCCCATTTTCAATTTGTAGAACTCCCATTCCCAAGAAATGATGTAGGAGTCCTAAATCAGTCATCTCGTACTTTTGCATCATGTCCCTTTTAAACTCACTGAGCAATGTATTACTGTTTCCAGGTATAAACTATATCATCAACATATATAGAGACAATGATCAATTTTCCTTCTTCATCAGTTTTGGTATATAAAGTGGCCTCACTGATGCTTCTTTTAAAATTGCAGCTAGCTAGATAGGTGTCAATTTCACTGTACCAGGCTCTGGGAGCCTGCTTAAACCATAGAGTGCCTTCTTCAATTTATAGACCTTATGACTTGCTGCTTTCACTTCAAACCCCTCTGGTTGCTCAGTATAAACCTCCTCCTCAAGTACTCCATTCAAGAAGGCTGACTTAACATCTAATTGGAACAACTTCCAACCTTTTTGTGCTGCAAGTGCAATCAAAGTTCTGATTGTATCTAACATTGCCACTGGGGCAAAGGTTTCATTAAAGTCAATACTAGGTTTCTGAGCATACCCTTTAGCTACAAGCCTAGCCTTGTATTTTTGAACCGTTCCATCCAGATTAAGCTTGGTTTTGAACACCCATTTGACTCCTATAACTGGTTTTATCTGTAGGCCTTTCCACTAGCTCCCAAGTTCCATTCTTTTCAATAGTTTCAATCTCAGCATCCATTGCTTCCTTCCATGCTTTGTCTTCAATAGCTTCATAATAATTTTCTGGTTCAATAATAGTCATATGACACCTTGCATAGATGTCCTCCAAGCTTCTTAGCCTTGCAGGTGTATTACTTGGAGTTGAACCTTGACTAGAACCACTGCCATTGCTCTCAGGGACATGTTCATCATCTGAGATTAATTTATTTTGATTTGGGGAATCAATGTTGTGAGTTTCATGAGAAGCTTCTTCTGTTTCAGCTATCTCAGAATTTCCATTTTCAAAGATGAGAGGCATAGAGACAGTTTCATCTTGCTTGCTTTCCCAATTCCAGGATTTGTTCTCATCAAAGACAACACTTCTAGAGAGTATAATCTTCTCAGTTTGAAGATTATAGACCCTGTAACCCTTCTCACAGCTGCCATAGCCCATAAAAATTCCTTTGCTTGCTTTGTCATCAAACTTCTGTCTAAGGTTTGATGGAATGTGACTATAACATATACTTCCAAACACTCTCAGGTGTTTTACACCTGGTTTCCTTCCTGTGAAAGCTTCAAATGGAGTTTTGTCTGAAACTGAGGTAGTATAGCACCTGTTTTGCAGACACAGGCAGGTACCAACTGCCTTCAGCCCAGAACTTTACAGGGATTTTCTTCTCAGTCATCATTGATCTTGCCATTTCACAGATGGTTCTGTTTCTTCTCTCAGCAACCCCATTTTGCTGAGGTGAGTAGGCAATAGTCAGTTGCCTCTCCATGCCAAGATCACTGCAAAACTCAAGGAATTCATGTGAAGTGTACTCTCCACCTCTGTCACTTCTTAGTTTCTTTAAGTTGAATCCACTTTGTAGCTCAACAAATGCTTTGAACTTTTTGAACATACTTATCACACTTGACTTGTTTCTTAGAAAATATACCCAACACATTCTTGACTAGTCATCAATGAATGTGATGAAGTATTTATTTCCTCCAATGGACTCATTTTGCATTGGACCACATACATCCGTGTGTATCAACTCAAGTGGATTCTTAGCTCTCCAAGGCTTCTCATTCTCAAATGGTTCTCTGTGGCTTTTACCATACACACAGCCTTCACATACTCTTTCCTTTTCTGAGAAATTGGGTAAGCCTAGCACCATTTGTGTTTGCTGCATTTTTTTCATGCTTGCAAAGTTCAAGTGCCCCAATCTTCTATGCCAAACCCATGGATCTTCTTGTACTGCTGCTTTCATTCCCATTGAGCAGATAGATTCCATAGATAATGGGAATCATCTATTTCCAGCCATTGCTACTTTGGCAACAACATTATCAAGGCTGTTGTCATCACATATTAATGCATAGTTTCCTCCAAATAGAATGTAGTACCCATGTTCCATCATTTGTCCTACACTCAACAAATTCTCATCCAGACCAGGGACTAACAGCACCTCATTTATATATCTTCTCCCTTTTCTTGTCTCAACTACTAGTGTCCCTTTTCCTATGGCTTGAACAAGGTCACCAGTGCCCATTTTCACTTTGCAGGTCACTGACCTATCAAGATTGATCAACAAGGACTCTTGAGAGGTCATGTGATTGCTGCATGCACTGTCAACAAACCACACAGACTTGCTTGATGCAATTGAACTTGCATGACAAGCATAGAACATTGTTCCTGTGGTTACCTCTTCTTCCTTTGCACAGTTTGCAACTTGTTTACCACTTTCACAGTCCTTAGTTAAATGGCCAAATCGACTGTACTTCCCACACTTGGGTTTTCCTTTATATCTGCATATACCAAAATGGTATTTCTGGCACACTTGGCACTGTGGTTTCACACCACCTTGACTACTACTCCCTTGTTTGTTTTGTGAATTGAAGCTGTTGTTCCAATTCCCTCCAGAGCCATTATTCCAATTTGAGCCATTATTGTTGTCCAAGTTTCCACCTTGAGACCAATTTGAGCCCTTTTTGTTTTGTCCTTGCCATTTTTGATTTTGCTTCCCCTAGAACTTTTGTTAGCTCCAGAAGCCTAATTGTTTCCAACTCTGAGACTGCTAAAAGCTTTCTCATTTCCTGCCAACTTATCCCTTTCATCATGCAGATCCTCTCTCTTATCATAGACCTTGACAGAAGCAAGAATTTCTTCAACTCTAATAGTGTCAAGATCTCTGGTTTCTTCAATGATTGACACTATGGACTTGTACCTCCTACTCAGACTCATCAACAATTTTTGGACAATCCTTTTCTCTGTTACATCCTCTCCTAGAGATTTCAGGTTGTTTACAATTTCAAAGAATCGAGCCAAGTAGTCATCCAGAGTTAAATGGCCAAATCGAACTGTACTTCCCACACTTGGGTTTTCCTTTATATCTGCATATACCAAAATGGTATTTCTGGCACACTTGGCACTGTGGTTTCACACCACCTTGACTACTACTCCCTTGTTTGTTTTGTGAATTGAAGCTGTTGTTCCAATTCCCTCCAGAGCCATTATTCCAATTTGAGCCATTATTGTTGTCAAAGTTTCCACCTTGAGACCAATTTGAGCCCTTTTTGTTTTGTCCTTGCCATTTTTGATTTTGCTTCCCCTAGAACTTTTGTTAGCTCCAGAAGCCTAATTGTTTCCAACTCTGAGACTGCTAAAAGCTTTCTCAATTCCTGCCAACTTATCCCTTTCATCATGCAGATCCTCTCTCTTATCATAGACCTTGACAGAAGCAAGAATTTCTTCAACTCTAATAGTGTCAAGATCTCTGGTTTCTTCAATGATTGACACTATGGACTTGTACCTCCTACTCAGACTCATCAACAATTTTTGGACAATCCTTTTCTCTGTTACATCCTCTCCTAGAGATTTCAGGTTGTTTACAATTTCAAAGAATCGAGCCAAGTAGTCATCCAGAGTTTCAACATCATTCATTCTCAAATATTCAAAATCAGCTCTAATAGCTTGTAGTTTCACAGCTCTTACCTTTTTATCTCCTCTGAACTCTCTTCTCAGAATTTCCCAAGCACCTTTTGCAGTCTTCTCATTTCTGATGCGAGGAAAGAGTTCATCTGTCAGTGCACCTTGAATAAGACTCAAAGCCTTGGCATTTTTGATCTTATCCTCTCTGGAGATAGTAGGTGCTTCCACTGGAATTTGCACAGTCTCATCTTCTTCTTTTACAGAGCCTTCTTCTCCTTCAGAACTCTCTGGTTCTTCCTCCTCAAGAATCGGTTGTGGATATACTCCAAGCTCCACTGCATCCCATAGATCATATGCTATGAGAATAGTCTCCATTTTTTCCTGACCAAAAATCATAGTTTGAACCATTGAACTGTGGAGTTCGTAAATCTCCACCTGCAGAACCTGAACCCACCATTTTGATGTGAGTCTCAGTGAACCACACAATAAAAGAGCAACCTTTATCCCTTATAGAGATTTCAGGAAAACCCTCTTTCTCACAGCTCACGCCCCTCTCTGAAAATCAAGACCAAGGGCTCTGATACCATCTTAGAATTTGGTATTTAGCTTTCTAGTTTTTTGTAGCTGATTTAGAATACAAATAAAACATTTCTCAAGCAACGTATGCAGAAGAGAAAAGACACACACAGAGAGAATGAGAATGTTCAGTCTTTTTTCATTGTATTGCATCAGAGCCAAAATCACCCTATATGCATGACACAAGCTGCCAAAAATACAGATCCTAAAAACTAGGACACAAGGACTCATCTCCAGCCATTCAAGGTCATTGGAGGCTAGGATTCTTACACCTAGGATAGAAAATGTTACAGCAGCAAGGACTAAAACAGCTAAGAATGACAGCTGTAGAACTTCCTAAAATAGTAAGAAAACTAGCCGTTGGATAACAGCTATTGCCATAAGAAGAAAGTTCTTCAGTTCCTTCAATTTCTTCATTCTCTTCAATATTAATCTGCAGGATTAACATCTGCAGCTTGATTCAAAACTAGTCTGCAGCTTAACTCTCAACAATGTAGTCAAACATTTAAAAGAGAGGTGCTGTTGATTATTGACAAAAGAAACAACTTGCTAAGTAAACTACAACAATGCCACTACAAGCCGCCATGGCTTCACAAGGACCACATTAAAAGAAAATGATTCTTGCATTTGCAACAGTTTCTGGTTTTGATTTCAAATTCTAAAACATCATGGTTGGACAATGAGATTATGCAGAAAATGTAATTGAAACTAGAATTTGCAGATGCAACTTGACGAGTTAAAAGCCTAACTTACCATGATAAATCTATGAAGAAGACGAGAGCTTGGAGCAGAGAGCTCTGAGGATGAGAGAGTTACATCTTACTTGCTTTGTGCATTTGGGTTGCTTGCTCGGGATTCGGGAAGGTCATAACAATGGAAGGAAGAAACTAGAAGACCGTTAATGGGGAGTAATTGATCACTTATTTTGAGTTACAAAGTAATGCTCCTTGCTTCTTCATTCACATCACCTCTCCACATATTCTAGCTATGTTATTTGACAAAATATTTGCTTGCTTTGAGATCCCATTTGAATTTTTTATTTGTTTTAGCATCTTTCCTAAAGAGATGGGCAACAACATACTAAACTCACACATTATACCAATGTTAGGACTCGAACCAATGGCGGTTCCAGCCTGTGGCAGGCTGGGCTCATGCCCGGCCCAAATTTTATATTAAATAAATACTATCCACACATTTCTCTCTCCTCTCTTCTATTTTGCCCGGCCCAAATTGTTGTTAAAAAAATTATTACTTACACTCTCATCTCTCTCATCTCTTCTCTCTCCATTTTTTATTCTTTTCCTTACACTCTCCACTCTCCACTCTCCTCTCTCCTCTCTCCTCTTTTTATTCTTTTTATTCTTTTCCTTCTCTCCTCTCTCCTCTCTATCTCTCTTTTTTTCCGTTGTTTTCTTTCTCTCTTCTCTCCCTCTTTTTTTTTATCTTTCTTTTCCTTCTCTCATCCCTCCTCTCTTTTTTCCCCGTTCTTTTTCTTTCATCTTCTCTCCTCTCTCCTCTCTCTCTTCTTCTCTCCCTTTCTTATTTCTTCCTTTTCCTTCTCTCTTTTTGTTAGAAAAATATTACATGCATTACTTATGATTATTAAATCTAGTTTCTTTCTTCTCATTTCTCTCGAAATAAATCTAGTTTTTTTAAAATTAATGTAGTCCCCTATTTTATCTTTCTTTTTAATGTAAAATAATTTTTTTCTATTTTTTTATTTTAATTTTGATTTTAATTTTAATTTTTGTATTTGTAGATATAAATGCATTTGAGGATAAGGCTTATTACGTCTCCTCTCACTATGAAATTTTTTAAAAAATAATTTTTATTAATGAAATTCACTCGTTTCGTCAAATTTGTTATATAAGTTTTGCCCCAATCGACTTTCAAATCCTGGAACCGCCACTGACTCGAACTCAAAACTTTTTCCTCATGAGCAATTGCTCCAAGCCATTTGATTTAAGTATAGAATCTTGGTGCAAATAAAGAATGCCTCTCTCCCAATTCCCATAATAATGTTGAAGATTAGGGAAGGAAGAAGCGCTTCACCATTATTATGGGAAATTGGAAATTGCGACAGGCCTTGTAAATCATATTGCAAGAGATCTTGAATGTATCTTTTTCTATTTTTTTTCTTTTTTGGCTGGAAATATTTTACTATCTTTTAAACCTATATCTATATGCAAGAAGGGTTTAAGTCTCAAGTAAGCAAAACCTAAATAACTAGATGCTTAAGGCTCAAGAGGATCAAACCAAAGATGAAAAGCTCCAAGCTTTTTGTTGGGCATATACTTGTAGATTAACTTCCTTTCATCTCCATGAACAACAGCCCAAAATCAAAACGAGATTCTGGCAATCAAAACTACTTCATTTTTCAAGTGAAATTTTTTGACAAGATCAAAGTAATCCAATGACTAAAACTAGGTCCTCACTTGAAGTCCATATATGTGGACCTTATTATAGAACGACTCCATTCTTGAACTCCATTTCCTGGTTATTGGATTGATAGTCAACCCTTACGCAACACCCAAAGCCCAATTCACCCAACTTGGGCCTACTCTAAACAAATCTCAGCCCAAATTTGTTTTGCATATATATATATACAGTCCCCTTCTATTGAGGGATCCCTTAAACACCCTTTAGGGTACCCTATGAATTTTTTTTCAACAATCCAAACCATCTATTTTTTAAGTCTATATTCATAGATCATCCTTGCAAAGAATTAGACAAATCAGAAACCGTTTCGACATCCAATTGTGTACTACAAAATCAATGAACACGGTGCTTCAAGAAAGTACTAAAAGTTCAATAACTCAATTGAGTGGTCAAATGATATTGGAATCAAGTGATTTTTTGTAGAGATGATCTTTGAATGATTATCTAAAAAATAGACGGTTTGGATTAGTGGAATACAATGCGGAGTGAGCCCTACAAGGGTGTCCCTCAAATATTATTTGAGGGACCCCTCAATGGAAACTCTCTCTATAGGGGAATGGTAGCAACCTTCTCTCTAACCTTCTCTTTTGGACCTGCCCTTTTCCTTATGATATGTGTCACTCTCTTTACACTTAAAACAATGTCATTAATGCAGCTTACAAACTATCTTTTGTTTTCCAAATTTAATTACCCTTATTAAACATATTAAATTTTATGTTTCCTTTAATTTATCCAAAAAAAAAATTTAATAACATTCTTATCACCTTATTTAATAGAAAGAAAACTTCAAAGAACATATCTATTTTTTTTCCATTAAAAAAAATTCTGAGTAATAAAGCCCATAATTTTGTTGCACATAACAATTTTGAAAGAAAAATGTCACTTCAAGACCACAACCAAGTAAACAGCAAAAATATGACGGTTTTTCTTATTTAATTTTTTTAATAAGGTGGTAAGGAAGTTATGAAGAAGAAAAAAATTTGGATAAGTTGAAAGAAAATGAAAGTCAATACATATAATAAGGGTAAATTTGGAAAACAAAAGAGAGTTTGTATGAAGCATTAATGACATAGTTTTAAATGTAAAGAGAATGACACATGTCATGAAGAAAATGGAGAAAGTCCAAAAGAGAAGGTTAAAGAGAAGGTTGCTAGCATTCCCCATGTGTGTGTGTGTGTGTGTGTGTGTACAAGAGATAGCCTAAACTACAAGAGATAGAGAAATTTCTCACACACACACTATCTAGGTGCCATGGAGGTTTTAAAACCTAAGACCAGTGGTTTGCAAGTTAATGTTCTTTTCTCCTGAACTAGACTCCGTTGGTGTTTTGCATATGTGTATTTTAGTGGCAAGTATGATAGAGAAATTGATTGTTGGTAACATGAATTGAAAATCACTATTGTCCTTTGAAGAATGGCAATAATTGAAAGAATGCATTGAAAACTTGGAATGTCAGTCATGCCATTGAGTTTTTTTATTTGGGTGTAAAACCACTCTCCCTAGTACCCAGCAGATTTTGAAAATTTTCACTTTGCCCCTTGAAACAAAAACCAATACGATATAGAATTTTGATAGGTTTTTTTAAGTTTAAATTTTTTTAGCTTTCTAAACTACCATAATCTATGGAGTGGGGAATTCGAATTTGGGTGCAAATGATGTAGAGCAAATGGCAGAAGCAATCGAAAAGGAACTGGAGAAACGCGTGTGCAAGGGTAAATCAGGAAAACTGCATATTTGGGATTCGAAGAAAATGGCGTCATGAGTAAAATTCATCACTCCGCCATGACATATGGGCTTTTTTGGACATCCAAAGTTATATGTTCTAGGCTAAGGTTTTAGTCAATCTATTACCACGCGTTGTGTCAGCAAGGGTGCAGAATCATTGTCATAGTCAACTGGCCTAAGTCACATCTGCTCATCTATTTTTTTAACTTTAGTATTTTACCATAAACAATAAACCCGTATATGAGTATATTCAATTAGATTTGTAAATTGTAATACACGTACAACTCAAAATTAAAGTGTGAGGCAATACCGAAGAAGTAGAAATTTTGTGGGATCAATAAATATGTCCCCATTCAAATTGTTAGCAACTATTTCCATTTCTAGATATATCCATTGTAGCTATAAGGACAGTCAAAATATTTGGCACAAGACTTGAAATACATGGTTAGCAGGAATGGGGAGCGTCAAAAAACGCAATGAGTGATCTGAAATATATGTTGTGGCTGTACTCTAACAAGGAAGAAGGATAAGAAGGAAGCTGCACTGAAATTTCCCTTTTTGGTTGGGACTGATGCAAGCAACCAAATCAATGCGAACGTTATCTCATCGACTCATCACCATCAAATTTAACTTTGAAATATTTTAACAACAAAGATTTATTTTAAAACGAAAGTGCAACATCAGCATGGTGTGCAATTATAATAAGGGAGTTTCACTAAAATACCCAAAATGAGGGCTGAAATTATAAAAATACCCAACACCCAAAACACTTTATAAACATACCCAAAACTCATCATTACACACACTCAAAACCCATATATAAACACACCCAAAAAATATACAATTGTTGATTGTGGGGTTGATTTTGGGTATGTTTCTATGTTTAAATAGTGCTTGGGTATTTTTATAAATACATGTCTAGGATTGGGTATTTTTATAAATATCTCTTATAATTATATATGATGCAAACAAGCTGGAGAAGAGAAGGGCTGCCTATACTTTTGAATGCACTTGCTAATCAAGTTGGACGTATTTCATATGTCACTATGCCAAAATTGACATTTAGCAATGGAGCATCTTTCCAGAAAGAAAGCAGGTTGTTTAGGCCAATCCAAACCTTGCTCCCTCGTTCGCCAACATGAAAACTGCAGATGACATTCCTGGCCTATCTGCTGGGAATTTCTGAACACATAATAAACCCACATGAATGCATCTAAGTACTTGAGATTCAATGCAGTATTCTTTCAAGCATTTGCCCAACTTCCAAGGATTTGTCTTCTTTTTTTTATGAAGGGGGGGGGGGGTAGAACCCCAAAGACAAACACCAACTACTCACTACAGACTAGCCGAGTCCTAGTGGCTCCAATCAGATCATCAACAAGGCTAGCACCAACCCAACTAGGGGCCATATCAAAAAGGCAAACACCTAAGTCCATATTGTAGCTCCATTGCGCAATACAGTCAGCAACCACATTTCTTTCTCTATAAATGTGTTGGAGCGCACAAGTCTCAAACTTTCCCATAAGCTCCCAGCAACAAGAAGCCAGAGAAGCCACAGGATGTAGACCAAGAGTAGTAGAATTCTTCACTAATTTAACAGCCACTCAGAGTCCATTTCCACCAACAGATTGCAAATTCCTCTGTCCTTAGCAAGCTTTAACCCAAAAAACAAGCCCCACATTTCAGCCTCAAGGATCTGACCTCTGCCCAAATTAGCAGCAAACCCACAAGTCCAATCCCCAAAGGAATCACGAATAACTCCCCCCGCACCAATGCATCCAGAAGCACTTTTCCTGGTTCCATCCACATTCAGCTTATATTGCCCGGGACTAGGTGGCACCCAAGCTAGGGAAACCTGGATCTTAGCACTGGCTTTATGCAAATTTTTAGAGGCCATGAACCATTCATGGGCAGCAACCAAGATTTCGTGTCTGTGATTAACACGCACCTCCTCCTCAGGCTGAAAAATAGATTTGTTCCTCCATTTCCACAAATGCCAACATGTAGCAACAAACACCAAATACCAAGGGATATCAGCCTGCCACTTAATCTTTGACATTAAATTAGCCTTGAGCCAAGGTTTGAAGTCCATCTGAAAGAAAGAAGAGTTGGGAAGAGAGGTCAGGCAGCTCCTTCCAGATATCTCTGGCTCGGTTCACAGTCACGAAAAATGTGCAAAATAGACTGGCAGGATAGTCACAGACAATACAGGCCGAATCCTCAGCAAGGTTTCTTTTAGCTCTCTGTTCATTAGTAAGGAGTTTTCCTTGGACAGTCAACCACAAGAAAAAATGAAGTTTAGGAGGGATTCTGAGGCTCCATATAAATTTCCAATCATAGTCAGGCCACCAAGGACCTTCAAAGAATAACCCATAGGCAGTTTTGACTGAGAAAATACCATTAGGAGAAGGCCTCCAAATATGAGAATCAGGGAGAGAACCCATGAAACCAACAGGCACATTAAGAATTTTCTGAACAAGATCATCATGGAGTACATAACGTAATTTGTTGATATCCCACCAACCATTCTTAGAAAAATCAGAAACAACACAATTCAAATCAGTCAACTGCGGCACCCCCTTGCTGAGCCAAAGGCTCATCAATGACCCATTTATCTGTCCATAAATGAGTAGAATCCCCTTTTCCTATTCTCCAGGCTAATCCTTGGGATAGTAAAGTAGACCCATGGAGGATACTTCTCCAAGTGCTGGAGCAGCCTTGCTTAGATCTTAAAGAAGGGTCAAGATAGTAGACCCCTGCATATACTTCGTTTCAAAAAATGTTGCCCACAAGCCCTTATCCTTGCCATGCAATCTCCACCCAATTTTCGCCAACATAGCTTGGTTCATGGCAGTAGTCTTCTTAAAACCCATACCCCCTTTGCATTTAGGCCTGCAAACCAGATCCCATTGACATAAGTGGATCTTTTTCTTCTTCTCTCCCCCTCCCCAAAAGAAGTTTCGGTTGAGTTTATCCAAATCATCACACACACTAGCAGGCAGTTTGGTAGTTTGCATTGCATAAATAGGGATGGAAGCAGGTAACAGCTTGAATTAGGGTAGCTCTACCAGCTAGAGATAAAAATTTACCTTTCCAAGAGGCCAACCTGTGCTTAACCTTATCCACCAGAGTGACATAAGTGGCTTTAGTGACTCTGGAATGTAACAGAGGCATTCCTATATATTTTCCAAGATCATTGGTAAGAGGTGAGCCACATATATAACTAATCTCCTTAGCAAGCTCCTTACAAGTATTAGGAGAGCAATAAATGGCAGACTTTTCAAAATTAACAACCTGCCCAGAAGCATCACAGAAGAGCTTCAAACAACTTCTCATAACTCTGGCTTGACTGGAGCTAGCCTCAAGCAAAAGAATTAAATCATCAGCAAAAAATAGGTGAGAAACAGGCAGGACCTGAACTAGACATTTAACAGGTCTCCAATTCTTCTTTTCAACAGCATCAAAAATAATATGTGAGAGCTTTTCAATACATAAAACAAATAAATAGGGAGACAAGGGGTCCCCCTGCCTAATACCATTCAAAGGCACAAAAGGAGTAGTCAACTCACCATTAACACAAATTTGATACCTCACAGAAGTAACACAGCTCTTAATCAGACGAACCAAATCATCAGGAAGCCTCAACTCCACCAACACATGCTCAATAAAGTTCCAATTCAATCTATCGTAGGCTTTGGAGAGGTCAATTTTCCAAGCAATAAATCCCTTCTTGCCTTTCGAATTTTTAAAGTTGTGCATTAATTCCTGAGCAATAAGGATATTGTCAGTGAAATGCCTCCCAGGGACCAAACTGACCTAATTAGGGCTTATAAGCTTGGGCAAAATAGGTCTGAGGCGAGCAACAATAATCTTAGAAATAACCTTGTAAAGAGTGGCACAGAGGCTAATAGGCCTAAATTGTATCATAGTTTGGGGGTTGGCCACCTTAGGCACTAGCATAATTAAGGTAGCATTAAGCTTATCCGGAATTTGGCAATCGAGGAAAAACCTCCTGAACCATATTAAAAATAGCAGGGCCACAAACATGCCATTGGTATTGATAGAAAACACGCAGGGAACCCATCAGCCCCAGGGGCTTTAAGACTACCAATACCAAATAGGCTTTCCTTGACTTCTAACAGATCAACTCCTTTGTACAGCCCCTCCAAATCCACAGGCAGCAAGGCTAGGAAAAAGATTGATAGTAGGCATCGCAACAGGTAGCACTTGTATCCTGATTAAACAGCCCTTGAAAGTACTCGACAGCCAATCTTTTAATTCCATCAGCATCTTCAACCCAACCCCCGTTACTATCCTTCAGTCTCTCAATCTTGTTCCTCCTTTTTCGAACAATAGTAGTGATATGGAAAAATTTAGTGTTCCTATCACCATCCTGCAGCCATTGGACTCGAGATTTTTGTTTCCAAAACAAAGATTCTTGATCTAAAATACCATTAAAATCAGCAATAAGACCACCTTCCAAATTGCTAAGAAACTTATTGGGCCCTTTGCAGAGAGCCTGTTGGATGCCATGAATTCTAGCCAGAAGTCTTGCTTTTTTCTGTCTCAAATAGCCAAAAACTTGAGTGTTCCAAGTTTTAAGAGGCTGAACTAATTTAAGGGTTTTCTCCATAGCAGAACCAGGTAGAATTATCCCAGGTTTCAGTAATAAAGTCATCAAAGCTTTCATGCTTTAACCACATAGCTTCAAAACGAAAGGGTCTTTTAAGGGGGTCGGCCTTAAAGCAAGAATGCAAGGAAATTTTAATGGGGCTATGATCAGACTTTGTACGAGGGAGGTGCCTCACAGTGGCATCAGGAAAAAGCCTTCTCCATTTCACATTACTGATAGCTCTATACAACCTTTCCAACACACGTTTATTTGTCCAAGTAAATTTGGGTCCAGGCAAAACCCAGATCCAACATCTCATGCCTCTCAACCCAATCTTTAAAGCCTTTAGACCTACCAGAGGAAGCCCCTCCCAGTTTCTCATCGGCAGACAAGATGTCAAATCTCCAGCTAATAACCATGGTAAATCATGGCTCTCAGCTACAAACGTAAGGTACTCCCATAATTTTTCTCTTTTAACCCTATTAGGGCTAGCATAAATAGCAGTAAACATCCAAGGGGGCTGACCAGGCCAAGAAACACAAGCCGAAATAGATTGATCAGATGTGCCTACTATTTCCACAGGTAACTTTACTATCATTCCATAACAGCCATAAGCCTCCAGAAAAACCAATCGCATCAACAACTTCAAAACACTTAAACCCCAAAGTCTGAATCACTTTCAGAGCTCTTTGCCCACTAATGCGAGGCTCACAGATGAACAACATATCAATATGATGGGTACTAATCATGTCCAACATATTAGTTTTAAACTTGGTGCAGGCTGCACCTCGAACATTCCAACAAACAACATTCATTAGAAACTGACAAAAAAGAGGAGACCCAGGGGCTAAACCCTTAATTAAAGATCAGAAGACATGCCTTCAACAGTGTCGAAAGCATTGCTTGCTACTTGTCCGCCGCAGAGTCCGTTTGACCCTAGAGAGATCCATCTTTTCAGGTTGATCCCTATGATCATCATCATCAGAATGCAGGACAGCATCCCCACTTTCAGTATCAAGGCCTTTTTGAATCCTTACATCAAGTGGCTCAATATTCGGAGGCTGATGGCCAAAAATATACACTCCCTTATCTTTTTGCATATGCTGACCATGGCCCCAGCTATCAATTTGTTCAGATCCTGGAGTCATGGCTACAACCTTCTTACCATCTACTATTTTTGTTCGAGCATATGGGGAGGAGCCAAACTTAGCTTGCCTAGGAAGAGGAGCCTGCAAATCACTCCCTTTCCCTGACTTGGTACCCTTGGTAGGCTCATTAGAGATATCACTGAGGGCGTGCCTGGTGCCACCAGAATTAGAATTCTTAGATTTAGTCCAAACCTTATTGCCAAGGATTTGTCTTCATGTCATAGTAACCATGCCTAATCAGTTGCAAAGCAACCTCTCCGCAGTGGGCCTCTTGGTCGGGTCCTGATCAAGGCAACGGCCCACCAAGTCTTTAAAGGCCTTAGAGAACTTCTCTGCTCTTGTAATTATTGTCGTGACGATTTTCATAATCCGAAAAATATTAAATAAAAAAAATATTAGACTAAGAGGTAGTTAGTCTCAACTTGAACTCAATGGTTGAAGCTTTTTCTATTCTCTTGCCATAAGAGAGTTTTTGAAAGGGCACTCAACATGTGAGAGAGGTCCAGAAGTATTATGGGCATGGTCATGGAGAGGCATCCTATATTGTTAATGTAATGTTGCTGTCCAGCCGAAACATATTGGGCTTAAATTATGTTGAGTTTAGGCTAGGCTAGGTTCAACCCAAACTTCTTGGGCTTAGCTCTCGTCATTATCAAACACAATTATTGGTGAAATTTCTTCTATATTAATATTATGGCTCCACTCTATAGAACGCCTAATTTAAAAGATAGCAGTAGAATTCTCTAATGAATAAAAGAAAAGGGCATTGATTTGCAGACTAGTGGAAGCAAGTTCGAATCTCTATGACATCATAGTAGTGTGTGTGAGAAACTCTCCCTCTCATGTAGTTTAGACTATCGTTTGTACTAAAAAAGAAAAGAAAAGACATTGACTTGCAGAGCAATGGTCTTAGGTTTGAACCATCTTGACACCTTAGTAGTGTGTGTGCGAGAAACTTCCGTCCCCTTGTAGTTGACTATTGCTTGTATTAAAAAATAATAATAAGAACAATAAAAGCATACAAACCATATTATTAACTCAGAAAAATGGAAATATCATGGACACCGGCCATGGCCCTATTGGCCTTGCTACATGAAAATAATAGAACCCAAAAAATAGAAAATCAAGGAAACTATGACAGAGAGTAATGTGACTAAAGGTGGAATGCGACCCCTGTCTTTCCTTATCAGCATCCCTTCAACGATAGGGTAGTTCATCAAAATGACATAAAAGGGTATGAATAGTTGTATGAAAAATTTGTCCAACTCCCCCAAAAAGATGACTCTAGAAATCCCAACAGCAAAGGAAGCCATGTTCAAGATCACCAAAGCAGCCATTGGAGCAAGAAATAATATTGATGTTTGGAAATCAAACACCCCCATATTGTAACGCTTGAGTTGCTCAACATCGTCAACTTTGTTGGTTGGGAAGAAACTGGCTTCTCTCATACCAATTTTCTTCATGAAGGCATCCACACTACCATATAAGTAAGATGTAACTGACTTCATCATCCATATCCTTTGCTCATTTATCCAATGTTGAAATGTAAATCCCGTTGAGAGAACCTCGTATAAATGTTTTGAAATTGACGATAGGAATACGAACGAAAATACGATGAAGTATGAATTTGAGACCTGCAAATCCAAGAACAAGACCAATATATATTAGGATATTGCATGACACTAAATCAAATTGAAGATTTTATGATGAGAATTTTTTTTTATGAGGACGGTAGAATAGAATGGGTGATTATAAGATAAATATTTATGTTGTCAGATTGTAGACTGTGTATGTGATCCACACACTCAATCAAGAATAAACCTACTCGCACTAGTAAAAATGACCTCAATATTCACAGATGTTTAATGTTATTGTCCTCTAAATGAGCATAGATACATGTCCCTACTTATAATTGTTTGTGTCATTTAGTTAGTATAGGAATCCGTATATGTGCTCAATTAGGAGTCAATAACAACCAAACATCCATAACTATTGAGGCTTTTAATTGGTGTCAATAGTTCAGATTCGCAGTCTTTGTTGTCAGAATAGCGTGACAAAAGATAGATTTGTTTTATTATGTACAAGGATTTCCTTAAAGATAAGTACTCTTTATCTTGAATCATTTGCGCAAAAGACATTTTATAGGAAGAAATATTTAAAAAAATACTTCAATTACCTCTGGGTACAAAGGAATACCATTGAGTAGGCAGAGCTGAGGTATGGTAGCAAACCACCACAACGGCAAGAAATAGAAAATGGGGTAAAGAGCAAGTTCTGCATAACACATGCTTTGAACGAAAGTGTACGTTTTCAAAGGGCCATATATAAGAGGACAAAACTTGGAGATAGCAACATCAACAAACCCAGAGGTCCATCTAGTCCCTTGGACTAAAAAGTCATCCAAATTGGTGGTGCCACTGCCCAAGAACTGTGGCCTTGGTGGATTACAGTACACTGAAATCCAACCTTTGCAATGCAAACGAAACCCTGTGAAGTAATCTTCCAGCACAGACCCATACATGAAACCAACCTGCCATAAATGAAAGAAAGACCACTTATTATTATTATTATTATATATTATTATTATTATTATTATTATTAAGTTGAATGATTCAATGGGTATGGTTTTAATAGTATTTGTACTTGCCTCTTCCCCCATTCGGTGCCATTTTCGAAGGCACAAGAGGCTAGAAGTTGGGCTTCATTTAGCAATGCTTTCTTTCTGTGGATGAGCATATCAGGTTTTTTGTTTTGGTGGAGGGATTTGATGAACTCATTGGATGGACCAAAAGATTGTCTAAGTTTCATGGGATCCCCATCTGGAAATTCAATATTGAAACTAGTAATTAGCAATAGAACATACAAGAAAGATAAATGAACATGGATGATTACAAATACATGCTTATGTAATGTCTAAGAATATATACTATTAATGGATAAAGGGTTTGTAGCTCAAATAGTTAAGAGCGGACCATTTACCTAGGATAAACTTGTCAGGATAATAAAAAATTTAATTTTTATGGGTGATTGCAGATTGGTGTTTTCTTTTTCAAACCATAGCTTTCCTTGAAGCAAAGATTAATACAAACAAACTGAAATGATTGGTGTTGATGAGTGACAAAAACTGGGTGATTGACTGTTTGGTATTTATGAAGTGGTACAACAAAGACAATTACATATATGAATTATATATATGCTAGCCAGCTGCAATTACCAAGTCGATCCAAGTAAAAAAATATATACAAAAACACACATGACGAATGCAAAACACACCTTCATGTATGGAGTTTGAACATAAGGACAACCTCTTGATGTAATAGCCAGTACCAGACACACATGGCCCTCCAACCCCATCAAAACCTTGCCATAGCAGCTTTGAAAGTAGTCAAGACCAAGAAGTCATAAAATTGTCAGATATATTATTATTGCACATAAAATATATATATGATTTTCTTTAATTATTTAGGGGCTAATTTCTAATTAAATATATTAATTCATGTATAACTAAAGTGAAGTTTTGTCCTTGAATCCATACCCCAAATAACGACCTCAGCTGACTGTCATAGATATCATTATTACTGATGTTGTGAAATTTTTGAGGGAATTGAACAAGTGCTAGGGAGGGTGATATCTTTGGGTCAAGATGGAAACACATTGCTTGCCGAGCCGAACTTGGATCATGGCAATGCATGTCACAATCTAGCCCTAATATGTAAGGAGAATTGCTTATCACACCAGAGACCCGTAGCTGAAAAACAATAAGTGCACAATATATTAATTTACACGTAAATAAATAAATAAATACCTGGATACGTAGAAAAATTGTTCACTTGTCAAATAGTCGGACATGTATAAGTTATGTCAAACTGTCACTTTGAATCGATAATAAAATGAATTATTAGTTTGAATGTGTGGTGTGCTAGATTCATAGCTTTGGTAATACTTAACATACTATAGATATTTGATAAGAGAATATTACTGTAAATGCATAAATAGAGGAAGATTAGCGAAAGATCACAAGATCAAAAGAAAGAGATACATACAAGAACATTGAGCGCTCCAGCCTTAAAATGGTGGGGATGAGAAGGCATTTTCTCACGAGAAACATAAACAAGGAGAGGCATACTTTTGGTTTCATTTTCTTGAATTGCATCATCGCTGGATGTTTCTTGTATAACCTTCCAAATTTCCAGATATGGGTTATGATCATGAATTTATGTTAGGGGTGGGGACATATATTTTCTTTTTTTTTTTGGTGTGTGGGTATGGAATGCTTTCTATCTAGCTAACTGCGTGTTATATATATCCATTAGTAAAGGACAAAATAGGAAAATGCGCACTTGTCGGTAGGCAAACCTGAGAAGAACGTGGAAACTTAGCAAACCTAAAAACTCATTGATATTTATTTAGAAGGTGTAAAAGTAAAAGATTTCTTTTACATTAGTCAACAAACAATACCAAACGTTGAAATATACCTCAATCACTGCAGGGTGATCTCGACCCAGTCTGCTCCTTGTGTCCCCAACCGTTGCTCTTTCTCTTACTCTTTTCTTGAACACCTCATATTTCTCCTGCACCCAAATCTCCCCCATCAACTCTGGTAGCTAGAAACACCATTAATATAATATATAATATAATACATCATCTCTCTTTAATGAGAGAAATCGTACATGTCCCATGGCCAGCTTTGATAAAATGTTATATTGGTTAGTATGCAAAAATTTCAACTCTCATTCACCTTAATATCTTCTCTCTCTTGAATGAACTCGCTGCCGCCAAAATCAGCATCCTCCTCTTCTACAGAAAAATAAGCCTCCGGAGCCCTGCACTTGATCCCATACCTCCTACAAAATGGAAGCCACCACTTTGCAAACCTCCAAGCCTCTCTCATACCCTTCAAAGTCACAGCAGCACCACCATCATCGGACAGATACACATGAAGTTTCTCTGGCGGATAGTCCATGGCCATGGCAGATAACACAGTGTTCATCACCCCCACAGTCGGTTCCTTCTCCGGATCCGCAGTGCAGATGAACACATCAACAGCTGGGAGCTTATTATCGCCAGGCAGCCTCTCCGGGAACGCGGTTCGCGAAACGGGACGCCATTCGAAAAGACTGGCTGAGGAGCCACTCGAAGGATAGGAAGATTTCCGAGACAAACACAAGAAGCCATGCTAAGGTGGTTGCTTTGGTTTTGGTAGTGTCTTGGAAGAAGAAGAAAGAAGCTCTGTAGTAAAGCAAGAAGACTAAAGCTATAGAGTGGAAGAATATATGTGTCCGGTTGATGAAGATTGAAAGCTTGTGGACATGGCAGAGATGTAGGGGGAGCTTAGAAGAACTCTCCATATCTTCTTCTATTGTGGCAAGTTTTGTGCTTGGTATGTGCGTTCTCTCAACACACACAAATATCAACTACCTACCCCCTCCACCTCCTTTTAAAGGACCATAACACTGTTTAATTAAATAATTCAAAATAAAAATGTAGAGGAATTGAGTGGTGATTAATATATGCCTGAATTTTATGTATTCAAGAGAGAAGATATGGTTCTGTTTCTGTGGCTGCAAGGGTCCTAAGATTGAATGGTTCTGTGGGTGGTGGGGCCAACAGTTATTATTATTATTATTATTTTAATACAAATGATAGTTTAAATTAAATTTTCACGTACATTATTAAAATGTTATTAGAGTTTAAATATAACATTATTGGCGAGGCAAACAATTATTTTATGACCAAACGACATAGAGTTGGCTCATAAATTAAGGTAAAACTAAGTTTTATGAAAACTTAAAAATAAAAATATGTTGAAAATTGCTTTCAGTCTTCTTGATCAACAAGATATCGTGGCCGTTGCCGACTGACTTGTGTGGCTATGTATTTCAATGAGGACGACTAATTACTTTCTCTACTTACATTACAATAATATGAGAGAGAAAGAGAGAGAGAGAGACTTACATTACAACTAATTTGTTTCTAATTGCAAAGGACCACTAGTGTAGTGGTCCTCAAAAAATTAATTTCTAATTATATCATTAACTTGTGATTCTCACACTTGTTATATGTTTGGATATTAATCAAGTTTACGTCCCAAAATTGGCCACAGATTGTCCAAGTCAATTACGTCTCAAGTTGTTGAAACTTCACTGAAGCTTTTGGCACAATCAGCAAATTCTTGTAGTGAGTCAAGCCTCTTGAGTTCAAGTTTAATTCCGATCAAGTAAATTAATTTAAAGTAATTTAGATTATCATTTGTATTTTAAAAAAGTAAATGTTTCAAAAAAATAATATTTTTCTTGAAGAACCTGAAATATAATATTAAGAAGTATATGCAGTTGTGAGAGATTTGTAGCTCAAGTGGTTATGAGCATTTACTCATGCATCAGAGATCCTAGGTTCAATTCCCTCCTCCTTCAATATTACTTTTATGAAAAAAGAAGTATATGCAGTTACACCAATAAACTATACTTTTCTTTATAAAAAAATACCACAAATTCATATCTCCTTTCACATTAAAAAAAATATTTACTTTCTTCTGAAAACTCTAATATATATTTTTAAGCACTCTATGTAGAGATTTCATGCAGCCAGGCGAAGAATATATTCCTTTGGAGAGGTTGGACCAAATAAAGCTAATTTGTTAGACCAAGTTTGAAGTCTCTAGTCTCCCACCACTAACGTGTCCATCAAATAATTTATAAAACATAACTAATCAAATAAAGCCTAGATCCATCTCCCCACGCTTGAGAGGAATTTGACAGGCCTTGGGCATTTGGTATGCATCTTAGCAGGCTACGCATACATGCACCACAAAGAAAGGAGAAAAAGAAAGACAAAAGTGTTGATGTCTTTAATTGAATGTGGGATGGGAATGAAATGATTAGTTTGAAACGTTTTCCATGAAAAAACAAAACCAGGATTTTCAGTTCAAGAGGGCACCTCAGACACTTTAGTATTCAAACAAAATTTCTTCAAAATCCTACTAGAACTTTTTTTTAATAAAAAATAATAATAGTAATGCTGATTAAGCTTCATCTCATAGCCATGATTAATCCATTCAATCTTGACGGTTAAAAAAAATCACATCCAACGGCTAATATGTAAATTTGAGGGCTAAATATTTAATATCAATCAATCTAAATTAAGTCCAAACCCAAAGTCTATAAAATGTATGTTTGTGGCTATGTTATGAAATAAAATGTAGTCTATAAGAAAACATTGCACATAATATACTTAAACGCATGAAAATGAATCATTCCTTTGCCCTCAGGGCTCATAATGAACTAAATCTTAAATGAGAGGAAGAATGAATGGGATGAGGAAAATACACTACTAGATTTTTGTATTTGCGCGACGAAGGAATTTTGGTCGCGCAAAGTACATTTGCGTCGCACAAATAGTAATGCGACAGAAGATTCGTCGCGCAAAATCTGTCGCACAAATATCGTAAAGAATGATTTTACGCGACGAAAATATTCGAATAGTCGCGCAAATGGCGCGAACCGTAAACATTCGTTGCACAATATTCCGCGGGACGATGAGATTTTTCATCGGTCAAAGTTTTTGCGCGACGAAAGCACGTTCGTTGCATTAACATCTCGCGAGGAACAGTAATCCGCGAAAATAGTGGGACGAGAGTATATTCGTGTCTAAAATATTTGCGACGAAAAAACACAGTCGTTGTAAGGACACTGCACGACGACTAATCTTCGTCGCGCAGGTATTGTGCGACGAGAGTATTCGTTATTAAAATATTTGGCGACGAAACATTTTTGTCGCATTTACTTAGCGAGACAAATTCTTTCGTCCCGCAAAATAGAATAAATTCTTTAAAATTTATTTTTACGGTTGTGTATTTTCAAAAAAGAAAATTTGCGCGACGGAAATTATCGTCGCACAAAATAAATATATTATTATTAATTTAAAATTAAATTTAATTATTTTGGTAAAAAAAATAATTTTGGTTTTTTTTTTTTAAATAATGAAATGAAATTGCAATTAGAAAAGGTAATAAAGAGAAATATGTAAAATGTTATAACATAATGTATTTGGTACAATAGAAATATTTAAAATGTAATTAAGAATGTTAAAATCTAATCAAACAACCCTCCAAGATCTACATTGTCGTCTGGCAAATGCAGCTTGGAGGTCTGGACATTGTTGACAGGGGGAGAGGTGTGGTTGCCATGCTCAGAGGTCGACGGGGGAGTAAAAGGCGAGATTGAAATGCCGGAGTGAGCGAGGGACTGTAGAATATGAGACAAATGACTCTTGAGGTCCGCCACCTCTGTCTTCAAAGCAGTCACCTCTTCATTTGACTCCGATGATTCACAGGGTCTAGGTGGCCGCTGCCTGGCATTCCCCATCCCTCGACAATATGTCCCTGGGTGCCTCCCGAGAGTCTGATCCAAGGTTTTAGTCAGGATTTGAAACCCTGCATCTGATGGAGGAACCACGGACTCGAGCGGCGTATCGGGAGGAAGCTGGGAGGCGGACTTCTGAAGAACCAACTGGCTCCTCTCAATCATCGTCGTCTGTTGAACATAACATAAAATATGAATTAAAACATTCATATAATAACTATAAAAACTTGAACGCTTACATAATAATTTAAATTAAAGGCTACTTACATGAAGGGACTCCGCCAACTCATTCCCAGGTCGAACATAAACGTCGCCAAATACGTCAATCTCTGGGAATTTGGACCCCCCCTTAAATTGAGCAGAGAAAAAAAATGTTAGTACGAAAAAAACAAATTAATATTAATGACATATTAAAAAATAAATAAAAATGACTTTCTTATTACCTGGCGCGCCTCCATCCTATAAGAGAAGGGCCTGGAACCTGAATGGTGAAAAGAGTCTTCCTCTGCCTATTGCCCTTATTTGCTTTGGCCTTCTTCTGTTATACAAAAAATAAAACGTATTAGTTGAAAGTGAAATGAAATATAAAAAATTAAATACACATTAGTAAGAAACATGTAATAAGTTTCAATTTAATATATAAAAATACCACATAATCGGCCTCTTGAAAATGACCGCAGAGCCACTGCCAACTATCCTCCCGGCCCTTAAGCTCCTTCGGGCAACCCTCTTGAAGAGCAACCTGCGGATCATCATATGCCTGAAAATAGTGATGCAGGTCGCTCTTCCACTGCTTGTACCCTGCCAGCAAAGAGTCTGTTGATGTAGGCCAGCAACTCTTCGCCGACGTTCTCCAAATTGTAGTTTGTCTAAAATAAATTCATTACATACATTAAATATTAGAAATAAAATTTGAAGGGAAAAACAATTAAAAGGTATAGAATACATACCGACAGGTGTCCTAACATCTCCGTCCGCACCTACGTCAGGCATGACCTTCCAGGACTTCCATTTGATCGGGCAATAAGTCCAAACGACGGATCCAATGTCATGGGCCAACGAGCTGTGCTGGTCAGCCGTTGGTGCAGCCCGATGTCGCGCGTCGTATGCGATGTTTATACGACCTTTGGTCACCCGGGTGACTTTGGCCGTCCTCAACTGGCGACAGGGTCCTCGGGTGTTCTTCTTGGCTGCAAAGAAATATAAAATTAACATTAAATAACAAATCCTACTATAATTCTTGGTCTGAAACAACTGGAGTTGAAGGAAAATCTTTACCTGGTTGTGACCCCGACGCACTAGCAGCAGATGGCGACATGGTGTCGGTCGTCCTGGGAGGGCGGTGACGCCGCCTGGCACTAACCTGGTTGCGCCACTGATGACTCTGATGACACCGGCGCCCGGGAGACGTGGGGAGAACTGGCATGTCCCGCGACCGTGCTACACCAGTGGGAGCTAACACCGCAGTCGGGGGAGCTGAACTAGGTGAAGTCATCACCGTCTTACGACGTCTAGATAAGTTGTGACATCTGATAAGGTCTTACAATTAAAAAAACATCCTTGGCTAAAATTATTATTTTGTAAAAAAAAAAAACCTCAAAGCCTAATGAACAACAAATTCAATATTTAAAAAACAAACAGAAACATGTATTCTTTATATGGCAAAAAACAGAAGCACATTTTTTAAAGCAAACAAAATAGAAACATGTATGATATTACAAAAAACAGAAGCACATAATAAAGAAAAATCAAATTGCTGCCCAATTTTGAAATAGTCGGTATGTGATAAAAATACAAAGCAAAATACAAAATTTGGTTAGTAGCACATAGTTTAAAGCCTCCGAAAATTAATCAAAATACAAAAAAAAGCAGCAGATGCTCCAATCAAATTTGAAATCTAACAGCAATACACCTAAAAATTCACAAATCGTACACCACAATGCAATTTCAATACAAAAACAAATCTGAAATAAAAAAATACAAATCCAATACAAAAACAAAATTGAAACAGCAATTTAAACACTTAGGATGCCGCAATACAAATCCAATACAAATCCTAACCAACCATCAGACTAAGCAGCAATTTAAACAATTACAAAATAAATATACAAATTGAAACAGCAAAACAATTCCAAACTTAATCCGAAAATTTCAGAAATAAAACTTAACAATTGAAAAAATATATATCGGGGAGAGTTGGGAAATTTACCAACTGGGTTTGAAGGGAGACCGGAGAGCATGGCAGTTCGGCGGTGGCGAGCGAGAGAGAGAGTGGGGGCCGCCGTCTGGCAGGGATGAGCGGAGACGGAGGAGGCGCAGGCTGGCAGGGACGGAGGAGAGAGGGGCTGAGAGGGATGCGAGGGACGAATAAGAAAGACTGAAAGGGATAAGTGGGGACGGAGGAGACTGAGAGGGATGAGTGGGGACGGAGGAGAGAGGGATAGAGAGGGATGAGATAGAGGGAAAGGAGAGAGAGCGGCTGCGAGTTAGGGTTCGAATCGGAAATGCATCGGGGCTGCGAGTTAGGGTTCGAGACTGAGAGACTGAGAGAGGTTGAAGACAGACCAAAACTGCGCGTTTCTTTCCCTAAATGTTTGCGTCTTTGCGCGACGAAAAAACATCGGTCGCGCAAAGTTAAATTTCGTACTTTGCGCGACGGAAAAATAAACTGCGTCGCGCAAGAAATTTTAATAGGCGGGATTGGAACCGCCAAAAATTTGAGAACTTGCGCGACGAAATAAACAACATCGTCGTGCAACATAAACCCTAAACCCTAAACTCTTTCTGAACCCTAAATCCTGAGAATTACATTGCGCGACGGCAATTTCCTTACGTCGGGCTATCGTTTATTGCGCGACGAAGAATACAAATATTCGTCGCACAAATTACAAAAAGTAAACAATATACAGTGTTAGTGAATATATTGTTTTAATGGGGCTACGCATTGTACGATACTTGTTTCACCGATCCAACCGTCAAACTTGTTTGTTTATACTTAGAGATCGTACACACCAAAAATTGAAAAAATGCAAGATTCATAGATGATGTTACAGGATCAAAATTTTTGACGGTTATAAACTAAAAATCACGATTTAACGGTTTTTTTAACTCCGATTTTGATGATTTTTTATGGGTGCACTCCTTTACTGTATATGAATACAATGATTGAATTGGATCGTCATTTAAAAATATTTACAATGGTGGATACCACAAACTCGTATGTTCTATTTAACAAACATATACAAAATGTATTCATTTTTTTTTAATATAGTGTTTTCATGAAACACACATTCTAGGAAAGTAGTTTCAACGATCCAACCGGTAGAGTTGTTGGTTTATACTCAGAGATCGTACACGCCAAAATTTTGGAAAAAATATACAATCATACATGATGTAACGGGACCAAAATTTTCGACGGTTACAAATGAAAAATCAAATTTTAACGGTTAATTTAACTCCAAATTTGATGATTTTTTACGTCTACAAACCTTTGCCCCGTATGAATATAATAACGGAATTTGATGTTCATTTAAAAATATTTACAGTTTAATTTCAACTTTTTTTTAAACACACTTTGCGCGACGATTAGTTACACAATATACATATTCGTCGCGCAAAGTGAAACAGAAAATAATAAATAATTTATATTGATTATTTTTTAAACTAGGATTGCGACGAGGCGTTATTATTCGTCAACCACATAACGGCGCGACGATATCATTCGTCGCACAAGGTTATTTCTGTTATTTCGCAATAAGTTGAGATTTTTTTGGACATGTCTTATGCGCGACGGGTAAATTTGTTCGTCGCGCAAGATTATTTCTATTATTTTAAAAATTTGTAGCATATGTGTTAACTGCGACGAAATGCGGCGAACCGCATAACCTCCTATTGCGACGGGTAAATATTTTCGTCGCGCAAGATTATTTTCTATTAATCAAAGATTATTGCATATTTGTTAACTGTCGCGACGAAATTGTTCGTCCCGCAAAACCTCCTTGTGCGACGCCAGTGTATTATTCGTCGCACAAAGATAAGACCGGTCGGTTAACAGTGACGGCCGGTCATTTTTTTGCAAGTCTTGGCGACCAGTCGGGTATTTCCGACGACGGTCGTTTTTTCCAGATTCTTTGGCCCTTTTTTTCAATTCCGACCTCTGTTTAGTTTTTAAAATATAACTTCCTGACCGTATGTTCAAATTTCGAGTTCTTTATACAGTTGGATTCAGCACAGAAAAACAAAGAACACTAAGCGGACCAAAAGTCAAAAACCGTTACGGACGAAGATTTCCATCCCGCAAAAATGACGACCGGTCGTTTTAGACAAAAGTACTTTTTTTTTGCGTACAACTCAAGTACATGAGCATTGAAATTCTTTCTCAATTTGAGATGTATATGATGAAATTGGGAAGATGTGCAACTTTTCAGACACGAGATTCATTTCCTAACCGTAATAATTTGCATTTATGCCATAATTAAATGTAAAATAATTTAATAAAAAAAGTATGAATGACTTGAGTTCATTGCTTTTTACATTAATCTTCTCAGGTAGAGTTGCCACATACATATGTAATTGGAAATTAGATATAACAAGTACATATATTCAACAAAAGTGGAGTTGCCAATATATTTACACTAACGTAATTACGTTACAAGAAATTACCTATACTAAAACATAGTAAGTCATAAATAAATTGCATTATTCATCATCCGAACTATAATAACCTTCGTTGTCTTCGCTATCATCACTTTCAGTCTCCCAATCATCCTCCTCCTCCTCCTCCTCCCCCTCCATAATTACATCATCGTCGTTGTTGGGGCCCACTGCAGCATCGATATCTAGGAAGATCACCGGCAATTGTAATGGATTGAATTGGTATTTCTCTTGAAGACACTCCTTCGAGCTGAAACGGTTCTTGAACAACATTTGTATCGCGAAGCGTTTCCGCATCATTTTCCATGCAAGATTCTAACTGTTGGTCAACGACATTGACGTCAGATGGGTCTAGTTCTGGTATAGCATATACGTTCCTGTGATCCATCTGCTGAACAACTTTCCACCCGCTCCCTGCTTTAGGGTCATCTACATAGACAATTTGTTTTGCCATGTTTGCCAAAATGTATGGGTCGTCATCATACCAAGTTCTATTCATGTTCACAGATAGTAACCCTTGATCGATTTTAACACTTCCCTGCCTATTTGGGTTTGTATCAAACCATCGACACTTAAACATGATGACTTGGTATCGGTCTTTGTAAAGCAATTGCACGACAGTTGTGAGTTTGCCATAGAAATCAATGTCCGTACTTTCCCCTCCACCTGGAACATGGACACCGCTGTTTTGAGTACACAACTTGTCATCTCGTGCAGCCCCTAAAAACTTGACGCCATTAACATGACAACCCGAGAATAATTCAGCTTGAATTGGGCCGAATGCCAAGTTATACAACTCTTCACTGTAAGTGGGGGAATTATCTGATTTCAACTTATTCACCTAATATTATACAAAAACATTCACATGTTAGTTTGAGAAAATTAAATACTACAATATATATGTCAATTACAAAACACTTATAACTTACATATTCCCAAATCCATTTTGGAAACAATTCACGGTGTTTCTTGGAATACAAATGCGATGGATGTTCTCGCTTCATCATCTCTTCATGCTCATCTAAATATGCCATTATCTCATCACAATTGTTCAATATGAACCAATGCGCTACCTCCATGTTATTTCTGGAAAACGACTCTCCTCGTACAAGATCTCCAAAGGGTCGTGCACTTTGGGCAAAAACAGAAAGTTGCTCATTTCTCACACCTCCGTCATTATTGCGCTGAGGTCGATTGAAAGCCGTGTCCACGTCTTTTAAATACATTCCACAAAAAGTAAGCACCTCATATTGAACCCAAGCCTCTATAATTGATCCTTCGGGCTTCGCTCCGTTGCGTATGCTTTTTTTCAGCTCTCCGAGTAGCCTGCCAAAATAAAATGAAAAGATTCAAATTAGCAAGTAGGAAGCATGAGATAATGATGCTAACACAAATGATAATGATTATATACCTTTCTATTGGATACATCCAGCGATAGTTGACTGGACCAGCAAGCAATGCATGTTCTGGTAAGTGAACCATCACATGAATCATACTCGTGAAGAAAGCCGGAGGGAATATCATCTCAAACTTGCATAAGACTTGGACAATGTCATGGCGCAACTGATCATTGTCCTGTCTTTCGCAACGTTTTTGCCGTCATTGGGAAAAAAATCTGGACAACAATATGATTGGCTTCACTACATCTTCCGGCAATAGGTGTCGAATCCCCACAGGAAGTAGACGTTGCATAAACACATGACAGTCATGGCTCTTGAGTCCAGTAAATTTACCCCCGTCAACATTCACGCAACGTGCGATATTAGAAGCATATATGTCAGGAAACTTAACAGGCGATACAAACTATAGAAACTCTTTTTCTGTCATTTCGGTTTCATGGAAAAAAATGCAAGATCTCTTATAGCTTTATCACTGCCCATTTTCAGCCATAAACCCCTTCGTATGCCCATTCTTTCCCAATCAAGACGAGCTTTTATCGTGTCATTTGTCTTCTCCTTGATATCTAGAATCGTTCCCATCAATGTGTCAAACACATTTTTCTCAACATGCATAATGTCGAGATTGTGCCTCAATTTTAGTTTCGACCAATATGGAAGCTCAAAAAACATAGACTTGTGCGTCCAGTTCATATGTGTAGCAGGTCTGGTCCGACTAACTATTTTCCCAAACGGAGCAAAATCCAAACAATTAAGTTGTTCCAAGATCTAATCACCGGACGATTCTCTAGGTCTTGCACAACGCTCTTTGTTCCCGTCGAACTCTTTATCCTTTTCCCGCCACTCGTGGTCCCATGGCAACCATCTTCGATGCCCAAGGTAAACATTTTTCCAGCGTGCCAACCAGAAGTTACATCTTCCTTGCATCCAGAGCATGCCATATAACCCTTTGTGCTCCACCCCGACACCATTGCATATGCGGGAAAATCATTCACAGTCCACATAATTGCCGCCCACAAAGTGAACATCTTCCCAGTGGATTTATCGTACGTACGCACATCGTTTGTCCATAAATCCTTGAGCTCATCAACCAACGGCCTTAAGTACACATCGATTGACCAGCCAGGATCCTCAGTTATCAAAACAGTCATCATCATGTACTCTTTTTTCATGCATTTCCAAGGCGGCAAATTATATGGGAATATGAAAATCGGCCAAGTGTTGTGGTGTTGGTTTAGAGCCCCGTACGGATTGAATCCGTCAGTGGCAAGTCCCAACCTAACATTTCGGGGATCAGCAGCAAACTCGGGAACGTTCGATCGAACTCTTTCCATGCCTCCCCATCTGCAGGATGCCGCATCACATCGTCGTCTACCCATTTTTCCTTATGCCATCTCATGTCTGTGGCAGTATGCGTCGACATATACAATCGCTGCAATCTTGGCTTCATGGGCAAATAACGCATGACTTTTTGTAGAATCTTAGTCATTCTATTCTGAGATGTCTGTTTGAACCTCGACTCATTGCATATAGGGCATGTATCCAATGTTTCATACTCTTTGTAGAATAACATGCAATTGTTTTTGCAAGCGTGGATATTTTCATAACCCAATCCAAGACCACTCAACATCTTCTGTGCATGTTTGTGGTCTTTCGGCAAACAATTGTCCTTCGGAAGCATTCTCTTGAAAACCCCCAAAAAGTAATCAAAACACAGGTTTGACATACGATACTTTATTTTTCCGTGCATTAGCTCCACAATCGCCGTAAGAACGGAAAAGCTCGCACCCCGAATATAACTCTTGGTTGGCATTTCTTAACAGTTCTACATACTGTTCAAACTCTGCACTATCCATTGGTGTAGGCACGTCATCATCCCCTTCCTGATTGCTGCTGGTTGATGCAAATGGAAAAGTATCATGTATAATATCCATGACTTGTTCATTAGCATCCACAATAGGTTCAATATTGTCCACTCTTGTGGCCCTTGAAGACGAACCAATGTCTAATTGTTCCCCGTGATGGTTCCACCTGTTGTATGTCTCAATCATTCCATTCCTTACTAAATGAAATTGAACATTTTCAATTGTATCCAACAACATGTTGTTACACCTCCTACAAGGACATCTGATTCTAGTTGCACCCGGGTTGTGTGACCGTGCAAAGTGAATAAATTCCTTGATTCCATCCAAGTATTCGTTTGCGCACCTGTTAGGGTTATGTATCCACCTTCTGCTCATAATTCCTGGAACCACAATCACAATACAACAATTATGTTGTATTCTTAGAAAATCATAACGTCACCTTATGCCTCCGGTAAGGGGCCTATCCTATTCGGAAATGCATAGTCATGCCACGTAATTTACAGCTACATGAGATTAGATTTCGACGTGGATGAATTTCGGCAGCATCTCGCTCCAGTTCTTGAGGTATACCGTAGATATCAAATACCTACGTACCACCCGAAAAACGTACCGAGATGACACCGAAATCTCCACAATTGAAACCTAATCCTGTAGCTGTAAACTACGTGACACGACTATACATTTCCAAATTGTCCAAAATATGGGACAATTCAAGAATTAATTGGACCGTAGTCGTGGTTTACCCACCCATGCGCGGTCCAAATTGTGCATAATTTAACAACAGAATACAAATATAATTTCACAAAAACAATATATAAAGAAATTAAATTGATATTTTAAATAAATACAAAACAAATAAAATATCTTCTTCAATATGTCCTAACTGGTTTGCAGCTGAGAAAATGGAGAGAACGAGAGAGAGAGGGGCAGAAGCAGAGGCAAAACTGATTTTTCAGTTTGCCTCTGCAATGGCTGAAATGAATCTGTTAAAGAAGACGGATTTGCGCGACGAAGGATTCATTCGTCGCGCAAACACTCAGCGACGCGCAAAGTCGTGCCGACATCACATCTTTGCGCGACGAAATCCTTTTTTCGTCGCACAAGTCAAATTCCGTCGCGCAAAATCGACTTGCGCGGCGCGCAAAGACGTGCCGACATGACTCCTTCGCGTAAAGACGTGCCGACATGACTCCTTTGCGCAAAGACGTGCCGACATGATGTTAGTCGCGCAAAAGAGAATTCCGTCGCGCAAAAGCCCAATTTGACACGCATGCAGCCACGATAGCCACCTTGCGTGACTAAATTACTATTTCATCGCGCAAAGTTGTGGCGCGAAAATCTGGAAACTGTTTGTTTTCCCGCTATTTATTGTGCGCGACGAGTAATGTTTACGTCGCGCGACAATATATTGTCGCGCAAGTTTTGCCTCCAACCGTAAAAAATTATAAAATTATTACCCAGGGAAGTTTATGCGACGTAATGATTTTGGTCGCGCTAAACATCATTGGGCGACGAATATGCTTCTTCGCGCCAATCTTTGTCACGCAAACGTTTTCATTTATAACCGTTGAAAATTTTTGTATGTTACATGATCTCTGAATGTTTGTTTGTTGCGATTTTTGGGATATACGATCTCCAGTATATACAAACACGTTTGATGGTTGGATCGTTGAAATTAGTTTTGTAGAGTTTAATGAACACTTTTTAGTTTCAAAACATATGGAGGTTGATAACCCTACAAAAAGATTCGTACGGAAATTGATAACCCTGAAATTTATTCGTATGGAGGTTGATAACCCTACAAAAAGATTCTCATCTACCATTCCCATAATTAAAAGTGTATGAATGATGATCTTCACTAAAATCAGTGAAAAACATATGATTTAGATGGAAAAATTAAAATTAAGGCTTAGGATTAATGGTTTTGTATATCGTACCTTGCGCGACGAACACTATTCGTCCCGCAATTTGTCAGCCTGCGACGGCATAGAGTCTCTCGTTGCGCAAGAGTCACTCCGATTCCTCATAATTTGGGATTTTCACTTTGCGCGACGACGTCATTTCTCGTCGCAAGAGACCAAGTGCGCCAAATTTTGCATTGTCGTCGCGCAACAAATTCGCGCCATATCTGCTTTATTTCCCTCCACATTTTTGCGCGACAGATAGGTGTTTTGTCGCGCAAAGATCTCATTTGCGACGAGTTTAGTCGTCGCGCAAGAATTTGGCACCAGAATATTAGTTCGCAGTTTTTACCCCTTGTTTTACGCGACGACTGCCTTTGCTGTCGCGCGAAGTTGTTTTGCGCGACGAATTGTATTCGTCGCTCTCAGTTTGCACTACGCATATTCTTGTCCGTCGCGCGATTATCTTTTATGCGACGATTTGTTCTTCGTCGCGTAAATAGTAAAACGTAGTAGTGAGAGTAGGAGTGTTGAAGAAAAATGTGAACCTCCCAACATAATTATACCATTATTAATTAAATAATTGAGTTTTATTATTTTAGATTTGACCAATTCGAGACATGGTGTCTTTTAATTGCAATCACTTGCTTCAAGGGAACACCCTTTGATTTTATCATAAAGAAACAAAACGTGTGTGTTTGGTTTTGCGACTGCTCCTAAGTTCGAATTTTCGAGATGCATACGTATCCCTTGCGGGAATCAAGCCACTCGTAGTTCAAAGAATCGCAATGAATAAATGACTCATTGCTAGGAAATTTTGATTTGAATTGTATTGAGTGAATTTAGCTTTAAAAAACTAGGATTCGATTTTGAATTGTGTTTTGGGGTGAATTTGATTAAGAAACCGGGAATTCTGTTTGACTTCTTTGATAGCGGTTGCATCTAGATTGAGCCTAGATTTCCTATGTACCTTTTTGAAGGGATCAAACCAACGTAGTTCGGAAGTTTGGAAAAGTGTTTGGGTGAATTTTGTTAGGATAAACTTGGGATTCAAATTTGGTTGTGGTTGCGTCTATTGAGATGGTAGACTGCACACCAAAACTAAAGACATGATTTTATAGAAAATTTCCATTCAACTGCATACTCAGGGCCATATAGCCGCTGCATCAAGATATTCGTATATAAGTTTATTTGACTAATAAATATGAATGCGCATCAGCTGAAGATATATATTTACTGAACTTACTATGTTCCACCTACTTTCTTTGTTTTTCCTTCATTCTCATCACCACCAAAAACTCTGGCTAAGCCGAAGTCTGAAATTTTAGGATTCATGTTGCTGTCCAACAAAATAGTGCTTGCTTTGAGATCCCTGTGAATAATGTATTTTTTATTAGGGAATCTCCTACATCAAAGGAGATCAGTTCATCAACAACTCAATCTGTTCCATCAACAACACAATCGGCTCCTCCATATGAAAGTCAACTATGATATATGCTAAGCTGTCTTTCCTATTCTATTTGATTAGGATTGATTCAGTCACTCAAGTCTGATTGTATTTACCTTATTAGGATTGTATTCAAACTGTATATAATCATAGACCTGTACCTGTAAACATATCAATGAAATATACCAATTGATCTCAGCTCTTATATTTGTACACTAAAACAAATCAGACATTTTTTTCCCTCGAATCATCTACAGTTATACCAGCAATACAAAACCTAAGAAATCAATTCTAAAGAAGTTAAAAAAATATATATATATATATATATATATATATATATATATATATAACCGGGCGGGTGCATCCTAATTCACCATGCAGCTAATACAATTATGAATGACCTCTAAAATTGCTTTTAATTAAACAAAGATAACGGTATAACACACACCTAGTTCTGAAGGTGGCAATTTATCTTCGTCTATGAACACTGTGATATCAACTAGATCCCCAAACCACATTATGCAACCACTGGCTACTCCACTAATATCTGAATTAGCATAAGTTGTACAAGAACAGTTCATCAAGCACTTCACCCTACATTCCTCAATATTCATACTCTTGTGCAGTGAAAATTCTAACATGCCAGGCAATTTCACCCCTTGAAGCTGTGAAAATCCCTCTCCACCGTGGCAAAAACGGCATCCTCCTCATGCATCCACTACTTGTATTAAACACTTCCCATTCTTCTTGAGACCTTGGAGTGAACCCTTGCAAACACATACAAATGGGATGACTGTTTGTACAAATTCCATTAGCACCACAGTATCCATAATTGTCACATGGATCATTTGGTAATGAATACATAATAGCCCATTCAGTACTCTCAGCATTCAATACAAGCCGCTGCACACCATCACTAATTGTGAGGCAGCCACATTCTTATCAGGCTCAAACTTTTAATACCACTCATCTTCTTCAAATTCCATAATTATGGAAAGCAGAGTTGGCTGGCCCAGGAAGACCACTGAATCGAACTCCATTCCATGGCCCTGTACGGAACTTTATGATTGATCACATGACAACAACTAATTGTGGTAACCCTTTCATATCAATTTTATAAGAGAAGTTGCCAGTAGATGGATCATCAGTGCTTTTCCATGATGTCAAATACCGTTCTGAACAGGTGTATATGTTCCAGCTTATCTTCATGTCTGGTAACAACGTATCAGATGGATAATCCAAGCTCTGCCATAAGTAACTTCCAGAACTTGTGCTAACATTGTCCCTTAGAACAAGATTTCCAGAGTCCAAGAGCTGTACAACTGGGCTTTTTGAGATTCTTGATATATTTGAAGACCAAATGCTGCTCCCATTTCGATTGAGAAGAACAAGGTTTCCGTTGTTGCTGATAGTCAGATTCTCATATAAACCAGTAAGTGGATTGTTTCTGTTTGCAACCCACACAACTTTCCTTGGTGTACTCTTGTACCATATCCCCAAGTACCTGTTCTTGGAGTTGGGTGGAGAAAAGAAGCCTAGTTTAAATCTTTAAAGAAGTTAAAGTCCCAGCATCAGTACTGAGGGACTGGTTTGAAGTTATACTGTCAGCTGCAGTAATCAACTTGAATAACATTAAGAAAGAAACCAAAGAGGACAAGATCAACAGGGAAGGAAACATGCCCATCAACAAATGATCTCAATTACTTTGATATTTTCTGAATTAAGGTAACCCCCAAAAAAAAAGGCTTTCATGAACAAACCTCAGTGAGTTTGGTACTTGATGAAGTAATGGGGTTTCATATTCGTCTATGGGTCCAACTGGGGGCATGTAGTCAAACATTTAAAAGAGAGGTGCTGTTGATTATTGACAAAAGAAACAACTTGCTAAGTAAACTACAACAATGCCACTACAAGCCGCCATGGCTTCACAAGGACCACAATAAAAGAAAATGATTCTTGCATTTGCAACAATTTCTAGTTTTGATTTCAAATTCTAAAACATCATGGTTGGACAATGAGATTATGCAGAAAATGTAATTGAAACTAGAATTTGCAGATGCAAAGCCTAACTTACCATGATAAATCTATGAAGAAGAAGAGAGCTTGGAGCAGAGAAAAGAGCTCTGAGGATGAGAGAGTTACATCTTACTTGCTTTGTGCATTTGGGTTGCTTGCTCGGGATTCGGGAAGGTCATAACAATGGAAGGAAGAAACTAGAAGACCGTTAATGGGGAGTAATTGATCACTTATTTTGAGTTACAAAGTAATGCTCTTTGCTTCTTCATTCACATCAACTCTCCACATATCCTAGCTATGTTATTTGACAAAATATTTGCTTGCTTTGAGATCCCATTTGAATTTTTTTTTTTTAATTTTTTTTTTTTTTGCATCTTTCCTATAGAGATTGGCGAAAACATACTACACTCACACACACTATACCAATGTTAGGACTTCGAACCCAAAACTTTTTCCTTGGGAGCAATTGCTCCATTTGATTTAAGTATAGAATCTTGGTGCAAATAAAGAACGCCTCTCTCTCAATTCCCATAATAATGTTGAAGATTTGGGATGGGAGAAGCGCTTCACCATTATTATGGGAAATTGGAAATTGCAACAGGCCTTGTAAATCATATTGCAAGAGATCTTGAAAGGATCTTTTTCTTTCTTTTTTTCTTTTTTGGCTGGAAATCTTCTACTATCTTTTAAACCTGTCTCTATATGCAAGAAGGGTTTAAGCTCAAGTAAGCAAAACCTAAATAACTAGATGCTTAAGGCTCAAGAGGATCAAACCAAAGATGAAAAGCTCCAAGCTTTTTGTTGGGCATATACTCGTAGATTAACTTCCTTTCATCTCCATGAACAACAGCCCAAAATCAAAACGAGATTCTAGCAATCAAAACTACTTCATTTTTTAAGTGAAATTCTAAAATGAGGCCTCCATATATGGACCTTAGAAGTGGACCACACATCTCACAAAAGGTGTATTTGAGAGTGAATTTTTTTGACAAGAACAATGACAAACTACATCCTCACTTGAAGTCCATATATTTGGACCTTATTATAGAAGGACTCCATTCTTGAACTCTTCTAAACCATTTCCTGGTTAATGGATTGATAGTCAACCCTTATGCAACACCCAAAGCCCAATTCATCCAACTTTGGCCTGCTCTAAACAAATCTCAACCCAAAGTTGTTTTGCATATATATACAATCACCTTCTATTGAGGGACACCCTTTAGGGTACCCTATGATTTTTTTTTCAATGATCCAAACCATCTATTTTTAAAGTCTATATTCATAGATCATCCTTGCAAAGAATTAGATAAATCGAAAACTGTTTCGACATCCAATTGTGTCCTACAAAGTCAATGAACACGGTGCTTCAAGAAAGTACTAAAATTTCAATAACTCAATTAAGTGGTCAAAAGATATTGGATTCAAGTGATTTTTTGTAGAGATGATCTTTGAATGATTATCTTAAAAATAGACTGTTTAGATTAGTGGAATACAATGCGGAGAGGGCCCTAAAGGGTGTCCCTCAAATAAGCTTATTTGAGGGATCCCTCAATGGAAGTGTGTGTATATATATACAAGAGATAGGGAAATCTCTCACACACACGCTATCAAGGTGCCATGGAGGTTTTAAAACCTAGACCAGTGGTCTGCAAGTTAATGTTCTTTTCCACTAAACTAGACTCCGTTAGTGTTTTGCATGTGTACTGTAGTAGCAAGTATGATAGAGAAATTGATTGTTGGTAACATGAATTGAATCACTATTGTCCTTTGAAGAATGGCAATAATTGAAAGAATGCATTAAAAACTTGGAATGCCAGTCATGCCATCGAGTTTTTTTAATTTGGGTGTAAAACCACTCTCCCTAGTACCCAGTAGATTTTGAAATTTTTCATTTTGCCCCTTGAAACAAATAGAAATTTGATAGGTTTTTTTAAGTTGAAATTTTTTTAGCTTTCTAAACTACCATGATCTATGGAGCGGGGAATTCGAATTTGGGTGCAAGTGATGTAGAGCAAATGGCTAAAGCAATCGAAGAGGAACTGGAGAAACGTGTGTGCAAGGGTAAATCAGGTAAACTATAGATTTGGGCTCCGAGCTCATAACCAGGACCATGATCCGTTGATTCAAAGAAAATTGCGTCACGAGTAAAACTCATCACTCCGCCATGACATATGGACTTTTTCGAACATCCAGAGTTACGTGTTCTAGGCTAAGGTTTTAATCAATCTATTACCACGATGTGTCAACAAGGGTGCAGACTCATTGTCATAGTCAACTGGCCTAACTCACATCTTGCTCATGTATTTTTTTAGCTTTAGTATTTATCATAAACAATAAATCATATATGAGTATATTCAATTAGATTTGTAAATTGTAATACACATACGACTCAAAATTAAAGTGTGAGGCAATACCGAAGAAAAAATAGAAATTTTGTGGGATCAATAAATATGTCCCCATTCAAATTGTTAGCAACTATTTCCATTTCTAGATATATCCATTGTAACTAGTGTTATCCATATTTTGATAAGGACAGTCAAAATATTTGGTACAAGACTTGAAATACATGGTTAGCAGGGTTTTTTTTTTGGGGTCATAAAAGATACTTCATAAACCCCAGACAGGGGAGCCAAAAGGAGAATACAAGATAAGCATAAGCTGGGAAAGGAGTATATGCTAGACACAGCTTAGTGCAGGAAACCTAACCCAGAAAAACAAAAATTAAATAACAGTGGGGCAAGGAATGGGGATCGTCAAAACGCAATGAGTAATCTGAAATATATGTTGTGGCTGTACTCTAACAAGGAAGAAGGATAAGAAGGAAGCTGCACTGAAATTTCCCTTTTTTGTTGGGACTAATGCAAGCAACCAAATCAATGTGAACGTTACCTCATCGACTCATCACCATCAAATTTAACTTTGAAATATTTGAACAACAAAGATTTATTTTAAAACAAAAGTGCAACATCAGCATGGTGCAATTATAATTTATATGTGATGCAAACAAGCTGGAGAAGAGAAGGGCTGCCTATACTTTTGAGTGCACTAGCTACTCTAGTTCACGTATTTCAGATGTCACTATGCCAAAATTGACATTTAGCAACGGATAATATCTGTTGCCTATATACCCATCCTATCATGGTATTGGTGATCGATGCATATTACTATGTAATAGGCATGGGACATTTACGAATCAGTTCTTTCAAATACACCGATGTTTATGGTCCTACCGTGTAAACGTAAGTGCTGATTTTCTTGGGTTTTAACTTAATGTTTATATATAGTAGAACTATGCACAAATGATATAAACGTGATTATGGGACAGTACTATATATTTTATACATATTCAAATTGTTAACTGTGGTTTTTTTTTTTTTTTGGGTACTGTTTATGGTCATATATTGCTCTCTTTTTTTAATACAATATGTGTTAGTGTATTTTATCTGTTATATAGAATTTACTAATATTTCATGGCTAGACTACCAAAAATGACCAACATGTAAAGATAGATGAAGAAAATTGAATCGCTAATGTAACGTTGTTAGACTGTTAATTACAATATAGCGATGCCCTTGTGTGAGAATATGTATACCAAAGAGAAGAAGAAAAAGAAGAAGAAGGGAGAAGGGAAGGTTTTTGGTTTTCTCTTATGATTTCTGCAGGAAGGTGCAACTCTCAAGGATGGAATTATCCTTTCATGATATGTTGTATCACTTATCAATAAGTTTTGTCCTGTACATGATAAGTTTTTGGTTATGTGTATGTGCACCTCTCTATAAACACATATTGTATAAACCCAACATTATCATGATCATCATATTCCACCAAACAAGTGAGTACAACGAAACGGTATATTAGGCTCATGAAATGACCATAATGTCATTTACTCATATTATAATACGTGAATTAATTAGTAATATCACATGACAATGTGATTGCTACACTTAAAAAATTTCAATTTATTCTCGTGTAATAAGTTTGTTAGAACTCAAAAACTAAAAATAGACAACAACAAAAAGAAAACACAGTTGTGTTTATGACCGTAAGTTATTTGTCATTTAGTCAAGAAAACAAAGCATGATTTTTAATATGGCTAATCTGTAATTTCCTCTCTCCTTAAAGTTTGTAACTTTATCCACTCGCACCAATATGCATAAGATCCCCGAGATCCCATGCAGCTTCCAGGAAGGAGAAGCTCATCACAGAACCAAAGAAAAAGAAAGAAGAAGTTGCCTACAGTTAACAGGAGCTACCAAGAAAGTCACACAAAATAATTAAATTCATTATTTTCTTCATATATTTCTACCCTCCTCACTCGCTCATCAATAAATAGCCCCCCTCCGGCCTCCATATCCTCCACCCCCATCTCTCAACAACTTGATACAAATTAGTTTGGAATATTTAAATCAGCCAAACCATGATATCGTTAGATCATCACCACATGATGAGCGCAGTTGAATTTGTGGACTATTTTCCGTCCATGATCGCGAGGCTGGGAGAAGAAGCGTTTATTGGGGAGCTCTGCAATGGGTTTGTTTTGCTGATGGATGTGGAGAAGGGGCTCATCACCTTTGAGAGCTTGAAGAGGAACTGCGTTGTGCTGGGCTTGAATGACATGGGAGATGATGAGCTTGTGTGGATGTTGATGGAGGGTGATTTGGATGGAGATGGGGCCCTCAGTCAGATTGAGTTTTGCATCCTCATGTTTAGGTTAAGTCCAGGTTTGATGGATGGACCTAAGCAGCTGTGGAGGGAAAACTTTGATCATCCTCCTCATCATGTAAATGATCATCAAGTACATGTAGGAGGCTTCCAATGATCATGTCTCTTGTCATATCTTGTTTAATTAATTAATAACTTTGATCCAGTTGTATCAATGCAATGTTCTTTGGTAATTCAATCAATTGGAAGATCCATCTTTATTTTCAGCCATGTGATATGCGTATTTCAAGTACTTTTATGTCATGCAATTGATCAAACCCATATTCTATGTAAATCAAGTACGCAAATGGTTTAGGTATATAGCTTGGTGTTGTGATTGATTGTTGTTTTCTCTTAAGTGCACTGGCAAATTCAGGTGTGTTGGAGAATGTGATTTTTGGAGGAACGTTCATGTGCTAATATGTTTCCGATTTTTGGGGAATTTCTGTTTTTGGTGAAAGATCGGTGAGTCTCTATGTGCAGCAATGCTTACCTGTGTGGTTGTGTGTATCCCCTCCTTTGTGTCCATTATGGTGCAGTCTCCGTTCCCTTTGCGGTTGACGGTGACTTTGTGCTGTAATTTGGTTTGATTTTGTGATGGGAAGATTATTATACTAGATTGTACTAGTTTTAGTCTAATCTTCCCTGTGGTTGTGGTAATTTGTTCCTGTGATATGTGTATTTCAAGTACTTCTATGTCATGTAATTGATCAAACCCATATTCTATGTAAATCAAGTACGCAAATTGTAGAAATTAATGCACTTGGTTTCTCAATTAGTTGATATGGTGAGGGGATTAAGCTTTTAATTTTTATGTTGTTTTGGTTAGATCTCTTGTGTGATGGTCTTTTGTGGGTTTAATAAAGACTTTGTTTAACCGAGGTTAGATTTTTAGTTCTATACACTGATACACAACATCTCAATGGAGATTAATTTTTCACCATTTGATGGCCTTATATGCATTGAGAATATACATGAAAATCATTTGAACCATGAGAGAAAGCAACTTTCAAGAAAAGTTTTGTAATCTAATTAACTTTTCACATGAACTCGATAATTTCAATAATGGATCCATCGGAGCTTGAATCTCCCTCCACACAAGAAAAGTTTGAATCTCCCTCCACCAGTTCCAGTAACCAAAAAGGTAAAAGCTAATGCAAAATCCCCTCCCCTTTTAAGTTCACATGTTCAAGCCAACTAGTTATAACTCTGCAAGACTCGTGTGATATTTTGTTTATAAAGTACTTGTAGGGAACAAGGGCTATGAGTTTCCTTCTCTTTACCTTCACTATTATGACATGTCTTTTCTAGTAGGAATATTGAAACCCACCTCACTATCTTTTTTTTAAAATCAACTTAAGATGTGTTAACATGTTGAACTCATACGCTATCGATTCATAACCCAAACTAATTTTTTGGCAACGCTATTTTATTTATTCTTTTTTTTTTTCTATGTTATCTGTGGTTGATAATTTTTTTAAGACAATGGAACCAAATTCTGGAACTCAAATTTGTTCGTAAAACATACAATTGTTGGATATCTATATGGAGAACGGTAGCAAATATATATTAATAAGCAAACATGCGCAATTTACACCTTGATTAATGGCTTTTTCAGAAAAATGACAAAAGTACTTTTTCTAGGGTTTAGATCAATGGACTTTGGCAGGCTAGAAGCACTAAAAAGATTTGTGGATTTGGAAATGGACGTGAGTTATTTATGAATTAAGGCTACCCACGAAAAGTTGAGGCGTTAAGTCCTAGGTTTTACAGTACTGCAGTCAGTGTGTTTTTGGCTTAAATACAAATAAATAAATAATATAAAATTAGGTTATGCCTTTCAGTCTGCTACAAGGTACGGTTTCCAATTGCCCAACATGAAACTTACATACAAAATAATTGGATATTAATTACATATAACTACTTAGTTAAATGTTTTTTTTTAGCGATTGAGGAGGGGATTTGAGCATAAATATTTATTGGGTGTTTTGGGGTTTTGAATTTTAACCCGCATAAATAAAAGTAGAAGAATTCAACCAACTGAACTATATACCCCGTGAGCAACTGTTTAGTTATAATTATAGATATATAGATATATGCATGCAACTTCCGGGAAGGAGAAGAAAGCTCTCTCCACGAAACCAATGTGGTTGCTAAAAACCCGCAACAAAAACAGAAAAAGAAAAGTTACAAATAATATTAAGAAGGTCGGAAGAAGCTCCCCGATAAAATGATGCATATAGCCTGGGGCCTGGCCGGGCTGGCCCTCTGGTCCCTTCCATTTTGATTCTGTTGATTGCTGTCTGTAATTAATATGCATAACATATAGTGATTAATTTGGTTGGCTCCTCAGCGATGCCAGCATATACTGCCTTCCCGTTTCCTGGAAGTTCTCTCCCTCAATTTCGTCCACTCCCTTTTTGTCTAATTGTCTTATCTCTCTCTCTCTCTAACCCGAATACTAAATTTTTCGTGCGAATTCATGTCGTGTTATCGTGTCGTGTGAGATTTTGCCAGGTCTACTCTCACGTAAACATTCTTCCTTATCTCACTCTTCACTTTCTTCACTACCGTACAAGCTATGAATATGATATGATCAGCTACCTCTCATCTTTCTCACGTGCAAATTTCCTCTTACAATAAATAAATAATTTCCATGTATATATAGGTGATGTCATGATGAGGTTATTGTTGTTGATATATTTCATTCGGTCATCTTACGAGTCCAGTTTTCTGTTACCCTTTTACTTGTTCCTCCTTGTTACTCTCCTAATTTATTGACACATGTCCCTATATCTAACTTCTAACATAATAGTATTAACTCTTTTAATAAAAATAAAACAAAAACAAAGCTAATTATTAAACAAAAAACAACAGTCATTACAGCCCATCGACCCACGCAACCTTAGCCAAACCCCGCACCCATCCAACCTGGTCAGCCACCCCATCCCGTTGGTGGCAACCCCTCTCCTTGCCTGCCAAAAACACCTTGTTATCTCAATATCTCTTTTCTCTCTCTTTCTTTTCCTACTTTACCATTTTCTTCCCCAAACTCAAAATCCTAACAACACAGTCAATATCGTCTATTAAAACCTTGAACAAGAATAACATTAAAGGGCTTCAAAATTCTAGGATGTTTTGTGCAATCAACCATAGTGTGTTGTGGCCTCAACATCCCTTCATCTTCAAACCTCTGTTGCAGCTAAACCCATGAAATTATGAGAGATGATATCCATATTTGGATCTACTAGATCTAGCATTTGATGTTGCCATGATATTTTCCCCCCTTTTTTCTGGTATTGTTGGGTTAAAGATAGATAAGAGAAATGACATGGAGAAAGGATTATGGGTTTTAGCCATGGAGAAAAAGAGATCAGATATGAGTTCGGTGTTGCTTGATAAAGAGGGAGGACATAGAAGAGAAGAGGGGCTGCTTCGGGGCGGCGGGAGAGGGGTTGTCGCGGCAAGGTGGGCTGGCTGGCCAGGTTGGATGGGTGGGTTGGCTGTCCAGGTTGGGTGGTTGGGAGGTCGGCTGGTGGGTGGGTGTGGTTATAGTGGTGGCGGTTGTTTTTTTCTCTTTTTAATAATTAGCTTTGTTTTTGTTTTATTTTTATTAAAAGAGTTAACACTGTTATGGTAGAAGTTAAGGATAGGGACATGTGTCAATAAATTAGGAGAGTGGCAAGGAGGCGCAGGCAAAAGGGTAGCAGGAAACTGGACTCCATCTTACGACCCGCGGGGACAAAGTGGGTAGCTCAAAGTTTAATGGGCCAAAGCCCGGTCTGGACTAATGGTTAGATCGCCGCTCGGCCCGGCTCGTTTTAAAATTAATCCGAAATAATTTGGTGGTGTAATTCGATAACTCGATTATATTTTGAATCCGTTAACCCATTAAGTTAACGGAACCAATTTGGTTCTTGTCTAATTCGATCCGATTTGATATAACATATATTTCAATTTATTTTATTTTTACTTACTTAAATATATATATATATATATATATATATGCATATGTAACAATCTTGTGAATAAATAAAAATATTTTTCAATTATTTGTATATATGACATAAAAAGAATTCAAATCGCGTTATCAAATCCGATATCGGATAATTTAACAAATCGAATATGAATCTAGTTGTTAATGATCCGTTGAATTTTCAAATCGGATTAGGTCGGATTTCAAGTGCTCCGCTTCATCTCGAACCCATTTACAGGCCTAGGAGAGGTACATTTTCCCCTTATTTTTCCATTTTTCGGGCAACCATTTCACATGCCTGAATTTACCAAATATGGGAAAGCAATTGATTTTCCATCTCCAAGCCTTCTTTCCCATAAACCAAACGTAACATGAAAGAAAAATACTATCAACATGCCTCGTATATGTGAGGCATGTATAACACATGAACAACACAATAAGGAGTCATATATTTATATATCAAGAAAGTCTGCAAGAGAAGCAGTTTTGTTAGTGTTTGGATAGCATGGGATTATGTCCATTTCATTCGCATGTGTATTGAACTCAAATTGTACATCAAAATCCTTACATTATATATATAGCAGCGTACGTACTAGCTTGCAAGATGGATCCCTACAATCACAAGTTTTTAACAATAAGGAGTCAAGTCTTCCTTCACTACTAATTATACTCTTGACACATAAGAAGAATTGCATTGACTCATTAAAACCATAAAAATAAAAATAAAAATAAAACAATTTATACATGTGTTGAACGTTGAAATATAAATGAATAAAATATTTATAATTATATCACATGACCGTATTCCAATTCAGTATAACAGCATCCCACAGTGTTAGTGTTACCATCACACATTTCCAAATTAACAAGTCTAAAGAACCCAACTTTTTCATACAACCTTAACACAGAATGGGACTTTAGAGCATTCTGCATTACTGGGCTCCTCCCACAACATCACAGTATTTACTGGACCCAATCTCACAAAAACGTTCGTATTACAAAGAGAGAGGCCCAAGTTTCTTCCACATCTTTCTTTTTTATTTTCCAATCATCATACAATAATATGTCAAAAGATAAATTTATCATACATAAAAATATTTAAATATAAAATTTTCGAATTGGAAAATTTTGCATGCTAAATTATGGGCGGACCTTATTGCACATCACTAGCCATCACATTCCTATTAAATTTCAGATAAACGGGTCATTGGCCCACTACTAGTTGTTATTGTTCCTAAAATTGATATTATTTCCGATGTGGGGCTTATATTTTTCAACACTTTCATCTCTGCTTTTGCTTGGGAGTTGAATTTTTGGATTTTGAATTTATTGCCAAAGAAAAAGAAACATGCACCTTCCCCTCTGTCTTGATTCAGAGAACCCCTCTCTCTCTCTCTCTCTCTCTCTCTCTCTCTCTCTCTCTCTCTCTCTTGCATATCTTCTTCAACCTACCTCCCTCTCACCGCAAACGCTTCTCTTCCACACAATTCCAATACAATTCCTTTGCCCCACTGTATTAGAACTGCCCATACCTCCACCTCAGCAACGCCAAGATTTCCCCCACTATGTAATCATATGCCACCTAGGACTATCACGTGAAATTGCCATATCATCCATCATCTGCCACAATAGCCTTCTTTTGTTTTGTGGGACTTGTGATCTAATTCAGTCTCGGACTAGGAAACTAAGGTAATGAATTGGATATTTCCATTTTGATTACAATTTACATGATATCCACACTCATTAACAACGTTCAATCTCGTTCAAAATCGGTATAAAACAACACACGTAAGTTAGGCCGGTTGATTAAAACAGTGAATTAGCCTTCTTGTATGTAAGTTCAAATTCTCTTCCTTAAAAATTATATTAATTTAGAATAATTTAGACTATATAAATTATAACCAGTCACACAAACGAATATAGTTATAATATGAAAATTTTGTTTAACTTACCATTAAGAAAACGAGTAATTTTTCTCATTTCCTAATGGAAGAAACTAATACCGTTTTATCTAGTAAATAATCCTTTACTAATGAAAGAAATTAATTTTGTGTATTATATTTATATAAATTCCTTAGGACATTGGACACAATACCGCCATGACCCCAACCCTTTCGCTGCCCATAACCTCATGGGCCCCTCCTAATATTTATCCCAATATTCTTTTCCCTATTTTATATTAGACTAAATAAACCAATAATATCTCCCAATCCGCTAAAATAAATGGATTAAAAAAACCAAAAGATGAGGCCAAATAATTATTATTACTCATTACATTTCATTAAAGACGGAGCCGAAAGCCGAGGCATGGATAGAGTTAGGTATGGGTCTATGGGCCCGAGCCAAAGTAACATCCGTTAGACGGGGCGTCACGTGTCCTCAAGGCCCCCCTTGTGGCGTGCGACCCATCCACGTAGGCGACACTTGGAATCCGGAGGTGCCCACAGGTTGTACTGTGGGTTCACCACATCAGCATCGAATCTAGGGAAAGAAAATATCTGGACTGAGCCCGGTAATTGCTCCAAGACACGCAAACTTTCGCTCCCCAAACTATGCGACACGTGGTGCTCTTGGGTCGATGGTGGCTTTCTAAATTTGTTAGTGGTAGGCCGAGTATATAGGATTGTAGGGAGCGCCCCCACACCATTCTAACTCATCCGCCAACAAAATATTGCCACGCGTAGGTCTGATGCGTTCTCACGTGCTGATCACGTGAGCTTTGTATGAGTGGCGTGGGTTAAAACCTGAATTTGAAATGCGTGGACCTCAGTGCAGGGTATAAAAGCTAAACGGCTGCCCGAGCATGCCGTAAAGAAGAAGCTCACAACTTCGAAGTAACTGCTAAAGATATTTTCCCAATTTGCTTCACTTTCCGTAGAAAGACGCAAATACCCCTGATCCCACTGTCGTAGTCACTACGAAGTTAGGGAATTAAATCCGAAATAGAGGGCTGTTTCCGTAACCCGCTGCAACGCTGCAAGCTTTCCCATATATCTTGCTACGCTCTGCGGTTGAGAGAAAGATAGAAACGAAGAAGCAGAAAATGAGAGAGTGCGAGCTGTGTGGACTGAGAGCTCGGATTCACTGCGAGGCGGACCAGGCGAAGTTATGCTGGGACTGCGATGAGAAAGTTCACGGAGCCAATTTTCTGGTGGCGAAGCACCCGAGGAGCCTCCTCTGCCATGGATGCCAGTCGCCGACTCCATGGATGGGCTCGGGACCCAAGCTCACGCCGACCGTCTCGGTCTGTGAGAATTGCGTCGAAAGGCGTGGAATTAAGTTTCAGCGGCACGAGGATCAAGAAAGCGAAGCGGAGAACGAAGACGATGTTGATCTTGATGATGAGGATGATGATGATGGTCATGATGGTGAAGATGTTGACGATGATGATGATGACGATGATGATGATGATGATGATGATGAGGAGGAGGAGGAGGATGAAAATCAGGTGGTACCGTGGTCCTGTTCGCATTCGGCGGCGGCAGAGCCTCCGCCTGCGGTGAGTTGTTCGAGTAGTGGAGAAGAAGAAGAGGAGGAGGAGGAATTTTTGGTGGTGTCGAAGCGAATGCGAGAGAATGCAGTTCCAGATTCTGATTTGGGATGCGACGAAACATCATCGTTGGCTTCGCTGAGGCTGTTGAAGCGAGCGAGACTGGGCGAAGAGAAGCGTTTACTGAGTGAGACATCAAGTGAACCGGAGTTAAGATCAACGGACACCGTGAGCTCAATTCAGAGTCTTCAAAATCAAACGGACGTGATCAGCGACGGTGATGATCATGCGACCGCCGCGGTCCTCGGGATTTGCGAACCCAGAAGAGATGGTCAGAGCCGTTGATATTAATTCATTTTAAATTCCTAACCACACAATACATAGTGCCAGTTGTTGGATTGAATGTTGATATTGTCCATGATAACCATATGAAATTAATATTTGACCCCTTGATTTTCCAATCAATGTAAGATTAAGATTCGCTCCAATTTAATTAATGTTGACATTTTGGTGTGTATTTGCAAAATTAAGTCTCAACCTCACAAATAAAATAAATTTATATGTGGGTGGGGGCCTCAGTTGATTTTTTCAATTGGTTTTTTTTTTTTAAAAGACCCGTATTGAATGGAGATGGAGAAGATGTGGTGGCAGTTGATAACTTGTGGAACTAGTGGCTGATGCGATGGCAAAACTCCTCCTTATTTTAATGTATGGTAATGAGGAGGAGGCGGCTTTGTCTAGTTTTTGTTTTGTTTAGTGAAGAAATAGAAATGTTTTATTTGTGTTCGTTGAGCGTTTGACTTATTTTCAATTCTCGGAGGATATAAATACTATTTGGTTTTAATTGTCGCTTGTAGTACTAGTTGCTTATATTGTGTTCTTGTGAGGAACATGTATACACGATGCTTGAGTTAATGAGGCAGAGCCAGCCAGCTAGCATCAGTTGTTCGCATAATTCGTGATTGTGAGGCTTGTTTTCTTATAATGCATTTGCAATTCACAATCATTTACGTGTGCGTGAATAACTGATGTTAACAGTTCCTAAAAAGAAGATAAGCAATCATCTACACCTAGAATGTCGGATCTTTGTCTACCATAATATCGTAGCATTTCCATGAATTGACAGGGCAGACTCAATTCTCAAGGAGATTGGATAAAGATTAAACCTAATCGCCTTATGCTAAAGCAAATAGCTTATATAAATAATATGTATAAGAGACTAAATATGCGTTCATTGCCGGTCAAACTTCATAAGGATGTGATTGAGATTTGATTTTTCACCACGCATCCGCGTTGAAAGACTAGGTTGTGTGATGCAAAGCAAGTTGACCAACAATTTGGGCAACGTCAAGAGAAAACACCCAAATGCAAAAACGAGTAGTTTCGAAAATAAATTAGTGGATGGAAGCCTATGCTACCCAACAAATCCCTATGATCCTATCTAATTGGGATATGGAATAAGGGTTTCTGCCCAAAAGATGGAAAGTTGTGTGATATTGATGGCCTGAGAAGGTGCATGCATCTTTGCAAACCCCAACATTCAAATTCAGTTGAGGATAAGGATGCATTGGCCTGTAGCTGTTTGTTTCCACGTACCATCAAGCTTAGCAATTTGCTTTCCATCCGCATCATTCACTCTACCATACCATGAGTCATCTAAAGACTGCTATGATTAATCGCTCACACACGTATGAGTAATTTTTTACCATATCTGAATCCTACCATACCATGAATCCTACCATACCATGAGTCATACACACGTATGAGTAATTTTTTACCATATCTGAATCCTACCATACCATGAGTCATCTAAAAACTGTTACGATTAGTCGCCCACACACATGAGTAATTTTTTACCATATATCTGAATCCTACAAACTCAATCACTAACCACCCCATTATTTTACCTTCGTTACAACATCCAAAAGCAAATGGCATTTAGCTTTTTCCTCATGGTGAAGGGCAGCAAATTCACTGGTTTTTCAGGAACACAATTACTTGTTCAAGAAAATGGAAATGAAGAAAGAAAAAGCAATTCCATTGTCTGAATAAATCATAGACATGAGAAAAATGAATGGCTTCAAAATATTACGCGGTCCAAATTATGGTAGAAAAGAAAGGTACCAAATGATTTAGGGTTGTCTAGCCATACAAATTAATAAACATGTCTAGTAATTCTGATGAGAAAATCATTAGACACAAAAAGATCTAATAATTAAATTTGCATACTAACAGGCAACAACAGGTACATCCTTGAAACTAAAAGGACAAAGCAATCGAACAAAGTAGGAAAGGCCTCACAGAATCCCATAAACCTCATTCACCATACAAATAACATCTCCAATCCTCCCAGAAATTCATACGTTTGAGAAAAAGCTGTCGGAGAGGAGAGAAAGCAGTCTTAACTCATGCAGTCTGGACTCAACGTGTCAGCCAATCCCAGTTGACTCAGACATCTACACAAACTGCACAAGTTAAAACCATGTTGACTTGGTCACACTCTACATAAACACCACAAAATCGCACAAAGACAAAGCAGCACCTGTTTTGCATGAAAATCGTGAACAAAAATAAATGAAAGCTGCAGGAAATGTACAGAAAGAAAAGGCGCCAGTGTTTACGAATGTGTGTGATTATGTCTACGTGGATACAAGCTCTTACACAACAAAATACAAAAGTATCCAAAACAATTGAAAAATGTGTGTCGCGACAATAGTGCAACAACATATTATGATCAAGCAAAAAGAGAGATTTAGCACAACAAATGCTTACCTGTACTTGAGAGGATTCAACTACGACTCGGAATACATACTAAGCATCTGCACAAAACAAACAATAATAGTGTCATGAATACGTAAATTATCCAAAGATTCACTCTATAGATCAGTATAAAGTTCAGAACCCCAAAATAAAGAAAAGAACATCCACAAACAAACACTTTTCATATGAGTAAACTGTACACTAAAATGTCTCCACTGCACTGACCAGTACAGAAGAGACATGTCCCATAGCTCATAAACCTATTAGAATAACAACTAACAACAAGACAACAAACTGTACACATTAGCTGATATCATGCAAAAATTCTATAATATAAAGATTTCCTGCTACTTAAAACAGTACAATGCATGTCAATGTCGTAATCCATTGCTGGATCAACTAGTATAGAGTAAAAACTTTTAGAAATTGTTCTTAGTTATTCCATCATGGGTACAGATTACACAGGTAGCACCACCCTAATCACATTCACCAAAGATTCATGGGTACAGGTGCAAAATATTCTTCAGGGAAATGCAAAAAGGTAAAACAAGAAGAAATTTGAACCCCATTAAGAATAACCATTTTGACAAAATTTCGTCACTTTGAAAATTTCCTTCCAGAACATTTTATTACCTGATGACATGATATGAGTCATACAGTCACACACATCAGTTAAACTTACTGACGAAACAAACTCTTATGTTCTGCTTACTATAAGCCAGCAGCACTTCTAGAAGCCAATGATAGAGCGTACCTATCCTCTTTAACAACCAGAGAGGAAGAATTTGGATCACCAAAAAAAATAATTTATCACTTTCTATAGGTGCAAAAAGATGTGGTTGGGCCCTGACAACTAGACATGTAAAGAACAGCAAACCTACAAACCTACTTAGTGTTTTATTCTTAACCATTATACATGAACCCTGATTAGGTCCATGAGCAAAGCCTTTCATCTCAAAATAGCATGATGGGACTATCCAGCAGAGTGGGAATACAAGGGAGCTACCAAACTATGAGCAGCAAACTAAGGATTGGCCTCTTCTTAGCCTACTGAACCTACAACTAAACTTGCCAGCAATGCGAACAACCTCCATAGGCTACTGAATCTTATACAGAACATAGACCTATGCAAGATGTGGTCTAGGAAATGACCAACTAGCAAAATAAGTGGTATTTGCAAATGAATATTCCCAAACACATGATAAATATGCAAAAAATTTCAAAGTTATACCGCTTTTGGCATGGGGAACATATTCTGACATTTAATGATAGAAAGAGCTGGACTTGCTTTTATTTAGACGAAGCATCTAGCAGCACTACCAAAGGGTAAAAAAATTCCAAACTATAATTTTTCTTTGTAGAAAAAAGAAAAGGATATTCTCATAGGTAGGATATTTTAGTGATAAAGCTAAACAAGCCAAATCTCAAGTGCATAAGGATCGTATACAGAATTTCATACAGCTTATAGTGGCGATTGGAAAGACCAAGCAACTCTAAAAGTAAAACAAACTTAAATAGGAAATGTCCATGCTAATCTAATTCAAAATATTCTTTTCACATTCAAAGAACCTCATGATGCTTCAGAGAGCAGCCATGACTTGTGAACATTGCAAAATATCAAACTTTGCTTAATCAACCTTGGTTCTGAAAATCCATAATATATACAATAGAAACGATTTGCAGTTCACAATACTTCGGAGGCAAAACAACAATGAGGAGCACAAGCCCTCACCTGATATAACAATTTCAGATTTCCCCTTGCCGAAAGTTAGATTGCTCATCTAATTGCATCAGTAACTCCTAAACAGAAAAAGTTCCCATTTGTAGCTCTCATATCAGATATACGAAACAATCATACACCCCCATTGCTACTAACAGACATACGCATATTGGTGTAATGTGCGCCAATCATACCCAACATGATATAATCGCCAGTTAAACAAACTAAATCCTAATCAATTAATAAAAAAAAAGACCCAAATTTGAAGTTATTAGCAATTAAATCAGCGAAAAAGCCCTAACCTTTTTTATGCTCGTCCTTTACCACTGGCTTGATCACGGCTTCTTCCTCGTCATCCTCTTTAACCGCAACAACAGCAGCAGGAGCAACAGCAGAACCACCAGCACCGGCACCGGCACCATTGTCATCATCCGGAAACCGCACAACAACAACAGGGCAAACACAGTGATGAACGCAATAATCGCTCACACTCCCAAGCCTACCGTCATTTCCACGCTTCGCGGCGCCAACCCCTCGGCTCCCCATGATCACGGCACTGAGCCCTAGCCTCTCGACCTCCAAGCACAGCCTCTCCTTCATGTCATGGTCCTTAACGATGTGGATCTTGAAGGGAATCTGTGCCTCCTTCAAGGGCCTGGCGAGATCGGCGGCCTTGGAAGCAGTGAAGGCATCAAAGTCGTTCTCGAGCTTCTTCTGCTTGACGGAGTCGTTTAAGGCGTGGTTGTCGACGAAGTCAACGTCGTCGTTGGTATTGATGGAGAGGTCGACGGAGCCCCAGTCGGCGCCGAATAGGACGGAGGTGGGGCTGACGTGGAGGAGAACGACGGCGTCTCCGGGACGGATGTAGTGGTCGACGGCCCAGCGGACGGCATGGGCACTCTCGTCGGAGAGGTCGACAGCGACGCCGAGCTTTCGGCGGGCGCCGGCGGTGGGGGTGGGAGTGGCGGCGGAGCCTGCGGATGAGGTGTGGTGACGTGGAGAGTTGGGGTGGTGGCGTGGGGAGTTAGGGTGGTGGATTCTGATGTGGGGGAGTTGGGGGTCCGATGGGTCTTGGGGTTGCGGTGGCTGAGGATGATTCATTTGGGTTTTTGCAGAGGTTTCGGGTTTTTTTGTTTTGTTTGGTGTTTGTTTGTTTGGATAGTCGGAAACTGAAAAGGAAAAGGAAAACGGATGGGAAAGTTGGGGAGTGACGAGAGGGAGAGGGAGAGTGGAGAAATGGGCTCAAATCCTTATCATCATTTATTCTTATGCGCATATGCCAAAGTCCAACACAGACAGAATGACACTTGTTTCGTTTCTTTCCGTTCTTCTTTCCTTTTTCTCTTTTTTATATTTCAGATGAATGGGCTTGGATTTGGGTTGTCTGGTAGATTGAGCGATGGCCCAATTTTTGCTTTAAGTCAACATCATTAGAAATAGAACCCAATTTGTATGCCTACCAGCAATATTTCAGTTGGCATTAAAGCAGGGGAGCCGTTCTATGTTGCAACAATTCTATAGTGAGGTCCTTATATATGGTTTAAGGTAAGGTCTTATCTCTTAACCGTTGAATTAGGCTAACTAATTTCATCCAACGGTTAAGAGATAGGGCCTCACCTAAGGGCCGTATATAAGGCATTCACTATAGAATGACTCTTCTATGGTGAGGGTGTCATTTAGATGTAAACCTTCATATTAGTCATATAATTCATCTGAATAGTAACTTCACTTAAGTTTAATGAAATGATCATATGACTAATATGGAGGTCCGCATGAGGGGTCCATATATGGTACCGTCACTATAGAATTTCGCTCGTGTAAGGAAGTTCGGGTCCTAATTCGAATCATGTTATATGTTTCATAAATAAATAGACTAAATTGTAGCAATGGTATTTGAATTATATGTCTATATGCATTTTCGCTCTCAAGGGTCAATAATAGTTTAAGTGGCTTCCATATAAGGTTTTGCATTGCATTATCAGTCATTTATGTCAATTTCGACAATTTTTCTGTTGAATGTTAGGGAAAATGAGGAATTTTACATGATAAAATTATAAAAAAATAATAAATAACTAAAAAAATTAGAAGAAAAACATATAAGGGGGAGATTAGGGAATGAGTCGCTCGATAGTGAGGTTGGGGAGATCGAGGAATGTCACTCGATAGGGATGTTGGGGAGATAGTGGGCTAGGTACATAGTATATAGCCTAAGCTCAATCCCATCTTAATACAATTTTATAAATTGGAATAATGGATATGGGCACTGGCGGACTCAGGAATTTTTTAGTAGATATGCACTTTTTAAAGGCATGATACTTGATCCATGAATAAGTTTTTATAAAGACTTGAAATTCTCAGGCAAAAAAAAAACAGACACTTGGTGTGGTGGGGACGTAAAAAAAAGGATATGAATATGATGTTTTATAAAGACTTTTTTTTATTTAACTAAGACGTTTTTTTTTTGGTCAACTAACTAAGATGTTTTGTAAAGACTTGGATGGAGTTCTCGTCAAAAAAACACAAAAAGAAGACCTTGCGATTGGAACTTGGATGTTTTGTATTAAATTATTAATAATAGTATATAATACTGATTATGACGCAGTGCAAGTATGAGGGCACTTTGGCAGAAGGTTCCTTGGAATTAGGCTTCATCCTTTTTTTTGTAAATTTTTTTCTTTGTTTGCTCTGTTCCAAAATGACGTCGTTTTGACTAAGGACTTTTTCAAAAAAAAATATGAGCATTGTGCTGCGCGCAACAGCCTAACAACATAGCAAATGAAAGGAGTTTCGCTAAGGCATTTCCTCAAGCAGTTTGTGGGCACTTCCATGGCATAGCATATGTACATATTTCGCCACTTTCAAAGTGTTTTCCGACAAGAGGAGGTGCAGCACCTCCTTGCACCTCTATATTGTGAATTGAGAACAAACTCAACTCACTCTTCCCTAATGATCTTGTTGTTGATGGACTTTGTGACAAACACAATTATGGATGAATCACACACACTACACTTGAGAAACCAAACCAAGCACAAAATGACACAAGAATTTATAGAGGTTCAGCAATTGCCTACATCCTCTTGGTGATCCCCTTGAGAAATTCACTAATGAAAGAATAAGTTACAACTTTGGTTTACAAAGAAACCCCCTTAGAACTCTATTCTCTCCCCAAGCTTTCTTTTCTCTCTCACCCATTGCTCAACACTTTGATACACTAGAAAACTCTTAAGCCATGATTTTCTTCTTGCATGGTAAACCCCTTTATATAGCCAAATATGCAAGAGTGTGAATGCAACCTCACACTATTTAAATGTTGACTACCAAACTTAACCATGGATGGCTACCAAACATTCCACTATTTTGTGCCACCAAACAAGTCACCTATTTTTGACAAAGATGGCAAGCCAATATTTACTCACATGGGCAACTCCAAAATTCTTCTAGAAATGAGTCAACTATGTCATGGAATTTAGGTAGAAATCCATAGCACACAAAAGAGGACTTTGTATCCTTAGGTGAGCCAAATTTTCAACAATCTCCACCTTGGCGAACCTTAATCACCCCTGAACCATTGTTGTCCTCTAGAACCTCTTCAACCTCTTAGAAATCGTTCTAGTAATTTCCAAGAGCTCCACCATGGCAATTAACCTCTTGCCTCAATGCACCTTTGGTGGAAGGTGCTCCACCCAAGTCTAAACTTGAGTAACTTGGACCTCTTTTGCAGAAGAGAGATCCCCCATGTCAAATTCATTGCTCCTTGCCTTCCTGGAACGTTGAATCTTGGACATACCTTGATATGCAAACCACATACCAAACCTTTGTTCACTAAATCCCCACTTAGCCAACCTTGCTCTTGGATTTAAGAACACATCTCTTTTCATCAATGCACCTCTCCAACTTTCCCGCTTCATTCTCCCTATAGTACTCCGAAACGTGGCTGGAACTTCTTGATCCATCCATCCAAAACCTAAGGACGGTTTGATGGATTCCTTGGGCCCGGACTTTGCATTTGATGATGGCTCCACCTCAAGTAGAACCCCTTTGTGAGTTTGTTGTTGTTACCCTCCTTCTTCAGCCCTTGTGTCAAGCTCCACCTCAAATGGAGTCTCTTCCATGACCACCTTGGCAAGAAGTTTTTCAACAACATCCTCCCCATCATCCCTTGTCTTGTCTTCACCTTTGTGGATTTTCCGCTCCACACCTTCTGCACCTTTGAAATCAAACACTTTTGATGATGCACCGTTAGTCACACAACTTTGACTAACCTTTCTTGCCCAGCTTCTTTTGAGCAAACCTGCAGCTGCATTATGTGGAACTGGCTCTTTGACTTTAAGACTTGTTGCCTGCTCTTCCTTGGTACCACTCTTTGCACCACCTGCAAATGTACCACCCAAAAGCTTGTATGTGTTGTTTGGTTGAATCTCTCCCTTTCATAACCACCACAGAACCTTGTGTGACCATGAGCTTCCCTCATTCGGCCTTGTAAGAACACCCTTGTCTATCCAAAGAGCCAAGAGAGAGTAGATTCGTTCTTAGTGTAGGTACAAACCTTACCTCACTAAGACTCCAAACTTCACCACCTTGCAACTTGATCCTCACAGTCCCTATGCCCAAAACCTCACATGTAGTTTTATCTCCCAACATAATCTTGCATGCCTTCTTTTCCTCATATGTGTCAAACATCAACTTATTTGCACACACATGATATGAGCACCCGGAATCTAGAATCCAACTTGAAGAAGAACTTGAACTCTTACCCGAAGAACTTGCCATGACTTCTCCGTTACTCTCCTCCGTAACCGTCAAGAGCTCATCACAAATGTCATCATCACACACATTTGCTGAACTTTTGGCTTTCTTCATCTTGTTCTGCTTCTCCTTCCAAACTGGACAATCTCGCCTCTAATGATCCGTAGATAGATCACACTCGAAGCACCCTTCATTGTCCTTGGATTTAGCATTCCTCCCGTTGCTTCTCTTGCCTTCACGCTTGCTTGAACACCTCCATGCGAACAAGCCAGCATCTTGAGAGTTCTCCTCCGAACGTTGAGACATCATGTGATGCGTCATCACATCTTGCACCACATCCTCAAACTTCAAGTTACTCTTCCCAAACATAAGCGTCGTTCGAAAATGCTTATAAGACGGAGGCAAGGATGTAAAAAACATGAGTGCCTTATCCTGTTGGAGAAAAACACCGATTTCCTCACCCGTCACGGCATACCCGATGGAAGAAATACACAAACAAAACAACAAGCTCAAGATGACAATGAGTAAATACACAAGAGAACACCAAGAATTTACGAGGTTCGGCAAAAACCTGCCTACATCCCAGGAGAGTCACCACCTTCACTATAACATAAGAAAGATACAAATACAAGAATAATGGGACTGCTTGCTTGCATCTCACAAGCAGTCCATTCCCTCACATTTTTCCTCTCTGCCGTGCCCTCTCTCTCTCTCTGGCTCTTTGGTGCGACACAAGCACACCCCTACACCTCTCACAACTTTGCATGCCCATTATATAACCAAATGTAAAGGCTGATTTTTTATCTCCAAAAAACATCCCACGTGCATGCCAAATATGCCCAAGGAAGTCACAATGATGTTGGTCAAAAGAAACCTCACCCATCATTGCACCTTGTCTCCCTTTTTTATAAACCCATGCATTCCAAATGAATGCAGCAGCCGCACCTTTTGATTCTTCCAAATGGGTGAATCCATTCCACATGCAAGTGGTCCCCATATCATTATTATGCCACCCATAATGATATCTCTTTGCATGTGCCCATCAATTCCTCCACCCGAAACCAAGAGCCACAATATACTAAGGAGGGATTTCCAACATATCCTCCGTATTATACAACACTTCCATTCTTTGCAAGTCAGCAACACATCTATTGAAGCTGCTCAAGTACTCCATTAGATTACCTTCCTCCTCCATCCGAAGATTTAGGAGTTCTTCCTTGAGGAAGCGCTTGTTGGACAGCGACTTCCCTGCAAACATCTCTTCGAGTTTCTCCCATGTTTGCTGCGCTGTGTCCTTCATCACGTTGATGAGCACCTCATCTGTGATGTAGTTCTCGATGGCTCCTCTAGCTAACTCGTCTAGCACACCCCACTCCGCATCTGTCATGGTTGCTGGCTTCTTCTCCTTGCCTCCCAAAACAATGCAGAGATTTTGCTGTGTAAAGGCTGACTTCATCCTCCTTTGCCAAAGCGTGAAGTTCTCCTTCCCTGTGAAGGGCTTTAACTTCACCTTCATGCTGACAGATTGTGGTAGCCTCTGCAGCATAGAGCTACTTTCACCTTCAGCTTCCTTGTCACCTGTCATCTTCAACACACTAGCAGCTTGCTACTCCAACACAGCTCTGATACCACTTGTTGTGAATTGAGAACAAACTCAACTCACCCTCCCCTAATGATCTTGTTGTTGATAGACTTTGTGACAAACACAATTATGGATGAATCACACACACTACACTTGAGAAACCAAACCAAGCACAAAATGACACAAGAATTTATAGAGGTTCAGCAATTGCCTACATCCTCTTGGTGATCCCCTTGAGAAATTCACTAATGAAAGAATAAGTTACAACTTTGGTTTACAAAGAAACCCCCTTAAAACTCTATTCTCTCCCTCAAGCTTTCTTTTCTCTCTCACCCATTGCTCAACACTTTGATACACTAGAAAACTCTTAAGCCATGATTTTCTTCTTGCATGGTAAACCCCTTTATATAGCCAAATATGCAAGAGTGTGAATGCAACCTCATACTATTCAAATGTTGGCTACCAAACTTAACCATGGATGACTACCAAATATTCCACCATTTTGTGCCACCAAACAAGTCACCTATTTTTGACAAAGATGGCAAACCAATATTTATTCACATGGGCAACTCCAAAATTCTTCTAGAAATGAGTCAACCATGTCATGAAATTTAGGTAGAAATCCATAGCACACAAAAGAGGACTTTGTATCCTAGCCAAATTTCCAACACTATATAGGTCAGCCACTGGATATGGGCACTTATATTAACTTAATCAATCCCATCTTAATACAATTTTATAAATTGGAACCTAAGAGTTAAGGATCTAACCCAATTGGTCCCACCTATTAGTATAGTATTCATGTTGACAGAGACCCCCAAAATCAAGTCCAACCTGGTGATACAAGTTTCCAAATCAACTATCAAACAAGTTTTTTGACAAAAGACCCAATAGAAGATGGTTTTTGAGATAGGCTAGCTGCTGCCAAAATGTGATCAAGTTTTTGGCATCTTACTAATCTTTCTCAAACCATAAGCTTTGATTGCTTGAGTGCTTGGGGCCCTAAACATACATGCATTTATCCTGCGAAAACAAATTTGAAGTTTAACCAAAAATCAAAATGTTTAAATTGACATGTACCGATTTTCTTGCTTGGATTCATAAACAAACAAATTTTTAAGTTTATATATTTAAAAAAAATTTATATAAATAGTTGTCATTTCTAAAATCATGAAAGAGTAAAAGTTTTAAGAAAAAATAAAGAAAAGAAAACCATGTACGTACCACATCTTCACCATCACAAACTCTACCACCACCACCATGACACCACCACCGCCTTAAAATTAGCAGCGCCTGTTCACACACTTAGAATGAAGTCTTTTACTCCTCCATATCTTGGCATATGATCGATGGGTCAAACTCACACATTGTGTTTAAATATTGTTTTGGTCAAACAAATTCCCACTAAAATCATGATATTTATATGTTCATACTTAACTTCCTGTATTGAATGAATCTAACATATATATATATATACATATTTATAATTGCAGTATCTACAACCCAAATTCAGGTCAGTTGTCATCTGATCTTTTCCAATACCACCCTAAAGCTAGCTATATATTGTTCAATCAAATTAAACAGCATAAATATATACATTAGAAAGGATTGATTATTTTTTAAAATTTTGTTAATTTCGAATGGAGAATTTGTGCCATATATCCATAATGACATGGTGATTTCTACCAATTAAATCATCAAGCTGCGATTGATTAACACTGGCAGGCAGCAAAGCAAAAATAAATATTTATTAGACAAACAAAATAACCAAAAACAAGTATATATATATATATATGCAACCAATGAAATTAAAAAGGAGTTGGAGAAAAAGCTTCTTCCATCAGGCCATCATGTATATAGAATAGAGATAGATAGCCTTTACTTATAACTTGTACTGAGAGACTCCTACAGACTCTCTCTCTCTCTCTCTCTCTCTCTCTCTCTGAGTGACCTGCCTGCCAGCTGCTGCCTGCATATTTATGTAATATCTATATACTCATTACACAGATTTGTACTGACCACACTGATCACCTGCTCTGCTCTCTTGTATATAGCCTGGTGTACCCGGCAGCAGCCACTCACTGGTTTAATGCAGACCGGTACAAAACCCTGTCGTTAAACCTAGCTACGTTAATTCATATATATATTTTATATATATATACACACTCGTTTTGAGAAATTAATTGTTGCAATACTTGCTTGTGCTTACTTTTCATCATCCCTTTTCCACGTTTTCCAAAAAATACCACAACGGTTTGTTGACTCTCTCTCCCATAAGCAGAATGGAGAGATGCCTATTTGTGTTTCAGCACCAAAAAACCATACAAACTAACTCCAGAACAGAAAGAAAAAATAGAAAAGAAGAATTAATTCCCAGTTTAAATTTAAAGAGAGCAAAACCAACAGTGAGTTGAAGATGATCAGGTTCTAGGGCTTTGATCATTTCAGCTTTCAAGTAATATGTACAGTCTGCATGCTCAGAGCTTAATTATACGCAGTTTTCCTTTTCGTTCTTTTCAATAATATTCTGAACATATAGCTATCTCGACCTCCAATGTAAAAGAAAAAGGTTAGCTCTTTTTTATTGGTCATCAAAAGAAAATGGGTTGGCTATGCAAAGGTTTCTGACCTAGTGACCATTAATATTACAAACAGTAGAATATTGGTCTATGCTGAAGAATCATATAATTCATTAGGACTCAAAATTCCACATTGGAAAAATAGCATATCCTAAGAGATATCTTTCCCTTACGAGCCGGTTTTTAGGGGCAAGTTCTACCCACGGGCTCTTAACATAGTTCTTACAGAAAATAAATAACGTTAGGGAGATAATTATAAATCTTCGTGACTTGGGGATATGTATTGATGCCTCATTGAAAAACTTGAACAACAGCAGTACCAAAATTGAATTGTAGCAATCAATTCTGGTCACATTTTTTCTTTCAAAAGATTACAAAGATGTAGGATCTCCCTAAATAGAGAGTTAATTAAAAGAACATGATATATATATAGAACTCAAGACTTAAATGAGAATCTAAAGGTAATTAAAGGAATAAATAAAAGAAATTAACATAGATCCCATGAGAAATTAATAAGGGCAACTTGGATGGAATTAAAGCAAACAACTAGGGAAACAAACTTTGGACACAGACAGAGCTAGTTTTAAACATGGATTCTAAGCTTGTATGGGAATTAATTTGGAGATGATGTGTATGTCAGTTTAACCAACAAAAAAAGGGAAACCAAAAAGCTGTATCTTGGGTTCTTTTCCCCACATGCATTACTGATGAGCACAGCAAAAACACCAAAACAGACACTTTGATTTGCTTCTAAAATGAAAGCTTGAGTGACAAATCAACAGGATTATGATAACTGTCAGCCCCAATCCCATAGCCATAACTAGAAGCAGTAATATCAGAAGGTTCTTCATGGCTCCCCACTGAAACTGAAGCTTCTGCTGTTTGCCACATCTCTGGCTCCTTGGGACAAGTGCCTCCTCTCATCTCACTACTTTTGCCACCAGCAGCTGGAAAGAAATCATATTCCATGAAAATACCACCACCAGCTGAGCTCCCTTTTCTGTGCACTGCCCTAACCTCTACCCCCTACAAACCCAATACCAATCAAATTACATGATCAATTCAGCAAAGCAGTATTTAATCAGTATATTCAATCAAATTTAAAAATGGGTAAATATATTCAGAGTACCAAAAGAAAATAAAATACATCAATCTACCAAAACAAAAGCAAATATATTCATATTAGACTCAGATTTTTGCTTCTTTTATATGTAAGATTAAACTTTATGCTTGTTCTACCTGATCATCATTGCGAAACCCCGAGTGAGCTGTACTTCTCCCCACCACTTGGCCACCACCGGCTTCCGGGTTCAATCTGAGAAAACCAGAACTGTTGATTGGTAAACTAGCCGCAGATTTGCCACTCCTGCCGTTTAAGCACATGTAATTCCGACTATTGAGCCTCTTCTTCTGCTACTCAAAGAAAAAAAGATACAAAAAGGTCAGCAAATTTAAGCGTAAATTGAAAAAAACAAAACAAAACATAAACAGTGGGAAAAAAATGTATTAATGTAACAGTACTCATCCACTAATATAGTTACTTTGGTAAACTTTGTCTTAAGAAAGAAAGACTTCACTTTTCCCACGTTTTCTCGGAAACCAAGCAAGTTTTTTTTATATTTTAAAACAAATATAAAAAAACAGAAAGCTAAAGAAAACTATACACCTTCTTGCAGCAGATATCACAGCAATCAGAAGACAAAGGTTGAACCTTTGGTATTGAAGAGAGCTCTTTCGAGGTCTCATACACAGCCCCAACTTCAAACCTCGGATCCGGAGCCCCGATTGCGTACGGACTCGGGTTTAGTTCCACCACCAAATTATTACCTCCGACATAACCAAACCCAGAACCATTCCCAACCCTCTGACCCACAAAACCAAACAAGCCATTACCACCAGAGCCCTTGATCAGCAGTGGTCCATTGTAGCCGGATGCACCGTACTGTACTGGAACACTGGCAAGCGGGCCGGGTAGGGTTCTGGTGGGGTTCTGGTGCTGAAAGTTCTGGTACTGATGATGATCAGGAAGATTGACAACTTGGGGTTGGGGTTGCAGTTGGGGCAGTTCCGTCATTTTCTTCCAGCGGTCTTGGAGCCTCAGGCGCTCCAGCTGAGCAACACCAAGACCTCTTTGTGGTTGCTTTTTAGAGGTTGAGGCTTTGCCGGATTTCTTAGTGCCTTTGGTGGATTTGGTGGACTCGGGTTTGGATTCCTCGTAGAACCCGACAAGGGTTTTGGTGGGTTCTTGTGTTGTGCTCTGTTCTGAGGCCATTAGCAGCATTGGCGTAGCCATTTCGGCAAAAATGATGATCAAGCTTGAAACTTTAGTGTGTGAAATGGGTTTTGAGAGAGAAAAAATACTTGGGTTTGTGTCAATATTGGAAATGGACAAATAGGTAATGTCTTTAGAGAGAGAGAGAGAGAGAGAGAGAGAGAGTTTTGGCTTTGGCTTTAGCTTTGGCTTGTGTTTTTAAGGTTGGAGATGGGTGTGTTTGATTGAGAGAGAGAGGGAGAGAGGCAGAACAGAAGGGTAGAAGAACTACTGGAGATGTGTGTGTGTGGAGGGCTAAAAGGACATGGCAATGCCTCTGTTTTGCTTTTAATCTGTGTTTGTGTAATTTGTTCTCTAGTGACTTTTGCTAGCTCCAACCCCCTTTTCTGCTATTTCTCATCACACAATGTCCTTGTCCTTTGTAAATGCTCTCAAAAAAGGACATTGAAATAGCAAAACTGAGCTTGGACATAGCACCTTATCTATTCCAGATAAACTACAAATACCATAGAGAATTCTCCCCAAGCCACCCAAAGTTCCTTAACTGTATGTCACGGTCCAATCAAAACGTTGCTTTAAGTGAAGTGCAAAGCACTTGACCAATTGTAGGTAAAGCTAAAGTTACAACAACATAGTACCCAGAGACATGTGTCAAGAGCTCATAGGACAGGCCAATTTGTACCTGCAGGCATTGGTCGGAAAACCAAAGAGTCATTTGTCCAGTCTGCAGCTATATGGGTGCGCCAAAACAAGCAGTGCCATTGTATTGTAGCACAGCAGCTTTCAGCCTTGGCAAATATGGCAAGAGAATTATTAGGTTTTTGAAGCTTTATGTTCAAAAAAGTCAATTTCTTTGCCATTTAGCTATCTAGCTTTTATGGCCCAATGGGTTATTAGCCCTCTGATCATGATCATCATGATCATTCATGGCCTATGGCTGATGGGGGTTTTTGGGGCTCCAGAAAAGAGAGAGAGCTGATCTTGATGGTGATGATCAGGTGGTGGGTGTGGAGGATGCACTAACAGTCTAACCCTTAGTGAAGAAACTGCATCTAGCTATATAGCTCTCTGGAAATCATATTGTAGAGCAAGATATGGCTATGAAGAAAGTGAATCTGATGCCTCTATATGGTACAGGCTTAGGCTTGCAATGATGCCTTCCTCTGTATTACTAGGGCTTTTTGAGCAGGGAACAAATTGAAAGAAAACAGACTTATTCTAGCAAGTAATTAATGTACATTTATCATAAAATGTTTAGAAGGGTACCCTTAATTGCTAACAGGATCTAACTCAATGAAAAAGAGAGTCTCAAACTTGCATACTAATAGTCTCATATTCGAAACCCCGTGACACCTTCTTAATTTGGAGTAATTAATCATTTCTAGCTTCATAAAAATAAAATTAGAGAAGAGTTGAGTGAGTATAATTGGGTTCATACATTACCTAAAAAAAAGGTATTTGTGATATTAATAAACTCCTTTTGTGGGAAAAATATTTCAGGAACAATAGTTCCAATGTGAATTTAACTCCAACCCCTAAATGATATGTTTCTTTTTAAAATAATAAAAAATCATATATAACAAACCTAACCATTGATGATTCAAATGCATAATGACAAAGGTGTTGTTTCTCAAAAGACCGTCAATACATTAGTCATGATGCATACTTTACTAGCAAATGAAGATATAAGTAGAAAATTAATTTTGTGAATCAAAAACTATGATCCGTCGATCATTGGTAACTAAATAGCAGAAAATTAATATTGTGTTAAAACCTCCTATATGAGAAATAATTAAAATGTGATATTAGAAGAATAATCACGTGATATAACTTGTTAAGACGAAAAGAAGCTAAATCCTGGACTTCACCCAACTAGCTAAAACTTAGCCTAGACATTCAAGATTAGCAACAACTACCCATATGTTAAAATAACATCCGAACAAAATTTATCTTCCTTCCTTCTTCTAATCATACAAAACGAAGTGTAAAATGAATGAAACCCATTTCACACAATATTTTTGTACGCAAATTAAGCATGTTACAGCGACATTACGCACTTTCTTTGGTCAAGAGCCCAAACCGCGTGACCAACCGACGCGTGTCCATTATACCATCTGAGAAATACAGTCCGCTCCGGAGTCCGGTCCATAGAGGACCACCGTAGGGGTATGGTAGGGTGTACAAACTCGCGCCGTCCTAATCCCACGTAACCTCGTGACAATCTCTCCAATCATCACCTTCCACGTCATCCGGCTGGCTCCACTTTCCTTTTATGGAATTTTCTCTTCCTTGGATTTTTGGACCGTAAAGAGCGAATCGAAATTTAGGCCCCTAGGTACTATTCTATTTGTAAAAGGATCTCCTTTGTGGGGTCCACAGCAGGTGGTCCCATTCTGCGTGGTAGGTGGGGCCCACTACAAGAGGAAAGGGTAGCGGCTTGGGGAGGGTTTGGCACGTGGGAGAGTTGGTGTTTTTAAAAAATTAAATTAAAATTTTAAAAATATAATGAAATCTGATATAAATGTTATGTTTGGGGTGTTTGCTGGGTTTGGATAGACATGGTGGATTATCGGCGTCTGGTGAGCAGATTGTGCCCCTGCATAGAATGATTGAGAGAGGAGAGGATGCGCCCACATACACACTTGTTGCCTTGGTTCAGGACCACTTCACACGTGTTGCTTTCTTCTCTTTTTCTGTTTTACAAGTTTTAATATACAGGAGGATGATTGAACTTGAATGCAAGAAGGTTGTCACTGCTTTAACCAACTGACTTAACTTACGTATGTTGTCGCTTCGACTCCTTCAACTTGTTTCTCTTACTAAAGCATCAATGCGTTTTTTTGTGGGCTTATTTAGTGTAATTTTCCTAAGCAAATTGCCTTGAAGTTACAATACTATAGATTCGAGTTGGACGGAAGTATTTAAAAAAGGATCTACATTTGAGTTATTTGGAATCCATTAGATTCAAGAAGCTACAATTTAAAACATCTTAAACTCTCCTCAAGTTTTATGGTAATAAGAAAAACGTGCAAATGTGCATATGAGATAAATTCAAATGGCCTTTTGCTCATAAAGATTCGAACCTAAAACGTCTACATTTTTACCATCTTCACGAATTACAACTTTAATCAAGTTAATTGATGAATGGTAACAATGCCAATCAAAACCAAATTGTTGAGATCATCACAATCCCATTTAAATTTTACTTGGTAGGTAAAAAAAAACAATTGGATTCAAAGGGCATTAAAGAAAGAATTGGTAAGCAGTATTGTGTCCTAGGTGTTTCCTAGTGGTTGCTATAAGGAAACCAGAGAAAAGAGCAACTGCTAGTTCTGGCTTTATGCAACTTGTGAAAGACCTAACCATTTTTGAACAAAATAACCACACACACCCAAAACAAAATAAAAAATATAAAAAATCCCTCCATGCCCCAACCTTACATAGAACAGGACCACACAGGCCACAGGGGAGATATAATTATTTAGATCTGAATCTGAACTGAGATTCGGTCTCTTTCTCTTATGAGTTACTTTTACCATATTGCCCTCAACTACCATCCTGAAATGGGCAAAATGTGTCCCATATGGCATGCATGGCCCAGTGAGGCAGTGGTACATGCAGATTTAGCACATGTCTTACACTGGGATAGGAATTTGATGGAGGGACCAGATGAGCAGCATGCTGGGGTGGGGGTGAATCTGGGCCGTTCAAGGAAGACAAATTTGTGCAAGAAATATTCGGTTTCTGTATGGCATTTATGTGCACTTGGGTGAATTTTGCATGCATCAAGAAGTCGCTGTCATCTGTTATTTGTGTTGGCATTGCGAGATTTCTGTACAAAACAAAAGACTCAGACTTGAAAGCAAGATATGTCTAGCTAGAACTTAGAAGCTAGGTGCATATAAAACAGACACTTTTTATTTATGCAACCCACCCATACAAAATGAATTAAATAAACTTGTAGCAATTAATATATAAATAAAACTCTGCATTTATTTTGAAAATAAACAGCTTTTATAAGTAGGAATCCATTCTTTTCTTAATTATGAGTTTTTTTTTTAAATAAGCGATAATCTACTTTAAACTAATCTATACTACAGGAAGGGATTTGAAACTTAAATGCAGAATGAGGAGCATATCCGTTCTAACCAACTTGTCTCTAACTAACTTGGCTAATTAATTATGAGTTTTTGTTTGTAGTATTTGCTTATAACAAAAGGGGAAAAGGGAAAAACATATATAAGAGATTATAAACCTTGGTTAGGCAAAGATACTTTTCTCCTTTCTTTCTTCTAATTTGGAAAATGACCCACACAAGAGGGAAAATGTCTGCTGCGTTGAGACTTTGAAACAGAAATCAATATGGCAGTAAGATTCTTTACTTCTTATCTTCTTCTTTTCTCTCTCTTTATTTGGTATACGATCCACAGAAAAAAAGGAGGTTTCTTCTGCAATAGAGACTTTGAAAGAGAAACCAACACCAATTAATTTCAATAACTTACAGGGATAAACAGGAAAGTGGAAATGAAGATGACAAATTATGATTTCCAAATGGTGGGGACCAAAGAAATATGCCTCAAGTCAAACCAAAAAGAAGAAAAAGCGAAATCCCTTGAGTTTGCCTGGAGAAATATATTTACAGGTATAAAATAAAGTGTATGTACAAAACTGGAGAGCTCACTTCTTTATCTATATTTACATATTCAAAGTAGGTTTTGCAAACGCGACACTCTTAGGGAGGATGAATGAGGCACACAACATCCATTTTCCTGGTGCAACAAGGCGTACCCTACGCATTTCTACATCAACTGCCACTTCTGAAAGTGCAATTCTTATTCTCTGCATTGATTAACAAAAGAAGAGGTAAAAATGGATGAAGGAAAAAAGTTAAAAAAATAACTGAAATACACAAACACATGAGTATTCAGCAACGTACCTGATGAAAATCAAACTCTGGATCTTGAGCTTTGGAGAATCCATAAACATGGATCTTTGGCAAGGTAAATTCTTCATCCATGGATCTGTCTACTAATATTCCTCGAAATGCATCTGTTCAAAGAGACAAAATCGCACGGAGGGAGGGAGAGAGAGAGAGAGTTTAAGTATTGCATAGCAGCAGCAATCCAACTTTAACAACTTCAGAAACCAACTGATTTACAGTTAACTACTCTTTCACACATAGCAGAACAATAGTGACCATCAACTAAGGTGTCCCTTCAATAGGTTCTAGAAAAATATTTCTCTAAAAAAGACAACTAAAGTCTAGCAAACGATACCCAACTAGCTAAAATGTGACCCAATCACCTAAGAACCAGGTGATCGCTCTGTTTAGAAACATATAATTAGTGAGTTTTGCCTTCCCATCAATCATGTATCATTAATTGCATGTGCATGAGGACAAACATAAACTATGATCAAGTATAAGTGAGCAATTACACAAACCAACAGTTAAAAGGATGAAATTTACTTGCAATCAAGAAGTAAAAAACACACCTAGATACTCTGCAGCGTCATTTGGCAAATTCATTACCACATGAGTTATGGATTTGGCTTTATCACTTGCAAACATAGCATTGATGAACCTCCTTCCATCCATGTTAAAGACCTAGTGAGTGGTAAACAGATCCTTAATATGAAGCATATCATTTTATTCTTCACATAAAACATCCATCTCATTAATTTGTTAATTGGCGCTTTGAACAACCCATGCTAGGTATGGGGTATGGGAAGAGAAAGGTTGCTGCCTACACTCACCCCTTAAATCAAATAGATATAATTATAATTAAAAACTTTGATCCTATTCATGAAGAGTCTAAAATAACAATCCAAGAAGGGAAAGTCTGAAACAATTTGGTGATTATTTGCAGTTTACTAACTCACAAAATCTGGCATGTTATGAACGTTAGTGAATTTATGATACAATGAATTCAGGTTTGTCCCTTTGCATCAACCAGAACCATTTGCAGAAGTCTAAAGCACTACAAGAATTTTAATCAATTTTTAGAATAGATTGTGCTTACAAAAGATCTGCATCAAATAAGCCAATAAGTCTTGCACCATCAATCAAATTAAGCACATTATTTTTTTCCATGCAAATTATACTCGTCATTGGTTAGAATCATATCATGCTCTGGCTTTTTGTTATTCAAATAACCTCTTTAGCACCAAAAAAAGGAATGGTATTGTATCTCAACCAAAAAGAAAGAAAAAGAAAAAAACAACTGTTTTTAGATACAAACAACTGCAATTAATTTTTTCTTACCTTAATTTTCCTTTCAAGTTTGTTGAGAACACTATTTCTTTCCAGATATTCAATTGCGTGGGGATTCAAATCATTGGCGTATACTCGTTTTACAATCCTTGCTGCAGACATTGCTATTGGACCAACCCCAGAGAAAACATCACCTGTCAATTACAAAGAAATATGAGTGCATGAAAGTAAACAGCCCAAAATCGATACATTAAAATTACAGGAGGTGAGAAAAGTAGAACTTCTTTTCCCATTATTATTTATTTATTTTTATGAGACAGTTACATATTGTCCCCCAACACTCCCACCCCAAAACCACCCGGATGGACACCCTTCCGCAAAAACAAGAAAAATTAAAAGTAATATTGACCATTATCAAAGGCCCATAGAGCACACAAATATCTTTAAAGATAGACAGAATAAGGACATACACACAACATCATTGCGCGTAAAGCTGTTCAAAAGCCTTTGTCTTTCAGTTGCAAGCCTGGAATTCCAATACCTGCATAAAAGAAACATAAGAAAATCCTTGCCAGTAATTCATTTTCATAAAATAAACAACAGCCATTGCTGACAGAAAAAGGAATGAGGAAACACAAAACACAAAGTCATCAGATGAAATGTCGAGACAGTGATTCTGGTTGACATTCATTACACCTCTGACTCTGAATTTCTTTTTTCCTTTTATTCACAATTATGAAGTTCATGAAATTCTAGTCAACTTTTATGTATAAATGAGCAAAGTGCCCAATAAAACTCTGCCCCTAAGATCTAGAACCAAACCAACTTTGGCGTAGACTGCTCAAGCAAAAGTTCCATATCAAATCAAAGCTCATTGATTGGGGTTCACAACATCATGATCCCAACTATCTTGTCCCATGTGCATGAACAAGGGTCAAGCACTGTGAAATAATAAAGTCAAGAGATGGGAAGGGAAGAGAATGTTATCAACAAAATAGACAAAAATTTCCACACAATGGCATAATTAGCATAAGAACTGATCAGTTTCTGTATTAGTAAAACAATTACTCAAAAACTCAAATGGCTTGCAAGGTAAGGAACATACACTTTTGCTAGATCAACCTGAAAGCGCAGTCCATTTTCAACTACTGTAGTCACAAGGGAATGGTTCCCAGATAAAACCTCAAGTTGCATTGTTCTGTAGTCATTATCAATGACATCAATTTTATTGACAACAGTCTGAATCTTTGGCTTATGTTTATCAAGAACCACCTGTGTATAGAAAATAGTTTCCACCCCTGATTAACTAACACAATGATCGAGCAGAAAATTGTGAAAATGGAAAAATCACTAGATTCAGAAAGCACCTTTGCTATAAGCTTTTTGTATGGTAAGTGCTCATCTCTCAGGTTAAGGTGTGCAATATGCCCAACTGTTTCAAAGGCTGAAGGAATAATCATTCCTTCGGGAAGCAAAGCCTCCAATATCTGCCATAAAACTTTAAAATCATCAATATTTTAACCTCTCAGCATTCCTTGCTGCATCAAGTTTAATCAATATGCACGTTTAGTTATAAATTCCACTACTTGAACAAAAAGTGTTCCAAAATCGACATGGAAGAGGGGGCGCAGAAGCTGAGCTTGAAATATTTATCTGATACGTAAAAGGTTTGGGGCTGGAAATAACCCATGCATGATTTAAAAACTCACAATAAATCCTTTAAATGAGGAAACTAATTAGCTATGAACTTTTTTGAAATCTGTTTTTATAGTTCAACTTGGTGCAGTGTATGATGAATTGGTATACTGCCACGGCAGAAGTAAATTTTCAATAAGACAGCACAGACTAATTAAACACACCTAAGATATCCTTGCTTGAAATACCTCATTCATCTGCCAGTAATCATAAAATAGAGTCAGTTTGCACCTCACAAGCTCCAAAGTAGGGCACATACTTTTCCCAGTGTTTTCTTTCATCACCACCTAAAGGATAGGGCAAGAACATTAGACAACAGATATGGTGTCACAAGCCATTGGAATATAGGGTCATAAAAGAAAATGGTCATATGATGCACCAAAACCTACAGAGAAAAATCATCCGCATACAGGAAATTGTATAAATATTGATTCCCCTGTCTGGTAGATACACCAGTTCAGTGTTTCACAAAAGCCTTAATTACTATTTTTACAGCTATCATGCGTCAATTCTCACCCCCAAGATAATTATGAATCTAATGGGGTCTTCCATTTGGAAGTGTCACAATTCACAACTCCCTTAACAGGATCGATACTAACCTTACAATAGTGATTTCAGACGGCTGAGGCATTACACATTACATTTGGAGGTGGATTGCTCTTTTTGTCTCCAGCTCAATGAGAGTACCACCTCCCAAGTTGAGAAATAGTGCATATCTTGCAACTCACTCTGCCCAAGGGAATGCTTTACATTTTCGATGATTAGACAGGCCTACTAAGCAAAGGCAAAGCAAGTATCTATCTTTTTCTAAGACAAAGCCTACCAAATTTGTAGCATTTTCCATCACATAACAACAATTGCTAGATAATACTGGAAAGAAAATCGCAATTATTGATCAAAACAACACCTTGATTGCCTCAGGCAAGTCCTCCACGCTTCCATTCGCGCACCGCTCGTCCAACAGCAACAAGCGGGTCGAACCCCTCCATTTCTTCCTGCCCTCAAACTCATCCCCCAACAAACCCTTCAAGTCTTCCCCTTCTTCTTCTTCATCATCCACAACCTCTAGCACTGAGAACTCACCCTTCCCCAATCTCCTCTTCCCTTCACCGCCTTCACTGCCTTCATCTTCCTCATCCCTCCTCTTCTTCCTCTGGTTCGGCCTCGACATCTTCGCAAGGTTCCGAAACTTCACGTATCCACGGGAATCGAATGTCTTTGCAAGCTTTTCTCTGTAAAGCACAGGACTTAAAAGCTCACCATCACCCTCGGATTTTCCATACATCCGGCGGTTCAACGAAACAAGGGCATTTTCGTCATCGGCTTCTCTGCTTGGATTCGCCAGATGCTCAGCGAGCTCTTCTTCCACTTCGTCTCCGGCGACTCTGGCAATGTTGCGAATGCGAGGCCAGTTCAGCAAGTGGCCCCGGAGGCGGCTTTCTAGGGCAAAACAATCCTTTGCAGGGACCCGAAGCGCAGCAATGTCAAAAACCCTACTGAAGCTTTCTGCGTTGTTTAAATTCTCTTCTTCTTCTTCTTCATTTTCTTCCTGTAGTTGTTGACGGTGGGAGGGTTTGGCGAATGCTGTGATGGGAAGTTGAGATTGGGGAATTGTAGGGTTGGTGCCCTTGTGGAGGGAGGGTCCATAGAAGAAGAGATTTGGGTCTGAAATGTGGGGTTGAGTGGTGGTGGTGAAGTTGCAGAGGGAGAGGATCGTTAATTTCTTGGGGAGCGAGGGTATTTTGGGAAGGAGGATTATTGAGGGGAGAGTGGAGAGGGGAAGAGAGTGAGGTCTGAGAAAGAGCTTGGTCACCACCATGTTACTGGTGCTGTGGCTGAGGATGGTTGATTTGGGTTTTCCCGGGAAATCAGAAAGGCCGTCGGAGGGTTTAAGATGCTGTGCTACGCACGTGACCTTGGAGATAATATTTTGGAGGCTTTTATACCATTATTCAAAAAAATAACAACTAAATTTATAATTGCGTTTCACGAAATTGTGAAAATGAAGAAAAATGTCGCATTACTTAACTTTACCAAAGAAAAATCACCAGAAGGCACTATAGTCCACCATTATGAGCTTAATAAATAAGAGCACCTTTATTTTTATTTTTTGTGAAAAATATGAAATTTCATTGATAAACATAATCAATTACAAAGAATTAAAGTCATCTAAGCCCTCTAAATAAGGAGGGTTATGTTATAGCCTCGACTATGAATACAATTTAAGCACAAAGTTCATATACATGCTAAATACAATGAGCCACATAAAATACAATGAGGCCAACTCACCAGAAGCCAATCAAATAAACACATACAGAGCATAAACATCATGGAAACTCAGTGCCAAATCAGAACCAGCAATCGGCAAAACAACCTTTAATTCGAGAAAGGGCATCTAATTTATATGATGTGTCAAGGTGACTCTGAGAGCAACAAGGTGTCTGGTTAAGCACTAAATTTAAATAAATTAGATCCCTATATACACATCATGTAAATTAGATGCCCTAACCAGATACATTGCCGCTCCTAGGGTCATCCTTACCCAGATCTTGTGGTGATGGTACAAAAGGTGAGGAGTTGAGTCTAGTAAAATGTTGCCAGGGTTTAAGGTTGAGTGGTTAGAGCTACCGAGTCTAGATGTAAGGACGGTCTTACACTATGTCAAACTTGGGTTATATCCCATGTTAGTTTTTTGTCTTAGAGTCAATATATAAGTCTTATGGTTTAATCCAACCCAAAATCTAAACCCACCCAATTTGAAATCGTGGGTCTTCTATGTCTAGACGGGGACAAGGTCCAATGGGGTTTAGGGAAAGCGGAGAGGCTAGAATGAGGAGGTTGGTTGATGAGCTAATTTGAGGAGGTGAAATCTCACCATCAATAACCAAAAACAAAGTAAATTTTGGGGGGGCATTGGGGGGTCCACACCCCTTTTGATGGTGAGATGGACCTCCTCAAATAAGCTTCTCACTCAACCTCCTCATTATAGAAGCTCCCGAAAGCGAAAGGAGAGACATGTTTATTTTTGGGCTTTTGATTTTTTAAATCTAATGCTTGTTTTAAAATTCAATATTTATTTTGTTTATAAAAAATGTGGGCTTTACTTGTATCACATTAAGGACCGGTCGATGGCTGAATCAAATTACAATAATTTCGAAATGTACTAAAAGTGAAAACATGGACACAAACATACATTATGTGTGAGAGCTCATGAAACTATACTGAAATTGATACCAGATTTAACTACATCACAAACAAAATATACAAACAAGACCAAATGCAACGACCAAAAAAAAACTTAGTCATTGGCTTTGAATCGTTGGAGTGTGTCTTGGTAGCAATCCTCCAAGGATGAATTTCTTCTTGTCAACCTTGTTTGTTGAACTATCTCCAACACCAGTCCAAAGAGGCACACTAAAGAGCCACATCGAAGTGCATAGAATGGCACACATCTTACCATAAAAAATCAAACCCAACAAACTCATAAGCAAGAAACACAAACTCGTAATCGCTTTGTAACATCCTCTTGCTTTGTTCCTTTCCATGTTAATTACTTCATGCTCTATTTGTCCATGCCCTTCTTTGAAACCCTTTGAATCATTAGATTCAAACGACTTATTGGCTTTATCAGAGGAAGGTTTTGGATTGGCTTTTGAACTGTTGGAACTTGGTCGAATAATTTTTTCCGACAAATACCTCAAATTGGCTTTGAAACTACGCGACGAGCTTGATCGAAACGATTTCATTCTCTTGGACAAGGACCTGCTTGATGACCTAGATGAAGAGTTTGATGAAGATTTACTGAAGATAGAAGAATTATTTGTTAAAGAAGAAGAAGTCTTGGAGACTATTCTTGGGTCCTCTTCCTCGGGCAATTCTTGATTATACTTTGAACTCTCATTTCTTCCCAAAGTTTTTCCCTTCTTTCTCAGTTGAATCTTCTTGGCCTGTCAATAAAATATTAATTCATTGTAAGAATTAATAAGATCATGAAAAAAATTAATATCTTCATTCATAATAAAAATGTAAAAAGTCCTTTCGTACCTATAATTTAGGGTATTTTTCACAGTGGTTTTAATTATGGCAATTTGACCATGTAGTTTGTTATCCATCGCAATTTAAGGAGATACTCAAATTTTCGTCCAACTTCGTGATGGAATAAGCACTTGTCCCTCATATGAGTGGGTATTTTGGACGGAAAATGTTCTTGGATTGCAATAGATGTCAAACTACAAATGGGTTAAATTGTTATAATTTAAACCACGATGACCAAAGTAGAAAATCTGACCAGCAAACTAGAGAGACGAAAAATGACTTTTTTACATACAGTCACAAGATTATGGCAAAACCCAAAAAACAAAACAATAGTATAAGAATTAAAAAGAAAAAAAGAAAAACTAACCAAAGATGTTTCGAACAAGGCCGCCTTCCAAAAACGAGATAATTTGCGTCGTCCTTTATTTGTCTGATATTGACCGTCGTCTTTCTCTTCATTTGCTTCATTATTATCCGGCAACGACGAAACCATTGCCTTTGGGAACACCACATCTTCCTTTTCCTCTACGCCATCGTATGGAGTCGTCTTGGAGATCATTCTTGGGACATCTTCCTCCGGCCATTGTTGATTATAACTTGAAGTAATTGAACTCTCATTTGTTGTTGTGCTTGCAAAAAATTTTCCTAACTTTCTTTTTGGATTCTTCTTGACCTATAAGATATTTAGGCAATATTAATAGTAATTAAGGATCAATAACATCATGACATGAACAACAAAATAAAGATTTATATGACCAAACTGATACAAGTACTGCTTATAGTCTCTCCACCTCTACAACTTCTCATTTTGTCTAAATCTAGTTCCGCCCCGTATTTGAAAAAGTTTGCTTCGCGTAAGATGCTGGCTTTTCTGGAGTTCATTTAGGCTTATGGGTTAGGGTGATGTTTTGGGGTTTGTGGGATTAGCTAGATGGTGCTTAATTTTAATGATGTTTGTTTGTGCGGCATTTATCCTGTTTTGTTTCTTTTATTTTGTTACCCTTTTGAGCTTGATGTTTTTACTGTCTTGCATACGTATTAGCTGCGTTATTGGAATTTATATGCCTAAAAAATTGGCACAATCACGAAAGTGTGGGGAAAAAAAACCATGAAGGATAATAGAGATTAAAACAAAACTAACCAGTGATGTTTTGGACAAAACTGCCTTCAAAACTTGAGAAAATCCACCTCGCCCTTCATTTCTCTGTTGAGCAGTGCGACATTTTTCTTCATCTCCTTCATTATCAGACGTCAACGATGACCTCACAGGCGCCACCTTCGGAAACGCCGCGCCTTCCTTTTCTCCCACACCAACATACGTGAAAGCATCCGTACCACATTGTCCCGTTTCGTCAGAGCCACCGCCGGCCACGTCACCAGATCGAAAACACAAGAAGAAATTCATAGAGCTCTTCTTCTTCTTCCCCCTCTTCACTCGGGTCGAAGCAGAATATCCATCGGCAGTTGCTAGTGCATGGGAGGCGAAGGGCGGCGTGGTTTTCGCATTGCATGGCGCCGTTGACATGGATTTCGGGAAGGAGGGAGGGTAGGGTGCGTATGTTTGTCAGCCGAGAAAGATGGGGCTCAAGAATCCGAGAAAGCAAGGGTGGGAGGGAACAATGTGGCGTGCCATTGATCTGCCGTGAAAATTAATTAATGGTGGGGTGCGTGGTTTGTATTTGTAAGTGGCAAGAGAGTTTCATTGGCAGGCCATGTTGTGCGCGCTTCGTTTGCTCCGTTTGCATGCATTAAAATTTCAACTCAGAAAAGAAAGCGTACAAAAATAATCGCCAACACAAGCTGAGGGTTTAAATTTGGATTCAAAAGTGTTCTATTTTTTCACCTATATGGATTTGGTTGTTTTCTGTTTTTACCCTTTTTTTAAAAAATAAAAAGAATCAGCCAAATGTCAGTCAAATGTCAACGTGGCATTTTTGACTTATTTGATCAAATTGGTTTGTTTAGTATTTTTTATATATATTTAGTTTGTTTAATTAGTATTTAAAAGTAATTAAAATAGTGGTGGTTTGTGAGTTTAATGGTAAAGAGTATTTAACTCCCTCTCAAACTGAAAGTTCAACGCTCGGTCTCCACTTTTCATGAACTTAATTAGGTATCATTTGGACCAAGTGAGAAAAACCGAATTATTTTGTACTAGCTACACTAAACTTATAGTTTCATTGGTTTTGAGAAAAATAACATTCGTTTGGTAATTAAATAATAATAATAATATGGAAAGGATGGTTTTGAGATTACGTAGGATAATATATCTTATATTATTTGTATCATATTTATTGACAATTTTGCTGGTCACCTCTCTAATAGATGCGGATTTCATTAATGTATGTGAGACCTACATGTATTAGAGAGATAGTCAACAATGTAATCAGTAAATGTGGTACAAATAACATCACTCATAGGTTTGTGATAAAACCTCTAAAATATCAAGTGTAATTGGCAATTACATTGACAGGTCAAAACTGTTGAGTCTTGTATCTCCTTATTCCTTTTTTTTTTTTTTTTAAAATTCTTATCTTCTTGACAAGATATTTGTATGGAGAAAATTTTAGCAATGTCCTATTAACTATAACCCTAATTGACTGGACCAATTCTTCCCTTCAAATCATATTTTGAAGGGACATAAAATAAAGTGAAAATGGGTTGAATGGAAGAATGAGCCGATTCAATTAGGGTTTACATGGGTCAAACTAAATCCTAACTTTAATGGAAAGATTTGCCTATGAATTTGACGAACTTAACGGAATATGAGTCACATTGACATGTTTTGAAAGATTATGGGAGTTCAAAGCTAAATTGAAAGTTCAGAGGGCAAAGTAGAATAAATTCTATAGTTGAGGGGAAGTTGTTATTAAAAAATAAAACACCTAACAAAATCATTCTAATTCAAATCATGTTGAACTCAAGTTGGGCTAATTTTTTTGATTTGGACCTCTAAAACTTGAGCCCTAACTTGAACCCCATTTTTTCTTTTGGATGAGTTTTTGATTCCCATTTCCCTTTCTCTACCGAATTGTATAATCCTCCCAAGCTTCTTGAAAATTCTCAAGATGGTGAGGGCTAGAATTTCAAATGCATAAAACACTCATTCAGTGTTATACAAACATACCAAAATATTTCTCCTTTATCTCCCTCAAAGACTCAATTGGAAGACACCAGCTTAGGGCAAGGAACTTATTCTCTCTCTCTCTCTCTCTCTCTCTCTCTCTCTCTCCCCCCATATATTCCAAAACCCTCTCTCTCTACAATCTGTCTTCCTATCTCATTTCGCCATACCAAAAGGGCTCTTCTTTGCAGAGAGCGATGTTGAACCCCATGGACTTGCTCCGATCCAATCTCTCCCGGGTTCGGATCCCGGAGCCCACCAACCGCATCTACAAGCAAGAATGCTGCATATCTTTCGACACTCCGGTAACCTCTTCCCTCCACTTTTTTGTTTTCGGTTTGTTTCCGATGAACTGTGAGAACAATCGAATGTACTCTGACACTCACTTTCACTACTTAAAGCTTTGATACCTTTCAATTCGTTCGCTTTTCTTTTTGTGTTTTCTTGCCGGGCAAACAGAGGATCAGTATACTTATTTCTAATGTTGTTGTTGCTGATTCTGTTTGCTTGTGTTCCTTTTGGCTGCTGACGAAGTATAGGAAACAACAAGAAGCTGCTACAACTAATTTAGGATTAGCTCACTATATCGCCCATTTTCTTAATTTTTCTTTTCCTTGGATTTCTCAATAGCTAGTGTTTTTGGAGTTGAGTATTTTGCCCAACTGCTACGTCAATTTAAACTGCATTTTGATAATTCATATGGCTTATCAATTGTGTTTATTTCAACTTTCTTTTTTCTTTGTATTTTGTTGGTGCAATTTCGAATTTTTTTTATTTTTGTCATGATTGCCTAAAAAAAAGTAGAGAAGGAAAGTAGAGTTGGAAAGTTTTCTGTATGTGTCCAAGGGAAAATAAATAAAACCTACTATGAAACTTATTCTTAGGGTTTCAGTTACGGGTTTCTTACAAAATAATTTTATTTTGGTTTTAGGAGTTTTGTGCTTTATTTATCTCCTCCTAGTTTTGTAGTTTCACATTATTATGATTGAATTCTTTTCCTATCTTCTTTCAAGTTATAAGTACTAAGAAGGTTTCACTTTTCCGTTGACTTGTAAATGTTGAAAAGTTCTCCGTTTATGTACTTCTTACATTTGTTTTCTGTGATGGTGTTCCCATGATGAGTTTCAGAGATCAGAAGGTGGCTTGTTTGTTGACATGAACACATTTCTTGCTTTTGGGAAGGATTGTGTGGGTTGGAATTATGACAAGACTGGAAATCCAGTTTATTTGCATATAAAGCAAACAAAAGTGTTGGTTCCCGAAGATAGGCCTTTGAAGAAACCAACGCTCATGGCTATAGGTAAGTTTGATTTAGATGATCTATTACTGTGTGATGATGGATATTGCTGAGTTTGGATGATGTATTTATGTAGTTTGTGCTATTTGAAGGTTCCATTATCAGTGCTGCATACATACTTTTCATATGGAAGTAATTAGTTGGTGAAATATCATGATATGCTAGCATTTAGACCACAGTGGAAGCAACAATTTGTATAATCATCCAGGATTAGGTTAGGAGTTTTTGAAACTGCTCACTTCTCACTAAAAAAGAAGTGCATGGCGTATAATGTACCCATAAAATAAGAAATTCCCGCTTTCTTTGTTAATATCCAAAAATAATGATATGGCTAGGAATCATGCAAATAAATTTGTACTTACAAATAATGGTCGAATCGTTTTGATATTTAAAGAATTGTTCTCTCTCTCTCTCTCTCTCTCCCCCTCTCTAGTTTCTAGTATGGTAGTTCGGAGTCCAATTTTCCAAGCTATTTGACTCAAGAATATTTCTGGTAAAACTTATTTTGGTAACAAGGCAGGGTGCGACTTTTGGGTACCTTTCCCTTGTTTCTTCTTGCTTCAGTTTGTGCCTCTATTGTTTTATGTGGTTGGCACAAAGTAATATTGGTAGGGGTAATACTACTCAAAATTCGTGATATTGCAGGAACAGATTTCCTGGTTCTTGCTGCACAAAGCTCAATGTTTATATTATTGTCTATTAGTTAGTAGCTTTTCTGTTGTATAGAAACAAAAATTAATCTATATGATATGATTTGTAGGTGTTGATGGGGGGTTTGACAACCATGAACCTGAATATGAAGAAACTCACAGTATAGTCCTATTGCCTGATTATGTAACCCTTACATTTCCTTCTGTTGAGTTGCCAGAGAAGGTGCCCATTCGTTTCTGTTTGTTCTGTAAAATTATTGATGCAAAAAAATAGAAAAGAAATCATCTCAGGAATGATTACGATTTATGACCACAGGTAAGGTTGGCAGTTGATGCCATTTTATTGGCTGAGGGTGCTGAGAGGAAAGAGCAACTTGCAGCATGGACAGCTGAGAAGAAGGAAGTTAGCACATACGCAATGAATTTGCAACAGATTGACAATGGTATTATGGTTCCTTCATCTGGCTGGATATGTTCCAAGTGTGATAAAAGAGAAAATCTTTGGTTAAATCTAACTGATGGAACAATCCTTTGTGGGAGAAAAAATTGGGATGGTACTGGTGGTAACAACCATGCCATTGAACACTATAAGGAGACAGGCTATCCTCTTGCTGTAAAGCTGGGGACAATTACCGCAGATCTAGAAGGAGCAGGTAATGGTGCCTTGTGTTGTATCTCTGCAATTCTTATTCTATTTGTTGTCGTGTGTTTGTGTTAAAGAGAACATTAAAGTTATTCATTTTCTATGACGCATGCTCGTGGACTAAAAACACTTAGGCATCCTGAAAACTCCTGGCAAACATAATTTAATAGCTTAGTATTCTAAATGCAGTTGATTCTTCGGAATTGGTGAGTTTGCCTTACATGTATGGATTTCTAATGATGAGTAACATATTGTGGCAGCTCAGATGTTTTCTCTTATCCAGAGGATGATAGTGTCTTGGACCCACTTTTAGCGCAACATCTGGCTTTTTTTGGCATTGATTTCTCATCATTACAGAAGGTTAGCTATAAATGGGTTTATGGCCTACAGTTTATTATTATTATTTTGACATGGCATCTGTATTCTCAAAATGTGTTGAAGCTATGTTCTTAATACAGATTATTCTCTAACAGTTGGGTTATATTTACGTGGAATTCTCATATATCAATTGCCAAATGGATATTAGTTCTTTTTTTCCCGAAAACATGTGGTAATGTATTTTTGTACACATTTTTTTAATAACCTTCTATTTCATATAATAGAAATTTTTGAAATTTTTGTTAATTAGGGATATCTTTAGCTGTAGTCATAGACAAAATAATAATAATCGCCAATTAAAGACAATAATAATGTACTAGTGGGATAACAGAACCTGTGAAACATTTGATTGATACGAAATGATATAATATCACATGGAGATATAAAAGATCTAATTCTTATATTTTAACATAAAGATATCTGTTGCGGGTGAGTAATCTAATGATTTAATTGCAGTAATGATTGTATGCATGCACAAAGCCATATCATATGTATAAAAATTAACAAGATCTCTGGAGTTTTGCTCTCTGAACAAGTCTGGGAGTTTTCTCTTTTGGTTGCAGTGCTGTTTAGGTTCGACACTCTCCTCACAGGGGTTTGACTCCTTATTTCACCTATGCCGCCTCTTCCATTTTGGGGAGAGGGAGGCTCTTTACCATTTGGTTAAAGCCTGTGGTCAATCTTGAAGAATTCTAATGAAAACCAGAGACCTCTGACTTCTGATATATATATTTGGTGTGTGGAAAGTTTGGTGTTTTGTTTCCATGAAATTGCTTTAAAACTCCAAACAATTTGGCCTGGTTAATATGCATTTAGATGACTGTACTTTTAATATGTTATTACATCAGTGTTGAATTTGATTGAATAACAATACCATCTTGTTTCCAGACCGAGATGACAACTGCTGAAAGAGAGCTTGACCAGAATACCAATTTTGACTGGAACCGAATTCAAGAAAGTGGACAAGAAGTTGAACCGATATTTGGACCTGGTTACACTGGACTTGTCAATCTGGGAAACAGGTAGCTTTTGTACCTGTTGAGTGCTGCTGAAGAAATTGTATTTATTTAATGTTATCTTGATTTGCCATTTTGTTTTCTTGCAGCTGCTATATGGCAGCTACGATGCAAGTTGTGTTCTCAACACACTCTTTCTATTCCGGGTTAGTTTATATTATATATTTTCATGAAAAAGTAATTAATTAAGAAGAGGAGTTGTTTATCCTTGTTAGCATTTATTTCATCAGATACTACAAGAATCAAAGTTTGAAATTGGCTTTTGAGAAGGCTCCAGCTGATCCCACTGTAGACCTTAACATGCAGTTGTAAGTATCTAGCAGATTCTTAGTGTTGGTTTTGTACATGCATTTCTGTCCTCTGTTGTAGTTAATTATGTGTTGCTATTCACGATAACAAAGCTAAGGTGTGTTACTTGTTAGTTGTGATTCTTGTGTTCAACATTGATTGCTTTTTATGAATAAAAGTTCTCTTTATTTTGTACATTTTGGTTTAAGTGCAAGTGACTGCATGTGTAAATCCTCTGTTTTCCTTCTGCTATTCTTCTCTTCCTCAGCGTTTCCTTCTTGTTTCTGAGAAGATTGAGTCATAGAAAAACAGGTTTAGGAGGGTATTTCATACGTGTCATGTGTATTTGACACTTCGTGTTGTATGACAGAACAAAGCTGGCGCATGGTTTGCTATCTGGTAAATACTCCATTCCTGTAGCAGAGGTATGCTTCTTGTTGAAAACAGTTTCTTTGTTTTGATGGTTTCTGCTCCTGTTTAGTGCTTGGCTGAGTTTTCTTATTTTTAATCCAGGGAAAAGATGATCCAAATACTACTGCCACTACAACAAAATCTGTAAGCTTTCTGGATAAACATCCACATCTGAGTTTTCCCCCTTGACTTATTCTGATTCTTTTATATTGTCCACCATCAACATTTATTAGAAACAGGAAGGGATACCCCCTCGTATGTTTAAAGCAGTTATTGCTGCCAGCCATCCTGAATTTTCTTCCATGAGACAACAGGTACATTCATGATCTTCTGTCACAAAAGATTTACAATTTTTGACATAGCTCTTTGATTTTTTTTTTTTTTTTCAGTCGAGTGGGTGTGCCATGGTGCTTTTATTTTGTTTTCCCTTTCCTCTCTCTTTTCCGCATCCTTTTCAATTTTATGTTTCTGTTTTTGTTTTTCTTCTTTAATTGAGGGATAACATATGCAACAATTTTGTGCCACTGGAAAGTCATTAGTTCATCCTCTCATATATAATTTTTACTGTTATTATTGTTGTTTTCTCTTTAATGTGCATACTTAAAAAGCAAACTGTGTTTAGGATGCCTTGGAATTCTTCCTACATTTTCTTGACCAAGTTGAACGAGCCCATGCTGGAAAACCTGAAGCAGATCCTGCAAGGAGTTTCAAGTTTGGTATTGAAGATCGTATTCTGTGTTCATCTGGGAAAGTTGCATACAATAGAAGGCTTGACTACATTCTTTCTTTGAACATCCCCCTTCATGCGGCTACTAATAAAGGTGAGTTTCTTGGGTCATTATTAATACTAAAACAGTCTTCTAAAAGTTAATATTCTTATATTCATTTTGTTTGAAAATTCAGAGGAACTTGAAGCCTTTCAGAAATTGAAGGCAGAAAAGATTTCGGAAGGCAAGGAAGTGTAAGTTCATATGGTTTCAATATCATGTTTTCACATGTAATCACCCCTGTAGACTTTGTGCTGAGCATGTTGCGCTCTACCAGATCCAGTGATGAAATTGTACGTCCAAGGGTTCCTCTAGAAGCATGCCTTGCAAGCTTTTCATCTCCAGAAGAGATACAGGACTTTTACAGCACTGCTTTGAAGGCCAAGACAACAGCAGTGAAGTAAGTTTTCTGATTATTTGGTGGCGTTAAATTACTAAATAGTTCACAAGCAAAGGCAGGCATGTTATTCACAAACTAGTCAGGGTTTTGTTACCTAGGCCATGAGTCTTGGATGTTTTCAACAGGATTTAATTTATTGTTATGGAAAATTGGTTAAATCTGACTATGGAGCTAGGATGTTATTTTATTATATAGTTTTAAGATATCTGAACTGTTAACCAAGCATGTCTTGGGGTTTGATGCCTATTGATAAACACTATTCTTCCCTTTCCTCCTTTTAAAAACACTGCAGGAGTGGAGGCTTAACTTCATTCCCTGATTATCTGGTGTTGCACATGCGGAAGTTTGTAATGGAGGTTGGCTGGGTGCCGAAAAAGCTTGGTATGTTCTCCTGGCTTCCTAAATTTCTTCTACATTAATAATGTTGAGGTTTTGTAGGTTTCTTATTGTTCTTTGTATCTGTCTGTACAGATGTCTATGTGGATGTTCCTGATATCATAGATATTAGTCACATGCGCAGCAAGGGACTCCAACCTGGTGAAGAGTTGTTACCAGAGGGTGGTATGTGTTACAATTTTGCACTCTCCAAACCATTATTGGTTTTATTTAGATATTCGCAGAAACTTATCGATTGTGCATATATGTTCTTAGATTTTCCATCAAGTGAATATTTGTGTGGAATTTTCACACAATTTATAGTGCGTTTCAGTGGCACCATTGCTTTTGTGATAATCAACGAAGCAGGCTGACTTCAACCTAAGTCATCTCATAGTCATGAACTAGTATTCAAACTTATAGGTTGAAAATATTTTTGTGCCATCTAACTGCATTCTGCTCCCTTACCATGTGTTTACTAAACTAATGGAGAAAAATGTGTCAGTATCATTAGAGGGTTCCTTTTGCAGTTTTGGTCTTACATGGTATATGAGTAGTTATGCTTGCGAAAATTTAAAGCAATATTATCTATTATTTGGTGAATAATTGCGTGGTTCTCTTTGGATTACGTGTTGATTATGCTCAGTTCCTGGGGAAGAGGAGGAACCAAATAAGCATGTGGCCGATGAGAGTATTGTTTCACAGCTTGTTTCAATGGGGTTTAGCCATTTACACTGCCAGAAAGCTGCCATTAATACGTCAAATACCGGGGTGGAAGAAGCAATGAATTGGCTACTTTCTCACATGGATGATCCAGGTAATTTGATATGTGCTGTCTTGTGTAAAACTTCTTAGAAAGTAGTATCTTTCTAGCAAGAATTAGCTCGAGCTGATCTGCTCTTCCTTTTCCAGATATAGATGCTCCTATTTCTGAAGGGGGACAAAATGTGGTTGACCAATCAAAAGTTGATATGTTGCTTTCCTTTGGTTTTCAAGAAGACGTTGCTCGGACAGCACTGAAAGCATCGGTAAAATTTTTGCTTAGCTTCTTTTTCCTTTGAGAGTAGGTAGGTGCTATTAAGTAAGTAGGTAGGTGCTATTAAGTATTTCTTGTAACCACGGAAGATTTTAACAACCTTTTATTATTATTATCATTATCGTTATGATTATTATCACTAAAAAAACCCTTTAATATTTATTTATTTTTTTGGCAGGGTGGTGACATTGAGAAAGCGACGGATTGGATATTCAACAATCCTGATGCTTCTGTTTCAACTGATATGGATGCGACAACATCAGAAAATGCACCTACTGCCGCTGATGCTGGACTACCTGATGGAGGAGGGAGTAAGTATCTCACACCTGTAATTATCTTTACACATACATACGTGTGTTTTGTGTATAATACATATATGTTACGTTACACAATAGTTATCGAAACACATCTGCTAATGTGGGTGTGTGCGCGTGTTTTTTTTATTTAAATGTTTTAACTGTTGGCACTTGCTCGATGCAGGATATAGACTTATTGGAATTGTGAGCCACATTGGAACCTCTACTCAATGTGGTCACTATGTTGCACATATCTTTAAAGATGGTAGATGGGTTATTTTCAATGATGACAAGGTTGGAGCTTCGGTAAATACCCCAAAGGACATGGGATATCTTTATTTCTTTGAGAGACTGAACAGTTGAAAGACACCAGGAGGTTTTCACCATTGGAAGATGAGATCGAAGATGTTTGAAGTTGGCAAAAATGCTGCGCATAATTTTGTGGAGCCTCAGCAATCTGCCAACATGCACTTGGTTTTGTGTAGTGTGTCTTTGAACCTCAGCCTTTTATTGTATGTTGGGGCGATGATTTTTCAATTTGCTGCATGGATTCATGCCATTTGCTGAGTTGCCGCATTCAGATTTAGCTGACCTCTACCCATTCCTCTTCTTCTTAACATATTGAAGTTCTCATGTTACCTTTGTACTTTCTGAAGAGAAATTATGAACTATAATTTGCACAAGGACCGTCCGTTTCTAATGACAAGAAAAGTTTATGTTTCTATTATTACTGTTCTTGCCTTTGCGCCGTTCATTGTTAAAGTATACTTATTTTATGGACCCGGGAAAAATGGGTATTTTTCCTTGCGAGTTGAGGTGGAAGATGGGAAGCGATTTTGTTAGGGCTAGAATCACTTACGAAGAGAAACACTTCTCCAAAACCAAAAATTTACTTTAAGACAACTTAAATGATTAAATAGATCAATGATTCCCCAAAAAAGGGAATATTGGTTGCTTCTTCATATAATCTTCATAAAATTTACTTTAAGACAACTTAAATGATTAAATAGATCAGTGATTCCTAAGTGATTGTCATCTAAAATAATTCCAGTTTTTCGAAAGTTGGTTTTTTAATGAGGCTGTGTAAACAAGTTATTTTATGTTGAAAACTTAAAACCAAACCCTGCTGTGAGTTCTTTGAACTTTGCCGCAAACCCGATCATATTTGATTAATCGGTATTTGCAACATCTTAAACTAATATCAGAAATGAAATGCAAATTTAAAAGCGAGAATCTCATCTGCAACATGACCTATATTTTCTTAACAGGATTCTTGAATGTCTGGAAAATAGGATCCTCCAAAAAGGAAGCAACGTTGTGCTTACCAAAATTTAATAAGCTTAGAGATCTACAAGAAATAATTTGCTTCGGTAATTCGGAATCGAGACTCAGTTTCCTTCAGATTATCTTCTTATTTTTATTTCTTTAACTAGCATTAGTACGTAATGCATAATCAGTCGTAAATGTCTCAGCTACCAGTGCCATGCAAATGCTGGTAAGCTGAGATTTGATCTGGTTGCTCATCCGAAAAGGGTTTAAGGGTGTAGTAACCCAAAAAGGAAAGAAAAAAAAAAGGGGTCAAACCTTTCCTTTTCACATGGGACAACACTTTTCTTTTATCTATTGGATTTAAATCTAAATATCCGGTGCCAATTGATTGAAACTAATGCACAATCTATTCGAGAGATGACATAGGACAAATAATCTGGTATTTGTTTTGATTGATGAAGTTGAAAGCCTAGGTGCTGCTAGAGAGAGAGACCAAATAAAGAGAAGGCAAAAGTAGGGCTTCAAATCTATACTTTCCCCTTTTCCCTCCCCTCCCCTCCCCTCCCCTTGGTAGTGAATCAAATGATGGCAAAACGACAAAATAACCTTCCGCGCAGTGCGCACTAGGTTCCTCCTAATACTAAAATTGATGAAAATTGAAAATTGAACAGATTATATATGCTAATTAAGTACAAGGGTATTATTAAAAAAAACTGTGCCACAAGTCCTAAATACAAATTTAGTCAAACTACAAAGACCAAAGGTGTAATTTGGCCAAAAGAATACACTAAGAAGTAATCATAAAATGATAGGGCAACAGAACACAAAAAGGCATGTAGGAGACTAGAAGAAAATCCATTATTTCTCTCGTGTATAATATGTATATTCTCTTTTCTGTTGTCAAAATTTTCTGAGGAAAGGAAATAGTATCGCCTTTTTCTACGGGCTTAGTAAAAAGAGTAAAAATAAAAGTATAAGGATGGCACCTTTTATGGGGCCATGAGTCCTTCAATGGTGTAAGAGAGGGATTCTGCCCAGTCAGCCTTAAAAAGCAATGTCTGTAAAGTTTGCATCACATCATATCCTGGATCAAGCTTCCGTTGCCACCCCTGGTGAAAGAACAAGAAAATTTAAATACAACCAAAATTGACATAAATTAGCCCCATAAACTCTGAGCCACTTCCTTTAAAATATAAGATAAAATAAAAAAAACCACTAACCCCTATAGAAATGCAGGATATGAGATTCAGAGAAACAAACAAATTGACCATAAAGAAACAATCGAGCTACAAAAATGCATCATTCAAATCTATATGCAACGCTTTTGGCTTGCCTAAGCCCAGCAAGAGAAGACTTCCTGTATGGTATTTTCTAGTGAGACAAATGAGTGAAGCAAACGAAAGGATTAGTAAGTACCACACATCATTGAATTATCCAGTGAGGTGATGGAGAGGAATTATAATCAGCAATCTTATACGGTGGCAGATGATCAAAATTTTGTCCATGGTTTTCATACTAAAAATAATTGTTACAGTTTTCACCAGAAGTAAAGGCTGAAGTTGAACCATGACTGTGAAAGCCATCTTCAACTTCAAGAATTTTTGTTTCACAGAATGTCAACATATTTCCCTTTGTTAAACATCATCAGAAAATGAAAATTTCCAAAAAAATTTAGGCAATTTGGTATAATCTTCATTAAGATCTACACAATGATTACCGAAGTAAATCTACTATTAATACGTCTATGGATCCTATTTACTTTCCTTCTCAGTATTTTGAAAATTGCATTCCCGAGAATGTGAAGCCAATGCAAACATTGAGATTTATGGGTGGATGTTATCTAAATTTGCAGACAGAACCATCCTTGAGTTTCCTTACAAAACTTAATTTATGAAAAATTACTTCCAGAAATCACAAGCTGCCATGTAGATTTCCATGGCAATGTCAGTTTTCTTAATTTAAAACAAAGAAGGGTTTTCCAAAAATGATACAGAGAAACCTCAACTTGCTACGGCAAATTTTACAAACCTGCTTTTTTGTGAAATAGGGTGTTAAACCAGCAGTTCCTTAACTCTGCTTATATGGAGCACTAACATGATTGCAACAAAAAACACTGAAAGGTAGAAAACAACACTGAGAACCAAAGAATTCAACGAATATGTACATTTTCACTCACTCATTGACATTCACGTAACATTGGTGACATATTACAGCCTACACTTTCAAACCCAATAAAATAAAATTACAGCCTAAACATGCAAAACATGGTCAGACATGCCTCTTCTTTCTCCAGCTCTATAGAACTTCAATAACTTCATTAGAATCTAAGTTTCATTGGGTAAAGCTATTGGATTTAGCATGTGTAAAGTTGTGTGACTTTCATACAGATGTTGGAAGAAAGCAAGGCCATACCTCAAGAACCAAAGTGGTCACCATCACTGTGCAAACATTGCCATCAATTCGGACTTTATGCCGCTGAACTTTCTCAAGCAATTGATGCATGCAATCAGCAGCATGGATGATGTCACCGTCTGGGGAGTACCAGATTTTGAAAGATCTGTCTACTTCCTGTTAAAGAAGTGCTCATAAACTTATTCCTATATATATCCACAATGGGTGACTATGTTCTATCTCAATCTATATAAACATAAAAAAAAAATAAAGCAGTTTGCAGAACTCAAATACCCAATTTGGGAGTCAAAAGAAAATGGGAGGACTTCAAGAATCAAGGTACTAAGAACATGTTTAAGTTTGCATCTTTTTATACAAGATTCAAAGCCACAGTCTTGTTTGAGGCCTCAGAGTCCGATTTGAAGCTTGGACAACACCTAGACAAACATATACATAATACTGTCCAAAGGAACAAAACAAATACTGTCCAACAATAACTTTTGAATTACTTTCATTCAGCATCAACATCACATAGGATCAAGAAATCCATCACATTTGTCATGCTCTTAAGATATAAAATATGAAATATATTAACTATGCCGACTGAAACACTTAACTTCACAATAAGCTTGGGCCAAACAACATTCAATTGTTTTCTACAAACTGTAAAGGGTGCAAGATTTTCTTCACATGTCCAAAATCGTAAGAAAACTAGCAAGCCCATAGATCATTATTGCATTTCCACCACCCATATTATGTCCAGGAACCAACGTTTTTCATTACCGGGTGCCATGGTCTAGAATTATGGTCCTAACATCCAATAAGGTCCTTTCTAATAAACTATTTAATTTTCAAGAGAAACTCAGAACTATGTCATAATTGTTGCACCAGGAATGTATTCATGTTAAAAAAGCTGAAATGCACAAACGGTATTTGATTAAACGAGGGTATTGTGAAGAAAAATTTACATATTTGAAAATATCTTGAACCAGTAGTTCATATTCATGAAAATTATGAAGATAAAGTAACTTGGAAGAGTTAAAACATGGCCAACAGCCTTTAAGCCCAGAGTATCTCCTCTCCCTTAAGAGTGGAGCGTGAGTTTTCGAAATTCAATCCTTCGCAGGTACATGTGTTGTAATCCTATCATTTGTTGGAAATGTTTATATAAATATTTTGGATAAACGAGGATCAAAATGTGGAGAAGAATTCATGACTAATATATTAGAAAAGCTATGAATCTTTCTTTTTTGGGTAGATACGTATGAATTATTTACCGAAGTGGCGAAAGTGACAATTTTAAAAGCCTTAAATTTTCAATAACAAGAATTAACATTTTGCCTCCTACCATAAAAGCTATGCAGGAATGCATTACCTCAATGAAAGCCCTTGGGTTTGGACAGTCTTGTTGTCCAGATAATCTAAGGGTGCATTCTGCAACAGTTCGACCATCTCGAAGGGCTACAGCCTTAAAGAATTCCACTAAATTTAATTGATCTCTCTTGGAAAGTTCAGCAGTCATGCCCACATCAAGGAAAACAACATGAGGCCTCAATCTAAAGAGTTGTTTACTTGGTGACTTGCAACGGGATACTCTGACAAGAATATTCCCAGGATGCATGTCAGCATGAATAAAATTATCTACCTGACAAAAGAAAAAAGTGCATATCTTAGCATAAAAATAAAAGATGAGAACTGTCAAATTCAAGCTACTTCAAAATCACATCACAAGGCACTACTAGCTTCTACCGTCAAACAATCACAACTACCTAACTCTTTTACAAGAATTATACTGATTACTAGTACTGTACATCACTTACATGACTTTTTCACAGAATCTTTTAGCTTCACTCTTTTACTATAAATAGAAAATTCAATACCTCACCAGCTCTTAAACAGGCATACAGGCTGCAAACAGATTGATACATGCATGTAGTGAAAACATTACAAATCTTATTCCTGCTTCACAGGTGTAAATATATAAATTTCCACTAGCCTCTGCTACCTGTTCTTTAGAGTATGATTGCACAAACATTCAACTAGCCCATGTCCTGTCATCATGGGTTCTAGGAAATTAATACAGATATTGTTATTGGACAGTTGCATTTTCAAGACTGGTTAAGGATACAACATAAAGAAACCAAGTATATCAAGATGAAGGATTAACTAACACAAGTGAAAAATATTACAATAAAAAGAAACTAATAACAATTGCAACATATTCAGTTGTACCAGAAGCATCTTTAACAGTGCATGCGTCCCAATGTGAGCAAGGGCATTCTTTATTGGTTCATTTCCTTCAAGCTCATCAACATAGTGCATAACACTTTCGCCCCGTTCATAAGTTTCCACTAAAACAGACGGGTGCACCAGGGGATATAGAGGCCTTGGAAATGAGACGTCCTTCCATCTTCGAAAATTATAGATAAAACGATTCAAATGTGCAGCTTCCCTTGACAGATCAACTTGTGACATCATGTAAATGGCAAATTGCTGTATGCTTTCATCCAATCTCAAAGACTTCAAATAAGGGATGAACCTCGAAATTTTGGCTATGCAATTAATAATCACAAAATCCCTTCTAATTGCTTCACCAACACCTGGATGTCTAACCTTGACAGCAACGACCATGGGCTTGATCTGCTGACCTGGGTATTTGTATTTGAGTATAGCTTGATGAACTTGAGCAACGCTTCCTGATGCCACAGGTTCCATATCAAATTTCTCAAATATTTCAGGCAGCTTGCGACCAAATGCCTTCTCAATACTTTTCTGGGTGAAGTTAAAACTATGTGCTGGAGCTTGAGTGTGAAGTTTTGCAAGTTCACTACACAAATCTCTTGGGAAGAGATCTGGTCTTGCAGCAGCCCATTGACCCCATTTTATAAATGCCGGGCCTGCTTTTTCCAGTGTAAGATGGAGAACACGAAGCCATATTTTCCTAAACTGAATGCCAAGGGACTTTGCAAAAGGTGCCATAGCTATGCATGGTGAGAACAAAACTGCTAGATATATTGCTCTGATAAACAAGATAATACACTCCAGAAGTGAAAACAAAAATAAGGTTAAATAAACATGTCCATCTTGGGCATGAAGAAATAGAGTGTCTTTTGTTGGGAGGCCTTCTGCTTCTACCAATGTTCTCTGTGTCCGAGCAAACTCTCCAACTATGAAGGCAATAACACCAGGAGCTACTAGATTTGAGCGTGCCAAAGCCAAGCTCACTGCACGCGCAATTTGACCAATTGGTGGTAAAACGGGGCCCCTATAGGAACATAACTGAGAAAGCTTTTTCCAAGCAAATTGGGCATGATGAGAAACTCTCCTTCTTGGCGATAAGGAATATAAGTTTCTAGAACCACTACTCTGTAATAACTTATCCTTTGCTTTCTGTAACATAAATGGGGACTGCCCTCTTAAACAATTCTTATACCATGGAAATAATCTGCATAGGGTGTAAGGAGCTTCAACTGTGTAATATGCCCTGCTGCTTGCAACTTCTAAGTAACCAGTTTTCTGAACTGGAAGAAGGGATCTTGCACCCCTCCTTACATTTCCACAGGCCAAAAATCTGCATATCATCAAATCTCTTCACCATACCATAACACAGTCCATCTAAGCTAGTAAACTGAAACGAGAACAAAAACATGGAAACAAAACAAAGATACTACTCCAGCATGCAAATTATGTAGACATTGGTTGGTTCATTACTATTCCAAAATTTCAAACTATTAGCATATGAAAAAACAAATTTATACTCTTAATACACTCTCTCGTGCGTAAGGATCACCAATCACTGGAGACCCAATACATGGAAATCAACAAAAATCAAAAGGCTGCAGATACAGAATTCCAAATGAGGATCAACTGAATTCATAGAATGATAAATTGTATTGGTCTATTTCTGTTTCCGCAAGCATAAGGTGTTATTTACCCATCACTTTCCTTGAAACCAAAAGTTTAGACAGCCCTGTGATCCATGCTAGGATGCTTATTTGGGCTCTATTTGTATCCTAAGAAATATGAATCAGTGTATTTCTGAATGCGAAAAGATTATTAATTCGGCCATAACAGAACCATAAGTTCAACCAATTGAAAAATTGGATAAATAAAAAACCCAGTTCAGCTCAGTGAACCTCTCTGTTTAGTTGATGAGAAATTAAAACTAGCGGGTTATATTAATTGGACCCAGAAAGCAAAAATGAGCATAAACGAAAGGCTAGTAGGAGAGCATAATTGATATCATTGAGTTAAGGTGTGACTCCCATTTGTTTTCTTTTCCCTCAGTTTTTTCAGCTACCAAACAAAGTGCAAGAATTCAATATTCAAACAGACGAAAGACAGAGACTTGGAGAACAGACGAGAAGGTTCTACAGGAAAGCAACCTGGACATGGTGACTGGATTCGTGATCGCCGTACTCTTTGAGACGCAGGTGGCGCAGTAGACTCGCCGGCATTTCTATCAAAACGACGGCATATAAACCATCATCGGCGTCTGGAATGCCTCGGCCGTATGCCACCGTGAACGGCGATGATCGGGCGGCGCATGGTGGTGGTTCTACCACGTGTCAGGTTCCGGCTGCTCGGAAGGTTGTGGTTTTTTGTTGTCTAATTTGGGTAAGAATTTGAATGGAAGGTCGCTCTGGTGGGATTTGAGTGGTGGTGAGCGGAAGCTGCTGCTAGATTTTGGGAGTTTGGAGTTCTCTGCGGTTCTCAGCTTCGGATGAACGCCGTCTATTTCTTGGGTTTTTTTCTTTTTTTGGGCTTTTTATTTTGGCTTTGATGAAGCCCAAACCACCCGAACTGCTCAAATCCATCCATTCAAATAAATAAATAAAAAATCTAAATTACAAATTTTGTGGATGTGGTTGAACCCAATTTCACTTGAGTACATATATTTTAATATGTTAACAAGTTTAGGACAAACTTTAATTTTTTGGTCAATTTAATGAACGGAATGCTCACATGAGCTAGGAGATATCTCACATGAGCTGGGGGCTGTTCTTGAGAGAGAGAGAGAGAGAGAGGGTGGGGTGGATCAGACATGGTGTTGCTAATGGCAGAACCATGATTTTTTTCAGGGGTAGGCTAAATTATTTTTTCGTGGCTTCTTCTATAATATCATGCTTCAAATTATCTAGATTTTTTTTGGTAAGGGGAAAAAAGCCCGAAAACAGCTAGTAAACTCAAAAACAATCTCATTCTTCAGAAACCAAAATCTTTTTTCTTTTTCCTTTTGGTACGAAACAAAAATTTAAACAAGCAAAAACAAGCCTCGGAGCTCTAAAACAATGGCCGGCTCTTTCACTTAGTAAAGTGACTAACAAAATGAAAGAAAACAAATGGGAGCTCTAAGCATCAGAGCTTTAAAAATAGTTCTTTTCATGTATCGTAAGCATATAAAGATCAAGGGCCAAACCCCAAAAAAAAAAATTTAGAGAGAGACAGAGACCTATGAGGCTTTGAGAGCACAAAACAGCACCCAAAAGAGAAAACTCAAAAGAGATTTAATTTTTTTTTTTTTTTGGTGTGATCCAGCCAAAATGGCCACAGAGAAACCACACTGAAAGAAGGAGGAAGAAGAAAATTGGCAGAGAGCAGAGCTGGTTCATTTATTTTGAGCTAGGGAAAAAGAAGAGAGAGAGAGAGAGAGAGAGAGAAAAGTAAAGGAGGAAGAAAGAGATGGAAGAGAAGAGAAGAAAAAAGAAAACTGGCGGAGAAGTAAGAAGCAACAAGAAAGAAAAGTGTTGGTCCCGCTGGCCTCACCGCCTCCCTCAAAGACCATGTTGTCCGGCTTGTCCTTTTTGTGGGCTGAGAAAAAAAAAAGGTGTTGTGTGTGTTAAACGGTGGGCTAATATATAATTGTAGGTTATTTTTTTTATACATTTAAGACTAAGTTGGAAAATCAGCCCTGGCCTAGAGCCCAGCCCCTTCGTAGTTGGTGGGTGGTTGTTAGGAAGAAAGAGAGAAGGGTGGTGGCGGCTGCATGGTGGTGTCTTTACCCTTTTTTTTTATTTTTATAGTTCTTATCTTATGTTTCTATTTTTAAATTGTATTGAAACAGTTATGTTTTTTTTATTAATATTTAAATAGGTTTTTAAGTTATTCTAACAGAAAATTAACGCAAAAGGCAACAATAGCTAACATATTCTGTTTGCTTAGGAATATGATGTTTTTAATCCATATAGAATTAGAAATCCTTAAGATACTCCTATCTCAATGTAAACGCACTGTTTGATTGAGTATCCTACTGGTATTAGGATTAATACTTCCTGATCAATTAGAGCGCCTCCAAACCTGATGTGATTAGAAGACCACAACTTAGACTAAGACACATATTTGTCTTACAGTCTCCCACTTTGTCAGATAATCACTAAGGAAAACTCGAATTGATCACTTTAATGCCTTCTGAAAGTATATCCAGATAAAATTCTCACTAAAGTCCGAAACACAAAAAACATATGGAATAAATTGACTAACTTGGTAAAACACAAACACCATTTTTGCATTTAAGCCTTTCAAAAAAAAATGATTGGGTGCAATAACAGAAAAGTAACGGAAAGTTTAATTTACAATTACTCTTAGAAAATAGTGTTTTTGTAAATTTAGACCTGCGCAGGGTTAAAAATGAAACCAGCTGAACATCATAAGAGTGCTCGTGTAGTTAAACTTTTAATTTGTTCATTCAAGAGAACTCTATTTAAAATAGAATAGAAAAAAAAATATACACACATGTACAAAAAGGAATGAGTAAAAAAACCCAATTAACTTTTTTTTTAGCACAAGATACAATCTAAACTAAAAGATACGAGGATTTCTTATACACACATAAATAATGTCATGGGAGTTTGAACATGAGACATTTTGTCTGCAAGTCAATGCTGTTTTTTATTGTGCTAAACCTTATTGGCAAGCCCAATTAACTCTAAGAAGAAATTCAAAAGCAAAACTAAACTAGTTCTTTTTGGACGTGATGAATCATCTCAAATCAGGGAAAGTCAAGGCTCCAAAGATTCTGTCGACTATTGTCTGGTTTGATGTTCCAAAGAAAAGACAGAGGTTAAAACGTAGAAGGAACTGCAATATTTATTATGGACATAGACCCATTTTCTTGTGTTTTCATTTCCAGTCCACGGTACTTTCAATTTCCCTTAAACTGCTTTTTCAACATCCTTAAAATTTCTTGACAAGATATGCACGCAAACAAAATCAACTTTTTACTCAAAATGAGGTGGAAATTAAGGTTGTTAAACTTGAACGTTCTAAAAATAATTAGAAAATTATACATTAATTCAAATTCGAAGATAAACTCAGAACACTAAATTAAAAACTCACACCAACTTTGATTCCTGCATGCTACACACCCTCAACTGGTTAATTTATGACGTTTCTCTCGTACAAAAGTTTGGTGGCGTTCAAGCCATTGGGAATGTCATGGTACATTAAGATATTGCTGCAGAAACTATCCCTCTCATCTTCAGTGCTACTATTGATGTAGGTTATAGCCGGTGACGAATTCAACGTGGTTGCCGGGCTTGACGAAGGTGTTGACGAAAGAACTGAACCAAAACTACTCATATTCAGAACGTTTTGGTATTGATTCACGTTATTGGAAGTGCATGGCTGGGTGTAATTTTGGTGTGGAATATGGCTAATCATGGAGTCATATTTAGAGTCATAAGAACCCAACTGGTTTGTTGTAGGAACAAAACCCTGGCCAGCTAGATTTGAAGAACCCGGGTAGCTAAGAAATGGGACATTTAAAGTGTTTGATATTGTGCAAGATTGGATTTCTTGAACCGGGTTTTGGATCTGGTTTGGTTGGGTTAATTGGGATTGAAACTGGGTTTGATTAATTTGTGAAAAACCAATTTGGTTTTGCTGGCATGATAGGAAAGTGGTGGCCAAGTTGAGGAGGTCTGGATCCATTATAGGTCCAATTCCAAGCAGATTTGGAACATTAATCTGCGGATTGTGTGGTGATGATGAGCTGTAGAGAGTTGAACAGATGGCGGAGGAGAGTTCAAGAAGATCAAGACCTGGAGTGTGAGTCACAGGATCAATTCCCATTCTCAATAGCCTCTTTCTGATGTGTGTGTTCCAATAGTTCTTGATCTCGTTGTCGGTTCTTCCTGGCAAGCGTGAAGCAATAGCAGACCACCTAACAAGGCAGAAGGAGGAAATATTTAATTATTAGCTTGTAGTTAGGTAAGATGGAAAAGTTTTAAGAAAATGCATGGAAATAACTCACCCCACAAACTATACAAATATTTGATAATTTAGATTGACGGTCTAATAATAGAGCGTGCCAAAAGTCTTTTTAACGTGCCCAATCCTCTAATAAGAATATAGTGTGCGTGCCAAAAGTCCTTTTAGCAAAAACAGCTTTTTATTTTTTGGACTGATTTCTAATTAGGTAGCATAAATGTAATTAATGAAGGGAATGTAGCTTAATTGACTGGGGATGTAGACGTACTTGTTTCCCAAAACACTGTGTAACTGTATTATGATCTCTTCTTCTTCAAATGAGAACCTCCCTCTCTTAATGTCAGGTCTTAGATAGTTTGCCCACCTGAGGCGACAGCTCTTTCCACACCTTTTTAGCCCTATACACAAAACAACAAAGGGTTATTATTAAAGCCTTATATCCCAGTATAAATATACTAAATAAACCACAATTAATTAAACAAATAAGAACCAATAAAGAAAGAAAAAATAATGCAGAAGTACTCATTTGTAAATTAATTCACCTGCATTCTTAGGTAGGGTTCGCCATCTCCCATGCCCGTGTTTCTGAATGTAATCAATAAGTTTTTTATCTTCCTCCGGAGTCCATGGACCCCTTTTCAATCCATTTTTTTCACAACAAGGAATTTTCCCCATAATATTCGTCGAAAACAAAAACTAGTTTAGAAACCAGTAATGTATGCCTGTGGGAGGGGAGAGAGAGAGAGAGAGAGAGAGAGAGAGAGAGAGAGAGAGAGAGAGAGAGAGAGGATTTTGAGGTATTGATCACTTGGTTTGAGGTGAAGAAGCAAACTAAGAGCAGAAATGTTGGTGTAGGGCAAGTGTGAGGGAGAATATATAAATAGGAGGGGAAGGAAAGCAAGGGAAGCAAATAGGGAAGTCAATGGGATTGGGTACACCGCCCTTTTAAGGAGACGTGTGTCTTGTTACGACGAAAAATTACAGAGCTAGCCGCAAATTTTCTCCCTCCTCTATCAGATAGTTAAATATGAAATATATATATGGTCCCCTCTCCTAATCAATCAAATCACGTAAGCAGCATGCATGTGCTATTTACGTACCATAATTATTGTTAAAACAAATTTACACTTATGCTGAAAATTTATATATACATCTATTTTTCTATGTGGACGGTAGCAGCGTTATTATTGTGAGACGTTATTGTAAATACGGAAGAAAAAGGGGAGAGAGAGTAGAAAATACATGGCTTCCGCATTAGAGAAAATTCTCAAATTTTAAAAACTAATAAGCTTATAAAAAAATAAACTATGAGCTAGAAGTCTTAAATATAAGCAACCAATAATGGAATGACGAATCAGAACCCAAAAAAAAAAAAGGAATGGAGAATCAGAAGAGAAAAAGAAGTTAATTTTTTCAAACAACTAAAATACCATTACTCCAAAGTCCTTTGTACATATACCAAAATTGAAAAGCATATCTCTATTTCAGATTTTGTCTTCTTTTCTAACAATTCATATTGAAATTGACTCTTGTTTTTGTTGGCATGTAATATGAAATTCAAACACGATTGAAACTCCATGAGATGATAACGAGTTCCTGGCCAGATAATAAAACCTTGAGTTTTGTTTTTGTTCATTGAATTATCTTTCTAATATAAATTCAAAAATTTCAACTCTCTCAATTCTAAACTTTCAACCTAATTTCAAAAATATCAGTCGCCTCGAATATAAGCGCAATATGAGTGCAATAATTCTAATTAGATTATCCTATTTCATAAATAGTAGATTCCAGAAAGGTAGCTCTTAATCTCAAAGACAAAAAGGTTTCTGTTTGTAATCTTGTTTTCACGCAAATAAAATTGTAACGAAGAAAAGACAAATTAGGAATGGGAAGAACTATTTCACATATTTCTTTTGAAGTACCAAATGGCCATTGGGATATATTCAACAATCCCAACTGTGCAGGCTCGCACAATCATGAGCATGACAATCAACCTCGTCAGCCTCCTCTCTCTCTCTCTCTCTCTCAATTGGCAGAAAAACTTGTATATCACAGGGAACACTGTTTTGATATCCCCAACAATGTTCTGCCACACATAATAAGGATTCTACCCAACGACAGTCCCCCGCCTCAGCTGGAGCGGATTAGATACTTTTGACCCGATGACTCGCATCTAAAGTCGTTAAACTGTGTTTGTGTTGACAAATGCAGATCCTTTTCCCTGGGAAGGTCTAATTGTGTGTATTGGCTCTTGTTATCGCAATTACATTACTAGCTGGCACCACAATAATATCACCACGTTAGCCCCCCACTGACGCAATCGTAGACCTTGCTACAGCAAGCAACACACAAAACATAGCTTCTACACTAGTCTACACTACACCCAGCCGATGCCAGTTTCACTGTTCACACATGGCTCCGAGCCTCCAAGCCGCCCACCTGCAATTTGTTTATTTGACTATCGTTTTCTCCATGAAGTCACAAAGCGGATGCAATGACTTTGTGTAAGGACTTGTTAGAATTTAATGATATGTTTCGTAATTATATTTGAAGAAATTGAATTGAGGAGAAGTTGGATTGAGGGAATTAGATTTAGGATTTCTATTAAAGTTGTTTATTAAATCATATAAATTGAGAAAGAGTTAGATTCTGAATTCATATTAAAGAAATTTTTCGAATTTAAGTAATCAAATTCTTGCAGGAGTGGAGCGGCCTAATTTCTTAAAGACCACCAAGAAATTAATGTATTTCTAAAACCGTGTACTGTGCTAGAGTCCACTCCATAGTCTAGTCTAAGAGTGGCTTTGTCCTTGGCACAAAATTGACCACACGTGAAACTATCATTATTTATTTGTGTTTTTTATTTTTATTTTTGAGGATTATATTGGTGATTGATGGGAAAGATTAATATCAACAGCGACATAAGTTAATCAAAAGGGGTTACCGACTAAAATTGTTTTTCACTAAATAGTCTTTAGTTATGTCAATTACTATACACACAAGTACTTAAAAAATAAAGAAGCTAAAATCTATGTTAAATTCAACGTGGCACTTTTAGAAGTTATAAAAAATAGCTGAGACTTATTCCAACAGCGACATAAGTTAATCAAAGGGGTGACGGTTTAAAATTGTTTTTCACTAAATAGTCTTTAGTTATGTCTATTACTATACACACAAGTACTTTAAAAAATACCTAAAATCTTTGTTAAATTCAACATGGCATTTTTAGAAGTTATAAAAGATAGCTGAGACTTATTCCAACAGCGACATAAGTTAATTAAAGGGGTGACCGACTAAAATTGTTTTTCACTAAATAGTCTTTAGTTATGTCTATTACTATACACACAAGTACTTTTAAAAAAACCTGAAATCTATGTTAAATTCAACGTGGCACTTTTAGAAGTTAGAGAAAATAACTGAGACTTATTCCAATCAAAATGTTAAATCTTACGTGGAATAACATTTCACTCTCTTGCTGTTATTTTAGGATGTTCGACCTTGTGATGTTAATTTATTATTTTATTATTATTTTTCAAGTAATGTGCCTAGATTGTAGTAATCCAATCAACAATGTGTAATAAAATAATATTTTAATTTGACATATCGGCTAAATTATCACATAGATCATTAAATTCAAATTCAATAGTTGATATTTGACATCTCCTTAAAGAAGAATATAGATCCTTTTTGGGCAGGTACAGTGATCCTAATTTACATGTGTCAGGAAGAGCTAGAAGTGATTGATGTGTCTATTATACGTGACGACAAGGGAAGAATTTCTAAAGCAATTTCATAAAGAAGAGTTTGAATTGAAAAGAGAAAAAGATGGTCAAGATTTTGACAGCAATGAAAACTTTATATGCATGCATGTATCCAATTGTTCCCGTTGTGGAGCTCAGTCGGTCACATTGGTGGTAGTGTATGGCAACCGTATATATACATAATACATATGAAGATAGCGATACCCTAGTATGTAGATACTTAGTAACCCTAACCCTATTTGACAGAGAATTCTACTTCCCATTTCCATTTGTTTAATAAGTCCTCCTTAATAAATATATCTTTGACAAGAATATTCAACGAGTGCATGCATGCATCAAAAAATCCATGTATACCTACAATCTTCATTTCATATCTTCCCGTAATCTTGAAAATATGTTTCCATACGTATATTTTAATTTCAAAATGTTATTGGAGAGTGTGACATACATAATACGTATTGTCAAACTATCAATTTTCATTTCATATCTTCCCGTAATCTTGAAAATATGTTCCCCATATATAGATTTTAATTTCCAAATGTTATTAGAGAATACGACATACATAATACGTATTATCAAACTATCAATTTTCATTCCATATCTTCCCGTAATCTTGAAAATATATTCCCCACATGTAGATTTTAATTTCAAAATATTATCGGAGAGTGACATACATAATACGTTATTGTCAAACTATCAATTTAAATCATTTGTAAAAAATGCAAATATGCAGTTTGCCATGATTCTATATATATATATGCGTCTCATACCCAACTCATTCTATGCTGGCTGCCACTACCCATTAGAAAAACTATATGTGAAAGGCGTGAAAGGTCTAAAAAACACATGTGATAATTGATGTTATTTCCACGGATCTTTAATTACTAGAAATATGAAATGTTGACCAAATCTTGCATTGCAGTGAGTGATGGACACCTATAGAACTCTTTCTACAAGTTAGTCTCTCAAGGAGTGACAAGTAACAAGACAAGGACGCCATTACCCATTAGACGACTATGACCCATGGGTTTTGACTAATCACATCAGATTCATTTCTGCTTTCTGTTTCTATCTTTTGACCGTCTCCTTAAGTATATTTCCCCCTCTCATAAGTTAAGTCTTTTGGTGCATGTTCTTTCAGTGCGACCCATATGACTAGATAGTCGACCAGCTTTGTATCCCACTGTTGATATGCCGTTGATAATGTGTTGATATTACTGTTGCCAGCTAAACATACTAACACGTTATCGATACATTTTGTTCAACGAAAAACCGGACCCGATGTTGAGAATTTCTATATTAATGCATCAAAAAAACTTATATATGATTTGCTAATTGATCATATATATTTCTAAAATAATAAATCACCCGCTATCGGTTCTGGATAATGCAATGTGAACAACTCACCTTCAACTCTCTTTTCGGGTCCCATGAAACCATCACATCAACTTTGTTTAGATAGCCTTGTACATTCGACCACACAAAGAAATAGCATTGTGCACTGTATCTGATGGCTCCCCTTCTTGTCAAAAAAAGTTTGGGAGAAGTTTGAAAGCACATCAATGAAAAATAAATAAATAAATGTGGTGACGGGGAGATGTCATGAGTTCTTGTCACCCGCTTGTTCAAACATTGAACATAAACACTTCGCTTTCTCAATTTACTCCTTAGATTTAGCAGGCATAGAGAGAAATATAAGGTTCGTCGTAGTTTCAGTATATCTTATATGGTTCTAGTCGGTAGAGAGTGAAAAATAAAATTTAAATGTTAAATTAGAAATTGACAAGTGACTAACTTTGGAGCTTTCTCTCCAGATAGACCTGATATGAGTTTTTATATAATATGTCATGTCTTGAAAAATACAGTAGGACGGACTCTTAAATTAGTTAGGAAGGTAGTTTTTCTAAGATATATAATCAATGGGCCCGCATTTTACTTCAATCAATCATCAGTTTATCATTAATTAACAATCCCATCCGATGATAGTTCAACTCAAGGCCCCATATATACGGTTGATGTTAGGGTTTATGTAGCATGCTTTGAACTATATGTAGCCCTATTCACACGATCTGAATTGTAGCGTCAACGTCAAGAAAGAAAGATAAAAGCTACAAATAAATGAATACAAGAACGACATATTTTTTTTAATAGTTATATATGTCAAATTGATCTTAACGCAAATAGTATGAGATATGTAGAATAAAAACTAAATATTTTGTCAAATTGTTCTTCCGTTCCCAATCTTGATCAACCTACGCAGGGGCTAATCTATTAAGGGCAAGCTCTTTGATAAAATGTCTCAAAGAAGACTATGCCAAAGGGGGCTACCTCCTTCACCACTCATGTTTTTCTTCTTGTTCTTTGGATTTATTCCACATTCTTCTTTTTGTGACGTGTAATAGAGAAATTATGCAGAAAATGTAGAGTTTGTACTTCATTTTTTTTTTCCATGGATATGTTTATGTAATGTGTCGATTGATTTTTACTATAAGTGACTTAGTAGTAGAAATTTCCTCAATCCATTGAACCGAGGTAACTTATTTTAATAAAAATATATATATATATATTTGTTTTTTTTAATATAATTTTTTTAATCTCCTTACAAGATTACTTTAAATGAAATGGAACACTACTAGAAAAATGAGCAAAAGCCACAGATGTCCTGGCCACGTGAAACTGGTTGTCATGGATCAATATCAATAGCAACACCATGCTTGGACCACTTTTATATGACATGTGGTCAATTCCCTATATGTGGCTCACATTAGGTAAATGAGTTATTGATTTCAATGGTCTCCCGATTATTGCTTCAATATTATTTTGGTCAATCAACGTCCTACCGTTTAAGTCTTTTAAGTCTATCAACTTTATTGTTAAATTGAGGGGTAAAAATATCTTTATGAATTAAAATAGTAATATATAATTAAAAATTAAAGGAGATTATTATAAAACTTGGAAATTTTTTACAAATTGAATCTCACTAGCCACATGGCCTTTTTTTTCGTGAGATTGACCTAACAATTAATATAAAAAAAATTAACTATTGTTTAAATTGATAAATACAAAAATAAAATAACAATTTTTTTAAAAGAGTAAACAAACCCAGATTTATACAAAAACACTGCCTCCCCCAACACACCCCTCTGCTTATTCTCCCTCACAACCTGACCACCTCATCCCCACCATTAACCCACAGCCCCAGCCCCAAGCCCCAAGATTCTAATTTGGGCAAAAAATTGAGGAAATGATATCGCCCAAAACTCAAGAGCGAGGTGTTGGTTGCTACTTATGTTATTGTAGATGAGAAAACAAACATAGGGGAGGTGGGGGAAGGGGGTGGAAGGGGAGAGCAGAGAGTTGAGATGGGGTTTAGTTTATATGGACGGTTTTACCCCTCAATTTAATAATAAAATTGACAGACTTTGACGGTAGGATCGTTTTGATACCAAATGAAGAGTTGAAGGACCATTGAAATGAAAAATTTAGTTTGTGGACCAAAATTATACTGGAGTAATAGTTGGGAGACCATTGAAAACAATAACCCTTAGTATAAGCTATGGTCTAGAGTTAAGGCCGGCACTCGCATAGTGCAAGTGGCGCCACTGCATAGATTCCCAGATGTTTGAGGGCCCCCAAAATTCTTTTACTTTATATTATATATATTAATATTATTAAACTGTATATATACTCCAGTATGCAGCACAATCAAACAAACGTGTATTTGGCGGAGCTTGTTTCTAGCTCATATCCCTTGATACAAGGAGTTCAAGTCTCAAAACCAAAAAAAGAAAGTATTTTATTCCACTCAAAACAAAACTAAAAAAAATAAAAATTAATGCCTTCTTCTTTCTCTTCAACTCTTTTAAAAAAAAAATTATACCGAATATACTAATATTTAACTTTATCAAATGTAAACATTAAAAAATTTATGAATTTGATTTGTGATTATTATTACATTCTAATTGATGATGCATTTTAGTTATAAAAAAAATTGTTTTATGACATTAAGTCATGGAAATTTATTTTTAGTATTTTTATAATTTTTATATTAGATTATGTAAAAGCTTCCATTTAAGTTTCGCACAAAGCCTTCAAAATCTCATAACTTGCCAAGTTTCTTGTAGTGATAAGCCATGACTTAAACAAAGTATGCTTAGTGGCTGGCTACTAGCTACCCTAGCTAGCCTAACATGAAGTGTATAGGTTCTATATTATAAATCTTATCAACGTCGTAGCATTAATATTGCATGGTGACCAGACCACAAGGTCTTCGGTCCACAAGAACAAGGCGGCTCTTTGTATAATATTTTTTTGTTTCATTTGCTGACGTGGAACGTGATTATTTGTTAATATTAGAAGATAGCAGATTTGGGTTTCTTTGGAATCATGGATTTGTGGTGGGGGGTCTCCTTTGCTTCAATAAATAATGGGCTATTTCTGGATTAAGACTTGTGTGACGGTTACCTAATCGGGCCAGTAAAAGTCTTGGCCCCTGAGTCAAGAAATTTAAATTTTAAAAAGAAAATTGAAAAAAAAAAACACACGCAAAAGAGACCGTTTATACTTACATCAAAATTATATTAGTGGTATGTTTATTAATCAGGAATTAAATTCCATCTATGGAGGATTTCTGTGTTTGCTTCACATCAAATAATTAAAAAGCAAGTATGACTCACACAAAATTAGAAATTGAATTCCTGAATTCCTAATTTTGGAGAACTCAATTCTTAGGTGGGAGGCGGTATTCTAATTCATGGATAACTAACACATTATGAATTCATCTTTTTTATACATTATATCCTCACACATTTTTAAAATTTCAAATTTACCATATAGTTTAGTAAACAACTTCAATAGGAATTCGAAATCCAACTTCTCATTTCAATTCGTCCTCAATTCAATTCCTCCTAATCCAAGTACGGATTAGTAAACATGCCATGGAATATGTGGTACTAAAAAACTTGTTATAGACACTTCAAAATAATTATAAATGACTATTTCATAATTATAACCATTTATTTTCCAAATCACACTTTAAAGATCACTAAAGTAAGTTTTTTTTTAATACAAACGATAGTCTAAACTACTTAAAAATAGTGGTTTCTCACACATACTACTAATGTGTTATAAGGGTTCGAACCTAAAACTGCTAATTTGCAAATCATGCCCTATTTCCACTATGCTAGACTTCGGGGCCATTGGATTTAGAAAATGAACTATTCTAACTATACAATTATTGTCCATTAAGAGCACTTCCAGCAGTGAGGTTTTTTTAGGGGGGGGGCGGTGTTTGGGCCAAAAAAGTGATTCCAGGCAACAAAGGCTGGTCCTCGTGGAGTTCAGCGCGCTCAAGCCCTAAGTTTCTACCAATGGCTAGTAGTCACGTGGCGTCGTATGGGCGCTCCGATTGCTTTTTGTCCTCCAATCCAACGACAGCAATATTTTTGCAATAACAATATGGATTTTTTTAAAAAAATACCCAAAAATTAATGAATTTTTTTTTTATAAATACCAACCAATACTCTTCACTTTTAACACCAAATCCTCATACTTCTCCTTCAACTATTTTTCACTTTGTACTCAATATTTTTTTCACTTTCAAGTTTTATTTTTCTCTATCATATAATGGCTTCTTCTATGGAAGGAAAGGGGCATGGAGCATCTGAAATTTGAAATTTGAAATTTGAAACCTAAAATTTTATCTTTATAATAAATATTGACAAGTACAAACCCAAAAATCTTATCCAAAAATATTGTTTAGGTAAAAAATTTGTGAAAAAAAAAAGTAATATTTGTCTTTTGCCAGTGACAACTGCTGAAAACACACAGTACTTTTTGCAAGGACAGCCACTATTCATCCCTTACTATGGCAAAAGCTTCACTGTTGGAAGTGCTCCGAGAGGATGGCTGAATTCATATTTCATATAAAAACAAGGAGGAGGAGATATTTTTTGTTTTTGGCCGATAGGTTCCTATGCAGGTATCCTCCACAAGTTGACATGACATATACCAAAGAACATGTGTGGGTATTATTAACTGTGATCGTGACCTCAAATAAAACAAATAGTAGAAAATATGTCTTTCATAATCTAGTTTTATATACTAAATCCCCCTAAACGACAAGACAATCGGTCAAACCTTATTTTATACTTGAACTTTCATTTGTTTTTATTCGAGTTTTCTGTTGAATAGAAAAATACAGTCAAAACCTCCATTATTTTTCTTTTGGCCCTACTCATATATTATGATTATGGAACTCCCTAGAAACTGCAGTCTTAATCAATAAAATAGATATGCATAATATAATGGAACTTAGATTTACATTTACATTAAAATTATTATTATTATTATTACTTTTGGTAGCAGAGTGTGTAACTCAAAGATTGAAACTGTGGATTCAGCACCTGGTGTGGTTGTTGAGCTTCTTGCTGCTGATGCCAGAAGCTTGGCTCGTTCAAGGATGATTATTGTGTAGTTCTTTTTATGTTGTTTGGGCTTCGGCCCCTTTTTACCTAAAAAAATAGATTGAAATCGTCCATCCTAAATTTATATGTATTTCTTGATGGATTATGGCTGTGAAAAATATGTCAAATTAGAAATCGTTTGGTAATTTAAACTCTGTATTTACTTTTTGTTCCATAAATTGAGATGATTATGATTATGATGATAATGATATAATTAATAGAAAATTTGGTATAAGTTCAAAATTGAAAACATAAGTCAGGTGAAATTCACACACAAGTCCTTTGACTTTTGTGACACATATGATTACATTCTTTTTTATTTATTTATTTATATTTATGTATTATTTTTTTCAGCTTTTAATTATTTTGTTGTACCAATTATGCCCCTAAAACATAAATAAGGTAATAAATTAATTTTTGTTATAATAATAAAAACACAAAAGGTAAATACACCATACACATCCTACAAATATCAACTCCATCTACAAATCACTCAAAATTATACCTATGAGTATGTTTTAGGGGATCCCGAGCTTCTATATTTTGAGTTTATGCATTTTCCCGCATTTCACAAAATCTTGACCATCCTAATAATCTAACTGTTTAAAAGACATGACGTGTGAACAATATAAGTATTTAATTTTTCTTTTTATCATAAAATTTATTTAAATTTAACAATTATTTGTTTAAATAAAAAACATAAAAGAAAAATTAACTCCCTGGAGTGGGTGGGAGGGAGGCTATAGGTTTTTTCACGAAAGGTTAGGGGTATTTAAAGGGGGCTGTGAAGAATATAAAAGAAGATTATTAGAGAGAGAGAGAGAGAGAGAGAGAGAGAGAGAGAGAGAGAGAGAGATGGTGAATGATATATATAACGACTTGGGTGGTGTTGTGGTGGGTTGGGGGAGAAAGATGGTGGATGGTGTGTTGGGGTTGGTAGGGGCGGCGGGGATGAGAGCGGTCTGCTGTCCCTAAATTACATGTCACCTTGTGTCCCCTACCTAATTGTTTGACACATGTCCATCCACTTAACCCTGAATTAACATCGTTAACTTAATAAAATTTAGAAAGAAAAAAGCTAAAAAATGAAAGAGGAAAAAACCAACGCCATAAGCAACAGCAACTACCCCTTGTGACCTTCATGCCTCTTCCCCTTCTTCCCCATCCCTGACCTCCTCCCTCTCCAGTAGCACCCACCTCTTCCCGTCCTTGAAATTCCCTCACAATGCAAACTACCTCAAGACCCTTCAATTCATTCAATAAAATTATAAGATCACCGATTCAAGCCTCTCTTTTTTTGGGTGCATGAATCCCAGAAACCCAATTGAAAGACCATCAAAATTGAAACCCTTCCAATTATGAAACCCAAATTTGAGGGGAGATCGGGAAGAAGAGGAGGAGGTGGTAGTGGAAGAGAAGTGGGCAACAGGGTGAAGGTTGTGCATGGCTTAGGTGAGGGGGCTGGAACCAGGGAGGTTTAGAGCTGTCGAGGTTGGGTACTTGGCTGGGAACTTTGTGACTGCTGTTTGTTTTGCTTAGGGTTTAATTTCTTTTAATTTTTTTTATTGAAAGTTAACAGTGTTATTATTGGGGTTAAGGGGGTGGACACATGTCAACAAATTATACAAGGGACATGAAGGGACATGAAAAATAGGTACAGCGGATCCCTTCCGGCGGGGATAATGGTGGGGATGGGGAAGTTGCATTTCTAGTTTTTTAATTTTTAGATTATGTGACTTTTTAATCTTATTTTTTAGTTTTAAATTGAATTTTTAAATATTTGAAGTTATTTGATTTTTTATTAATTTTTTTAAAGGTTTGATTATGTGTCTTGTTTTAAACGGTTAGATAATGAGGATGGTGAAAATTTTGCGAAATGCAGGTAAATGCGTAAACTCTAAACGTAGATACTAGGATCCATACTCCAGGTATACTAAGCCAAACCGGTAAACATGCCTCTTGTTCACATAAACTTACTCAAAACTAGGGGTGGGCATACAAACTGAATCCCTGGTCAAACCCCTTAAACTAAACCACGGTTTGGTTTGGTTTGTTTTCTTCTTTTTTGGTGTCATCGGTTTGAAACCAAACTAAACTATTATCTATGGTTCGGTGCTCTACGCTAGATATTGAAAACCACGATTTAACCAAACCAAACCGGTGGTATTTACACATACTAAATAAAAATTTATTATAAGCAATATATTATATATAAGAAGTAAAAATTAAAACTAAATACCTTTGTCCTGCCACCAACACGCATGCCTCAAACAAAACAAAAACAAAAACCATGCATCTGTCTCCATCTGTCTCCATCTCTCACTCTCTATCTTTTATCTTTTTCTTTTTTCGTCTGTTTCAATCTCTACTCTGTATCTTTTTCTTTTCTTTTTCCTTGTTCTTCTTACTCTTCATTTGTCTCTGTCTTTTTTTTTTTGTTTCTTCTTCTTTTCTCTCTCTCTCTCTCTCTCTCTCTTTTATTCATTTTTTCCTTCTTCTCCGTTTGTCTCCATCTCTTTATCTCTCTTTTTTCCTTTTCTTCTTCTCCTCCTTTTTTCCTTCTTCTTTTCTTTTTCTTCAGCCTAAACCCGACATCGATCCAATCCAAACTGGTTAACTGGAGGTAGTGGTAATGTTCGGTGCCGAAATTGCTACACCAAAGAGCTCCGGTTCGATGGACGATTTGAAATCAAACCCGAACCAACCAGACCGAGCTCACCCCTATTCAAGACCGTACCTACGCCTCAGATATAGGTACATCAACAAATATCCTCCCACATTCAAAAAACTAAAAAAATAAACATTTACCTATGCTCCAGGCATTGAAACCCAAGTATAAATACATAATATCTAGGTAATTTTTTGGTTGATAATATCTATATATAAAAAGAAAAAGGCGGGTAAATAATGAGAATGGTGAAGATTTTGCAAAATGCGGGTAAATGCGTAAACTCTAAATGTAGATACTCGGATCCATTTTCCAGGTATACTAAGCCAAACTAGTAAACATGCCTCTTGTCAACGTACACCTACTCAAAACTAGGGGTGGGCATACAAACCGAAATCTCAGTCAAACAGTTTGGTTTGGTTTGTTTTCTTCTATTTTGGTGTCATCGATTTGAAACCGAACCAAACCATTTTCTATTGTTCGGTGCTCTATGTTGGATATTGAAAACCACGGTTTGTTTAGTTTAATATTCGCAATCAGTAATATCTTAGCCTTATTTAATTACACTAATTATTATTTATGTTTTAATTATTATTTATTTAATGAATAATTAGTATTTAAGTATTTTAATTAATTTCATAAATTACTTAATAAATACTAATTAATTATAGTTACTTATCTTAAATGAGTTTTTGGACTTCAAAATTATTTTCAATTTCTGAATATATTTTAAAAATAGTTTCAATAATTAGAAAATTATACCAAAATAGGACTAACCCAAGACCCAGTCTATGATTATTAAATATTAATTATTATGTATATATAATCAAAGCCCAACAAAAAAGGTAACACCCAAGTTCCACTCCACTAGGCCCACCTTCCATATTGCATGTGTAGGAAGATTCCCACTTACAAGGATAGAGACTTTTTCTTCTTTTCCAATGTGGGATTCAAGTTCATGTATTTCATTCAAACTTCAACAAGTAGTTTATATTATCGAATCATGTTGTGACTTGGATTTAGGATTTGGATTATAAGATCTATTTTTGAAAATTTAAGGACTCAATTAGGCTTTGACATGTAAATATTAAAAGCAAGCAGATCCTAAAGAGTAGAGGATCCAAACCCATAAAAAATTGCACAACGTTAAAAGTTTATAATTATTTAAAAAATTGCTTAACACGCTTTGGTTGATATGAAATCCATCAACCTTTTTGGGGTTCAGCAGATATGTAAGAATTTAATTGCACTGGAACATGTAAGTTATTTTTCTAATGCATATATGATATGGTTTAATGCATTTCCTAATTGCTAGACCTAATTACTCTTATTTAAAGAGTATAGCCATGCAACTATATTGTTAAAATATTCAAATACATTTACACATTATAGCTGGGTAGTTATATTATTAAAATATATTAATATTTAAAGAGTATAGCCACTCGGCTATATTCGAATATTTTAATATTACAGTCGCCCGATTATACTTTTAAAATATATTAATATTTAAAGAGTATCGTCATGTGGCTATATTTTTTAAATGTATTCGATTATTTAAAAAGTATAGCCATGCCGCAAAATGTTTTTATAATTAAACTACCCTCTCCGTACGCGCTTACGCGCCTACGAGAGGCTTTTTTTAAAAAAATTTAAATTTATTTTAGAATTAAAAAAGATAATGAGTAGTTGTGTTCCATAAAAATAGGATCATTATCTTATTTTAATTTTAATTTTAATTTTTTTAATATGAAAAAGTGTGAATTTACCATATTATCCTCATTTAATTAATAATTTCAATTCTTAATGTTTGCACTAACTAAAGGCATTTTCTGGTATTTTAAATGTTGCATCATTCTCTGCCTTTTGCTTTATATATATAGACTAGCCTCTCCGCATGTGCTTCCGCGCTTGCGAGAGGGCTTTTAAAAAAAAAATTATTTTAGAATTAAAAAAGATAATGGGTAGTTGTGTTTCATAAAAAGAGGATCCATTATCTTATTTTTCTTTTATTTTTAAATTTTTTTAATATAAAAAAGTGTGAATTTACCATATTATCCTAATTTTTTTGGTATTTTGAATGTTTCACCATTCTCTGCATTTTGCTTTATATATATAGATTAAGTAATATCTTAGTCTTTTTAAAATTATTTTAATTAATAATTATGTTTTATTTATTATTTCTTAGTGAATAATTAGTATTTAAATATTGGGAGTTTCACTAAAATACCCAAAATGGGGGTTGAAATTATAAAAATACCCAACTCCCAAAACACTTTATAAACATACCAAAAACCCATAATTACACACACTCAAAACTCATTTATAAACACACCCAAAAAATATACAATTGTTGATTGTGGGGTTGATTTTGGGTATGTTTCTATATTTAAATAGTGCTTGGGTATTTTTATAAATACATGTCTAGGATTGGGTATTTTTATAAATATCTATTAAATAGTTTACTAATTTAGTCAATTACTTAATAAACTGTAATTAATTATTTTAAATTATTTTGTGGTCTTTGTTTTTTATTTTTTATACAATATTAGTTTGTTTAGTTTAATATTTTAAATTAGTAATATATTAGCCTTATTTAATTATACTAATTATTTTTTATGTTTTAATTAATTAATAATTAAGTATTTTAATTAATTTCGTAAATTAGTTAGTAAATACTAATTAATTATATTTACTTATCTTAAATGATTATTTGGACTTTAATAATTTCAATTAACGTGTGAATTTTTCTTTTAATAGGATACATTATTTTTCTTTAATTTTTTTTTAAATGAAAAAGTGTGAATTTACCATATTATCCTCATTTAATTAATAATTTCAATTCTTAATATTTGCATTAACCAAATGTATTTTCTGGCATTTTGAATGTTTCATCATTCTCTGCATTTTGTAATTATATGTAACCCATCATTAATTATATGTAACCCATCATTAAATTAATTAAACCAGTCAAAGCATATCAATGAACCTAAACTATAAAGAAAATATCCTAATTAAGGTTCAGGTATATACTTAAATCGAAGAAGGCCTATCAGCGTTGGATTGTATGTATGTTGCATCTCTGAGAGACTATGATAGGCTAAATAAAAAGCATATGAAAATTATGGATTATAATTTGTCGAAATTTGGGCTTTTTCCTTTTGTGATTGTGTATGTTGTTTTGTGCTTCGCCTCAACCCAGTAGGCCCAATTAGTAAGGCCTGACTAGCCACGTCACTCAACGTTTCATATCCAATGTGGAACCCACTTACCCCAACATTAGTCCGAGGTAGTTTCCTTTCTCCACGTGGCACATTCAAATCCGCCCACAGATTACAGGACAATAGATCCTACCCCACAAGATAACCACTCCATTTCCTAATTTGAAATCCGATGGCGTGGCGTGTAGCCAAGATCCCAAAAACAAACAAACACCTTCTTAAATTGTGGCGAGTTCAAATAAAATGATTCTGTCTGCCAATTTCATATGAACTCGGTGCTTTCTCACCTAAAATTAAAAAATAAAATACCTAATTCTAAATCCACAAATCAAATGATTCTCTCTCCCAATTTCATATGAACTCGGTGTTTTCTCACCTAAAATTAAAAAATAAAATACCTAATTCTAAATCCATATCCGCAATTTTCTCAATTTGAATTTTATAACAGGGAAGACCAAAATCATGCAAGATTCTAATTCCTTCCCTCTCTCCGTACCTGCAATGCTCCGATTCGAATCAGAGCATTGCTTGTCATCCGAACAGTGGATTTTTGTCTGCAATCTCTTTGCCCTGGAAATTTCTCTGTAACTTCTTCTTTCCCAGGTAAAGTACAAAAAGACGCTTTTCCGTACAACATTTCTTTCCTTTTGTTATCCACATTCCATTCCACAACAACAACCTGGTTGGTTGCTGAGAAAACTGGAGGAAAATTTTAAACACCATTTCGTGACGTTTGAAACCCTGTGGTTTTTGGACCCGGTTATGGATTTTCTGAATCGGATTTCCGTTCGTTCTGGGAATCGCTTGGCATCTCATATTCACAGTTTTCTTGCCAAGAGGTTGAAACTTTTGAAAATTTGCATTTGCACAAACTAGATAATGATTATTTTTGTAGTTATTTATGACGTTGTTTGCTGTTTTGAAATTTGTTTATGGAATCGAATAGAATTCTGACATGATTATGAACACTTCAGTTATGTAATGGTGGGTGATATGAAATCCGAGGATAAGTTGAGGGACTTTTACATTCCGAATTACATGCTTGTGAGTGGATCGGATATGCCAAAAGTTAAAATTGTGCCTTCATGTCCAGTCATGGTGTTTGTTAATGCCAAAAGTGGTGGTCAGATTGGAGGTGAACTCCTTCTTACGTATCGATCTCTTCTCAATGAGAACCAGGTTACTTATAGGCTCTGCGGCTCCTTGTATTTTCGCTTTGTGGGTTCACATTTCTTTTGAGTTTGAGGAAATGGGAATCTTGGGATGATTGATTCAGATCGTTTTTATTTTCAGGTTATTGACTTGGGAAAAAAGGCTCCTGACAAGGTGCTACACACCCTTTATGTAACTTTAGAAACACTCAAGAGCAGTGGAGATGTTTTGGCTGCTGAAATCCAGAAGAGGTTGAGAATAATCGTGAGTTGAGCTTGTATATATTAAAAGTTGTGTGTACAAAATGACCATGATTTCATTCTATTATCTATGAATTGATAGACACTTGCTGTGATAGGTTGCAGGTGGAGATGGTACAGTTGGCTGGCTCCTCAGTGTAGTTTCTGATCTTAAACTACCTCACCTACCTCCAATTGCCCCAGTGCCATTGGGAACTGGAAACAATATCCATTTCGCTTTTGGTTGGGTAATGTTCTGTTTGCCAGCCTTGTGTGTTTGATTCTACGTTAATCTCTTGTTGGTCATTCATTGTTTGATTTTCACACTCCCATTTGGTTTTCTTCTTTTGTTGTTGATCTCACTTGCCTTGATCATGTAGTCAGAGCACTCTGTAGTATATATACTACTGTATTTAATGGTGCAGGTTCCTGCATATTCTTAATATTTAGCTATTTTAGTTTTGGCATTGGAAGAAGTTACATCTTTGCATTTGAAAAGTATCTAGCGAAAAGTCTATAACCATGCCATCTATTTGGTATTGTGAGGTATTTTCTAGTAAATTAAAGCTGCATTCATTGTATCACTAATGTACACATGATATATGTAAGTGGCATTCTTTTTAGGCAAGACCATTGTGAAGTTTTCATAAGCTATTGTTGCAAAAAAGCTGAGATTTAGAAATCAAATAAGAAACCTGTCCCCTCGTAAAAGGAAACTCTGTGCATTCCAATGGAAACCTGGCCTGTAGCCTCCACCAAAACACATGGTCATTCACACCATCCCCAAATAATCTTCTCGTCTCTGCTTGAACTGCCTACTCCATCCTATTCCCAAAGGACCTGAACTAGAGTGCCTCATAAATCATTCAGAATCTTGCCTCTCCTATCACACAGTTTTAAATGAAACTTTAATCTGTAGCTAGATATAAATTTTTTTTTGGTTGATAACAGTTTAGCTGGAATTAAGTTGGGACGTTTTGGTGTTAAATCATGGCATATGTGTATTACTAAGAAGGAATTTTTTTTTAATTTATGCACAGGGCCTCATATATCTCAGAGACAGCCTTGAATAAACTAGTATATGCTAAGTTTGTTTGTGGTAAACATTTGGCTTCTTGCATTGACTCAACTTACAGTAGATTTGTTAGCTGATCAGAGTTTTAATTCACAGGGAAAGAAAAATCCTTTCACCGACCGTCAATCTGTGCTGACTTTCTTGAATCAAGTGAAGACTGCGAAGGAAATGAACATTGACAGGTGAAATCAACTGTATTTTGAATTTTGACTTAGCCTGATCTTCAAAAATATACACATTTAAAATCTCCTTACGTAATGCTCAGCAAATCAATACTCTTCAAGGTGGAGTTGAGACATAGTTTATTTGAATTTTTTTTTTTAATGTATCTCAGCTGGCACATAATAATGAGAATGAGGTCTCCAACGAAAGGTTCTTGTGACCCTATTGCACCTCTAGAACTACCCCATTCTTTGCACGCATGTCATCGAGTCTCTCAAACTGATACACTCAATATGGTGTGTTTCCTGTTTCCTGGTCAAGTGCCAATCTGATAAGTGATTACTCAATTTATGTATCATTTTATTTTTTACTTCATCGTAACACAGCTTGCTTTTGCAAACTTATTACCACTAAAATGTTGGCTGTTCTCAGGAGGGTTACCAGACCTTTCGTGGGGGATTTTGGAACTACTTCAGCATGGGTAAGAAGTCAAGAATGTTTTTAATTAAGAAATCTAGGTGTTCTGTTTGTGTGCGTGTGCCTATGATTTGTGCACATAACCTTTAGGAGCCTTGTGGTGGAGGGCAACCATCCTACCTATTATTGTTGTTAGGAATGATTTGAGGATAAAATTTTAGTTTATTTTGAAGTTCTATATATAATGTACGCAGATAAAGGTGAAGTGGAATTAAATAGGGATATTCACTAATATACCCAATATAGGAGCCCAAATTATAAAAATACCCCATATGAAATAGACTTTAGAAACACACCCAAAATTCATTTATAACATAACAAAAAGGCTTTTAATTTCTTTTAAATTACAAAACTGCCATTGATTTCTCAAAACAAGCCCAACCCAAAAACATATAAATAAGCCCAAAATACTCAATAGGACATTAAAGTAATTTAATAATCAAAATTAAATTCAATAGAGCCAATTGTCATTTTTTAGGTTTGTTTATAGAAATTAAATGGTGTGGGGTTTATTTATAGTTTTAGTGCTAAGAATGGGTATTTGACTAAGTATCTCAATTAAATAAGCATAGTATTGTTCTAATTTGAAGCATCTCTATATGTAGACATATTTCATAAACATTCTTAAAGTGTCAATATTTGTGATGGGAAAGTCTCCTATTTGATGTTTTGAAGCTCACTTCTTTTGCCTGCGGTGTTGGTTGATAGAAGTTTTTGGGTATATAAATCTCAGTCTATCATCTATGGATGAATCAAGCTTATTATGGCATGGGATGGAGAGACAGTAATCATGGTAGTTATTGATATTAGAAACATTTTGAAGATATTAACCATTGGTGTGCAGTGTACTTAGGTTAAGTCCCCTGTTGTATTGATGTTATAAGTTAATATTGTGTAGCCCTTCCAACAATTTAGAAGTAAATATTGGTTTGGTTCAGTAACTAGCTGCAAGAACTATTGCATGATAGCAGTTTCCAGGTTTTCTGACAAATGTATTTTGTTTTATACAGGAATGGATGCTCAAATATCATATGATTTTCACGCACAGAGGAAGTTGCATGCAGAAAAATTTAAAAACCAGTTAGTTAATCAAGTACTAAACTATTCTGCATCTTTAACATCATGCTCTAAGTAGATAAGTAGTATAATAATGTCTACTTATGTGTAACGATGCTTTTTTGAAGTCTACCAACCATCCATCTCGAATGATGGATACCTAATAGGTGTTTTCATTTGTTTTGGTGTCTGGGTGTTTCCATTTGTTTTGCCAAGGGTCTAACTTCTTGTTTTCCTGTCATACATAAATTCACTACTTATTATCGTTGTTTTGCTTTTTTAATTGGTTCAGGGTACTTACTTGAAGCTTGGATGTACACAAGGATGGTTTTGTGCTTCTCTATCGCATCCTTCTTCACGGTTAGTCTTCTTCACAGTTTTGTGCTTTTTTTAATAGGTGCTTCTCTATAACCCAATTTTTATCAGACAGTCCAAAAAAAGGGAGCCAAATTTATGACTCTTCTTGTTCACTTTATTTCTGCAATGTTCTAAAATCAGGAAATGGGGTGAATGCATTTGCACATCTGAGGATCTATGTTATCAACCATTCTTCAAGTTAGCCTTTTGTTTGGTTGTTTATATTAGTGGTAATGCCTTGATTTCAGACACAGGAACATAGCACATCAGACAAAGATTAAGATCATGAAACGACAAGGTCAATGGGAAGACCTCCTCATACCTCGCAGGTGATATAAACTTTCTGTTTAACTTTTTGTAACTGTTATGGTTCTCTTAATCTCTAAAGCCAATGGTCCCAAAAAGTTGTTTCACCTATTTTTTCTTCCAGATTACAATATGTGGCATTGCATTTCGCATGCTTAAATTAAGGAAATGATACAATGAGGCCCTGGCAAATTAGAATGACATGTATTTCAGATAATGTATTAAATATTAATCAGTTGAATTAACTGACTAGACAGAGCTTTCATTGTTTCCACTTTCCGTCCTTTCTTATGTTTGCAATCAACATTTGTAGCCTTTCCATCTCTTAATTTTTTTTATATTATCTCTGATTTACAGCATTAGGTCTATTGTGTGCCTCAACTTACCCAGTTTTTCTGGTGGTCTTGATCCATGGGGGAAACCAAATACGAAGAAAGTGCAATATGTAACTTCTGATTGCTTTCGTATCTGTTTTAGACATATTGGCTTTTTCCTAAGTTCCAGTTAAAAATTCAGAAATCTATCTTGCCAACTCTTTGTAATTCCAAATAATATGTGCTTCACAGAGGGATTTAACTCCTCCATATGTGGATGATGGCCTCATCGAGATTGTTGGCTTTAGAGATGCCTGGCATGGGCTTATCTTACTTGCTCCTAAGGGACATGGGACTCGTCTTGCACAGGTATCACGTACTATCCTTATATCATTTAATGCTGTCATCTTCATATAAACAGAATCAAACTAGTTTTCAACTGATCATGGTTCAAACCTTACTTTGGGGCATCTCATATATAACTACTTTTATCTCTCTCTCTTTCTCTCTCTCTCTCTCTCTCTCTCTCTCTCTCTCTCTCTCTCTCTCTCTCTCTCTCTCTCTCTCTGTGAAATAGATTAATCGTTCAACCTTTATACTTCATTGTAGGCAAACAGAATACGTTTCGAGTTTTGCAAGGGTGCAGCTGAGCATACATTCATGAGAATTGATGGGGAGCCATGGAAACAACCTCTTCCAGCAGACGATGACACAGTGGTTGTAGAGATTTCTCACTTTGGCCAAGTGAACATGCTTGCCACACCATTAAATCGATCCAAAAGTGTAAATGACCCCATGTCTCCAGTCAGTTCCCACAATGAGGATGATGACAGTAATGACGAAGAATATGAAGATGCCGAAGATACTGAAGAGAGAAGGAAGTTTGGTGCATCGGACACGTTCAAAATTCCAGACGGCATTGACATAGCTCGACGTAGTTAAGCCTATTCCTTGTATCATCACCCTGCATTGGGATTTTTTTCACATAAATCACAGTAGTTTTTGTCCAACAAAATCTGCCCGGGCCTCAATTTGAAAGATCACCATCCTCACAATGTACAAATAGGTTTCCTTGTCATTGATTATTGATTGGTTATTTTGCGATTGCGCATGCATAAATCTGGCAAATCTGGTAGATTCCAAATCCAATTCTTTACCTGAAATCGCTTGATTGTATAGGGTGTTTGCTTGATTCAATTATTATCTGCATTGTAAATCCTTAGCTTGTGCAGCTAACTCTGGTAGTTATAGTTATAAAAACAGAGCTCTATTGACTCATATGTCTTTTCTTTTCTGTGAGGCTGGTATTTTTAATACTTCTCACTGATCTCAGCCCGAGACCAATTCAAAATTGGAGCTATGTACAATTTCCCAAGCCACTTTGGAATTTCATCAGTTTAGAAACTTCAGTATGCAAACTCATCACATCTTGTCCTCACCGAGTATGGCCGCAGTAGCCATGGATGGCAAATCCTATCGAGTGTTACCGAGATGTGCTAGTCATGACTCATGATCATGCTAATTGACTACATTATGTAACAATTTTTAATTAACCGGTGACCGTGTTAATTGATACATAAGCATCAACTGTCAATACAAAGACTAAGTCTTCTGGTCACGAAATGCAATTGAGAAATTGCGTGCAACTAAGTGAAAATAAAACACAGCAAGCTTAGGCTTGAGCAATGCAACTTAATAATGTACTTATAAGGTTATTGAAAAGGTAAACCTGGGAAATATGAATGAGAATGCAAAACCTACTTATCAGGTCATAAATGATGAAATTTAAAATGACGGAAATTAATGTTATAGAATTTGTAAAGTTTCTTGTTTGGATAACGGATTTAAATACATAATTTAACTTGTATTTATAAAGTTATCTTTTTTTTTTAAACTCAATTTCTAAACTCAATTTCTCGTGAAATTTTAGAAATGACGACTTTTAGATAGAATTTAAAGTTGAGATTTCTGACCTCCAAATTCTATTGTTTTTCCTACGCTGAATTTCTAAATTTCTATGTTTTTTTTAAAATCCAAACATGGGAATTGGTTCATGTCAATTTAGAAATTCTGACTTTTATCAAAATCCCAAGTTTATTTCCCTCGTACAAACGCAGGGTTAGAGTTTCAAAGCCCCATCTTATAACTAGTAAATCAGCATAATTCCCCATGTTTAATTTATATCGAGAATCTGAGATGCTTGCACCAAAAGACTATGGGCCACCTTGGTTTTTTTTGTTTCAGTGTCAATGTCGACCATCTACATTAGTTTCTATTCTCAATTCCTTCTAAATAAATTACAATTCTAAGTAAAACAGGGAAGAAAAAGAAGGAGAGAAAAACTTGTATACCACATGAATATCATTGTTTTGCTATTCTCAATCAATTATGTTTTGCCACGCGTGATAAGGATTCTACATAATGAAGCGTGATTGGATGAAGATAGTAAAAAAAGTGTTATCTCCGTGACATTTGAGTCCTTTTATATATAAAGGAGCGCAATTGAGAGATAATGGGATAGCAGCATGATTCATTCCTCATTGATGTCTGTTTGCGGGATATGAAAGTGAATGGAAGGTGTGGGAAGCCTATGCTATTTTGTAACCCCAAAATTTCAAGTTTCTTGGAAAAGCAATATAATTCATGACATTGAGGCCATTCTTTTCTTCTTTCCATGTTGGTGTATTTCCCACCTCCCCCCTTCCTTGGTTGTGACTATTCTTTTGCTTAATGAATTTTATTCCTTTTGAAGGAAAAAAAAAAATCCCAAACAAATGAACAAATGAAAAAATGAAAAAGAGGAAAGCGCGTGGGTTTTGGCTCCCATAAAGAAGAGCCCCTCTTTTTGGGGCCTGACCCAAAAACAAGAGCTCAGCACCTGGTTTTGCTAAACCTATTACCACAGATTTTGTTAAACCTATTACCACAGATTTTGTCCTAAACAATTGGTGCCAGCGCCTTGAATTTCACTCTTTTTTTCTTGTATCAGCTGCTTATATATGTAGAGAATGGTCCAACCCTTTAACCCACAACAAAAAACCAAGAACACCAGATTCAGACTTTCAATTTAAACTCTCCCTTTCAAAGCTTTCATCTTTCGCCCATCCACCCATTACCCATTAAAGGTCTTCAAAATCAGTTACCATAAATAAATAAAAATCTGCAAAAATGGTGAACGCAGCTTGCAGGGCTTGGATTGTGGCAGCAAGTATTGGAGCTGTTGAGGCTCTGAAAGACCAAGGAATTTGCAGGTGGAATGGGGTTTTGAGGTCACTGCAACAACATGCCAAGAATAACATGAGATCATATTCCCAGGCCAAGAAACTCTCTGGGTCTTCTTCTGCAGCAATTTCTAGCAAGATGCAGAGGTCACAGGAGGAGAAGGTGAGGAAAGTCATGGAGTTGAACTGCTGGGGTCCTAGCACTACTAGGTTTTAGATTTTAGATTTTGAGTCCGAGGATGGATGTAATCCCTTTTTCCATGAATTACATGACTTAATTTCATTACTCTTTGATCCTTTTCGCTTCTTTTTCTTTTTCTTTCCCCTGTTTGTATCCAAAAAAGGGATTTTTTTTTCTTCTGTTTTTTGTTCTTTTTGATGAAGCTGAGTGCAAAAGTTATATAACTTGGGCCAAAAGAAATGAGATTAAATGCTGCCTCACTAAATAGATAGAATTAAAAGAGAAATTTGCCATATTGGTTTTTTCATGTTTCTGTTCTGTTTTGCATTTCCTTTTAATCAGTGCCTCATAATAATAATGTGGTAGAATTTGGATGGTTTTTTTCTTGCACAAAGGATGTCAAAAGGAATAACGAATCAACAAATCCACAATTCCAAACAAAATTGGTTCAGATGCATTGGCCCCAATTTTAATAAATCTATTTTATTAACATCATAAAACAGACGATCAAATAATTCCCAATCATGGATCCGCAAACATGGTCCTTGCAGATTGGATCATAGAAAAGAACTCTCTTTTCTGTTTACTTTTCCCGGTTCTTTTGCTACCACGGACTTTACAGACTTTACACAATTAAGTAATTTACATAGAAAAAGAAGAGTGGTAGTCAAAATGGAACTGGAGAAATTATTACCCCAAAAGAATTGGTCTCCCTCAGAACTGGAGTTTTTGGTTTTTTGGGGTATAAAGAACCGAAATTTTCGCCCTTAATTTTCTACCATTTGAGAAAAATATAATGGGCCGGGCTCACTATTATATGGCTGGATAGGGGGAGTTTCTTCAACTTTTTCCAAGGCAATGACAAAACTAAGCGGCTCATGGGGCACACAGCACCAAGCAACCCCAAAATTTGTCTTTTATAAACCATTTAAAGCATCCGCCCTTCCCTCTCCCCCTTGCTTGGCACCGAGGTTCGAAACCCTAAGGTCCCGTTTGGTTCAAAAAAATGGATTTGAGGGGAAATTGTTTCCCATGTCATTTCTCAAGGAATGGAAAATGGAAGATTTATTTCACACGTTTGGTAATATCGAGAAAATAACCGGGATATATCACTTTATTTCATTTCCTATATTTATTTTGTATAGGAATGGAAAACAAAGTTTGTATAATTTTTCAATTATACCCATATTAAATCAAATAAAAAAAGAATGCATTTAATGATATATTGTAATTCTAAATTGTTAATGTTGACAAAATTGTCATGAAAAATGTGCATTTAATGTTGGCTTATTTTCCCAAACTTTCCCATGAGGAGGGAAAACAAAACCCAAGTTGAGAGGAGAGCTTCACTTTCCTCCCTACTTACCTATGTGTCAGACAACCATTTCTCATGCCTAAACTTACCAAACATGGGAAAACAATTGATTTCTCATCTCCAAACCCCTTTTCCCATGAACCAAACGGGGCCTAAAGGATTTCTTTCATCCCAATGTAACAAAAACAAAGAAGGTATAGCTCGGCATTGCCAACAGAGTTTAGTCCAGGAGAAAAAAGAGTCTTAATTTGCATACCATAGGTTTTATGTTTGATTCCAATCACCGGCGGATGCCAAAAAAGAGGGGTTAAAGCTCATGAACCCATCTAAGAAAGGACATATGCCAAATAAGGGGGTGTTAAAGCTCATGGATATGTATTAAATAGAGATACACCATTAAGGGAATTTTGAGAGACAAGAAGTTTATGTGAAGCCAAAAAAAAAAAGAATATTACAAAGTCTCTTTCAAACATTTAATCGAACACATGGTGAGCATCAGCAGAGGGGCAAATTCTGGCCACCCCAAGGGATTTTCTGGCGAGGGGAGATGCAACTGCACCTCCTTGCTCATGTGTAAGTCCGCCAGTGACTCCAATGACATCTTAGTTGTGTGTGTAAGTAAGAAACTCCCTTCTCTTGTAATTTAGCATCGTTCAACATTATGCTGCTAAGTAAATGGTTTGGTCATCTAAATGCTAGGGGCGGGCAGAGGCGTACAATACAGCTCCATTTAAAGCCTTTTGATATAAGAACAAATCTTCTCAATCAACTTTGTCACTCCAGTAACCTTTCAGAAAGAGAAGAAAAATGATAGCTAATTTGGGCTGGGCTTAAACATGGCCACACATAGGGGTCGCAATTATTGACTTTGAGACATTTCAACAAACATCTTGCCGCTATCACGCATAATTAGGTTGCTTACTGCCCAAAACCCACCCATGGTTATAAATCCAAACCTGGGCTAAACCGGTGGAGACCACCCTCTGGTTTTCAATATCTCAAATCCAGGTTCTCCACTACAACTCTACAACCTGTATAAAGCCATAATCCAGGTTCTCCACAAAGGAGTCGTAAAGTTTAAAGTGTGGCCCTAGAACTTATATAAAGCCATAATCCTTCCTTATAAACTGTGAAACTTTATAAATTTCATTGCGATTTTAAACTGTAACTATGGCGGCAATAACATAATAAGCTAAATGTTAAAAAACGAATCCGGCCTTCTGGTCGGCTAGATGTCAAATAGATTCGTGAGCCCAAACTACTTGTGGTTTCTAATATTAGAAAAGAAAAAATGTTTATTTTTGTTTTGTTGAAAAAGAAATGTATCTAATTTAAATTTTATATTCTTTTAATCACATGCTAGAACAACAGAAAAACCAGAGAATCCAGTGGATTTAGAAAACCCAGTGCCACAAATCTGGGAGCTAGAAAAACCTGCCAATTCAATCTCAGTTTTCCCAAAAGGCCACTGCCCCACAAACCTTCCAGAAACTTTTTGTCCACCCTACTCTGGTTCTTCTCCGTATTTATAAACTAACATACAGACATCTGCTTTACCCATAAGAAAAAAAACACCATTTCTTTACTGCTCTCTGATTTTGAGCAAAGAAAAGAGAGAGAGAGAGAGAGACAAAGCAATGGGCGGTGAGATATGCAAGTTTGAGAAGGAATTGAAGTCCATGATGCAGCAGAAGATGAATGCTGCAGAGCCATCAGCCGCTGGTGGTAGTGGTGGCAATGGGGGCAAAACCAGGTGGAGCAATATTGCTGCTGCTGGGGGTGTGAGGCAGGAAAATAGGATGACCCTTGATGATGAGAGAAGAAGAAGAGACAAGGCTGAAAATTTGATTCACCTAATCTGCTGGGGACCCAATTGAAGAAACTATTTCTTCTCTCTGTGTTGTTGATCAGGGGATAATTATGTGTAGGAAGGAAACTATCTTTCTTTTCCTGTTATGTTTTGTTCTTTCTAGTGATAGAAGAATGGCTAGGCCTAGGATAACTTCAATCACAGTTTTGTACAAAAGATTTACTAGTAACAGTATACAATATACATAACAAGAACTACTCGTTTATAAGTCATGTGGCCTTCATTCTTTTCATGTAGTTTAAATTACCCAACTTCGGTGAAGTGGATTCAGGTATTAGGCATTCTCCCCATGAGGGGCTAAATCCAAATTTTCCCCCTTCAAAAGGTGACTATTTGGGTTTTGCCCGGAACTCAAATTGTTTTTTCTCACAACTCTCCCGACTCAAATTTTAAGTCTGCAAATTTATTAAATTGCTTAAGAATTGTTTAAGTCTTTTTTTAATGGATAACTTTTTTTCATTTAATCTTTTTAAATAACATCATAATTTAATTTTTTGAACAATTTGACCTAAAAAAAATTGAAATTCCACAAATTTAATTTTATAGAGTTTGGAGTGAGTTTTGGGATTGGATCTGATTTAGATTAATTTAAAATTTTGACCGTTGGATTTAAATTTCAGCTGTTAGATCTTTTTTTTTACCATTAAAATAACTTAGATTTAATCTAGATCGTTAATTTAAAGTTACTATTACAATTATTATTTTTTAAAAAAAAGAGATTCTTCTTTTCCAATGGCTCTTTGAGCTGAAAGCAGCCAACCTAGTGCTGACACATGGCCCATGCCACAAACAAGCCCATCAGAACATGTAACCACCGCGGGTCACACCATTTTTCAAAAGCACATGGGCTTTGCCACCTCAGCGTGAGGTACAGTGAATAGTATTGGGTCCATGCAATACTTGGACCCATATTTTGGGTCCAAATTTAAGTTTTCCCAAATTTTGGGTCTTTCATTTTCTTGGGTTGGGAGAGGTTTTTGGTGATATTTTGAGTTTGAGTATAAGGGTTGGAGATGGTCTTAGCGTCCCTTTTTATTTGGTAAAAATAAATGAAATTTTTGTTACCAAGAAATTTTCATTTCCATAGTGTTTCATTTGTTTTCATTATGAGCTCATTTTGGACTCTACTCCTTTGATCTTGTGTTCAAATGAATGAGACCCGAGGTATAAGGCTTAGAGTTTCCATGAGGTTCGAATCCAAGGCTCGAGACCCAAGATCTAGGATTGATACCTAAGGTTTGGGACTCGAGGTTTGAAGACATAACTCGAGTTCATAGTCAGGGTTCGAGCTCTATAATAGAACTCGAAGTTTCGAGTCCTATAGTAGAACTCGAAGTTTGAGCTCACGGTTTAAGGACAAGGCTTGTGTTTTGGGCTCGAGGTCCAAGGGTCAAGGCCTAAGAGCATCCGCAATGGGCTCTCTAAACCACCTCCTTAGACAAATTTTAGGGAGGAATTGTAAAAATGCAACTCCAACCATGCTCCCTATCCACCTCCTAAAATAGGAAGTCCTCTAGGAGCTCCTAAATCTGAGGAGAGAGAAATGACTCCTAGTGGCTCCCTATAATTTAATGCTACCTTATTTAATGAGTATTTCAAACCTTTATTTAATGGAAACTATTTTTTATTTTATTTTTTAATAGAGATGGACCAATCAAAAAAGAGTTATAGTATTTATGACTCTCCAAATTAGGGAGTATGGTTAGAGTTGAAATTTTTTAGAGAGCTCCTAAAATAGCTTTCTTATATTTTTAGCTAAATTTTAGCTAAGAAATAAAAAACATCATTGCGGATGCTCTAAAGTATGGGGCTTATTAGGGCTCAAGCTCAATGTTGTCTTCGTGGTTAGAATCCAGGGTTGGAGGCCCACGAACCAGTTTTCTTCTTTTTGTCCAATTTTTTTCCCTAGTGAGATCAAAACGATCAAACCTTATCTTTAATTTTTCAAGTCCCACTCAGGCACAGTTCGTTAGCCAACAACTTACACATATACACAAGTAATGTCATTATTCACCTAATCAATTCCTAACCCCCACACTAAATACACACCGACAACCTTAGCCAACCCTCCTAAATGCATTAAACAAACACCCCACCTAATTTCCACTCCACTTCTTAATTGCACTACAAAAAAAAAACACACCTAATTTTCTTACCATCATTAAGAACCATACCCACCTCAACCGCAAATCTTAATGTCCATTGTTTCATTTTTTCAAAATAAGAAAGGAAAAGAAAATCTTACATTGCCTTTTGATTTTTTAAGTGAAATGAAGCAAGTGTTTGTCTTTTTTTTTTTTGTGACAAAGTGAAATTTTAATTACTTAATTTTTTTATTTTGTTGAGAAATTCTAGAATTGCATTCATAATTTAGTCAAAAAATCCACTAGTCACAAATGACCAATACAAACTAATCACAAAGGGCCATTACAATAACGGAGCAATCTAACATCAAAATTAAGACAATTTGGTGCACATCCACTAATGATCACACATGATCGAAGAAATTCTGGCATAGGTATCCTAATTAGGATTGCAAATTCAGAATAATAAAAAAGATATAAAATTGAAAAAATCAAACCATAAAAAAAAGGAGAGGTAAAAACTACATAGATATAACCCAAAGAGTCTCTGTGTCTTATTCTAAACATAAAGAAACCGCAAAAAAGATGGTGATGGAGATTCAACGTCGAGATGCAGTTGCCTGTGATGGTTGGAGAAAAATCATAACAAAACGAAGACAAATAGGGAAAACTTTTTGTTTCACAAAATGAGGGAAGAACAGAGGAAGAAAGAGAAGAGAGGAGAGGGGCCCTTCAAAGTGAAAACGACTTTATAAGAGTCTTTTTGGGAGTAAAAAGGTTAGAATTTAATATTTAATTACTCTAATATAAAGGGAGATAATCGAACTCGTTGGACACATTACCTTTACTCATTGTGGAAATCTACATTTACAATGAAATCAGTGTTTTAATTATGAAAGTTTCAAACCTCGAATGTTTCAACTTTTTATTTTATTATATTTTATGATGTTGTAATCTTATTGGAAATTAGTTTTGATAATTCCAAAAATGAGTACAAAAACGCGTCTCTTCCAAGTTTCAACGACAAAGATAGCACGAAACGACATATAGCAGGTCGTTTTAGGAAAATTCAGTCACAACAACTCATGAGTTCACAACTGAAAGAAAGCTCTCGTCACTGAGATCCGATCAGATTTATCCTTTCAAGCACGGCAGTCACCAATATGACACGTAGCTTCAATGCAGGAAAATGACACCTGAACTCACGAATAGGAAAGTCACACGTGTCAAAGCAACAAATTTCAGACTGAAGAGAGCCACAGCTGATCCCTCCCTCACATCCGATTTATGTCGCACACCCTGGCACCTTCGACTCCAAAAAAATCACAGATAGACTGAGAGAGAGAAATTTCTAAAGCGACCAACTGAACAACGCGAACTCAATCGCCGAGCTTCTTGAAAACGCTAATTGGATGCCACGTGTCTGATTCCGGTGAATAAAGCATGGCCATCGTAGACAACCACCAGCACCATCACCACCGGCACAAGTCGCACTCCGACGTGAAGCTCTTCGCTCTCTGCCCGTTTTGGCAGTCCGGGGGCCAAACGTCGTCCTCTTCCTCTTCCACGCAGAACCTCCAGGGCCACGTCGACGGATCCAAGTCGAAGCCCAAAACGGTGTCGTCCGTCGCCAGATCGCTTCTCCCTCCCCGCCGTCGGCTCCGGCTCGACCCCGCCAACAAACTCTACTTCCCTTGTACGTCGTCGTTTTTCTTTTCATTTCTACCTCCTCGCTGACTTCGTGCTTTTGGTCACTTCTATGACTTATTTTCATTTGGGTTTGGAATTTTGACTTTTCCTTACTCTACCAGCATTATTTTATAAGTGCTTCTTAAAAAAGCAATTATTTTATGACTTCTCTTTCCTCTTCACATGCTGCTGAGATAAGCGGTAACTTTTTTTTCTTCTTTCCTTTTTGGGAATTATTTTGGACTGAAACTGACCAATTGTGTTTTTATGGGGTTTAATTTTGAAGATGAACCTGGGAAACAGGTGAAGAGCGCAATCCGGTTAAAGAACACTAGCAGGTCTCATGTAGCTTTCAAGGTATTTTTTTTAATTCCTGACATCAACGTAAAGCTGTGTTCTTAATTATATATTGATTTTGATTACTTATGTTCTAAGCAAGGATTTAGAATGCTGATAATATTTATTATATGGGTTGTGTTGTGACTGGTGTTGCATTTGTTTATATGAATTTTGATATCTGCCTTACTTGCAGTTTTCTATTTATTAATTTTGTCCTATGATTTTTTATTTTGGTATCAAACTTCAGTGACCCATTAAACTGCTTTTTTTGTGCTGCTTTAGTTTCAAACTACCGCACCGAAGAGCTGTTATATGCGTCCTCCGGGAGGTGTACTTGCTCCGGGAGAGAGCATAATTGCGACTGGTAATGGCCTTGCACTTGCTCTGATGTTACAAATTGTCTTGAATTTTATTGTTGTTATCTTTTGTTTTGACTATGCTTTTAATGATGACAGTGTTTAGGTTTGTGGAACAACCCGAGAACAATGAGAAACATTTGGATCAGAAAGCCAAGGTTAAGTTCAAGATTGTGAGTCTGAAGGTGACAGCAGGAACAGACTATGTGCCTGAGCTGGTAATATAGTGCTCTTCCCCCGACTTAATGCTCATGATCATGGCATGTTTAAAATTTCTTGCATATGTTTTGGGTGTATTTGAGTGCTACTTTCCAATTGTTCCGATTGTGTTTATGGTGTCTTGATTCAACTTAGTAGCTCGCTTAAATTGGGGTTTTTATTTGTTGGATATAATTGCAGTAAAATTTAGTGTTGTTTTCTTGCTCCTACCAGCGATGACCTTAATTTTTTCAACTGGCCCTTTTTTCATACAGTTTGATGAACAAAAGGATCAGGTGACTGTTGAGCGAATTTTGCGGGTTGTATTTTTGGATGCAGAGCACCCTAGTCCTGTAAGTTGAATCTGATTTTGTTTAATGGTATTTGTGCGTCCATCTTGTAGATGCTGTTTTTCCAGTAGTGACACTGTGACATTCTGGTTTACAGGCTCTGGAAAAACTGAATAGACAGTTGGCCGAAGCTGAGGCTGCACTTGAAGTGCGTAAAAAACCTCCTGTGGACTCGGGTCCTCGTGATGTCGGGGAAGGCCTTGTAATAGATGAATGGGTAACAATCCTGCCAACATTACATCTGATCCATACATGCTCATACAATGGACTAAATTTCTTACGTGATGTTCTTGTGCATAATCTTTTGGTTTGTTCTGTTTTTCAGAAGGAGCGGAGGGAGAAATACTTGGCTCGGCAGCAAGTTGGAGCAGTAGATTCAGTATAATTTGTTATTAGCTTTTGCTGTAAGTGCTTTTGGCCTTAATGGAAATTTCTCATATTGTAATTTTGTATTCTTTTTGCTCATCAGTCTTTGGATAAATGGTAGGGGGTTAAGGTGAGGAAGTAACTGGCACTCAGAAATATTATGGTGTAAAACAAAGTAACATGTTATTATGCCATTACTTGTGTGATGGGCGGAATTATGATCATGGTACCTGGATGCAGGCTGAGCTGCCCTCTTGTCTTGTAGATAATGAGTTTTGTTTTAGGATGAAAATAAGTGACAAGCTCTAATGGTATCAGCGTGTTTGTTGTACTTGTAAATTTTCAATGTTGAGATGCCCTAGTGTTTCTTTCTTCGAATTACCATTTCAATAGTAAGAACTTTCATGAGTTTTCCTGTAATTACCGGATTTTAGCGCGCTTCTCAGCTTGACGTTGATTTCTTTCTTGTCCATTTGTATGGTTGAAACGGTGAAAATCTCCACCCAAAATTGTTTTCGATAATTTCTGGATATGATTGTTCGAACCAAACCATTACGAAGGGATTCTACCAGTCCGAATTGGTTTGATTTTGATTCTGTTCAGTATCAATGAGAAAAGCAAATGAAAACAGCACACAAGTTGACCATCCTCATCGATCAAGCCGAGAAATAGTGATTCAATTCAAACAACCGAAGTCCAAATCTGAAAAAGAATGTTCATATATGAATGCAAATCTCTCCCATCTTCTAAATATAAAATCCCAGAAACAAGAAAGAAAAACCCAAACTGAGAAAGAAAAAGAAATCAGTATATACTACTATGAACACATCCTGTACATAACCTACTGCAATCTTGGCCGGGCCAGCCGCCGGAGTAACAACAACACAACAGACACAAGCTATTCAGTGCCTATAACCGTGTCAATTATCCGGCAGCTGAAAGTTCTGCGAACCAAAGGTTTTGAACAAAGAGGACCAAACCACACTTGGAGGGATTGAAGCCTTCCCACAAGGGGAAGTTGAGAGTCCCCGAAATGGTCTTCTTGGCAGAGACGTCTTTGACAGTAGAGAGCTTTTCAAGTCTTCGGACAACAAAGTCGCTGGACAGGACACGTCCTTGGTTCTCTCCCTTGGGGCAGTCTGTGATCAGCCCGTTTTCATAGAGCGCCACCATCACATTGGCACCATAACTATCCACCTTTGACCTTAAGGATCCTGTTAGAGATACTTGCAAGGAGTCTGGGGAGGGCCTTTGGAAAGTTGCCTGATCATCCACAAAACAACCAATTACAAAGAATCATAGTTAGTTGGGCATCATTATTTAGAACATGTCGAGAATTTCTCAATCTAAAACATTTCATTTCATATATGTAACACGTTTATTAAAAGGGCCCTAGCTTTAGCTTTGAATTAAAGTTGACACATTGAAACTTGACACCCACCATTTCTCAAAGTGTCAAAAGTGAACATAGCTTTTAGGTGTACCAGAAAGTGGATGAGGCTCATTTTTAAGATTAAGGTTTAAGATGATTAAATAATGATGAAGATAGAGACATGTTTATTTTGATTCAGCCTATCACTTTTTTACACCACCACAATCACAAAAGCAACGAAAAGTATGATCACATCATGTAAGCAATCATGTAAGTAATTGTGCAAATATAATTTTAAAAAATATTTAAATTTAAAAAAAAAAAGAAAAGAAAAAAAAAGGCACCCAAATAATTTTTTTTAAAAATAAAAAATAGATGAGAAAATACAGACCTGGAACGTCGGTGCAGCGTATCTAGGTGCAGCCCTGATCGACGACAGCAAGGCACTCTCATCATTGCCAACACACTGGGCCCCACCTTGAAGGACAATCTGGGGGGTGAACATGGTGTCCAGACCCAAGGCCTCTACATAGGCCTTCTGCCGTACAGTCCACTGGCTGGACCCAAATGGGTCCTTCCAGCCCATGTAGTCCCAGTAGTCCACGTGGTAGGCCAGGACCACCACAGGGGGCAGGTCCATCCCATTAAAATCCCCCCTCCCAAGCCTGGACACCAGCAGCTCAGCCACCGGTGAGGTGGTGCAGCCCTGCGACGAGAACAGCTCCACCAGAACCGGCCCGCTCCGGTGCTGCTCCTCGGCAGTAATGTCCGCAGTCGCTCCCGCGTGCTTTTCTCGAGGCGCACCCTCAACCCCTTTTGATCCAAAGCAGGCGAAGAGACCACGTGCCATCAATATACGTCGTGTCTCGTCGCCTAATTGGTGGTAGTAGTGGTGGCGGTGGTGGCAGTGGCGACGTTAATAGAAATTCAGCTAAAGAGAAGGGAGAGAAAAATCATAAAAATGAGGAAATGTAGGTGTTTTGTATATGGAAATATAAAGGGAAGGAGAGATGTGTAATATCGGGGGGTGGGGGTGGATGGTTGAGAGGGAAAGGTGGCGAAGAATATATTCTATTAACGATTGGGGGAGGAAGAAGGTGACAGGTGGCATGGTGTGGTGAGGGAGGAAACGTTGCGTTTCAGCCAGGGTATGTGGTTGACACGTTGGTTGTCAGGATTGGGTTGAATGTCATTTTGGTTGGGGAAACAAATAATTTAACATATTTAACTCCGTAACAGAGCAGTTCCACCAGCCCACATAAACTGACACACCACATATGAGTTGGGAGTTTGATTCTTGACCATAAACGTTATGGAAAAACTGTCTTTTTGGGGTGAGATTAAATCTATAGCATGTACATGTGATACAACACGTGACGAGAGAGATAGAGAAATGAATTACAAGTGTTTTTCTCGTGTAGCGTAAACCTTCTAGGTAGGTACGTGTATACGCTGTACAGCGGTTTTATTTGGTTATAGGATGCATATGATCAAGGCCAGCTGGTGTTGAAAAAGTAACCAATTTTTGTGACCATGTAATAACAGGTTGGTCGGTGAGCAAAGTTGAAAACACCAGGGGCGGTCCTATGCCAATTACGCATATACAATCATGTGGGGCCCAATTTAAAAGTACACTTCCGCCTACTCTATTATTAAGATATATGATTTATACTTCATTTCAAAAGTACAATTATGTGCGCGAGTGAGGATTAGTCGAGGTGCGCGCAAGCTGATCTGGACACCTCATGGTAATTACCAAAAAAAAAAGTACAATCATGTGGCTCCTAGACTAAACAAGTGGGAAAGTAAACATAAAGAGAAGAAAAACATACCCCGAGGTTTGTACCTATTATTATTAGGCATGACCTTTCGATATAAATTGTTAAAAATTTATCCTTTTTTTTTCTCTTTTCTTGGCACAGACACGTATCACACTTTTTTACTGCTTGTGAGTTTTTCTCTCAAACTCCATATCAAATTTAATTAGTTTAATTTATTTAATTACAGTTTGTTAATCTTTCTCTTGTTTTCTCTCTACCTATGTTTTTTTTAGTTCGTGAAATTTTGATTTCTTCTTTCTATTGATTTTATTGGGCTTTTAGAGATATTTGCTAATCGCTATTCAACTCTAAGTATGTACTTGTCTATTCCTTAAAAAATTTCTTGCTTAGTATGTAATTGTATGTCCCTTTGTTGCAATTGCGAACTTGTGAACTTGTGTTGGTGAATTTTAATTTTATTTTATGATTTCAAAATATGAAAACTAGTTAAGGACAATTATGATTGTAATGAATAGATAATATGATTTTTTTTTTTGGGTTTTTGTATGTCTTGTGAGAGTTTGAATTTTTATTATTTATATGTTGCAAGAAGCCCCCACACATATGAAAACTTTGTTTCGTATAGAAATGTATATTTGAGGGTAAGGCTTAGTATGTCACTCATGTCTAGTTAGGTGTATGTGTTTATCTATATATATAAAGCAAAAGGCAGAGAATGATGAAACATTCAAAATACCAGAAAATGCCCTTGGTTAATGCAAACATTAAGAATTGAAATTATTAATTAAATGAGGATAATATGGTAAATTCAAACTTTTCATATTAAAAAAATTTAAAATTAAAAGAAAAATCAGATAATGGATCCTCCTTTTAAGGAACATAACTACCCATTATCTTTTTTAAATTCTAAAATAAATTTAATTTTTTTTAAAAAGCCTCCCGCAGGCACGGAAGCGCATGCGGAGAGGCTAGTGTGTAATAATGAAATTCACTCGTACCGTTGAGTTTTTAGCATAAACTTCGCCTACTAGACTTTTGAATCCTGGATCCGCCACATGAAAAACACAACCGAAATTTACCCTGTACCTCTCGCATGCAAAGCGAGCGCTCTACCATTTGAGCTACATCCCCATTCTCGTTTAGTTTCAACTGTTACTAATTATTTGAACGAATTTTATTTCTGCTATTAAAGGAATGCTAGATGTGAGTTTGCAAATCTCCCTCAAGAATTCCCAATCAGAGGCCCCTCATCAATGGAATTGGACTTGAGAAAAATATATTTTGGATCTAATGATAATTTGGCCCATTGATAGGCCTTAGACCAAATAAAGTTTAGCAAGGTGTAAACAAACCTCTGTGACCCAAAATATTCCAAGAGCCAAGCTTGTTTGGCCTGGATTGACCTGGCCGAACTCCTTTTTCCAGCCCAAGTTTTATAGTTGGACATAAACCCTACTGTGTTAGGTTACTAATTAACATACGAATAATACTACTCTTATCACATTTGTATACCACATTCTCATATTACTTTATATGGCAGATTAGGTGGACAACTACATCAATTAAAATTAATTTAACATTTTCTTTTCTTTTATGATTTATTGGCACTTTTTAATCGATGTGAATATTCACTTCATTTGCCACATAAGGTGGTATGAAAATGTAATATACAAATTTGGTAAGAGTAGCATTACTCTAAACATTATTGGCACATTAAATTGATGTTCTAGTTTCTTGATGCTGAAAGTAATTAGAAGTCTTGATGTTTTTTTTTAAGTGAAGGATGAAATTTCATTACGAAAAACTCACCCAAGAAAATGGTACAAATACAGCAATACAAGGAAGCACAAATCTAATCTCAAATATCAAATGAACATGAGCAACATACTACCTCAATAATGATATCAACAGATAAATAAAACTAAAAATTGATAAAAACTAACAAAATTAAAAACAACATAGCAACAAATACTCTGTAATTTCATGGGAAGCCATCTTTACCTTATTCGCATCAGTAATAACAAAATAGGCAAAGGGGCACTCCACTGTGTAAACCCATACCCACGGACATAGGCGGAGCCACAGTGGGGTCATTGGGGTCACACGACCTCTTGGAAGCCATGGAAATAGGCTTAGAGGTCCATTGGAGCTGCTGGTGCGACCTCTTGGAGCTGCACACCATATGGTCAATGAAATGTTTGAAAGAACGATGGGTTACAGGCTGAAGAAGAAGGCTGGCACGCGCCTGTTTTTTTTTTCTTAAAACAACTTGGCCAAAATGACGTCGTTTTGGGCCAGGTTTGAAAAAATTGGAAAAGACCAGCGTATCCTCTCCAGCCACTGCTTCTCCACAACACAACTTGACAGAATTTGTCCTCAAGCCAAAGTTCAAATGTATTTTACATATTCTTGGCCACACAGAAGACTCTGTGAGACACTATAATTGAAGTCAAAGAAAAATGACAAATTGCTATCTATTGGTCTCTGGACCATCACAAAGCATTCTTGCCCCCAGTAATAACAAAGGTTATATTTTTAATATCCATATGAAGCTGCAACTTCTGCCACTCTTGCGCCTCAGCCTGTGCATGCCATTCTAATTTTTTTAAAAAAAATTTAAAACTTAGGCAGCAGTTTAATTAAGAAATTTAGGGTAACTACATAATCTCCTCTCTCCTCTCTCCTCCCTCTTTTCCTTATTTTATAATTAATTCAGTGGAAAAGATGTCCAATTTGCGAAAAAGATATCCAACATGTTTTCGTGTTTCATGAGCGCTGGAAGAGGTTTAGTGAAAATGTCTACCCACTAAAAGTCTGTACTAATAAATTCTAGTTATATGTTTCCATTTTCTATGTGATCTCGAATAAAATGATGTCTCAAGTTTATGTGTTTAGTGCGTAAGTGAAGTATGAGATTCTTAGGGATGTTTATCGCACTAATTTCCAGTAACAATGTGAGTTTTTATTTTCATTTTTCTGCATATGTAGAATATATATGTTGATGCTATCCTAATTTTTTTTTTTTGGACTTTTACACTAAGACCCCTTGTGTTTCGATTCCTGGCTCCGCCACTGCCCACGGAGCACCATCAACAAAGCAAGGAAACTCCATTTTTACATGAGGATGACGAGATTGAAGGGAAGTATCTCGCTGTCGTTGAAAATCATCACCGCGACCAATATCCGAATCCGGCAAAATTGAGTGGCCAGCACCGTGATTGAAAGCTACGAAATGGAGTGAGCCACATATAGCACGTTTCATCGGGACACTAGATTGACGGGAACGAGTACCGGAGTGTAGAGATTTCGGATCGCCTCCGATGTTAAACAAAAGAGCCCAGAATTTAAACATAAACGGTCCAAATCACAGACAGTGAGTTCAATAATCTCAAAGTTACTTTATAAAAAAAAAAGGGTTAATTACTGTAGACGTCCGTGAACTATGGCCCTAGTTGCAATTAGGTTCGTGAACTAAATTTTGTGGCAATTTCGTACTTTAATTTGACAATAGGGTGCAATTAGGTCATGCCGCCCAACTCTGTCAATTTGTCCGTCAAAATGAGGGGTAAAAACATCATTTCAAGTCTGAAGACTCTCATTCAAATCTGAACACTCGCCTTAAACCTTTGGCTTCGACCCCCTAATAAAAACTGAAAGGCTGAAGAACTGAGAAGGGGCTGTGAGGGAAGGAAAAATTTTGAGAGTTCGACAGATTCAAATTGCAAGCGTCGATCCTGCGAGTGTGGGTCGGAAATCAAACGGCGGACTTCATGGACAGATCTGAATCCCGAAAGAAGATTTGAGGCATGTTGCAATAATCGGGTAAGTTTTTGTTTGAATTGCATAAGGGTTAATTGGTGTTTCGTTTTTTCGCATGGTTAGAGAATGAAATTGGTGGTTTTTTGGGTTTGAAATTGGTGTTTCGTTTTGTTTGAATTGCAGAACAGTAAGAGGGGGGTGCATTTTTTCGAATGGGTGGAGAAAGAAACATGCGCACGAGGAAAGGAAATCTTGCCTGGGTTACTTAGAAGAGTAAGAGGAATGGAGGACGAATTGAGAGCAACGGTGGAGAATTTCAGAAAGATGGAAGAAGAAAAGAATAAATTAGAGCAAAAACTGAGAGAAGAGGAAGAAGAAATCAAGATTTTGAAAAAACAGAATCTGGGAATGGATCAACAAGTTGTTGTACTAGAAGTGGAAATTTTGAGTTATCGACAAAGACAAAGGTGGTTTTGGGTTGTTGTTCTATTTTGTTTAATAATTGTGATATTGTTCATCAATATGGATGATTTGGTAGTGTAGAAATGTCAGAAAATGGGCATAATGTTGTATATACTCTTGAACAGCTTTTGATGGCATGGGCGTCGTGTAGAAATGGGCAAGGATTGGTAGTGCAGAAATGGGCAGAAACCTGGGCTAAGGTTATTTTGTGCCAATTTGGCAAAGTATCAGATTTTTGCTATATAAGCTGATTTTGTGCTGAATTGGTAGTGTATACCAAATGAACAGGGGCACATTACATACAATCCAAAAGGCTTCAATTACCAATTAACATTCACCAACTGCACATTACATACAATCCAAAATACACCTGAACATTACATAGAATAGGCAAAAGAGCCTTCAAAATAACATTACCAAATAGCATACTTGAGTCTATAATTGTTCACCCAAAATACACATCCACATAGTAAGTACATAAGAGTCCAAAAATAGGTCTTAAAAGTCCACAAAATACGTCTTGACAGTTTATACTTGTCCCTCTCTTTTGACAGTGTGTTTGAATCTTCCTCTATGGGTTGTGGAGTGTATACCAAGTGAAGAGGATGATGGTTGCAAGGGCACTTGTTGTGAGAATGTCATTGGCAGATTGGCCCTTCCTTGACTGATATCCCTTACCACCTAAGATAAAAACCACAAACAAAATATATTACTCTATAGGAAAACATAAAAAATCTGAGTTGGGCAAGAATAATAGGTAACTAACTGGTTGTGAAGATGACATCCTTGCAGCTGGATTCCATAAGCCTCTTCCTCTTCCTCTGCGCCTAATAACTCCAATTTGGGCTGGGGCAGTGTCAGTTTGAGTTGGGGCAGCATTAGTTTCAGTTTGGGTTGGGGCAGTCTCAGTTCGGGCTGGGGCAATATCATTTTGGCCTGCATTTCCATTGTCAGCTGCTTGAACTTCATTTTGGCCAACATTCCCATTTTGGGCTGCCTCAGCCTGCACAACATACAAGCACAATTATACAAAATCACAACCACAGCGGACCACAGGTACAAATAATTAAAATGCATAACAAAACCCTTTTTTATTAAACAACCTGCTCTTCCACATCCTCTTCGATTGTGGCCTTCTTTTCCACATGCTCCACATCTAATTTTAATGAAGAGTCTTCTAAGTTTTGCTGCTGGAGCGTGTAACCTGGAGGCAAAGGGTTTGGTGGGTTTGTGGCTGGTAATTGAACCTCAGCAGCCTCCTTTGTCCTCACTCTCTTGGGTCTTCCTGGTTGACGCTTATGAAATGGAGGTCTAATTGGAGGCAAGCCACCCTTAACCCACTGATCCATAGAAGGGATGGGGTGAACTATTGGTTGATATGACCTCATGTATGTCTCTGGCTTACAACACTCATGTACATATTCAACAGGGTTTTCATCTATGTGGAATATAGCTGAAATAGCATGTGCACAGGGTATGCCACATAAATCCCATCTCCTACAACTACAAGACATTACTGCAAGATCTACAACAAACTCCCCACCATACATGTGACTGACTTGATACATTTTTCCCCCAGCCAATCTAGGAATGCATTGAGAAGCTCCCATCTTGTTCTTCTCAATTATTTTGAACATCCTTGGGCCAACAGGGTGTTTCCATTTACCACAAGCAGCCCTTCGATTAGCCATCCTAAGCATCACATACATTCGAATACTTTCCAAACATGTCAAAATGGAATTATCTCTGGCATCAATTATAGCTGCATTAAAGCTCTCACAAAGGTTGTTCAGTAGAAGATCACACTCAAACGTATTCAAACATGCAGAATCACTTACTTTATTTAGGCGCAACACCACCCCAACGGAAGTCAAACTCTTCCATCACTATCAGCCAAAAGGACCAAAAACCCAACTACCCCCAAAATGAAACCCTAACCTTTAACTATACCCCCAGATGAACCCCAAATTTCGAAGCTTACACAGAAAATTTCTCATTCACTCAGTCACTCTGCAGGAATTTTAACTCCAATGGCTGCCTCAGAAGGGATAGTTCACGTCATTTCCCCTTTCTTCAGCGCTATATTCGATTTGTCTCATTCGAAACGACGAAAAGTCACTTATACCCCGACCAACAAGACCACGTGACACTCACATGGTCAATTTCGAACGGATTCAGTTACGGTAGGACCTAATTGCACCCTATTGTCAAATTAAAGTACGAAATTGCGATAAAATTTAGTTCACGGACCCAATTGCAACTGGGGCCATAGTTCACGGACGTTCCAGTAATTAACCCCCAAAAAAAATCCAAATCGAAAGGTACCCATTAGTACCTGCTTGCTTGCGAGGCACACGAGCAGGACATCCTTTTGATATTAGATCCATTAGCTAAAATGGGGTTGCGCGGAAAACTTTTGAGTTATCTACTTGATGAGGTTGGGCGACAGGAAGGTCATGAGGAAGTTGTTAGCCGAGCGAGATGGTATCCTAAAATAAGGATAATTGCCAAAGTCCCACATCGGGAAAATATGTCATCATCCAAAGGTTTATAATGACTTACATAACATTTTATATTGCCGAGTCTAGTGGCGCGGGCTTGTAACTAAGCAGGGCATTAAAGTGATTGGTTGCTTGAATGAAACCTTCTTAGGTGAGGCAAGGTGTGAGATGTTCACCTTTGACCTTGGTGGGTGAACTCGCACAAAGCACGCCCATTAACCTCGGGTTAGTAGGTCCCCTAACCACAAAGGTTGGGTAGCAAACCTCAAAATGAGAATTGCCTTGCCTCAGTGTGTGCCTGCCTGAGAGAGGACCCCATCACACAATCACTTTTTATATATACCCTCCTCCTATTCTTTATCCAAGTAATTGTTTTATTTTTTTCGTGTCATCCATTTTAATTGCTTTTCATATGCACGCCAGGAAAGACATCAGTTTGAACAAAGTAATTGATGGCAATACCTGTTCTCATTTTCTATACACATGATGATGACACTACACGATCTTGTTTGGGGTTCCTGAAAATATAAATTTGTTCATGTTGTAAGATAGATGCAAATTAAACAATGGTCCTTGTGATGTCTGTGCCATTGTATGTAAATTCTGTTGGAAAAATGGCTCACATTAAGTATGCAAGTGAAGGAGGAAGCGACCGGTCGCTGGGTATTTGCGACCGGTCGTTTTGGAACAGTGACGAAGTCTGGAAAATTCGCAGGAAGCGACCGGTCGCAAGGTCTCCCGACCGGTCGCAAGGTATCCAAAAGGTCAGCGACCGGTCGCAAGGGTCCGCGGGCGGTCGCCCGCGTGCTGCGTTTCGTTTTTCCACGCGTTTTCCAGGTTCCTTTCACATGTGTCGGTTTCCTACCTAATCCCTTGAGCCTCCAAGGAGTTTTAGGGGTTCTAAGAAGCCTAGCAACGTGCTAAGAAGCTGGAACACCATTGAATGAGGATTGTTGACTTGTTTCAAAGAGTACCTACCCTATGGCTCTACATAGGGTGGCTGAAGTTGCAGCTATCAATGCCTAGCCTTTGTTCTGCCCAAGTTGTGGTCCAAGTTTGGAAACCAAGGGGAGAACGTGGGAGGAAAAGATGGAGCCTTCTCCTAAGTCCAAAGGCTTGTGTATTAAAGGGAAGAGGAAGCAAGACAGCAAGTGTGGTTAATCTCAAGGAGTGGCAAAGTAGCTGGAGCTATTGTGTCCAAGAGGTTGAACTTACCAAGGGAGGAAGAGAGAGAGGGCAATCAGTTCAAGAGAGAGCTGAGTTGAGTCTTGAGTAGTCTAGACACCAAAGGGGTGAAACACCAAGGGTTGTGAGAGTGTTCACAAGTGTATCAAAGTGTTGAGCAAGGGGTGAGAGAGAAAAGAGAGCTTGGGAGAGAATAAAGTTCTAAGGGGGTTTCTTTGTAAACCAAAATTGTAACTTATTCTTTCATTGAATTTCTCAAGGGGATCACCAGGGAAGGATGTAGGCAATTGCTGAACCTCTAAAATACTTGTGTCACTTTGTACTTGGTTGGTTTCTCAATAGTGTGTGTGTGTGATTCATCTATCCTTGTGTGTGTCACAAAGTCCATCAACAACAAGATCATTAGGGGAGTGAGTGAAAGTGTTTGTCAATTTTCACAACAAATTCTAGTTTCTTGATGCTGAAAGTGATTAAAATGATTTAGACAACTGGGTTTTCCCCAGCCAAATGAAAATGGGGCAAAAACAAAAGTTGTCTTCAGAAAAAAACTTGAAAGATGGTTTTCAATCTCATTAATGGGTGACTTGAATAATTGTCTTTAAGGTTTGCCTTAAAAGAGTTGGGTTCTAAATCATTTCCCATATCTTTTTATACTGGCCAGAAAAAATATAACAAACATTTCCAGATTCCCCAAGAGACAGCATATACTGAATAATTTTAGTTTCCACATGGAAATATTGCAACGTCTATTTGCAACCACTTCATTTTGGCCACCTTCTTTTGAAATATCTGGATTGCTTATCCTCACAAGGTAAAGATTCATGATTGATTGGATGGATATGTTCCAACTTCCAAGGAAAATGGAGAATTCCAGAACTTCACAAAAACATATCCATGCAATCATGAATTAAGGTGGACCACGTGGCAGAAACCCGATGACGAAGCCAGTCAAAAATCGATTTGGGACCAGAAACTGATGGCAATTTTTCATGCCTCCCCTGCGCCTCTAGTGCATTTGTCTGCTCACTTACTATACTGGTGGTGTAAGCTTGAGCAACTAGCTACAAGTCCACAAAGCGTTAGTTACTAATTTGGCGTAATGCACAGCACAACTTGATGGTGGCCACAAACAAAGAATATCCACATATACGTGGCTGCCTCACTAGCACCAGCCCTTTTTTCCTAAGCTCAATATAAGCTGCACCACTACCACCTCTTCATCCACAACTTGGTCCAAAAAGCTCAATTTTCTTCATCACTCTTTCTATCAAGAAAAAATATTTGGTAAACTAGCTCTGCATCTTGGTAGCCATGCTAGAAGGCAAGGCAATCATTGTTGAGACAGACATGCTTCAAACCATGCAACAGGATGCACTTGTCTTAGCATCGAAAGCCCTCGATGTCTTTGATGTCACTGAGATAGGCCGCTTCATTAAAAAGGTAATTAACTAGGGACTAATATGAATTAAGGTGTCGGCGTAGCGCATGTTTGTACTTCAAAATTTGTCTGACAAGTGCTTGCTCATGAACAATATGCTATGTTTTGGAGACTTGAATTAACTTTTTGGCTACTGATTTTGCCGTGTGCTGTTTTCTTTTTTCAGCAAATTTGTCTTACCCCCTTCAAATTCAATTTGACTTACCTACAACCCTTCAATTTTTGCTTCTATAAATAATACCCTGTTTTTATCAACCAAAACCCATGACTAGGATCCAACTCATCAAATTACCTTATTAAGCTAAATATCTTATTTATTATGATTTTTAAGTTCCCAAAATACCCTTATTTACAATTCAGCGTGTAAGAGGCTTGTTTTTGAATTTTTGGTCCCCCAATTTATTGCAGTGATCATCTCCAGAATTTGTATCTGCAATTAATTGTCCGTTTTGATTATGGGTTTGATTTGCTTACTCAGACGTTTAGATTATGGTTTTAGTTTGGAGATTGGTGTTTTGATTAGGGTTCCAAAACGTGAGTTGGTTGAGGGGTTCCTTTTGTTGCAGTTCAAGAAATTCCAAGTATTGTAATTCATGCTATTTCTTTTTGTGAATTTGTGTTGTGATTTGTTCTTTTTTAAATGTTTGTTTATAGGATTTTTCATTGGCAATTTTGTTGTTCTGGGAATCTGATTTTCTGGTTAACTAACAATCATTCCTAAACGTGGGTTTTTACTATTGGGAATCTAGTTACAATACCTACAGGCATATTAGTGGTATTCTGATTTTCTGGTAATTTTGATGTACGTACACAGGTTATATACCTACAAGTATATTAGTGTACCTGCATGGGGTTTTTATTGATCACACTCATTCCTAAACGTGAGTTTGTACTATTGGGAATCTGGTGATGTAGTTTTGCTCCTTTTGTGAAATTGTTTTGTGATTTGATCACACTTTTAGTCTATTAGGTTTTGGCGCACACTACGTGTTCGATGAAAGTCCCAAGTGGTTTTGTTTATGTATCATTTTTTGAGATACTCTTGTATGGGCTGATGGCATTTGTGTTTATTTTCTTTCAGTTAGTTAGGTAAACTATTCCCATCATTATTAGTTTACCTACATAAAATTCTGCTGTTGATTTTTGGTTTTATAAAAACTGGTTATGATTTTTGGTGTTGATTTTTGGTTATGTAAAAACTGGTGTTGTAAAACTTATTTTTGGTGTTGATTTAGTTTACCTACACGTGGCAACAGGGTCATCAAAGAAAATTGTTGCTTTTGTTATCTTGTGCTTTTACAACAGGTTTTGCTATATACCTATAAACGGTTATGATTTTTGGATAGGTAAACTGTTATGATTTTTTTTTTTGTAAAACAGTTTATATACCTATAAGAAAAAGTGTATAGAAAAACAGTGTAAAACAGGTTATATACCTACAGGTTTTCTGATCATTAAATTATTTTGACATCTTGCAAACTGTGTGAATTTTTTTTTTAATAATCATTGTCATCAAAGGAATTTTTTCCTTTTGTTATCTTTTGCTTTTACAACAAGCTTTGCTATACAGGATTACGTTTTTTTTTCCTATATATTTTTTGAGATACTCCTCTATACTGATAACAGTTGTGTTTGTGTTCTTTTACTTGGGTAGGTACATTAGTTTGCAAGTTAAGACTAACAATCATTACTTCATAGTGAATGGCAGGTACACTGCCCATTTTTAGGTATCTCCCATGCTTCATAGTGTACCTGGTTTTGGTTCAACGGACAGTGGCAAAAAGACAATTAATTATATGTAATGGAAATAACCTTCAATCTGAGTGGAAAGAAACCTCCATGTCAATCAAATAATCATTCCAGTACCTTCTATGATAGACCACAATGAAGACAAATGACAATGAGAAAATACATTTATGAAAGAATATGTTTTTCATTCATTAAAAAACAACAATAGGGTTACAGTTAAATTATGTTATGTTGCTTGATTATTAATTAGAACCGTGTGATTAGATATAATTGTGTCCGAATAAGTTTGATTGACACTAATAAGAAATTTGTCGTCTTTCCACGTTAACTTACTAATCGGTTATCTGAAGGGTAATGTATAGTAGGTACCCTGCTCTGCTTATAACGTCTACTCCAAAAATAAGGATAACTTCCTCCTTTATCGCCTATGGTTGACAATAGTTTACAGACAAAACAAATGCCATGCACCAGGTACATCATCAAAAATGGATTGCAGTTCGTGTAAACCCCATTTTTTTGTGACTACCCCTTTGATAAGACCCCCTGCAACAGGTACAATATCAGAAAATTCCAAGCAAGTGCAAAAAGTAGAATTGGATTGAATAATTAGTCTAAGAAACATTGGTGCGTCAACAACATGATTTGCATCTGGAAAAATGACATGCTAGTAGATACACCGTACATCCATAAAGAAAACCTCTAATTCTTACAATGCTTGGTCAGGGAGCTTCTGAATCATAAATCAAAACAAAACGTAAAAAGAGAGTTTTGTCCAACATAATAATGTAACAAATGCCAACCCACATGCATGTCATAACCCCCCCAGGGAGTTTTAATCTCATGACATCATAATTGATAATCTTGTCCATCAGCAAAATATCATTCATCTTTCCAACTTCTTCCATCATGAAGAAATTTGTTGATGACTTTCGCACGATATTCCTTCATTGTGTTCTCTGTAAAACAAGGTGTCATGTTCTGACACTTCGAGATAGTTGAGATATAGTACATCACAGTGACCCCACAATCGGTGCTGGAAAAAAAAAAGAAAAAAAGAAAAAAAAAGTTTAATCAGGTGCATAAAAAAAGAATCAGTTTTTTTCCCTCATCCAATTTTGATCATACCTCTTTCTGTACCTACTTTAAAAAAAAAGAGTGCCTAATGGAAATCTACGGTTCAAAGGAAATTAACCACACGTACATTACTTACGAGTCATCCATTTGTTGTGGGCAATTGGTCGATCGCCCTAAAGGATAGTTAAGATTAGTAGCTTTCAGCCATTGAAACGTTTGTTTCTCACCATTGGTTAATGATGATTTGATTCCCTGTACTCCAACCTTTTCAGGCTGTCTCATCCGATGACCATTGCTTAATACCACTGGTGCAATGCAACTATTAAACTAAGAAAGATGTAAATCTCGCTGCAAAAATGACCATCCATCAATTAACCTTAAAAAATCAAAATGCCATAATATCATAATGTTGTAAAAGCACAAGATAACAAAAGCAACAATTTTCTTTGATGACCCTATTGTCACGTTTAGATAAACTAAATAACATGTAGGCTGTAGGTACATAACCAGTTTTTACAAAACCAAAAATCAACACTAGTATTTCATGTAGGTCAACTAACAAAGATGGGAATAATTTACCTAACTAACAAAGATAGTACAAACCCACGTTTAGGAATGAGTGTGATCAATAAAAACCCCATGTAGGTACACTAATATACCTATATGTATATAACCTATACAGCCCATACAAGAGTATCTCAAAAAAATGATACATAAACAAAACCACTTGGGACTTTCATTGAACACGTAGTGTGCGCCAAAAATCATAACCTATTTTACTAATCAGAAAACCTGTAGGTCTATAACCTATTTTACACTGTTTTTCTATACACTTTTTCTTATAGGTATATAAACTGTTTTACCTATCCAAAAATCATAACAGTTTATAGGTATATAGCAAAACCTGTTGTAAAAGCACAAGATAACAAAAGCAATAATTTTCTTTGATGACCCTGTTGTCACGTGTAGGTAAACTAAATCAACACCAAAAATAAGTTTTACAACACCAGTTTTTACATAACCAAAAATCATAACCCGTTTTTATAAAACAAAAAATCAACATCAGAATTTTATGTAGGTGAACTAATAATGATGGGAATAGTTTACCTAACTAACTGAAAGAAAATAAACACAAATGCCATTAGCCTATACAAGAGTATCTCAAAAAATGATACATAAACAAAACCACTTGGGACTTTCTTCGAACACGTAGTGTGCGCCAAAACCTAATAGACTAAAAGTGTGATCAAATCACAAAACAATTTCACAAAAGGAGCAATACATCACCAGATTCCCAATAGTACAAACTCACGTTTAGGAATGAGTGTGATCAATAAAAACCCCATGTAGGCACACTAATATACCTGTAGGTATATAACCTTGTAGGTACAAAATCAGGTTTTAAAAAACCAAAAATCAAACCCATCTATTTCGTGTAGGTAAACTAATATCCAGATACCCAGTTTTGCTCTGGTTAGGACTAACAGTCGATGGGGCTACATGTACATGCAAGAGAGAGACGTTTTTTTACCTGCTATTTGACGGCAGACCACTCACGCTTGCTAGTTGGTGTCGAATGCTCAGAATCGAATGCTTTGGTCGGTCTCATCTTCTCTTTACGACTGGTCTGGTGAATGGAATGTACTTGCGAACCCAGATTTTGAACGACATTAGAGGGTTTAGGGGAATCTAATGTTGGAGAATCTATGATTTTAATGGAGGGGATCGATCAAGGCTGAAATAGAGGTAAACTGAAAAGTTTTCTGATTGTAACGGTAGTTCTTAGTTTCAGATGGTTTAGATTAGGGGTGGGCATCAAAGGAAAACCGGAAAACAGAACCAAACCGGTGAAAAAAAAACGGAAAAAAAACCGGTTGACCAAAAAAGTCAACAAAACTGGACCGGGAAGGAACCGGTTCCAACCTTCCCTTTCCGGTTTTACACTACATCGCAACAGGATTTCAAACCGAACCGGTCATATTTTTTTTATTTTTTTATTTTTTTATTTTTTATTTTTTATTTTTTTTTACAAAATTTTAAAATATAATCTTATATTTTAAATGTTATAATCACTATTTTTCCAAGTTTAACTTAAAAAAATTTCTAAATGTATGAATTGGATTATTTGTTAATTTTTAAGCCAAAAAAATAAGTTATTTATTATAATTTTTAATTAAAAAAAGTATTTTTTTTAAAAAAAAAAATTAAAAAATAATAAATTAATAATCCGGTTTAAAACCAAACCGAACCAAACCAGAAAGTTAGAAATCGGCCGGTTTTTGAATTTTTTTTTGCTTAAACCGAACCGGATGAATAGTACCGGTTTCGACTTCCGGTTTGAGGCCAAAAACCGAACCGACGCGCCCGCCCACCCCTAGTTTAGATGGATTATATACCTACAATGGCGACTAATGTAAATAAATACAATATTATGACCTCTTTCATCTTATGGGGCATTACAGTTTGAAATTGGGTTTTCAACATAGTTATATAGATAGATGGGTTTGTGTCTAGGGGATATCAGTTGTATGGGCTTATATTGGAGTCTTTTTTTTTTTTTTTGGCAGGAATTTGACAAGACATATGGATCGGGATGGCAGTGCATTGTAGGAACAGATTTCGGTTCGTTTGTTACACATTGTCATGGCTGTTTCATCTATTTTTGCTTAGGCAACCTTGCAATTTTGCTCTTCAGGGGAGCTGGAGGTCAGAAGCTGAGGCAAAGCGCCCTGTGCAGCCTTGGAGGCAGTAAAAGCATGAAGTTCCTTCTTTTAAATTACTTTATGCTTTTCTTGTGTGCTGTCCTTATAGAATAGGCTAGATATTAAGACCGTAAGAAAAAATTCCAGGGTTTGGATTTTTAGATTCACCCATCCATCCGTTTATATTTTTCATTTTTTAAAGGACTGTATTTTGTATGGCATTATATTGCAGCCATTTGGGAGTTTCTTCTTAGCCAAAGCCATCTTGTAAAACCAGGCCCTAGGCTCTAAAATCCTACAGGGGGGGTGAAGTAGGCAAGAGGTCAAAGACCTACCAAATTAAAAATTAAGCCCAGCTAAGAGTAAAATGCGGAAACTAGATTAATACAGACAACTCCACGTATTAATCCAAACAGAAACTCTTGTGATTTCGGATCAATACAGTGCAATGTCGTATTAATCCATGTTAGTGTGCTGAAGTCATTTGAACAGAATGCAGCAAGTACAACAATGACAGTATGAATAACAACATACACAAAGATTTGTTAACCCAGGAAAACCCAAAAGGGTAAAAACTGGGAGCACCAAGCTAGGAGAGATTCAATCCACTCAATAAGAAATACAAGGAAATGAAGGAAGACAAAACTCAATCTATCACCTATAGGCAGCTTCAATCAACCTTACAGCAAGCACCATTTCTTTGTTTCTTAGCAGCAGCAAATCCTCTCAAGAGCACCAAGCTCAAGTTGCATATGTATAAAGTGAGTTATGGTTTCACATATTCATCTATCTCAATCACAAAGTATGATTGAGCTAGACAAAAGAAACCTAAGTGTTGTGATGATTTAAACTAGAAGTAATAAACTTGAAGCATATAGTTTAACTCAAAATAACAACAATGAAACAAAGAAACTTCAGCCGAAATCAATGTGATTTAAATTGGAGTATTTCAATGAATTATGCAATCATAACCATGCTCTCAATTAAATCACAATGGCTGAAGAAATAACAAAAGTTTTTGAAAGCTCAAAAGCAAATATAAAATGTTTCAAAAACATAGAACCGGTTCTGCATCAAAGATGCAGATTTTCTGTTTTCACATGACTAGCATGAGTGGTTCTTGAGGAACTTAGAAACAGTTTCTCAAAGGATAAGAAATGAGAAGCAAAACCGTTTCCAACACAAGTCCTCTCCTCTCCAGCCGATAGGTATAGAATATATATAGAGATGACATTAAACACACTTGTTTGTTTAAAGCCACATATCCAACAACTTGACCAAGGACCGGCTCAAGACACAAGGGGGAATAAGGAATTACTTGGATCAATTTGGAGACCAAGTTGACTGACAACATTATGGAGAAGGACATAAAGAGCATGGGTGTATTTGGGAACCAACAATAGCCGTATGTGGCTTATTCACAAGAAGAACAAATAATAGGAAAAGATCCCATCACTTTAAAAAGGTGGGAGACAAACAGCTTTTGTTTTTGTAAGAAATGATATGGGTTATTAAAAAACAAAAGCAAACTTCCTAGAAGGCAAAGAGCCGTTGGATTCTTCAAGAAATAAGCATGTGATAGAACAATACCAAACAGCCCATGCTTTTGTTAGAGACACACATGCACAATGACTCTTCAACACAATGATATAAAAAGCATGGGTGTGTTTCTTTAAAACCAAGAGGAGCCGCACATGACAATTGAACAAAGAGAAGAATCAATAAAAAAACACAAATCCCATCACTTTAAAAAGGTGGAGACAAGAAAACAATTTGTAAGGAGAAAGAGTATGGGTTATTTAAATAAACAAAAGCATGCTCCCTACAAAATATTATAACACAATATATTATGTCTCCACACACAAATTAACCAAACTCCACACACACACCCGTTGGGCTAAGGAGGAAACCTTCAACAAGGAAAGAAGGACAGAATAAAGAAATCTGCCAACAGCATGAAAAAAACGGACGCAGCATGGATTAATACAAGTGGGAATGGATTAATCCAAGTGAATACGGGCAGCATGCAGGAATGTACGTCGGATCAATCCAAGTGAATATGGATTAATCCATGTGAACAATGCAAATGATTTTACCTTTGAACTGCAACGAGGAGACATGGAGGCCCTTCAACCCACACTGATTCTAACCTAGAATCTAATTAATATTACAAGGGTTTGTTGGTTTAAGAGAAGAGCCAAAATACAATATTGGTTCAAATAAGAACCTTACACATCTTTTAATCTGTGTGAGCAGCAATTAAAAGCAATTGAGATGAAAAGGAAATGGAATAATTTCATATGAAATTCTAGCCCACAAAATTTTGCACATGGGAAGTGCCCGGATAAGGAAATTAGAGCTCAATGTCTTGGCATGATGGATATAATCCAGAAAGTGTCTGGGGCTGCATATATTTTAAAAAAAAAAAAAATTTGCAGATACCACAAAATTGAAACAAGTCAGGCAAATAAATATCACTTGTAGCAAATCAAACCAAATCAAACCAAGCTCAAGTTTCCTTATCAGCTTCTGTTTGTGTTGTGACTCAGTGGATCCTACAGTTTTTTGGAGCTTAAGTGAAAGACAGTACTAATTAACTTAAGTACGTAAGTTATTAGTGGAAATCTCAAAATAATGATAAAGATTTTTACCGTTAAATATGTAATTTAGTGCATACAAAACTGAGACATCAATAACATACAGCTTTGGACTGATCTCAGTAATCAATAAAACAAATCATCTTGATCATTTGGCTTTGGAGAAGTTAACAAAGCCGTATATAATCTCAGCCTGTCCTCTCCCAATGAAGAACACCTTGACAGAGGTCTCCTAGGCCTTATAAACGACAGCGAAGTGAGCGTTAACCGGTGCTTGTACCTCCTCCAGGCCAACTGAATTGCCACAGCAGCCCAAGTTCTCCAACCCGGTGAGTAGTACCTTGCACTTCTCTTAACCTTTTCGTTCACGAACGTGTACCGAAAATGTTGTGTCACATATTTCACATCGTCTGCTTCAAGGCTGAATGCCTCTGTGGTCTCAAGTGTGACTAGTGTTGAGGAAGATGGTGGCAGTCTTTCTATGAAGGGCCTTCTGAGGCACCATGACAAGAGCTCATCTCCACTGAAGTTTCCAGGGCCTAACATGCAGCAACTTTTCACACCATCTCTCAGAACTTGGCTGCTTTGAAGGTGACCCCTGACTACAAAAAGCATTCTTTGAACCGGGTCTCCCTCTCTGGTTATCTGTTTATGAAGCTCAAAAGTGTTACTGCTAAAATTGAAATTCCAGAATGAAAAATTATGTAGGACCAACTTTTCATATACTATCAACTACAACGTTCTTGTGCCATTTTAATATATAAATTATTTCAATTGAGCAAGCAAATTAAATTTTCCTTTCCGAAAAGGGTAGAACGAGAATCGAACTCTTGACATAGGTGTGGGCAAGTCCGCATATAAAACTATAACCCCCATAAATACTGTCATAGTTAAAGCATAGTCTTATTATAGTAACTCACTGTTTCTCCTTTGGGGAATATAAGAGACTTCACACGGTCACAAATATTCTCAAGAACCAGATCATCCATATGTTGGAACAATGGTACCTAAAACAAGTTTCAACAATTAAGAAATTAGCTACAGCCAGCAAATTACGCAGGTAAACTTGGGCTAAATCATGTCCAATGCATTTATGGGATAAAATGCAGTATTGGGTTAAAGTGAATAGTTTGATAGTTGACCAAAAGGAAAAAGAAAAGGAGAGTGAAAGTGAAAAGGTTGATAAGTTTATGTACGTACTTGTCTCACTAAATCCAAGCAGAGATGATACTTGATGTCCCTCCTGAGGCCCTCAGGGAGGTTCCTGATCATCTCACATTCGTCGACTCCACGCATGGCTGCCCATCGCTGCCGCTCGTAGTTTCGCACCCGATGCCTAAACCCCTGAGGCAAGTGCCTCTTCCTCATCCACCACTCTATGTTCCTCATCTTCAATTGCATTGCTTGTTTCTTGGAAGTTGTCGCATGCAAAAACACCTGCATATATACATAGTATCCAAAAGAAATGGAAACCAATTAACCACACAATTGTCGCATATTATATTATGTTATCAGACTATAAATCAAAATTATTAATTACGCTATAGCTATTTAAATGTATAGTTGTGATTTACAGTCTGATTACCTTTATGTTTCCTATCAACATGGTGACCAAAAGGAGCCCACTGGTTAGAACAATGATGTTGAAAACAACCTCCAACCACTCAGTTGAGCTTTCCAAGTTCCCGAATGTGCTGCACAAAACAGCAATAAAGGGCAATATTAAAACAAAACCAAAATGAAAAACGAAGGGTGGCGATTGATTAATAATAATTAGGAGGAGAAGGAGATAGAAGAGTGCCTGAGAGTCATTAGGCCCCAAAAGATGGGAAAAAGTATCTTTTCCAAACGGCTATCATTTGTGACAAGCTGCACAGTCCATGAATAAGCTCCATAGTCGTAATGATCGGCGTTCTCTAAGCATGTAGATTTTGCTCGTTTGTTCTCTGCCCATGCCAGTCTTGCTCTGTCTCTCAGTGGGTTTGTTGCTCCATAGTAAATAGGGTTTTTGCAAGATAATATTCTCAAGCTGCAGCCACTTATTTCTCTGCATTGCTCTTTCAGGCATTTCTCTGCCCTCTGGATCCCTAACAAGTACCAGCATGCTCCTGCAGCCTGCAAACATGATCAGGTTATAGAGATGGAGACACAGTTATTAAATCAACTGTTTGGTGCACAACTTAATTCTTCAAACAATGGCCAGGAAAAAAACAACATAATTAATTATTGGATTGCAAGACAATTGGCTAATGGTATTTCTCTTCCTAATTTCGAAAGAGATTCCAAGTTTGAATCTCCTCCTCTGTTGATTTTTTTTTCTTCTTGATACAATCGATATTGAAGAAGGGAGAATCAAATATAAGATCTCTGATGCATAAATAAATACTTTTAACACGTGAGCTTCGAGTCCCTTACTTTCTTCATTGATTTAGAAAAGTTGGAGGTTTAATTATGACGAAGGTTAAAAGTATAGTTCTAGTAGTAGTGATCATCATCTCGGTCTTGGCAATGGAAACTGTTTCCCATCGCATGGATCACGATTGAGCCAATTCTTTGTGGTCTTTTTCATTTCATGATTCTTGAGTCATGACTTTGGTCACGCTATCGAGTCTCTTTTTCTCTTTATTGTCGGTTGAGCAGGACAACTTTTTTAACCCATCGAAAACCCTAGACGTAAACACAAGACTTTTAACTTGCATTGCATCGAAATTCCAATCACCCTTTTAGATTTTCAAGCAGAATAAACGATCTTTTGTTTTTTTCGCTAAAGTTAAGAAGGGGGAAAGGTTTGGTCAAGGTAATGTGTCCACTTTCCCTACATATTTGTCAATGTATTTTTCTACTAAATTAGACCTTATTAAACTATGTGACGAAATTTGAAGGATGTATATGAAAGAGGGATATATATATATATATATACTTACATGGGCAGCAACAAAATAAGCAATCAAGTTGAGTGCAATTCCCCACCAAACAGTTCCAAAGATGTATCCAGAGAGGTTTTGCATCCGACGCAAGAGGCAAACAGAGTGATAAATCTTTGGGAGATATTGGAAGAAAAACATCAAGAACACTGTCATCACTACGGTCACCGATCCTTTCTCCAATAGCGTAGGAATCACCACCCATAATATTATCTGAAAAAACAATACATAAATCTCCTTTTCATGATATTTCTGTATCGACAAGGCCCAGCTACATGGTTCTGTTCTGTCATGATTAAAGAATAAATATTCATGTTGATCATGTGAAGCTTGAAACTTGACCCATTTGTCATCATCTTTGAGAGAAACCTTGTGTGCATAGTGTTACTTTTACAGGATGCGATCGTTTCTCCATAACTTTTGTGAATCTTTCTAAGTAATATTTTTGTATACTTTGAATATTCATATATATATATTTTCTGTGTATGGCCCCAACCAACAGAATGTTCGTGAGTTTAAGGGAGACAATAATTATTCGAGTATCGAATCATCTGACCAAATTGATGCAATCATACAAGACTCACTTATACTATAATATTGAGAAAATAAATCATTGAGTGTTTTGAAATGACAAGTATAGCCTTAAAGTTTAAAAAACAGCTTTAAATAACTAATAGAGAAGATTATGGTAAAAAGAAAAGAAAATTACACAAAGTGTATACATGCTACAGTTTTGTGTGGAAAATTCCAGTTATTTCTAGGAAACCTACTTCCTTGAGTATTTCTTTTGTCATCATCTTGCTCTTAGTTTAGTTAGCAGTACACGTACTTCTCTTTTCTTAAAGTCTGGAGATATCCCAAGTTCAAATTCCTTCCCGTAAACACTCTTTTATTTTTACTTAAAAACAAAAACAATAGCGGGCTAGCAGCAGCAGCAACAACAACAAAACAAAAAAGAAGAAGAAAATAGACACTACATTTCTTGCCATCTTATCTGATTAGCAATCATATATGACTTATTAAGAAAAGACGTTAGATAAGTAAGTAGATCTGAGTGGCATTATTCAGCCTAAGATATTTTATCAACTGGGTGAACCAAAGAAAATTTATAGGACCTCATTATTGCACCATATATATGTAAAGACCTCCACAACCAAAATCTTACTGAGAAAGGAAAGGAGGATGTACATACGTATATGTGTAGATATATACAAATTTTCTACTACCCTTTCTTGCTTTTCTCCTTATTTACAATGACGTACGCACAGGAATATATATAAATATATATATATATATATATATATATGAAGAAAAAAAAAAGAGTCAGAAATGAAAAGGAAATTATAGCATAAAAACTATAATGAAGAGAGGACATGGCTACTTGTCTCTACTGTCTCCCTTTTCTAAAAATGAAGAGAGGACATGGCTACTTCACATGATACACCTTTCCTCCCTGCAAATTATAGCATAAAAACAACTTCTGGCATGGATCTGTCACCTTCTCATTTCTCAATGCTCTACTACTCTAGTGACTCTACAGCAAACCTTAAATACATACGGGCCGCGTGTTATATAATAACAACGACAGCCAAGACAGAGGAATAAAAGAAGGAAAACAAAAACAACAAAAAATATCGTAATGGCAAGTTGATTATTAATACCATTTAAAAAAGAAAAAGAAAAATACAAACGACTCTAAATTACTCTAATCTACCTACGGGCAGATGATTCGAACTTGATTACAAAGGGATGAGTTCAATGTCTTTACCAACTCACGATTAATTAAAGTAAATTAAATTTAAATGATTATTTAGTTACCTGGGGTATGGGGAGAATGACAAAGAGGTCAAAGAAAAACCCCTTCTTGGACCTCAAGTACTTGAGAGCCACAGACCTTGCACTTGTGTCACGCAGCCCATTGGCTCCTCCACCAACCATGGCGGTGAAGGAGTAGCGCTTGGCCATCTTCAACTGCAGCCACATGTTCCACACGTGCAAAACATCCGTCATGCACCGGAGCACAGTCACCGTTATGGCCAGCCACCCGTCCACAAACAGGCACATACAGTTTCTGCTTATCGACAGGGCGTAGAAAAATAGAGGGTCTATGATGAGCCCCGTTGCACAGACTAGCAGGAAAACCCTGTTCCATTCTTGGACCCATTTGGCTCTTGGATCAAGTACTTGGCCCAGCGACCAACCCGGGCTCCTCCTCCGGGTACTGCACGTGCTGTACAAACAGTTGTAGTTGCCACTGCTTCCACTTTCTTCCTCATCTTCTTGTTCCTGATCGTCTTCCTCATTTTCTTCTTCTTCTTCGCTTTCGGTTTCGCCGTCTGTGAGGTAGGCTTGCATGCGGGAAATTTCTTGGTCGCTTCGCATGGTGTTTGGGAGCTATGGGGGGGGCCTTAATAGTTTGTGGGGAGCGGAATTATGAGTTTTGGGTTTGGATGAGCAACGGTAGCTTGGTCAGATATATGTGTGATTTCATAAAGGACACAAATAATTGGAGAGGTTGGAAGGAACCAGTGAAAATTAGGTAAGTGGGGAAGATAGTAATGACAAAATTTTGTTGGAAGTTACCAGATTGCCCTCCAGTTAAAATCCACTCAGAAAATGCCAGCTTTTTTTTACTGCATTGTACAATGTGTTTGAGGGCATTTGTGAAGTGTATTTGGTTCCAAGGACAATTGAGTAAATTCACAGTTCCAAACCAAAATAATATGACAGGTCACCAACACCCTATCCACGTGTGCGTGAAGTCCGGCACGGCCAAATGGGGACATTGCAAAGCGCAAAGTTGCAGAATTTATTATCTCTACATAAGGGAAAATGTTAGGTCCCTATATCTTTCTTTGTTCTTCATTTGGATAATTAAGCAAGTAGTTGTATGGCTTTCATGTTGTTAATAACAAGTAGTTGCATGCTAATTTTGGTTCCAATTTCGGTTAAGCAGACCTAATTCATTTTATCATTTTTCTTTCATATTTTTGTAAGGTAGTGATATTTTTTTACATTTGTTTGTTTACAAATATCAAACTTAATCCTAACACGTTTCTCCACTCTAACGGGCTAGCTCCTAAGTTCAAATATTTAAAGATAATTTAAAAACCTAACTCCAGCCACGGTCTCTATCCAACACCTAATAGCTCATAAATTTGAAAATCCAAGAAATGCATGATTGGAGATGCTCTTAACTATGCTCCCAACTTTGTACATGAGAGACACCTAGTGCTCTAGGTATGTCATCACATACGTTCGATCGACATCTTAATAGTTTTATATTACTTTAATGTAGGGTTCACTTTTCTTACAGAGTTTTTGTCAATAATATAATCCGTAAATGCGATATAAATAATAATTTTCTCTTAACTTCAAGATAAATTGTAGAAAGAAGTAGTCAAGCTTAGAATTATCTTTTGGGTTCCAATAAATTTACAAAAAGGGCAAGCAATTAAGATCGATCTTGCATAGGATGCCATTTCAACAATATATGTCCTCAGTTGATTTTTGAGCTCGAAGCAATAAGATGTAGTTTTCCACATGGTTTTTCAATAGACTGCTAGCTTGTCATGAGGTTTCTCCATCATGGGCTCTGAGTCTAACCAGCCAAATTGTCTGCGAGTTTCGGTTTGTTTTTTTTTCTTTCAAGAAGACATTTATACGAATCAAAGACTTAAAAAATAATAATAATGAGAGAGTCTCCGATCAGTTTCAGTAAATGAAATTTCTTTTTTGGTTGTGGGGTATTATGTCTAACACAACTCATCAAAAAAAGACAGAACGGGTCTCAAATAATTTTGAACACAGCATGTGACAATTGCATGGTCCCAAATATATGTCCTGGAATTCAGAAATAAATTAAATTATTTATTTTTTGTGGGACTCCCATATCCATAGACATCAGCTTATTACACGATTTTACTCATGTAAAGGGACTTATTTTGGTGTAATAAATGAGGTTCATTTTATGTAGAATATGTAGTTTTATCATCTCTCATCCATTCCCATTGCAACTGTCTAACTGTTATCAAATAAATAGAGTCAACCCAACATTTTGATTAAAGACTAAATAGTATGCGGTTAATCAAATAACTACCTTCTCCAACTGGCGAGTTACTTGGTGCCTTAATCAGGGGTTTGAAGCCCATTGAAAACACTTTGTGGCTAGGGGCAAGCCGAACTTCAAGTGAAAATTAATCTCACCTTTCGAGTGTGAGGACACCTCATAATATTTACCCAAAAAAAAAAAATAACTAAACGGTTTGCTAATTTGGTTGATATTTTGCATGAATGAATCTTGAAATATTGCAGAACGAGAAGGAGAAAGAGAAAGTATCGCATTCCAAGAAAAAAAAAAGTTACTTTTGAATGCGATAGTGATAACTTTTTAGTAATACAAATATGATTATAATCCGCCAAATTCCACAGGTGAATATTGTTAAGCAAAGGTGTGAAAGGACTGGGGATGGTGCCCATTCTGAAAAGATTAGCATGTTTTCAAATCCTATGCTACGATAGGTAACTACTAAGCTTGATCAAAGTGCTCCCTATAGCTAAAAGGACATAGCCACTCCTGTCTTGTCACCACCTGTGCATCTTGATTCTCCACAGAACAATCAAAGTCCTTCTATTCCCCACCTTTTATTCTCCTCATCATGTTTTTTTGGCAGTGCTAGCACTGTCATTTCCAAATGTAAGCATGTTTAAGATCCTCATAGTTACATATTATCCTTCAGTTATTTGTATGTAGTTATTGGCATTTCGCAACTAATTTTTGGTCAAAGTATAATGTAATACCTTATTGCACGTTTGTGTTTGTAATTAGATTTCCAATTAAAATTAACGTGGCGCGTCAGTATAGAGTTGTATTATGAGGATAACAAATAATACACAATTTAAAGCGATTACGAAAAACAAATTCACGCTTGATTTATTGAAAACTCTCATAAAAAATGTGTGAAATTAATCAATGTGTACATGTAGCACCTTGTTTGTGAGAACCCGACCAAAAATCTATTTCAAGCTGTTGATTAAAGTGGCATGCTGTACGATTTGGACTGAAGAATCAGAAAATGTTACGGGAGTTGGACATCTCTCAGTCTAAAGATTCATTTGTGTGAGTGAAGTGAGCTTTGGGGTTGGAATTGGAGGAGAAAGCAAAGGTGCATGCACATTTCTTAAGATTCATTTGGCGTATCTTTCTTGTTCTTCCTTTTAAATCCCACGATGGTAGGTGAGAAGTATCACCACATATCTGTATTTTGTGCCACCATCGAAAGGGCCAAAATTTCACTCACTTTTTTTATCAAACTGGCCCGCCGTAGTAGGGTTTGCCTATTTGGCTCCAATGTGCTGGACATTAAAGATGAGATAGAGAGATCACCACAGGTCAAATTCATGTATAACGAATATATCTCCATTATTATGTGAAAATGTTTTTCAAAATGATTTCTCAACGTTGGATTTGACACTGAAATGATTTCTCAGCGTTGTATGTTTATGTCTAAGATATTTCCATTCCATTCCATCTAAAATATGAAATTCATTGGAGTTAAGTAGTTACGTGCATACATAACGTTGGACGTAACGAAGAATGAACATAGAAACGATCTCCAAAATTTGAGTCTGACACTGGAAGATTTTCTAAGATTTGATACTGAATTGAAATTGGCCCTGTACCTAAATATAAAACCATAAGGCCTCGTTTGGTTCATGGGAAAGGAGGTTTGGGGATGAGAAATCAATTATTTTCCCATGTTTGGTAAGCCCAACATGGAAAATGGTTGCCTGACATATGGGAAAGTAAAGGAGAAAGTGAAGTCATCCTCACAACTCGGGTTTTGTTTTGTTTTCCCTCCTTATGGAAAAGTTTGGGAAAATGAGCCAACATTAAATGCACATTTTTCATGATCATTTTGTCCCCATTAACAACTTGAAATTACAATATATAATTAAATGCATTCTTTTTTTATTTGATGTAATATGGGTATAATTGGAAAATTATACCAACTTTGTTTTCCATTCATACCCAAAACAAATATGGAAAATGAAATAAAGTGATATCTTCCTATTACTTTCTTAGCATCACCAAACATGGAAAATAAATTTTCTATTTTCCATTCATTGGAAAATAACATGGGCAGTAATTTTCCCTCAAATTCGTTCCGTAAACCAAACGAGGCTAATTGTTTTGTTAGGTTTGTACTAATAATTGCGACAGAGATAGAGAGTGATCTTTGGTAGTCCCCATTCGTTTACTAGCAGCACCAATATTCGAGCCTTTTGCAAGGTGGGAAACTAATTTATCATCACATGACACAGTAACAGTGTAATAGGGTGAAGGGCAGATTGGGAAATTAAAGAAAGAGAGAAAGTTTAAAGTCTCTGAAACAGACACGTCATACATTTATTATTTATAAAAAAAGGGTAGGGTTGGGGAACGTGGGGGCAAAGAGTACTAGAGGGAAAGGGACGGAGGGGCGTGGTAGCATTCACATATAAGTTAGAAGAAGCCAGGTTCCATGCAGCTTCCTCTTTTTGTTTTTATGCTCGTCAATTATCATCAATTTTATATTAATTAGGGTGATGATGATTGATGAGGCATTTACTTACCTTGGACACATTCTCAAATTCTAACCCATTCATATCATCAAATCTATAAATGATCTACTACGTAACGAAAAGGATACTGCTTGATTCTTTATATATTTCAGGTTGTGATTTGTCTGTATAGAGAAATGAAACTCTTCTTCTCCAGCTTTCCTTTGCATTCTTATGGGGTGATTTGTTTGATTATCAAAAAGAGATCAAGCCATAATAATATAAATAAAACTCTCACAAAGGAGATATGAAAAACTCTTATAAAAGAGAGGTGAAAACTACACAGATCTCAAAGAATTTCTGTAACTTATTACAAATATAAAGAAACCGCAAAAAGGATAGTGGTGGAGATCCAAATGCGAAACGCATGTGGAGATCTGATGCCGAGACACAACTGCCTGTGATGGTTATATGAAAATCATAATAAAAAGAAGACAAATAGGGGAAACTATTTGTTTATGAGAGCAAGTCCACCGCATGCTCTTTTGCCAGGGCAACAGGCCCCCCAGCAGGAAATGGACCTCCAGCGCAGGAAAAGCAGCCCGAGCAAGCCCTGGGTCCCACCAGCCCGGGCAAGCCCAAGGGCAGATCTTGACTGGGCTTCAGTCAAAGGCGCTGACGTCATGCTGACGTCAGCGAAGCAAATCAATTTTTTTTTTGGGTTAAAAAAATACCAAAAAATTCTGAATTTTTTCTCTATAAATACCTATCAATTTCATTCACTTTCCACACCAATTTTCATATAAACTCTTCTCCTTCCGTATGTATGAAGAATTGTTGTATTGTTTCCCTTTTATTCAATAAAGAAAGCATTAAATAATATGAATATTTATTATAAATATTTGCAAATGAAAACAAAGTTTAATTAAAAACAAACGTTATTTTATTGCAAACAACACACAAAACAAAGGCAAATGAATAGTATTTGCCCTTGCCCTAGCCTTTTGGGGTGGAACCAAAAAAGGCAGGCGCCACTATTCACGTGAATAGTGGCGGCCCTTGCCTTAGCCCTTTGGGGTGGACTTGCTCTTAAGGTTGCGAGTTTGAGACAAAAGGCTTCGGATCTTCTGCATCCCGCTCCGTTTCTGTCGTCTAGCAAATAAAACTGTCCCACACATTTTTCTTTTGTCTATTTATCAATGCTTTGTTGCTTAATGTACCGCAATGATATTACGTGTATATTCTCTATACCAACGTTCAAGCACCACATCGATCACAATTCTGATAATAATATTTTAGTTTAGAGAGAAAAATAATCGCTTGGCGCAGTTTAATTGCGTCAACACTTGTGAATGTCATACTGTAACGTGATGTTATTAATTTACGTGTTAAAATATAATTTTAATAAATAAATACACGTGCTATAACGTGAGTGAATTAACTATTTACCTTTACCTTTAGTATATTAGACATAGTCGATGTCTGAAAAAGTAATCGAGTTGCCCTTGCAAATAACAAAATCTTGTCGCTTTTTGATATTTTCAGGTACGAGTTTGTTAACTTATCAGACATTCTCAAGTGAGGTTTGTTCTTGGGTACCCTTTGTTCTTGGATAAGACAAGGCCACGTATACGGTACAAGCTAATTTTTTTAAACTTTACAATTAACATTCTTTTAATAGACCTACCGGCCCCTTGTTTACCATACGAGAAAAACTTACATATTTCATGTTTTATTTCTTTTTAATTATTTGTCTAGAGAGATGGTAGAATGCATATGAAATATGGAGGGATTATATAAATTAATTTAGAACTTTTTCAATAAAATACAACAGATAATTTAAAGTTATAAACTAATGAATAATTATTATGTGATATTAAAATATGAAAGCTTTAGAAAAAATAAATATTAGTACTAATCTTCGGACCTCCCATCTCATTCCACATAAACTAGCCTAGCCTAGCCTAATTTATTTTTGGTTCCGCCCTTAATCATGTGGTATAGAACTTGAGTGAATTATTGATACTATACATCCAAAGAGTTCATTTATTGTTTAGGGATTCTATTGAATTAGATAACTCACTAAATTTAAGGCATATTAAAAGAATAAATGAATAAATTTTGTACAACTTGAAGGTAGAAAATGCGGTAGGATATCAATACCTTAGAATTTATATTATTCCTTCTAATTCCTTAAAATAAAAAAACATCGTTCATATTATGTACTCATATTATAACACGAGTGAACTGATTATACCAAATTAAGTGCCGCATGCAAAGGTATGAGACGGTGGTGCATTTAGGCATGTGAATGTGTTGTAATATATGATAAACAGTTCAACCACACTCACCAATCAACAGGTCCAGTCCAGAGAAGTTTCCTTCTCTGGTATGCTTCTTCCCTGGTGTGATATACCAAGTAGCTATAAGCTAGCAAATGAAGACACTGACTTGCCACTAGAGTACCCATAACTACGAAAGAAGGACGACGTCACATATATTGGCTATGTAGGTTAAGGGTACCCTACGAGGAGAGACAAGAATTCTGATGCTTCTGAAATGAATGTGGTCCAATTTAAGGACCTGGTTGTTTGGTGTATATAATTAAATTTGGCCTCTTATATATCAATGTCCATGTCCTTCCAATATATAATTTCAGTTGAGAGATTTATTTGGAGGACACTCTTGTAGACCTCACCACGCATTGTATTAACTACTACAAAAATCGAAAATAGACGACGGTAATCCACCGTCGTGTATTTGGTTTTTCAACCGTCGTGAAATCGAGCGACATCTTTTGATGCATAAAACCACGACGGTAAATCTCCATCGTCTATTATTTCTAAAGACGACGCTTTTACTCAAAACCGTCGTCTATTATATGTAAATAAACGACGCTTTTACTCAAAATGGTCGTCTATTATGAAGTAAAGACGACCCTTTTTATATAAAAACCGTCGTCTATTATATGTAAAAACGATTCTTTTTATAAAAAAAACCGTTGTCTTTACATATAATAGACGACGTTTTTTTTATAAAAAGGGTCGTCTATTATGAAGTAAAGACGACCCTTTTTATATGAAAATGGTCGTCTATTATGAAGTAAAAACGACCCTTTTCATATAAAAAGGGTAATCTATTATATGTAAAGATGACGATTTTTTTATAAAAAGGGTTGTCTATTATTAAGTAAAGAACTATGTTTTATTATATCCAAAGACGTCGGTTTTGTTAAAAAGCCATCATCTATTAAATGTGAAGACGACGATTTCTTGAAATATTGTCGTCTATTAACTCTAAGACAACGATTTTCTAGTAAAACCGTTGTTGATTGTATATAAAAAGACGTTATGGTGTTAAAAGAGGTCATTGATAATATATACAGATGACGGTTTTTCCAATAAAACCATCGTTTTATTATCTTTAGTTTTTTGAAGAGTCAATAGTTATTACATAGTCAACCAATCTTTATTTTATTACATACATACTTCATACCTATAATTAGAAATAACGGAGCTCACAAATTCTACTAATTTGATTTTAACTTCATCAATTTATTCTTGGGTTGACTTAGCTCTGCCTTCTTGCACATTTTCCAAGTTGTTGGTGTCGGAAAAGGAAAGACCCACGAAAGAGACCCCAATACTCTTAAACATAAACTTGTTTAGCAGTAACCTTAGCAAAAAGATCTATGCAGCTCTAGAATGACATCAGAACACAATTGACATAATTGGCAAAGTACCTGTTCTTGTGGTGGCACCATAACCTGTTCTTGTGGTGGCACCATAACAAATGAAAAATCAGAGATTCAGAAAATTAACAATGAAATTCCAAAATAATTAAAGTAAACAACAAAAACAAAAAGTATTTTGGACCTGATGATGTTGTCGGTCAAAAAACAAACGGATCTAGTGAGGGATGAGTATGTTTTGCCTCATCTTCTTCGTTAGCTTCTTCTTGATTACGAAGGCCTTGTGGGACGGCTGTGCATATTTATAAAAAACCCAAATGAGAAACTCACTTAAATCCCACGAAATTAGCACAATACATGAACAAACATATATATATATATATATATATATATCGATTTCCATAAGTCTTTCTAGATCGAGTCGCTGAGTTTGATGAGCGAGTTGAGTGCCTGAGAGCGAGATCTTCTTTGAAGAAAGTGAAGGTCGAGATCTTTCAAATCAAACCTTTCAACCAGCTTTGATTCTCAAATCCAGAACCTCCCTCTACATCTTATGGATCTGTGAAGACCTCAATCTCTCAACCCCTTCATTGATATCGATTTTTTGATGATTTTGTAGAGAGTTTCATGAGGGTGTTTTAGAGAGTGCAGGAGGGTTTCAAGGAGGGAGAGATAAGGTTTTCAGAGACGGGGGAAAATCTGAAAATTTGTCGAGCGCGAATTCACTTAAGTAGCCTTTTTTTAGCGTGTTTTAAAAGACAACGTTTGTTAATGAGAGATAAGGTTTTCAAAGACAGGTGAAAATTTGAAAATTTGTCGAGCGCGAATTCACTTAAGCGGCCATCTTTTAGCATGTTTTAAAAGACGACGCTTTTAAAAAAAAACCGTCATCTTAACATATAATAGACGACCCTTTTCATATAAAAAGGGTCGTCTTTACTTCATAATAGACGACTATTTTCATATAAAAAGGGTCGTCTTTACATATAATAGACGACCCTTTTTATATAAAAAGGGTCGTCTTTACTTTATAATAGACGACCATTTTCATATAAAAAGGGTCGTCTTTACTTCATAATAGACGACCATTTTTAAAAAAAACCGTCATATTTACTTCACAATAGACGACCATTTTTTTAAAAAAGCGTGATCTTTACTTCATAATAGACGACCTTTTTTTAAAAAAAAACCGTCATCTTTACTTCACAATAGACGACCCTTTTTTATTTATACTTTCATTAAATACAACATAAGATTTTGTGGTATCCACTAGTGTAAATATTTTAAATTGAAGATCAAATTGAGTCATTGTATTCATATAGGGTCAAGGAGTGTAGCTGTAAAAAATCATCAAAATCGGAGTTAAAATAACCGTTAAATCTTGATTTTTCATTTATAACCGTCAAAATGTTTTGTCCCGTTACTTGATCTCTGATTTATTTATTTATTTTCCGATTTTTGGCGTATATGATCTCGATGTGTAAACAAACAAGTTTGACAGTTGGATCGTTGAAATTAGTTTCATAGAATGCGTATGCCATCAAAACAATATATTCACTAACAATTAAGAGTTTATTTATACTTTTATTAAATATAACATAAGATTTTGTGGTATCCACTAGTGTAAATATTTTAAATTGACGATCGAATTGGTTCATTGTATTCATATAGGGTCAAAGAGTGTAGCTGTAAAAAATCATAAAAATCAGAGTTGAAATAACCGTTAAATCGTGATTTTTCGTTTATAACCGTCAAAAAGTTTTGTCCTTTTACTTAATCTCTGAATGTTTATTTTTTCCGATTTTTGGCGTATATGATCTCGAAGTGTAAACAAACAAATTTGACAGTTGGATCGTTGAAACTAGTTTCGTAGAATGCGTATGCCATCAAAACAATATATTCACTAACAATCAAGAGTTTATTATACTTTTATTAAATATAACATAAGATTTTGTGGTATCCACTAGTGTAAATATTTTAAATTGACGATCGAATGCAGTCATTGTATTCATATAGGGTCAAGCAGTGTAGCTGTAAAAAATCATCAAAATTAGAGTTGAAATAACCGTTAAATCTTGAATTTTCGTTTATAACCGTCGAAATTTTTTGTACTATTACTTAATCTCTGAATGTTTATTTTTTCCGATTTTTGGCGTATATGATCTCGAAGTGTAAACAAACAAATTTGACGGTTGGATCGTTGAAACTAGTTTCGTAGAATGCGTATATCATCAAAACAATATATTCACTAACAATCAAGAGTTTATTTATACTTTTATTAAATATAACATAAGATTTTGTGGTATCCATTAGTGTAAATATTTTTAAATTGACGATCGAATGCAGTCATTGTATTCATATAGGGTCAAGCAGTGTAGCTGTAAAAAATCATCAAAATCAGAGTTGAAATAACCGTTAAATCGTGATTTTTCGTTTATAACCGTCGAAAAGTTTTGTCCTATTACTTAATCTCTGAATGTTTATTTTTTCCGACTTTTGGCGTATATGATCTCGAAGTGTAAACAAACAAATTTGACGGTTGGATCGTTGAAACTAGTTTCCTAGAATGCGTATGCCATCAAAACAATATATTCACTAACAATCAAGAGTTTATTTATACTTTTATTAAATATAACATAAGATTTTGTGGTATCCACTAGTGTAAATATTTTAAATTGACGATCGAATGCAGTCATTGTATTCATATAGGGTCAAGGAGTCTAGCTGTAAAAAATCATCAAAATTAGAGTTGAAATAACCGTTAAATCTTGAATTTTCGTTTATAACCGTCGAAAAGTTTTGTCCTATTACTTAATCTCTGAATGTTTATTTTTTCCGATTTTTGGCGTATATGATCTCGAAGTGCAAACAAACAAATTTGACGGTTGGATTGTTGAAATTAGTTTCGTAGAATGCGTATGCCATCAAAACAATATATTCACTAACAATTAAGAGTTTATTTATACTTTTATTAAATATAACATAAGATTTTGTGGTATCCACTAGTGCAAATATTTTAAATTGACGATCGAATGCAGTCATTGTATTCATATAGGGTCAAGGAGTGTAGCTGTAAAAAATCATCAAAATCAGAGTTGAAATAACCGTTAAATCTTGAATTTTCGTTTATAACCGTCAAAATGTTTTGTCCCGTTACTTGATCTCTGATTTATTTATTTTTTCCGATTTTTGGCGTATATGATCTCGAAGTGTAAACAAACAAGTTTGACGGTTGGATCGTTGAAACTAGTTTCGTAGAATGCGTATGCCATCAAAACAATATATTCACTAACAATTAAGAGTTTATTTATACTTTCATTAAATATAACATAAGATTTTGTGGTATCCACTAGTGTAAATATTTTAAATTGACGATCGAATGCAATCATTGTATTCATATAGGGTCAAGGAGTGTTTCTGTAAAAAATCATCAAAATCAGAGTTGAAATAACCGTTAAATCTTGATTTTTTGTTTATAACCGTCGAAATGTTTTGTCCCGTTACTTGAACTCTGATTTATTTATTTATTTTTCTATTTTTGGCATATATGATCTCGAAGTGTAAACAAACAAATTTGACGGTTGAATCGTTGAAACTAGTTTCATTATATAAATGCGTATGCCATCAAAACAATATATTCACTAACAATTAAGAGTTTATTTATACTTTCATTAAATATAACATAAGATTTTGTGGTATCCACTAGTGTAAATATTTTAAATTGACGATTGAATGCAGTCATTGTATTCATATAGGGTCAAGGAGTGTAGCTGTAAAAAATTATCAAAAAAGGAGTTGAAATAACCGTTAAATCTTGTTTTTTAAAAAACCGTCATCTTTACTTCACAATAGACGACTTTTTTAAAAAAACCGTCATCTTTACTTCATAATAGACGACCATTTTTTTAAAAAAAACCGTCATCTTTACTTCATAATAGACGACCCTTTTTCAAAAAAACCATCATCTTTACTTCATAATAGACGACCCTTTTTATAAAAAAACCGTCGTCTTTACATATAATAGACAACCCTTTTTATATGAAAACCGTCGTCTTTAAATATAATAGACGACCTTTTTTATAAAAAACCGTCGTCTTTAAATATAATAGACGACCCTTTTTATATAAAAAGGGTCGTCTATTATATAAAAATGGTCGTCTATTATATGTAAAGACGACGATTTTTTTTATAAAAAGGGTCGTCTATTATATTTAAAGACGACAGTTTTCATATAAAAATGGTCGTCTTTACTTCATAATAAACGACCCTTTTCATATAAAAAATGGTCGTCTTTACTTAATAATAGACGACCCGTTTTATAAAAAAATCGTCATCTTTACTTATAATAGACGCAGTTCTTTCAAAACAACCATGTCTTTACCAAAAAAAGGACACTTGATTTTTAAAAGACGACGCTTGTCATACTTGCTGTCGTTGTTTTTTGGTCAGATTTTAACTATGAAGAAAAGCCTTTTAATAAGATGATGCTTTTTTTATTTGTGTGGGTCGTTATAAAAAATTCTCAACAGTATCTCCATTTTTTAGTTGTTTAAGTTACTTATTCACGACGGTTTTTTATTACCGTCGTCTTTTTAAAAACAACGACGGTTTTTTGTTCTACCGTCGTCTTTTTCTGGTCGTCTTTTGCTCTTTTTGTAGTAGTGATTTCAACTGTATTAATGTCTGGACCCAGCTAGGGACGTACCCACTAACATGCTAACCTGGGCTAAAGCCTAGGCAACTTTATTTTATTTTATTTTAAAGATTAAATTAGTACTCTAACCTAGGTCATCCAAATAAAATATTATTAACTAAAAGAATAGGCAATGCTGATAATATTGATAATGAATCAATAATTAAGGATTTTAATGCTGTGAAGACTTGAAGGGTGCAACTTATATAATTATTATTTGAGGGGTAAGGCTCATTATGTTCCCCAATGTATTTTTTTGTTATCAATGAAATTTACTCATACCGTTGAGTTTCCAATAGGCTTGTACGTATGGTAAATTTAGCCCGCATCATTTTGAAATCCTGAGTCCATCCCTAAACCTAGCAGTATGTACCCTTTACAAAATTACGTTCATAAATGTAACTTTTTGCTGTGCATGCAACCCATCCATGTCTAATATGTAATGCTTTCATTGACACACAAAAAAGTGAACCAAACTTTGGCAAAACGTGACACTAAAGAACTCACGCGATGCATAGGTAATTGGGCAAATTCGTTTTTTAAGGATCAATTTGACTAAATCGGTAACACATCACTAAGTTAGTAGAAAACTTGTATGAAATAGGAAACAACACTATTTTGTTATCCCTAACCAATTATAGATTTTCACGTAAAAAAGTTCTCATGCGTGGCATGCTGTGATTGGCAGAAACAAAAACAACACAAGCCCAAGCTAAGAAAAATCATAAAAAACAATTTCGTGACTAAAACAGAGGAAAAAAATTCAGTGTCAACATGATAAAATCAAACAATAGAGGAATAAGCAAAGACAATAAATAAACCACTTTCAATTAGTATTTGTGGTATAGAAAACACAAACACCAAACCACCTACCTCAAATAACGTCACAACATCACCACAATCATCCACATAGAAGGGAGAACACATAAACGGCCCACAAAGGCAAAAAGAAAAAAATCAATTGCCCAATATAGAACGACTAGCCACACACATAAAAACAAAAAGGCCCAAACCACCAGAACACCTAACCGTGAACAAAAAAAGGCCAACTCCACACAAGGAAAAAGCAACAACAAAACAAAGCTGCCAAAGGACATTAAAAGGAACCCTCCAATAATCAAGAGAAATCAAAGACAAAGCAATATTAAGCAGATTATCTTGGTTATTTATTCATTTTTAAAGGAATCTACAGGAGGAGGAAGCCCAATAAAATCCTTAAGACGTAATTCAGTTGGGAAAGGAAAAAAACTGATTTGAAATTTGATGATGTGTAATGTGTTAAGTATTTAGATTGTTTGAGTGATCTAAATTTAACGAAATGCGGGTAAATGCAGAACTAAATGCAGAGGCTCTGGATCCTTACACGGATCCTAGGATTCAAACCCAGAATCTTTCCTGAAAGACCTTTCCTGGGTTAAGTATACATTAGATTTTCAATTACAGAGCGTTTATCGTTATCTAGTCATATGGAACATAATTAACAAAATCCGGGACATTCATGTTAGTATCGCATAATAAACACAAACTTAATTGAAAAGAGACCACTTAGCTTACCCGAAAACGAAATGAAAGAATATAAAATCCCACATGCTACTTTGAATGCGTTTTGGCTGTATCAGGCCTCATCTGCACTTGATATGAACTTGTTTGGTAGCATTCAAATGCAGCTTCCTGCTAAATCTTCTACATATCTAGAGCGTTGTCTTGTATTCCGTACTACATCTAGAACATATAAGAGAACAAAGTTTAGGAATATATTATTGATTCACACTACGTTTTTCTTAATAAAAATATTATTCTTCAAAAATAACAAACATAAAATAATTTCAATACTACGAAAATTTGCCCACCATATACGCATGCCTGTTCAGTTTTGTTTGAAAGAATAATATATGCTGTTTGGAAACATCAATGAAACACTATTACATTAATTTTTGGGCATTTTATTCTTTTTCTTAGTTTATGCATTTAGTTTCATGTCATAAGATATTATTATGCATTTAATTTTATAAATAAATTGGGTATAAAAATTAAAAATGACAGAATACAAGGGTTTCATATCATAAGATATTATTATGAAATGCTCTATCACATCACTGAGTAATGGACCAACCTTGTTATTAATTTTATATTTTAATAGTTTTTTTTAAACTTTCAAAATGAAATATTATTACATTAATTTGTGGACGTTATATTTTTTTCTTTAATTTATGCATTTAGTTTCATACCATAAGAATATGATATTATTATGCATTTAATTGTTAATGAATTAGGTAGAAAAACTAAAAAATTTAGAATATAAGGGCCCAACCAGGATCGAACCGGTGACCTCTTGATCTGCAGTCAAATGCTCTACCACTGAGCTATGGACCCATCTTGTTAAGAATTTTATATTTTAATAGCCTTTTCTATTTCATTTGGCGATCAAAATAGTCATCATACCTCATTATTTATTACATTAAAAAAAAAAGAGGAGAAGGGGTTCTCCTTTAGTAAAAAAGAAGAAAAGGAGAAATGAATAATGATTATTATTATTATTATTTTGAGTATAAGCGATAGTCTAAACTATAGGAGATGAAGATTTCTCACACATACACACAACTATGATGCCATGAAGATTCGAACCTTAGATCTATGATCTGCAAGCGAAGACCCTTTTATATTGGGATAGACCCGTTGGCTTATAATAATTATTTTAGAATGCAAAAAATTCTCATTAAAAAACTAGAAACCCTCACACATGCTAATGCATGTGAGAAGGTAGTTGAAGGCAAAGATGGTCATTGGACACCAATAATAGCAAGGCTTATTTACACCAATGTCTCTTAAAACTACGGTCAAATCTCACATTGCCCCCCGAAACTCAAAGTGGCCCACTTACCCCGCTTGACTGTATTTTGGTGGCCCAATTTGCCCCGGACGTCAACTTCGTCCCAAGTTCTGTTAGTTTTGATGACATGGCATGGGCATAATTGGAATTTCATCCACGTGCCCTTGTTTCTTAGCAAACGGCTGGCTGATGTGGCGAAGTGGTCTCGGCCCAAGCCCTAACCCTTCCTCTCCCACATTTGCTTGCGCATTTCATACCAAATTGCTATTAATTCCCGCCATTGATGTTCAATAAAAGGGTATGTGAAGCCTTTTTTTTTTATCTTCAGATTTATTTGTTCCTCCTCATTCCTTCATAGCTCAACCCCTCTTACTCCTTCCTTTTTGCAACTGAAATCTGAAGATGAGAGCTGGACCTCCACGAAACTAATGATGATGATGATTATTATTATTTAGTATAAGCGATAGTCTAAACTACATGAGATGATGATTTCTCACACGCACACAACTATGATGCCGTAGGGATTCGAACCTAGACCTCTGGCCTGCAATTCCTGGTGGAGCCAGGATTTTATGTGTTTTGGGGGGGGGGGGAAATATATTAGGGTTTATGGTTGATTCCTTTCCCCGTATTAAGCTTATCAATGGCAATCATATGTGCAATTTCAGCAGCTTGAGCATTTTTCAATTCATCTGTACGCTTGCATGAAGCACCAAAAATATTGACAATACAAGTCAATTTAGTGAAAAAGTGGTGAACATGAATAACTTCTCTTGATGATGCAACTATAGCCAATTGTAATCGATGTGCTAAATAATAAACATAGTAAGTATACGGACAATCATTTAGAATCAAAGCTTGTAAAAAAATAAGTAAATAACCGGTTATCTTTGATTTCCTATTTTCTTAAAGATACTTGTAAAAAAAATATTTGATTGGCTGTTTCTTTTAATTTTTATTAATTATGTTGGTGGGATCCAAGAGTTACTTAGCCATTTTGCTAAGGAATTAGCCTTTTAGTTGGAGGGGGAACGTAAATCCCTCATTCTCTTTATTGTGAGGGGGCCGAAAGTATTATTTTAATATATATATTATCCTAAGTTGTGCATTGCAAAGCCCAGTATATATAGCTTTTCAATTTGGGAGGGCCAAGGCCCCTGCAAGCCTAAGCATACCTCTGCCACTGTTTGTAACCCCATTAACTCATAATGATTATTTTAGAGTGCAAACAGCTCTCATTAAAAAACTAGAAACTGCGTATCTTGTTACCAGAATAGCAAATGCGTATCTTGTTACTTATTCTCCATCATGGCCAAAGCTCCAACTTAAGGTGTATTGGTTCTAGAGCAAGTGCCCATTTGTTAATCTCAGTATCCAATGACCATTCTTACTTGCATTACTTGCTCGAGGAGAAAGAAAGAAGAGGGAGAGTAGTAAGAAAATTGTGGAGATGTTATTAAAATGAATTCGAAATACTTGATTATTCTGATTATATTTGTTTTTCTTCTTATAATGAGGATAAAACTAATAAAATAAAGATTGAAAAAGTCTTTTACCTTAAATAACAATGCAGATGAAGTAGAAAGTTTTACAATTTTGAGAATAAATCTTGTTACCTCAACAACAAGGGGTTTGTAGCTCAAGTGGTTAAGAGCAGTTACCCTTACACTCGAGGTCCTAGGTTAAGAGCAGTTACTCATATAGAAGCGATGATAATATATATTTGTCATGAGTTCAATACCTAGTTGTGGCTATACGGCGTAACTTCATTATAAGTGTACTCAATTGTAAACATATTTATGAAATTAATATCCTACAAAACAAATTGGTCGTTTATTTTATTTTTTTAAAAACTCACTACAGAATAGGAAACAAAATAATAAATCATTCTCTAAAAAACAAAATCATAAATCATGGGTTACGCTTGACATTCTTGGTCCTTGCCCCTAGGCTTGACCCAACCCAAAAACCAATACCCCAGCCCAATATGTAAGAGCAAAAGTCGGCCGCAATTTCAATAGTACCGAAATACTGTTTTTCTTTTTATTTTTCTTTTTCTTCTCGATACATGACGGTTGACCGACGAAAAAAAAAATGCAAAAAAAAAGAAAACACCTTGCCAACGTACCTTTGTCCTCCACTCTCGTCTTTCAAAATTCCCCGCCACCGTCCCCTTTTTCCATCGCCGAGCTTCGCTGAATCAGCTTTTGCATTCCCACTCACTGTCACATTTTACAAAACTTGAACACAGGTAATCATCTCTCACTCTCTGTAGACTGTTTGTTTTCCGAGAAAAAGCAGGAAAATGAAAGGAATTCAAGTGAAAAAAATCTCGGTGTTTGGCGACAGGATTCGTTCGTTCGCTTACTTTAGTATATTGATTTTTGTTTCCATTTGTTTTTTTACACAATTTTTATTCTGACTTTTCTTCCTCTTTTAGTCTTTCTGATTTTGTGCTGATAAACCCTGTTTTAGGGTTTTTGTATTTTGCTTTTTACTTAGTTAACCTGATCATTTTGAATTTTCTTTTTCTATATTGGAAATTGCATGATGGTTACAATTTTCATTCATTTTGATACTTTTAGCAAATGCGTTCCTTGAAATTGATATTTCAAAAATTTCCTTTCCATTGCCTTTTTTTCTTCTTTTTATTTTGGATTTTGATTTGAATTTGGGTGGTGGAAATAATCACATTGGAAAAATACTAATTGTGATCGGGTCATTGCAAGATTATTGTTTGTTTTATTAGCAATAACAGTTCTGTGGTTTGCACATGTTGTAGGTTTAAATAGTTGCAACTATCAGTATGAGTGACTTATCAAGGTAACCTTTCTCTTTTTATCTTTGCACCTAGTAATATGTTTTCTTTGGAGGGGACTTTTGTTGAACACACCAAGTAGGTATTCTATAAAAGCCATTTCTAAGATTAGTCACATACCATATTATTATGTTTACTATGAGATGCACTAGTTTGAATGTGGCGGTGGGACATACTCCCGTTGGTAGTCACACCTCCCCTCTGAAGAAGAATCCCAAGTTTAAATTCCCCATCCCCAAATGTCGTAATTGATATAAAAAACCATAAAATAGGGGACTTTTCATTGTCAGACCTTTCATATTTGCTCAAAAAAAGGTTTTTTCTGTTCTTATGTATAGTGCAATAATTTTCAGGGAGGATTTTAGTAATACGCTTCGAATACTTGTTGCTACGGATTGCCATCTGGGCTATATGGAGAAGGATGAAATACGGCGGCATGATTCTTTCCAGGCATTTGATGAGATATGCTCAATAGCGGAACAAAAGAATGTAATAGCTAAGTTTTCCTTCTAGCTGTATTTGTAGTATCACGCTTTGCAATAGCGCTTTGCCAGTGTGCATTGTTTCCCTTTCTTTAATTCCTTTCAATTTTGTGTCCACATTTGGACAAATACTGTACTGCAAAGCTCTATTCCTTATACTTTCTGTGAACCAATATATTTACAAACACATTTCAAATTTATCTACTATCAGGTGGATTTTGTGCTTCTCGGTGGTGATTTGTTCCATGAGAATAAGCCCTCAAGGTCAACTCTAGTTAAGGCCATTGAGATTCTTCGCCGTCATTGCATGAGTGATCAGCCAGTGCAGTTCCAAGTTGTTAGCGACCAGACTGTAAATTTTGCAAATACGTAATGACTCAAATGCACCTTGGTTTTTAGCTGGATTTTTTTTAATTGTAAATGATATGTCTAAGTTGACCTTTGGTTCCCGAACCCTATATATGCTATGAGTTGTGCAATAGGAACAAAACGTCCCTGCACAATTGAATTTAGGACTAAAAACTTCTATCTTTTTACTATAATGTGTTTTTGCATTTATGTTTGTATCAGAAACCTCCCCCGTTTGTATAAATCTTAGAGATATATTATAATACGGAAATGCACCCTTCAGCTTATAACAGCATGTTTGTTCTAACAGATTTGGCCATGTAAATTATGAAGATCCTCACTTCAATGTTGGCTTGCCAGTGTTTAGTATTCATGGAAATCATGATGATCCTGCTGGAGTGGTATGTGTTCTTTCTGGTAAAATTGTGTGTGTATTTGCCTTTTACTTCCTTTTCTTTTGTGTGTTTTATATTATCAATGTCTTCTGATGAGAAATAGTATTAGAGCCATGGTTGTAAGATTATGTTGGCAATTTTTATTTTTATTATTTTATCCTATATAGTTCACTGGTCAAGTTTGTTGGTTGTAATAGGTGGGGTTTCCATGGGATTCAAATTATAAGTCTCATCAGCTTTCTTTTTTAAAATAAAAAAACTTATAAGCCTAGTCAGAAAATTTAAACTTACTGTTTCTTGATATATAAACTCATAGTCAGAGAGAGAGAGAGTTGGGCTGCCAATTATCTCCATCTAGAAGAATAGAGTTATTTTGGAAACAACATTTTTGTTATTCCCAGAAAAATAGCAAGGAGCCCCTCTTTGGTACACTCATGCATATATTGAAATGTGTTTGCTATAGTTGTTCTTAGTACATGCATTTGTATTTCTTAATGCTGTGACTTTTGACAGGATAATCTCTCCGCTGTTGATATTCTCTCAGCTTGCAATCTTGTAAACTATTTTGGGAAAATGGTTCTTGGGGGTTCTGGTGTTGGTCAGATCACTGTGTATCCTATCCTTATGAGGAAGGTTAGTTTAAGATATGATAAATAGCAGGCTTGAGAGTGTTTTAGGTCTTTATGTTGCATGGATCATAATTCCATCTGAATTGCAGGGTGCAACAGCTGTGGCTCTCTATGGTCTTGGGAACATCAGAGATGAGAGACTCAATAGAATGTTTCAGGTATTTTATGTTGAGCATTTGCTTTCTGCTGTTTGCTTGCAGGCTTCAAGTGCAATCACATATATGTTAGGTATATTATTCATATTTCAGACACCACATGCTGTACAATGGATGAGACCTGAATCTCAAGAAGGGTTGCAAGTGTCAGACTGGTTCAACATTCTGGTGCTTCATCAGAACAGGTTTGTCTAGAGAGAGAGAGAGAGAGAGAGAGAGAGAGAGAGAGAGAGAGAGAGAGAGATTTCGTTTTAAACCTTATGTTGTTAATCTTCCTAACTATGAAGTTACCTTATAATTCTCTCTGCAGAGTGAAGACAAACCCAAAAAATGCCATAAATGAGCACTTTTTACCACGTTTTCTGGACTTTGTGGTGTGGGGGCACGAACATGAATGCCTTGTGGACCCTCAGGTGCTAATGAATATTGCTTTTTCCCATATATGCAACATGCACATGTGTGTGCTTGTGCATACAAACTCGTGTGTCTGTGCGTGAGTGGTCTTTGTCTGGGTGCATATTTGGTTTCGTTGGGGAGGGTTCCTTACAGAACTGGACATGGATCTATTTTTGACAGGAAGTTCCAGGGATGGGATTTCACATTACACAACCTGGTTCTTCAGTTGCAACATCTCTGATTGATGGAGAATCAAAGCCAAAGCATGTGCTACTTTTAGAAATTAAGGTTGCCCATAAGTCAATGCTAGATGTATTTTTCCAGAAATCAGCATCTTTTCATCCCTTTTATTTCCAAACTGAGTTGGATACTGATAGAGTTTTATGCAGGGGAATCAATATCGTCCAACCAAGATTCCTTTGACGTCAGTGAGGCCTTTTGAGTACACAGAGGTGTTTTAGTGTTTATCTCTTCATCTACATTATATTGAAGGATAACTAAGTTTATTTTAAAGACTAATAACTAAGTTTATTGAATACAGATTGTATTGAAGGACGAACCTGAAATTGGTCCTAATGATCAAAATTCAATTCTTGAACACTTAGACAAAGTGGTAAGTTCAATTGGCCAGTAATATTGGACTGTTTTGCTTTCCTTTGCCTTCCTATTTTCCCTGTGTTATATCCCCTGCTGCATATGCTATATATATTAATAATACAGCTTTGAATTTCTATAGGTCCACTCTCTGATAGAGAAATGTAGAAAAAATGTTGTTAGCCAATCACGGCTCCAACTTCCATTAGTCCGCATAAAGGTAATATTTCCATTTTAAACTTAAGACGGATGGTGATCTTCATATCTGCATCCCCGTATCTCTCTTAGTTTTCTTCCTGTCCCTTGTCTTGCCTTCGAATTTACAAATTATTTGCATGCATATGGATCTTTTTTTAAAATAATTTTTTTCATGTGTCCTTGACCCCCTTCCAGAGTGACCATTTAACTTTTCTCATTCATTTGGCAGGTAGACTATTCTGGGTTTATGACAATAAATCCTCAAAGATTTGGACAGAAGTATGTGGGGAAGGTACTTCACTCCACTAATCCTAGATCAGTAATCTAGTGCTGATTTTTATGAGTATCACATTTGAAAAATAAATTACTGTTATTCTAATGACTTTAAGGTTGCAAACCCACAAGACATTCTTATATTTTCAAAGGCTTCAACAAAGGGCCGGAGCGAAGGTACTCACCACACTAGTAGATTTTGCCTTGGTTGATTTTTTTACTTTATACCATCTTTTCAATTCCATCAATTGATTTTCTTCATATTAACTTGATTGGTCGATTATGTAACACAATCCCAATAGTTAAATCTTTGTTTTGTCAACAGTCTAAAGTCTTTCGCTTACTAATGCTACAGTTTTGTTATGTTATATCTCAAAGCAAAGTGATGGTAATAAAATTTGATAGAACTGTAAAGAATTCTGTCCATGTTAGACAAGTTCCATTCATATCCTGTACTCTTATTTGTACCTGATGCTAAAATTTTTGCTTAAATTACTTACTTTCTACCTTACGAATCTTGTTGGTTGGTCCATTACTTTATTTGCTCAGGACAACTCTTCAAAATTGTTTAAATTGGTGAAAATCTTTTGTATGGTTTTTAATTTGTGTCTAAAGGGACGAAGGGGGTGGGATGGTGGTCGTTTCAAGCCTCTAAGTCGAAAAGGTGCTCAAAGTCATTGTTTCCATGCGCTCTGCCCTTTTCTTTTTATAAAACTGTGATTCTATAGATGAGACTGCTGCTACTGTGAGTTTGTACTTGTAAGGCATCATCCAAGTACTGTTTGACGAACGTTTCTTGTATGGTTTTTAATTTGTTTTCAAAGGGAAGAAGGGGGTGGGATGGTGGTTGTTTCAAGCCTTTAAGTCGAAAAGGTGCTCAAAGTCATTGTTTCCATGCGCTCTGCTCTTTTCTTTTTTAAACTGTGATTCTATAGACGAGGCTGCTGCTACTGCGAGTTTGTACATGTAAGGCATCATCTAAGTACTGTTTGATGAACGCCTAGGTTGAATATTCAGGGAATTGGATTCCATCTTACTCAGCTTTTTTCTGACTGGTGCAAATGAAGAATCTCATCCATATAAAAGAACTAGTGTAAAGACGCCTCTCTTCCCCCCATGGAAGAAAGTTTACATTATTAACATATTGAATAGATTTAATATTTAAATTGAAACTTAATATGATTTTGAACAGAATTTCACATTATAGATATCAGGTGGGAGGCTATCTATTTTTGTTTTTCCCCAAGTAATGTTATAATTCTGAAGAAAAGTTCAGTCAACTAAAAGAGATGGAGAAACGGGTAAGTTATTAGCATTAGACTTAAATGATGATGATCAGCAGCCAATGATAGAATCATTCGGAGCAATAAAATTTTCTGGTACCCGAACGTGTGGGCACCAGAGCACTCCAATTGGAGTTGGACCTTGCTATGTACTTTGTGGTTGAATTTCAATGTTTTGATTATTTTTTTGGGGTTGCTATGATTCTGGTGTTCGTATCACTTCGATAGTAGAATCTTTTACTTAGGGATTTCCTTACTATCAGAATTTTGCTGCTGATGTCCATTAAATGTTTAGCATTCATATATTTGACAGATTCGATTACGTAATTCTGATCTTTGTATTGTAGCTAAAATTGATGATTCTGAACTGCTTCGCCCAGAAGAATTAAATCAGCAAAACATAGAGGCTTTAGTTGCCGAAAACAATCTGGTATGAGCCGTCGTCTTCCTTCTTTCCTTTTCACTGCATGTATTCCCGTATATCATGCCATGTTGTACATCTCACCCGGTGGAACACTAGATTGTTTATATACATAATAGAGTTTGTTAGTTTCTTGCAAATAAACATTTCCACAAGTTGCTCAGAAACATACACTTTAACTGACTTCTGGCAAAACATTTTCAGTGAAAAACAGAATGTGATTTGCAAATAGCAACCACCAAATTCTAAGGCATTGTTGCAAGTTTCATAAGCATGGCTCCTTTCTCTTTTTTGCTTGCATAAGCAAGGATTTAGTAATTCCCAAATATGATTTCCGTTTTGGATTACTGGTAATATGGAAGTCATGTAACAAATATTGAAAATGATAATGGAATTACTTATAGCATGTACATTTTATTTTAAGGTTAAAAGTTTAAACCCTCATGGTGATATTTAATCATGCAGAAAATGGAGATCCTTCCTGTCAATGATTTGGATGTTGCATTACATAATTTTGTTAGTAAGGATGACAAGATGGCTTTCTATTCTTGCCTGAAATACAATCTTGAAGAAACTTCGAGTAAGTACATTTTAAACCTAGTTTGTGTAGATCGAGTGATCATTTCCTTTTGTTTTCAAATGATTACTTCCTGCTATGTTTAAAATGTCATATATTTATTTTCTTTTGGATTTTTCTAATGATAATTCACTTTTATAATTCTACAGAACAAAATTTCTAAGGATCCAGACACTGTGACATTTAAAGAGCAAGATTTGGTCCTTAAAGTTGGAGAGTGCTTGCAGGCAAGAATAACTACTTTTTATATATTTTTCTATCATCAAGTTAGTGGTAAAGAAATACCGGTTCTAGTCAGAGTTTCATGGACAATTATGTTGGGTCCTTAGGGATTGTCATTGGGGTTGAAATGAGGCAGTTAGTTCCAAAATGCGTAGTTAGTCTCTTGAGACCTCTTACACTAACGTCATTTAGGTCTATGGCTTTAGTTGTTAGATGTGGGAAAAACATATATACGTGATTCAAAAGGTTGGGAATTTATTGGTAATAAAAGGAACTATTTTCAATATAAAAGAAAATAAACATAAAAGTCTGGGAATTTGGGGTTTCTAGGTTCGGTAAAAGAAGGAGTTTATAGACGAGAAGACAAACAATACATTCTTCTCTCAACCTGTTGTGGCCTAAGCATCACAAGGGCAATTAAGGAGGGGTTACTTCCAATTGACATTGACCATAATTTATATTATATCGTTTACATGTGCAGGAACGTGTCAAGGAAAGGTCTGCACACTCTAAGAATAATTCTCCATTCACCTCAACTGCTCCATCTGGGGAGGTAATTCTGATTTTAGTCTGCTTCTGTGAATCACATCAGTTATCCCATGTGGCTTCCATTTTAGAATCTTTTGGGTTCATACATGTGCCGAATATCTACATTTTAAGCTTCCGTTCTTCATGTAGGATTTCAGAAGTACAAATGCTGCAGGAACTGCAAGTGCAGTTTCCTTCAGTGATGATGAAGATACAACACAGATGACGGGCTTAAAATCCACTTCTAGAGGCCGCAAGGGCCCATCCAAGCCGTCTTCTTCAGAAGTTGGCAAAGGTAAAACTTCTACAAGAGGAAGGGGAAGGGGTAGGGGTAGGGGATCCAGTAACTTGAAGCAGACGACTCTCGATGCATCTCTTGGATTCCGGCAGTCTCAGAGGTTTTTCTTTGACCCAAGTTTGAGGAAATGTTTAATCAATTGAGAGGCCCCTTCATTTTAAAATGTAAATTATAAATAAAATTCAGAGTTATTTACACTAACACCCCCTAAGGTTTTTCGTGTTTTCACATACTCCCTGAGGTCCTAGAAATTACACAAACACCCCCTTAGGTTTCAAAATGGTTTCACATTAGTCCATAAATTCAAAAAAACCTAAAAATTGATGTAAAAGGACTTCTGCAAATACTAAAATACCCTTCATGGTGTTAGAATATTAATTCCTACTCATTATTACAATAAAAATAAAAATAAAGAAAAAAATCCTACAAATCAGATGCATCATACACATCCCACACCAAGAAAAAAAATGCTTCATCTCCTCCAGATCTTCTAAATCTCTTAGAAGATGCAGAGATAAATGAGATGGAGGCGTCCTCTTTTTATTTTTATAATAAAATTAAAAAATATTCTAATACCATGAAGGGTATTTAGTATTTGCAGAAGTCCTTTTACATCCATTTTTAGGTGTTTTTTGTTTTAAATTTTTTTTACAATTTTTTAATTTAAGGAGTTATGTGAAACCATTTTTGAAACCTGAGGGGGTGTTTATGTAATTTATAGGACCTCAGGGTGTTATGTGAAAACACAAAAAACCTCAGGGGGTGTTAGTGTAAATAACTCACAAAATTCATAAGCTTTATAGGTGTAAGCAAGAAACATATGTAGGAACAAATTAGCAGTAAAATCTGATCCTCCCACCTTTCTCTGTCTTGTCTCTGTCTCTGTCTGCGTGTGTGAGTTGTGGTATGTGTAATTATTCTCACTGGTTTTCTACATTAATGTCTAGCACAAAAAGCAAGTAGAAAACAAAAAGAAGCAGTTGAGATGAAAAAGAACTAATATCAAATCCCGAGAACACACCTAATGCCCTCTTCTTACTAAGAAATCAACTCTGGTTGAAGACTTGAGTTAGAGTAGTATTCTAAGTAGTTAACTGCATGCAGTAGAAGTCTGCTAATATGTTGAGACATTCATGTTCCCACGTAGTCAAGTGTCTTACCTAATATAGTTACTGCAGATCTGCATCAGTTGCTGCAACTGCTGCTGTCCGAAGTATTGCCGATGATGGGGATGATGTGGATTCTCCTTCAAGTGAAGAGTCAGGGAAATTTGGAAATGATGAGGTGGATAACAGTTCGGTATGGATTACCTTCCTGCTCAACTGGATTTTGCCATTAAATCTGTGCTAGCTAAAGAAAAGTTGAACATGCTGTTCTTTTCTATGTTATACTGCCAATTTACTGTGGAACAGTCTCTTTCATATGATGTTTTCCAAGTCCAGCAGCACCCTACCCCCTTTTTCTTGAATCAGCCATTATATATTTTTGCACGTACACGTTCCATCAACAGAATCAATGTGGTTTATAATATTCTTTTGATAAGACAATGTTGTTTCTATTGTTGAAGGAAAATGATGAAAGTCTTAAGAGTAGAGGACGGAAAAGGGCTGCTCCAAGGGGGAGAGGTAGAGGCTCTACACAACCCTCTAAGCGTGGAAAGAAATCCGATAACTCTGCAATTAACCGAATGTTTATGAACAAAGATGATGAAGATGACGATGATGAGGATCTGACAAAGAGATTTAATAAACCTGTGCCTCGGGTTGTTCTTTCTTTCTTCTATTTATTTACCTGTATTGTTAAAAATCATTGTGAAATATACTACTGCCAGTTTGGGTAGTTCAGAACAATTCTAGTTTTTATTCTTGTGAGATTTGTAACTGGTCCTGAATTTTTCCTTCTTCCTGTTTTGTAGGTCACAAGAAACTATGGCAATCTAAGAAGGTAAAAATCAGTTAAGCTAACCCGTTGCTTTGACGAGGTAGGCCAACTTGGTGTCCTGGTCTCCACCTCATGTAGCTCCATTCTGGTGCTTAATGACATACACAAAGTCATAGCAGCTAAATAGTACAGAGCTTGGACGAAGACAATCCTTTAATTGAAGCTTATGCGTGAAGTCTACGGTCAAGCAGTTTGACCATGTTCCTAGCGGTGAGGTGCAGTTGTAGAATGTAATTTGATTGTTGGAAGAGTGGATGCCCACTTGTGTTGATCTTGTGACTCTACTAATTGGGTTTGAGTGATACATGATGTGAGGCAGCTTAAAATTTTTTGGGGTATTGAACTTACCATAATATTTTTCAGCTGGTTTCCGAAATTAGGGTTCTTAAGTAAGTTCTGATGGAAATCGTTTAATTGCTAAATTTGTTTATCAGTCAATACTCTTTCAATAATACCCTTGTGGTTAGCGCCACTCCCAAAAACAAAAAAAAAATCACAACGGGAGCAAAAATATGGAACGCCTCAAAGCTGTGCACATAAGAAAACCAATAACGGCAATCAGAAGAAATTTCGTAGAAATACTGAAGGATTCTCCCAGTGAGAGAAATTGTGTACAAAGTTTAATTCCATAAGAACCAAAACGTACAGCCAAAATCTTGAAAAATAAGTCGGGGCAAAACTTTGTTTCACTCTATGTTTCCTCCAGTGTTAGAAATGATGTTAGGTTTAACACTATACATACAGGTCCGTTAGGCTGCACTGGTCTCTCATCTGAAATGGGGCCTCTTGGGAACGTCCTTCACGCTTACAAAAGGGCTCTGACCACTGAATTTTTCCTGCTCAAAAGAAGTTCAACAACATAAGATTTTAAGTGAAAATGTCTTAAAATTAGTACAGAATCCCCTAACAGAATTATGAACCTGCAATTCATCAGCAATACACAGAGATAACTAAAGGGACATCATATTGTGATTATGGAACATAAATATAATTAGAGAAATCTACTGCCCAAGACATGAAGCTCAATCTATATTGTAGCACATACAAAAGTCCACGTTGGGAAGGAGTTGGACCTTCAAAACCTGGCTTTGGAATCTCTAAGGTATTGGAAAGAGATTGTATAGTATCAAGTACCCATCAGTTCTAAAACTTGTTTTGCTGTTTTGCCACTTTCAAGTTGGGAAGAAAGGTGGGATATAAATAGTTTTCTCAATCTTCTCAAAAGCTACAATATCTATCCTTCAATCCCATTAAAAGGAAATAAAATGGAGACCCCAAACACTAACTGCCTACAACACCACTTCAACCTCCACTAGAAATAGTTCTACGCTAGACAAGGTTAGCCCTAATGAAATGTATAGTTTCAGCTGTAGAAACAACGATAAATTTCCAAAATCCCTCCACTCTGACACAACACTTACTGTCAGAAACACTGCCTCATCTGACATACCACTTAACATCTTCATTGGCCAATTAAAGGACATGAAAGAATAATCTTTTCAACTCTTATTTTTAGTAGAAATTGTCTTAAGGAAAGAGAGTTTCGATGAGATATGTTTCCCTATATTAGTGCATTATCATCCTGTTAGGCTACTCATCATCTGAATTCTCTCAGCAGTTCAACACCTTTCTATATGCTACTTACTGTCAAATCAAGGTTGACAAATCAATTACTTGCCATACTAGCTTATCTCCTTGGAGAGCTGAAAATTGACTTATTTTTTGAACACTGAAAGTCAAAAGAGTTGCTTTTACTCTGGTGGCTATATGTACAGAGAAAGATGAAACTTTTTTTCCTTTTCGACAAAGGAAAAAAGATAACAAGGAACCAATCAATTGACTATTAACTTACATGTACCTTTCCAGCCAGTCCTGTTCTGTCATTCCTCTGCAGAATGCTCTCTTTAGTCCCTTTCGGACTCCAAACCATGGTTACAGCAGCAATGTCTTTGCTATTGCCTTTCTGACTCCCAACAATCCTCCTTTTCACATTCTCTTTTCCAGAGGCAGCCAATCTATTAGATCTAGCAACTACTGCTTTCTCCTTAGATTTTACAGTAGTAGTAATTGACTTCTTGTCATGAACTCCAACTGGCTCCAAAGGTTTCCTTCTGAAAGTTTGATATTGAACCTACACAATCAGTATGATTCATGTTAATATTAATCTTGTGGTCCATCACTACATATTATGAAGCAAGATCAAAATCAGTAGGAATTACAAATAAATTGCAACTGAACCATAAGCAAATATAGGGGCCCTAAAAATGCTCTTCTGAAGCTTTTTTTTTTTTCGGGGGGTGGGGTGGGTGGGAGAGGGGAGGAGATTGGGTTTAATAACATCACTCAGTTTAGAAAACTAGATGACCCCTTTTTTTCTGCCAGTATCTAGATTACACAAATTTGAACGCCAGTATTAATAAGAAAACCTTGAACAGCAGTTAATTTCAGCAGTCAAAGTCAAAATATGAGTAACCAACAATCAGTTAAGGATCACCCTTGAATAACCTTGCAGCCAAACAAAACCAAGAGAGTAGCTTTGATGAGGATATTTTGAACACCCACAACCAAATTGAGACATGTGCTAAAACACCAAGAACAAAAAGCAACAAGATCTGATTGCAAGGGAGAATGAATTTCTTGTGAGGACCATGATTGGAAAGACAGAAAGAATAAAATCTTTTTGACAATTAGTGAAGATGTCGAAGACAATAATGCATAAACCAAGCTTATGACAGTAAAAGATGATGACAAATGACAATGAAACCAACAAGAGAAACAATGAACCCAAAAAAGAAAAAAGAAACCCTCTAGAGAACAAAATGAAAAGATGTGGTGAAGCCATTAAACGGATCTCTTTAAGAAGACCACATCTCAGAACTGATGCTTTGATAGCATGCTGAGAAAATAGGGAGAGAATGAGATACATTAATCTCAGCCCTAGAAGAGTTTAGATAGATTGAAGTCCTGGACTTAATGGGAAACTGAACAACAACCTAATCAATAAGTTTAGGAAACTAGATCACACACCTATTAACTAAATATTCTAATAGACCTAGAAGCTAAGCTACAATATACTTCTATGCTCCAACATGTATAGTAAGGTTATTTAAACTAGTCTCTTACACAAGTGGGAACCTATTTCAGATATCTGTACGTCATCTTTAGGTGAACCATGGCTTAGAATTTTTCAACTTAAGAAAACACGAAAATCTTCGCTGTCTGTGTTTCAGATTAGTACATCTCACACCTTCGGTTTTGCAGCTTCCAGGTGGACTGGCTTTGCAACATTAGGTGCCATTCTGTACTTTGTAGTCCCTCGATCAATCTTATGAGTTGTCTTGGATACTTTAGAAGATTTTATTCTGTTATTGGATGCATGAGTCATTCTTGCCACATTTCTGCTATCTGGGGTTCTTTCTTTGTACTGTATTGACATAGATGCTGAGGTCCTGCCATCATTACAAGGATTTGAAGATGATCCCACACTAGACTTGCTGGATGAAGATTTACGGCCTCTTGATTGCCTTCTATCACCATTAATCTCCACTCTGGATGCTGGCCTTGTAACACCGCTTTTCCTCAGACGAGCCTTTATGACTGACAATAGCCCATTTGCTTGACTCAACGCCTGATTTGATTTCTCCATAAACTTCTGTTGTTTCTGCTGGCCACTCTCAGATGTAATGGTGCTTGTTGTACTGCTTTCATCTGCCCTGTTTGTCATAGAACTCAGAGTACATGTTGGATCCTCACAAGAAGATATTGGCTTAGAGCAATTGGGTATGGGATTTCCAAAGAAACTGTTTTTACAAACTGAACTTGATTTGGAACTCGATGTTCCTTTCAAATGTATAAAGCTTGATTTGGGTTTCATCTCATCACTGCACCCTGAATTCCCGCAGGAAGATGTCCCACTCAGAACTTTTTCCGGGTTCCGCTTATCTAAAGAAAAATCCTGGTGGTCCCCTATCCATTTCTTGTTTACAAAGTCTTTGCCTCTTGACTTAGAGACAGAAGAGGGAAGTTTTGGTGAAGGTGGTCCCTCTAAGTCATAGTTTAAGGCCATACTATCCTCACCAGAATTGGAAAATGCAGCCTTCAACTGGCGAGAAGAGCATTGGTGGAACCTAATAATTCATCAAATTACTATAACTCAGCATCCGTATTCAAAGACATGAATTCCAAAGCCAAAATAGAGAAGACCACATAATCAAAGGGGCAAAGGATACTTACAGGTGGCTTCTGTAAAACCACTCATCATCACTGCAACATATTCAAAAAAGAAGAATTAAAATTGGCATGGCATACATAATTTATAAATTATAAGATCCTGGAAACCATTTCTTTCGTTAAAAAAGAAAAAAAAAGCGTGGGCTCAGTATACTAGAACCTACATATGTTGGCTGTTTGAGTTGGATTCTAATGTAAGATCCACCCACATAGGAGCTTCAATTTCTTCCTGTATCAATCAGAAAAAAGAAGAAGTAAATATCAAGTAAACTCGAGGCCCAGAAAAATTGCAAGAAATTGAAGAGATTGCAAGTTAATCTTGATTCTTGACATAATAATGGGGTTTTATAAAGATTTAAAACGCTAAATCCTTTTCTATTCCCACATTTGTAAACAGAGAACCAGAACGAAATCAATTCCGAATTGACAGCCGAGCATAGATGCAGAAAGAAAACTATGAATAGCTAAATCAAAGCAAGCATAATCAGAAGATGCACCTTCAGAGTTGATTAAGATAAGTTGCTGGCAAAATACAGAATAAGAAATAGATATAGAAGGGTAAACATGAACACTAATAAAGAATGCAAAATCCAATATGAAAACTTGGAAATAAATAAGTAAATACTAAAGCCCAAAAAAATCCAAAAATTCAAAATCCCAGAAAATGAAAACAATGGTAAACTCAAATGAACCCAGAAATAACACTAAAGATACCATATTCATATTCAAGAACCCCAAGAAGAGGACCAACATTTCAAACAAAAACCAGATTACTAAATTCAATAAATCCAATATCATTTGGGAAGAAAAATTAAACAAAGACAAATAAAACCTAAGCTTACAAACACAAGAACCCAAATTCCTAAACCAGAAAAACCATTAATACCAACAGAGAAGAAGAGAACAAGTTCAAGAAAGATGAAATCTTTACCAGAAAAGCCCAGTGATCATTGCTTTTCTTCAAAACCATATTCTTTGTCATCTTCAACGTCCTTGTGTCACGCTAAGAAAGCTCCAAATGGCTCAGACGAATGGGCTTTTATCATCAATCCTCCATCTTCTTCTATTTGGCTATTTGGGAAGGAACTGTAGGACGTTTCAGCTTTCACGGCTGCGAACCCAACGACGTCGTTTCTGGATGGACGGCTGAGATTAATCAACAGAGCCCGGGATGGGAAATGTTATGTGTTGTTCTGAATGGAGATGGCGAGCTCAATCCTTTTGACCGTTGGCGTGATTCAAATTTGATCCAGAAAAAAAAAAAAAAAAAAAAAAAATCATTTTCTTGTTATTATCGAATGGTCAAATTTGTGTCTGAAAGGCAAGTCTCAAAATCACACGTTTGTTTGTTAGAGAGTTGGGATGGAAAATTAAGAAAAACTATTGGCCTTTCTCATACTGTCCACTTCTAATTATCATATTATTTGCTGTTACTTTGTTAAAAAAGTTGCTTATGTTGTGTTTGAAAAAAAATTAGCTGTAAAGTAAAGCACCTCCATATTTGGTAAATAATTTTTAAAAAGTGCTCTTAGTATAAAAAGCAGTGTCAAAACTGTTTTGATAAATTTTAATATAAAACTGTTGCAAATGTGAATAATGATTAACATAGACATGATGTTGAAAGTGTTATTCACTAATCATGTGGTTATAATGACGGTGGTGATGAAAGAGATGAAGGTGAAGGTGATGGTGAAAGAGGTGGTGGTAGAGGTGGTTTATAAAAGGTGGTCTCAATATTGACACCGAAACAGAACTTTTTACCTACCAAAGGTTCGGAACAATACGTAATGCATTATGTACGTATGCTTTGTTTGGAGGACCGGCTTTGAGCAGGACCCGCCCCGAATCTCCTCGGAAACCGAGACGGATCCCGTCTAAAATCCGGCATCCACAGAATGCCGGGCCCACTTACTAATAACCGAGACTTTCTACCAAAATTTTGGCAGAGTCTCCCCTGTAAACAAGATATATCCCAAAAATTTCAACCTGTTAAAACACAGTTATTTTACATCCCAACAACCAGCATGCATCACACAAAGTAAAGTGTTTACAAACCATGGCCTCCGGCCTCAAAATACCAATTTCTAACTGGGCAATAACAGAGCATCTAACAGAATTCAAAGAAAATACAAGTGGGAAGGAAGTTTAACGATTTTACATAGCACAGAGGCCCTGAGAAGGCTCAAGTGCTGAAGCTCGTGAAAACAGGAGCACAAAACACGGTACTGCGGCTCGTTCCAGTCAACTCCGGCGTGGGCGCAAAACAGAAAATTGTAAGTGGACAAAACAAAGTTAGTTCAATTTAAACCAAAGTAATATAACCCCACCGTTAGAAAACCATGCATGAAATCAATACATTAAAAACCCTCATATTCATACATATACAGTTTGCTCAAACCGAGCAAAATCCGAAATTCAGTGAAACTTGCAAATCAACCCATCCATCTCTTCCATTATAAATCTCAAATCAAACTCTCAAAACCCGTGCCCATTGGCACGACGAGCGGGGAAGTATCCTCACTCAAAAACAAGAACAAGGGAATAACTATATAATATAAGAGATATTATATATATATATATGACACACCTAATTGTACCGGGGAAACAATCCAACAGGGGATTGTTGACTAGCTCACAATTATCAGCCCTCAAACGGACTATGTGGCTAGGGACAAGCCGTCCAACTGGGGGACTAGCTCTCAGCCAGCACGTACGGACGAAGAATCAAGACCCGTACGCCCTAAAAGTCCGTACGCGCGCAGACTACCCAATTAAGGGTCTACAGTGACACCCCGTTAAGGTATGCCCCGGGTTCCAGACATTTCCAAGTATCCCAATTTCCATAATCACAATCCAATTTCAGGGGAGGTACACAGGGTAGTGCTTATAGCACTCCATCCTGACATTCTAAACTCATACTTTTCTTCATCTCACAACACCCCAAAGTACCTCACACAATCTCAACAAGCCAACACTTTCCCAAAATATAATTATATACCTCAAGATACTTATATGTCAAAACCCATATAAATTGCAAATAACTTTATAACACAACATATCCAACATATGAATAATTGAATACAAAAGGATGGGTTTACATAAAATCATTTAAATCTCCATGCATATAAATTTCATTATAAAACCATGCTATTATTTGAAAACAAAGTCCACTCACAAGTAGTCCCAAGCCGCGTGACCCCGAGAGGGTCCTGCCTCCTGAAGGCGGAGTTGGATTACCTATTTCAAAATAGAAATACGATATTAAAATCCAACTCTTCAAAATAAGACTTTAAAAATAAAATCCTAATTTTTTTTTTCCGGGTTTCTAGTACGCACGAGGAATGAGACACTCCTAGGGTCCACCTAAGAGTTTCAAACGCTGGAAAAGTCTTGGAAGACACTCGGTAATCCGGACGGTCAAAACTCACGATCGAACGGTTATCGTAAAACATAAACTTTAAATAATTGAATCGGAACATCCGGGGCTCCGATTCACTATCCGCGAATTCCTATGCGATCCTAGGAATACCAAGAACAACATACGTGAAATTGGGTTTGATCTAACGGTCCAAACACATCAAACCCGAAAATCACAGATTATGTAAAATTCGTTCGAGGCCCAAACGATATCCAAATTGAGATCCGTAAACTCCTACGCGCTCGTGACAACATAAAGATCATTCTAGGATACAATGTGGCCTCTACCGGACCGCCCACGCGCCGCCCCACGCGCCGCCGCGCGTGGGTGGCTTGATCAAAATTCCGGCGGCCGGAAAAACTTAGTATTTTGGCGCCAAACTCCTAACCTAGGTAATACACCTAATTTGGAACCACTTTTCTTCTTGGGTGAAGGCCAAAAAATGGCCGGAAGTGGCCCGAAATGCCAACTGAAAATCGGATGAAGCTAAAATTCGAAATTTCACATGTAAATTCTCAAAATTTCAGGAAACCCAACCAACAGGCAGCTAGAGCACGAAAAATAGATGAATTTTCATACCTCACTCGTCCAATTCGGTGGAGAAACGAAGGAGAACGGAGGTGTTGAAGTTTCTGAAAATTTCCGCGTCTGACGGCGGCTTCCGGCTGGAGATGGGCTGGGGTTGGAAGGCGAGGTCCGGCCGGTCCTTTTGGCTCCGGTCTCGTGCGCTGCCGTGGCCTGTGGCTTGAGTTACAGAGGGAGGAAGGGAGAGCGATGGAGTCAGGGAGAGAGAGAGAGACTCACGGGAGAGAGAGAGGGGAAATGAGAGAAAAAAGAAAATCTGAGTTTAATAAAATTCAAGTTTCACTTATTTACAGTTTTGCCACTACGGGTTTTTACCTCGTAACTTTTTCGTTACAAGTCCGAATCGAGTCCACTACGTGTCTACGGACTCGGCTCAGTGACGAGCTTCCTAAAAACACCACTCGTTGCTCCAAACTCTCTTCGGATAAAAATTGACCCTTTTTCCCTTACTCGAGTGAAAAATTAGAAATTAAATTAAATTAAATTAAATCAATTAATTTATGAACTTATTTTGGGTCGGGGTGTTACAGGCTTGCTTGACTATTCCAATTGGAGCTGTTGTGTGGTGCACTAATAAGGGTTGTGGACTAGAGTAGTCTAATGTAGGAGTGGGCATCAGGACTGAAAACGGAACACCAAACCAGACTGGATGAAAAAACTGAAAAAAAATCAGTTGACTAAAAAAGTCAACAAATCAGCACCAAACCGGACCAGACTGATTTCAATTTCGGTTTCACACACCACCAAACTGGACCGGTTGTGTATAATTGTTTTTTTACAAAATTATATTAACTTTAATGCTACATTTTTAATCTCATAACTAATATTTTCCCAAGCCCAACTTCAAAACATCTCTCTTTTTTAGGCCCAATATCTCTCTTTGTATGAAATTGGACCATTTGTTAATTTTCAATCCAAAAAATTAAATTTTAGTTTGAATTTGTATAAATAAATAAAAAATTTATATCCAAAACTAGATTAGAATCGGTTCAAATTGGACTAGCCGGTTTCAAAAAAAAAATCACTAAAATCAGACCGATTCTTCATGTAAAGTGTTGTTTGAAAACTGAAGCATAAGCAAAAGCATACCATGTCATAAAATCCTATGTGCCGTATCAAATACAAAATGATTCTCTACATGTCTTTAACATATGAATGCATTCTTCAACGTATAAAATACTATTATAATTAAATAGTATCACCGCGCGGCTATACGGAAGTTTTTTAAAATTTGTTTTAATAAATAGTATAACCGTGCGGCTATACTACGAATTGAACTCTCAAATTGATTTACTGTGAAATTTCTCTCTTTAATATTTGCTTTGGATATGTCAAAACTAGCAATATCTATAAAGTATAAACTAATGCCACTAGAAGGGTACTGTTTTTTTTAAAAAAATTTATTATTATTATTTTTAAAAATAAATAGTATAGCCGTGCAGCAATACTCCTTTTAAATATAATATACTTAAAGCGTATAACCGAGCGGCTATACTATTTTTTAATAATAAAAAACTGTAGTATCGCCGAGCGGCTATACGATTATAAAAAAATAGAAAAAAACAGTAGTGTGTCAAAATAAGTATAGCCACCTGGCTATACTATTAAAAAAACCAAAACGAACCTCCTAGCGTGTCAAAATAAGTATAGCCGCCCGGCTATACTATTTAATATAAAAAAAAATTAAGACAAAAGGACCCTCCTAGTTGCATTAGTTTATACTTTATAGATACTTATGCAGTAGTTGCATTAAGAAAAAAATTAAGAAAATCGGGGAAAAAAATTTAAAAGAAAAAAAGGATCCCAAGCATATATATATGAGTATAGCTGCTCGGCTATACTATTTTTTTAATAAAAAAAGAAAAAAATCGAGTATAGCCGCGTGGCTATACTCTTACTTGAAAACCAGTCTTATTCAATACTTAAATTTGGTCAAACGTAGTTTAAGCCGATCCACCAAAACGATGCCTTTTATGTTCGTATATACATATAACTTCAATTGAGTGATCTTTCAAATAAGCTTACCTTAAAATAGACATAAAAAAAATGAGAAATAAAAGTCAATGCACTAAGATTAGTACAAGTAAATATCCATACAAAATCTATAGTAGCAAACAAGATTTTTGAACCAGGATCTAAAGTCCCAATTTTTTTTTTTACTAATAGTATCAATAGCTATTCGAGCATCGTTCATTGTTGTTTCTTCTTCTTTGGCACAATTTTCTTTCATGTAGCACTCCACAACTGAGGGAATATGACCTCTTTTTTGCTCAAGCTACATATAACGACATATGATTGGTAAGGTTAAAAATGGTTATTCTATGAGTACATACACATAGTATAAGAGTACTGCTATTTTGTATCACATTCTACGAAAATATATGTGGATCATGACCATCTCTATTAGAGTATATGTACGTAGTTAATATTGTAATCAGTAAATATAGTACAAACAATATTGCTCGAAGCATAATACCATAACTGCATAATGCCCATAACTACATCTATATGAATAGACGCATGTGGGACCTCATGTCACCCATGAGTCTGCCAAGTACTAATAAAGCGTTGGGAGTTTCACTAAAATACCCAAAATGAGGGCTGAAATTATAAAAATACCCAATACCCAAAACACTTTATAAACATACCCAAAACCCATCATTACACACACTCAAAACCCATTTATAAACATTCCCAAAACCCATCATTACACACATACCCAAAACCCATTTTGGGTATGTTTCTATGTTTAAATAGTGCTTGAGTATTTTTATAAATACATGTCTAGGATTGGGTATTTGACTAAATATCTATAAAACGTTTAATCTTAGGTTCATTACAAATCCATTCGAAGGAGTCTCTTGTGACAATGTCTCCCATTCCAACAAGGGAAGTGGTTGCTAGCATGAAGTAGGATGTACCAAGCGCTATTGACAAATATTCGTCCATTGTTGGTGTGTACTTCTGGTATAGAGCCATTTGACTTCATTCAAGTAACTTCGAACTTGAAATTTCATCTGTGAAATCAAGACACAATCTTTATATGTAACTTAGTTTTTAATTCTATAGGTATGGAACACGAAAGAGAAAATGGGTATTTCTACCATACCTTCATAAATTGTATAGGTATGGAACACGAGTCAATTGTGAAACTCATGCAAGAGATACGTGACCAAGTTTATTCTCAAAGAGAAGATTTGCAGTGGATCCAGGCCCATGTAAAGAACTGTGTATCAACTAAGCCATTTACCTCTTAATAATATAAATACAACCAGATGCTCCCTCTACTAACTAATTTGGTAACTGCGATTGGATTGGACTTCGATGTAAAATCGGATTGCATTGGCTTACAATGGAAATTCCACTACAACTCCAATTACAAGTATATGCTAAAAAGTTAAACAAATTTTATTTCATTCATAGCATCAAGAGCAAACAGAAAAACCAAACTAATTAATTCAAATCATGGAAGACTGGCTCCTTATTTTACTACAGGACTTGGGTAAGGGATATTCTGATTCTACTATGATATTTCTAAACAAACACTGATTTGGGCATCTGCATGTTTTCTTGTAGGTACCCCCTTCTCTCTCATTTGTGGCAAGCGAAGTATGGTGATCGGCTTCTCAACATGGACATAAGATTACTTGTTGGAGGACCAGAATTTTATGCTCCAACAGAGGACAAGTTCAAATTCTAGGCCTATAGGGGCACAGGTTCTACAAACAGAGAAACTACAGAATCCTTGAGAAAAATTCCAGCATGAGTAAAGCCATCATCATGCTTGTATATAACTTCAACCACACGTGCAAGATTCAGAATTCGCAGTAACAGGGGCATGGGGATGGTGGTGTTCTGGATGCAGGCTTCGTTTATGTCCTTCCATGCATTATTCACTTGCTTGCTTAGTTCGATATTTGCTTCTTCTTCTGTGGCACCATATTCTTTCATGTAGCATTCCACAGCTGAGGCAACATGTGTTGATAATTAATGACTAACTCACTGCCCTTTTAAGATCTTGTTGTTGATGGACTTTAGACAAAGAACTCAATGATGGATGAGTCTTACACACACACACATAAATTAACCAAGAACAAATGACACAAGTGTTTATAGAGGTTCAGCAAATTGCCTACATCCTCTTTGGTGATCACCTTGAGAAATTTCACTAGTGAAGATAGGTTACAACTTTGGTTTACAAAAGGAAAACCCCCTTAGAACACTACCCTCACAATCTGTTTCTCTCACACCCTTGCTCAACACCTTGATACACTTAGAGAACTCACTTACTCTCCTCTTAGCTTTTTCTGAAACTCTCACCAGAAAACACTATCAACCTTCCAGCTTCTACCACTTACTATTATTCAACTTGCTTTCACCCTTGTGTTATCTTACTTCATTCCATTACCTACACAAGCCAATGGACAAGAGATAGGATATCTGATTGTCCTCCACGTTCCTTCCTTTAGTCACCACTTAGACTAAATGTCAGATCAAGTAGGTCAATAGAATCCCACTCAGCCACCTCCATTAAACCAGAAAATGGAGAGGAGATAATCCAAAATAAGATAACCAATTAGCCATGAGTGCTCTCCCAACTATCCAGCAGGTAGTCAACCCTATTTTACCTCAGAAGTGACCCACTAAGCCTCTGAAATCATGTGGAAAGCGATAGCCATCGAAAACACAGTTGAAAACACGTAAGGAAAACGTCACAGCACGACTGGAGCGCGGTCGAGCGACCGGTCGCCAGAGGTCTTTCCCTCCAACTTTGATTCTGCTTCTGGCGACCGGTCGCAAAAGTCCAGCGACCGGTCGCTCGTGCTTCTCCGACCGGTCGCAAAGAACTAGCGACCGGTCGCTCTTCAGCTTCTGCCTCCAGACTTTCAAATCTGCTTATGGCGACCGGTCGCCAATTCCTAGCGACCGGTCGCTTGAGGCAGACTCAAAAAATCCTCCTTTAGCGCCAAAACAGCCTTGTATCCTTTAGGTGAGCCATTTTTTTCCAACAATCTCCACCATGGCGAGCCTAATACTCCTTGTGGACATCATTGCCTTCTAGGACATCTGTAATGTCTTGAGAATCGTCCTGATAACTCTCAAGAACTCCACCTCAATCTTTAGCATGTAACAAGATTGAGCAAGCTCAAACAATGCTTGAACTTTGCTGTTGTGACTGGCTTTGTTAGGCAATTCTGAAGCGTTCTCATTCGTATGAACCTTCATTATTGTGATGTCTCCATCATTCACCCAATCCCTTATCCGGTGGTATCTCACATCAATGTGTTTGGACCTCCCATGGAACACTTGATTCTTCACTAAGCAAATAGCACTTTGACTGTCACTTAGAATCACCACCAAGTCTTGAGCTATCCCAAATTCATTTGCCAATCTCTTCAGCCATACCGCTTCTTTTGAAGCTTCCGTTAGTGCCATATACTCCGCTTCAGGAGTAGACAAGGCACTAACCGATTGCAACACTGCTCTCCAACTAATCGGTCCTCCACCACAAGTGAAGACATATCCTGTGGTGGATCTCCTCTTGTCTAAATCTCCTGCATAATCAGAGTCTACATACCCCGACACACATGCCTTTCCTTGTTGTCTTTCAAACAATATCCCAAGACTTTTGGTGCCCTTCAAGTACCTTAGAATCCATTTTGCTGCTGTCCAATGTTGCTTTCCAGGATTCGCCATATACCTTGACACCACACTTACGGCTTGGGCTAAGTCGGGGCGTGTGCAAACCATTGCATACATGAGACACCCTACCAAGCTTGCATATGGAACTTTACTCATTTCCTCCTTCTCCACATCCGTAGAAGGACTTTCTTTTGCACTTAACTTAAAATGCTCCGCCAAAGGAGTAGACACCGGCTTGCAATCCATCATATTGAACCTTTCAAGTACCTTGGAAATGTACTTGCTTTGTGACAGCCATAACTTGCCACTATTTCTGTCTCTCCTTATTTCCATTCCTAGGATCTTTTGTGCAGCACCAAGATCCTTCATGTCAAACTCCCTTCCAAGCAATGTCTTCAAATTCTGGATTTTTGAAATGTCTTTACATGCAATTAGCATGTCATCAACATAAAGAAGCAAAAGGATGAAGTTACCATCCTTGAATGCATGAGAGTAAACACAACAATCAGATTCACATCTTCTATACCCAATCTTCATCATGTAAGAATCAAAGCACTTGTTCCACTGTCTTGGAGATTGCTTCAGCCCATACAAAGACTTCTTCAACCTACAAACCAGATTTTCCTTCCCTGCTTCAATGAACCCTTGAGGTTGGCTCATGTAGATGTCTTCCTCCAATTCACCATGAAGGAAAGCAGTCTTCACATCCATTTGCTCCACCTCCATGTCCTCTTGTGCTACTATGGAGAGTAGTAGTCGTATAGAAGTATGTTTCACCACCGGAGAGAAGATTTCATCATAATCAACTCCCTCCTTTTGCAAGAATCCTTTTGCCACCAACCGAGCTTTGAATAAGGTGGCACCTTTCTCATGCATTTCTTCTTTCTTCCTAAACTCCCATTTGCAGCCAATAACCTTGCGACCTTTGGGTTTAGGAACTAACTCCCAAACTGAGTTTTGGTGTAGAGATTCCATCTCTTGCATCATAGCTTCCATCCAACTTTCCCGTTCCTTGTTCTCAACAGCTTCTTGGAACGTGGTTGGTTCTTCTTCACTAGCATTTAGGGCATAGTGAACTGCATCCATTTCCCATCCAAACCTTTGAGGTGGTTTGATGGTTCTCTTGGGCCTGGACCGAGCTATAGATGATGGTTCCACCTGTTCTTGAGCCTCTTCTTCTTCTTCATGAGTTTGTTGTTGATGCTGCCCAGCTTCTTCCTCTTCAATGTCAGACTCCACCTCCTCCTGAACGTCTTCAGTTGGCTGTTTCTGAGTAGTCTTTCTTGACACCTTCTTGAGTGGAACTTGAAAGGTTGTTTCTTCCTCAACAACATCCTCATTTGCCTCTGAATTCTTGACTTTGTTCATAGGTATGGTCTTCTCATCAAACACAACATTTCTGCTGAGTATCTTCTTATGGTTCACATGATCCCACAGCTTGTAGCCCTTCACACCACTCTCAAATCCAATGAATATGCATTCAAGAGACTTTGGCTTCAACTTAGATCTTTCATCACTAGGAATAAGTGCATATGCACTGCATCCAAACACCTTAAGATTTGAATAATCAATTGACTTATTAGACCATACCTCCTCTGCACACTTGAACTCAAGATTTCTTGAAGGCGATCGGTTAACCAAATAGGCAGCGTGGTTAACCGTTTCTGCCCAAAAAGATTCGGGCAGCCCCGCATGAATTCTCATACATCTCTCACGCTCCATGAGAGTTCGGTTCATCCTCTCCGCAGCTCCATTTTGTTGGGGTGTCTTCTTCACGGTAAAGTGCCTCTTAATGCCTTCACTTTTGCAAAACTCAAGGAACTTGCTGTCCTTATATTCACCACCATTGTCACTCTTTAGGATCTTGATCTTTCTTCCGGTTAGGTTCTCTACTTCCGCCTTCCACTCTTTGAATTTGGTGAAGACCTCAGATTTCTCCTTCATGAAGTAGACCCAAACCTTCCTTGAAAAATCATCCAAGAAAGTCACGAAATAGCGAGCTCCACCCTTCGATTTAACCGGTGATGGCCCCCATACATCCGTGTGAATATAATCAAGCACACCTGTGCTTCCTTCCTCTTTGTTTCGCTGCTTGAAAGCTATCTTTGATTGCTTTCCCATGGTACAAAATCTGCAGAACTCCAGCTTGCAACTTTGAACACCTTTCAACAACTTTCTGTTGTGTAGTTCCTGCATTCCCCTCTCACTCATGTGCCCTAGCCTCAAATGCCAAAGCTGAGTTTCATCTTCCGAGTCCTTGCTTGTAGATACAGCTGCTCCACCTGTGATTGTTGTACCACACAACCTATATAGACAATTAGGTTGAATCTCTCCCTTCATAACCACAAGTGAACCTTTTGAGATTATGAGTTTCCCTCCATATGCTTTGAATGAATAACCATTCTTGTCAAGAGTTCCAAGGGAAATGAGATTCTTACGCAACTTTGGAATGTGCCTCACCATTCCAAGCGTCCTAACAGCCCCATCATGCATCTTCACCTTGATTGTCCCGGTGCCTTTGACTCTACACATTGAGCCATCCCCCATCATCACTTCACTGCTATCTTCTTTCTCATACGTGTCAAACCACTCCTTGTTTGAGCACATATGATATGAGCATCCAGAATCCAAAATCCAATTGGAAGAGGAACACCTTGAAGAATTAGCCAATGCATTTGTTTTAACATTGCTATTAACACACAAAAGCTCACCATCACTTTCTGTGACATCCTCAGCTGTGTTTGCTGCATTCTTCCCTTTGTTCTTCTTCTCCTTCCATATGGGGCAATTCTTTTTCCAATGCTCCTTTGACCCACACTCGAAACAACCATCTTTCGCCTTGGATTTGGACCTTCCTCTATTGCCTTTCTTGCCTTCACGCTTCTTTGAACGGCCTCTCTCTCCGGTCTTTGCAACTAGACCTTCACCTTGAGAGTTTTCTCCCGAACGTTGAGTCATCCTATGGTGTGTCATGATGTCTTGCACCACAGGCTCAAAATCAAGAGTAACCTTCCCGAACATAAGAGTGGTTCGGAAGTGTTTATAGGACGAAGGTAAGGATGTCAACAACATAAGAGCCTTATCCTCCGGACTATAATTCACATCCATTCTCTGCAAGTCAACAACACATCTATTGAAACTACTTAGATGTTCCATTAGATTTCCTCCCTCCTCCATCTTAAGATTCAGGAGCTCTTCCTTGAGGAAGAGTTTGTTGGACAACGACTTCCCTGCAAACATCTCTTCGAGCTTCTCCCATGTTTGCTTTGCCGTATCCTTTATCACGTTGATGAGCACCTCGTCGGAGAGATAGTTTTCGATGGCTCCTCCTGGCTAACTCGTCAAGTACTCCCCACTCATCATCCGTCATGCTTGCTGGCTTCTTCTCCTTGCCAACCAACACAACATGGAGCTGTTGTTGTGTAAGAGCCGACTTCATCCTTCGTTGCCAAAGAGTGAAGTTCTCCTTCCCTGTGAAAGGCTTTAACTCAACCTTCATGCTTGCTACCTGTGGTTGCTTCACATGCTGTGAACTGCTACCACTCTCAGCTTCCAAGTCACTTGCCATCTTCAACACACTAGCACTCCAAGAGAAGAACTAGCTCCAAGCTGCCAAACACAGCTCTGATACCACTTGTTGATAATTAATGACTAACTCACTGCCCTTTTAAGATCTTGTTGTTGATGGACTTTAGACAAAGAACTCAATGATGGATGAGTCTTACACACACACACATAAATTAACCAAGAACAAATGACACAAGTGTTTATAGAGGTTCAGCAAATTGCCTACATCCTCTTTGGTGATCACCTTGAGAAATTTCACTAGTGAAGATAGGTTACAACTTTGGTTTACAAAAGGAAAACCCCCTTAGAACACTACCCTCACAATCTGTTTCTCTCACACCCTTGCTCAACACCTTGATACACTTAGAGAACTCACTTACTCTCCTCTTAGCTTTTTCTGAAACTCTCACCAGAAAACACTATCAACCTTCCAGCTTCTACCACTTACTATTATTCAACTTGCTTTCACCCTTGTGTTATCTTACTTCATCCCATTACCTACACAAGCCAATGGACAAGAGATAGGATATCTGATTGTCCTCCACGTTCCTTCCTTTAGTCACCACTTAGACTAAATGTCAGATCAAGTAGGTCAATAGAATCCCACTCAGCCACCTCCATTAAACCAGAAAATGGAGAGGAGATAATCCAAAATAAGATAACCAATTAGCCATGAGTGCTCTCCCAACTATCCAGCAGGTAGTCAACCCTATTTTACCTCAGAAGTGACCCACTAAGCCTCTGAAATCATGTGGAAAGCGATAGCCATCGAAAACACAGTTGAAAACACGTAAGGAAAACGTCACAGGCACGACTGGAGCGACCGGTCGCCAGTTCCTGGCGACCGGTCGCCAGAGGTCTTTCCCTCCAGACTTTGATTCCGCTTCTGGCGACCGGTCGCAAAAGTCCAGCGACCGGTCGCTCGTGCTTCTGCGACCGGTCGCAAAGAACTAGCGACCGGTCGCTCTTCAGCTTCTGCTCCAGACTTCAAATCTGCTTATGGCGACCGGTTGCTTGAGGCAGACTCAAAAAATCCTCCTTTAGCGCCAAAACAGCCTTGTATCCTTTAGGTGAGCCATTTTTTTCCAACAACATGTCCTCTCTTTTGCTCAAACTGCATGAATATAGACATGAAGGTTAAGGCTTGAAAGGGGTGAGTTATGGGGGACAATTCAAATAATTAAGAAGCGAAAAAAACAATGTGTCTACATTAGAATTTGAAGAAAAAGTAATCTGATTCTGATACACGTACGAGGCAAAGGACTTAGATCAACAACAACATATGTGTAAACTAAACCCAATTTTTGGTTGAATTTTTGGATTTACCTCAAGTTAAAAGTTTGGTTTTGAGATCTATCTCAAGTTCTCTATAATTCAAATAAACTACTGTTATTTTAGTTAGTACTTTTGATATATTTTAGTTAGTACCTGGTGGGACTTGATGTCATCCATGAGTCTACCAATTAATGATGCAGCCTTTACCATCTTAGGGTCGTTGAACACCCAATCCATGGAGTCTTTGGTAGCAATATCTCCCATTCCAGCAAAGGATGTGGTTGCCATCATTAAGTAGGCTGTATCAAGCGCTGCCGACATGTATTCATCCATTGTTGGTATGTATTTCTGATGGAACCATTTGGCTTCTCGGAAGTAAGCTCTAACTTGGACTTTCATCTGAAAGACCAAACCATTTAATTAATCTCTAATCTCTCTATAATTTCATCACACACAAAAAAACATAGGGAAAAAAACGTTTTTAGTCACTGAGTTTTACACAAAAATTCAATTTCATCATTGGGAAAAAAATTAAGCCTAGTGACCAAATTGAAATTTCATGCAAAACCAGTGACCAAAAAAAAAGTTTTTTAGCTAGTATATATAATCTATTTATTAAAAAAAAAAGACAGAGAATGGTAAAATATTCAAAATACCAAAAAATTCCCTTAGTTAAAAAAATATGTTAAGAAATGAACATATTTATTACATTTAAATTGACTTACTAATATTTAAAAATGAAATATTTATATTTATTATAATATAAAAAATTCTAATTGGCAAGGGGCTAGTATATGTATAAACTATAATCTCTCTTTATTAATTACAATTGTGTATTGGCACCATTTGTGTAGTCTTGTAATAGCATAATATTACAAGGCTTACTGTTTCTCTTGCGTAGTGGATCCTGTATAAGTTTCCCTCATTTGCAAGATTTTCTTCAATTTCAACGTAAACATCCAATAGTGCCTGATAGCAAACTTTCATGTACTCTGGAAGATGATCCATAGCAGAGATGTCCCACCTTATCATACAAATAAGATCATATAAGACTATGCATGTCTTGTTACGGCTTATTCAGATACACTACGAGGAGCTGTTATTGACACTCCAAAAAAGTTGTCTTCTCATAATTGTTTTGGATGAGTGTCTGATGACTATTTTGGAGTGTCATCTATAAAATTTCCTCTATCACCGAGGTTTTTTTTCAAAATATACTAATACTAACAAAATAAGGACTATTATTTTAAACCTTTCAACAGCTTCAGTAAAGAGCTCTAGTTCCTCATGTGTGCCATACACATCATAGATGTCATCAATGATGACTAACACAGCAAGAACTTTGCATAGTGTTCTCCTAGCAAAGTAATATTGGGGCTCAAAGTGTACTCCCGAAGCCCAAAAGTAGCTCTCAACTACTCTGTCTCTTGCAAAAGGTAGCTTGTTTACGAAGTCTAAGTCTTTCCACCACCTGCATGAATTAATTACATTATGCTAATGTAAATAGGAGATTAAAATTGATTGACAATATATAATTAATACATTAACCTTGAAATTTCACTTAGTTCTCTTTGATGAACTTGTTGCAGTAGATTGAAATCCAGCTTTGCGAAATTCAGGAGAGTCTCGTTCCGTGAATCGCGTTCCTGATAGAGAGACATGTAATGCCTTGTTTCTAGCCTTGGCAAGCCCTTCCAGAATGGCTGGTACATGGCATGAGTTACTTGTTTCAAAAGTATGGGGCTTAAACGGTGCGTTGCAGCTTCAAGATGAGTGGAGGTGAAGGTTAAGGCCTCATCAAGTATATCCTCTCCATGGATCCTAAGATGTGTGGCTTCATACAAGCTTAAAAGTCCTACTACATCATTCACCAGAGATTCCTTAAATTTCCCATCACCGTTCTTGAAATTATTGAATATATCTGCATGATGAGGCATTTTTAAAACAAACCATGATCAGAGGAAGAAAATTAATCCATAATTATAAAACAAACCATGAGGGCTACGTACCACACGATATATTATAACCTTGTTGTCTAAGTAATCGAAATCGGAGCGCTGCAGTGTAAAGCTCATTATCAGTTTCTTGGTCCCTAGACTCAGTACTGTCATGGGAGCTGTTGTGAATTTGCTGCAGAAGTTCCTCAATCTCATTTTCAAAATGGTGCGAGACACCCAAGCGCTGAATGTCATCAATCAAGTCCAATTTTTGTGAAGGCTTTTTAACTGGAGCCATTATGATCATCTTCACCTTTTCCTTCAGTTCTTGGGCACGTTGCTTAGCTTCGATGTCTGTTTCCTACAAAAACAGATTGTAAGGCCATTAAAAAGATAGGAACTTCAGCATGGTGCGTGCAAATTTAAACCATTTAGTAATGAAAATATACATATTTATTCCCCACTTGTTCATTAAAAAAAAAATACATATTCAAAATAATTGTTGCAGATACGAAGTACATATAGTATTAGCCTACCACACAAGCATATGACAGAAAATGATAGCCCCAAATGCTCGGAGAAAAATTAGCACAACGTCGATTAACATGATCAGGAGTGGCCTTAGGGGTTTGAGGTTGATCCGATGCAAGTGAAACTTGAACAGACATTGTATTGTTCGTTAAGAATCTGGAAGAGATCGAAGGTAGAGAATAATGATCTTAATTGCTCAAGGATTGGTGTGAGTTGAAGAGCTATGGTTCTTACCTATTTATAGTGAAAGCGTCTGTCTTTGTCTCTCCCTCACCCTCTCTAACCTAGCTATATATCCGTAGAAGGGCACAGCTGGAAGATACCCAACATGTGTTAAATATGAATCCCAACAGAAATTAAACGATCTCTCAGGAAGTGTTGGGATTTTGAATTTCTTTCACAATTTTAAGCATTTGTTCAAGTTTTCTTATTGGGTTTGTTTGAATATAGTACATATTAGAACACATTGTATTCGGAAAAGTATATGAGAACATTGATAAGACGTTGAAGGCTGTTGAGGTTACAGGTGTGTTGAGATTTTTTCCCTAAGTCCTTAGAAGTCATTTTACAAATGGGTAAATTTGTCTTTAAAATTTTGAAGAAAAAGTGGATGGGAAAATAAGCAGGTGAGTGGAAAAAAGCAGCACTCTTTAAACTAACGTACTCATCAATTTTGTCCAAAATAACCACAATATGAAGTTAAGGTGCCATATTTGATTGGAGGATATGTCTCAGGTTCAACTCATATATGAATGTAGAGACGGTGTATATCATCGGTCTACTACAACCATTATTATTGTTATTGTCCCCAACTTAACCACTTATAATCTATCAAACCCATTAAATAGGCACCCTCTTATACCAAATTATTTGAGAATTTATGCATGTATTAAACTCCATATTTACAAAGGGATTCGGATCCTTAATTTGTTGCGATTTTCTTTGCTAGAATCCCCTTGACTTGACTAAGGGGTTTACCTCGGTGGTGAGGTCCCTCCCCCTCCCCCTCCCCCCTGGTCACCCTTCAAATCCCAAGAAAAGCCTGGAAAAGAGCCCCCCTCCCCAAATCACTAATTTTCAAAAAAGAATCCCCTTGACTTTTTTTTAATATAAACTTTACGACATCATTAAATAAAATCGAAGGGTTAAAAATTGGAGACATATATACGTATAATACAGTGAGAAAAAAAAACCAAATAATAATTTTTAATTTGGCGACATAAAACACTGTTTTCTCATCATCCCAACATACCCACCGATCACTTTCGCAACCCACGAAGTTCTTTCTCCTCTCACAGCGAAGTAAGTAAATAACCAAGACTCTAGCTATATATAGCTTCCCTGGTATTGCAGGCTGTTGCTGTGGTAGGCCAAAATCCAAATCCACAAAAACTAAAAACTATATTGGTTTTTTACTGAAATAATATTATCCAACTTTAACTGAGAATTAACCCATCAATAATTCGATCGATATATTGTAAAGTAAACATGCTGTCATGACACGTCTTTGTCTCCCACACTGAAAACATGCGTGAAGAGGAGATTAAAACATCATTCTGATTGATTTGAAAAGAGTTTAATTACCATGCCCGACTGTTCGCAATTCATAGAGCAGCTTTGGGCTCACAGTATAGTAGTTATATTACCATGTCGATCATTTCGCATGATAAGATTTGTTTAGCATGCATTGAATCAGAATAAAATAGAACACCATGTTGATCAGTTCACATGAACCATAGCACAAAAACAAATAAAGGTTGCCGTGGGGCCAAAAAAGGTACCTCGACGTCGGGCCAACCTTTATTCCGATGTGATGATGATTAAATAAGAATAATGTAATTTACAGTAACTTATTTGAACACATTTAGCTGACCAAGTGAGGTAACAGCTCAAGTATTTATACCTCATCAGTTAATTTATCTAATATTTTATCTTTATAACTCTTTTTATTATTTAATTTTTAAATTAAGACACCATAACCCATTAAATCCATTCACCGTATATTTCATATCTCCTCCTCCCTCATGTGGTCAGATAACACTACCACGTTTTACGATTTGCGCACCGATATTTTGCGCGACAAACAAAGATTCGTCGCACAAGAAACACTTGCACGACGCAAAAACTCATTCGTAGCTCAAACTATCGCGGATAATAATTTTATATTTCTAAACTTGCGTGACGAAAATTGGTGTCACGAAAGAACACTTAGCGCGACAATACGCGTTATCGTCGCGTAAAGTTAGCAAGAAAAATGCGGAGCTATTTTATTTGGCGGCAAAAATTTGTGCGACGACAGCTATCGTCGTGACAGAACACTTAGTGCGACAACACGTTATTGTCGCGTAAAGTTAGTAAGAAAACCGCGGGGTTATTTTATTTGGTGTCAAACACTTGCGCAACAATACAGTAACTTATTTGACCACATTTTAGCTAACCAAGTGACGTAACAGCTCAAGTATTTATACCACATCAGTTAATTTGTCTAATATTTTATCTTTATAACTCTTTTTATTATTTATTTTTTAAATTAAGACACCATAACCCATTAAATCCATTCACCGTCTATTTCATATCTCCTCCTCCCTCGTGTGCTCAGATAAGTTGGTTCAAATAATGGTTCATTCCAATACAAAGAGACAATTTTTCTCATCAGGGGTATTAGAGCACTAAAAGAAAAATGCCCATTTGCGACGGTCGATGTGGCTCTCGCAAATACATGTAATTTTACGCGGGTGATTCCCGCCAACATAATTGCGACAACTTAATTAGTAAAATAGGTTTGGAAGTGTTAAATTTGCGACGTTACTTAATTGTCGTCGTATATCTCCTCTTAGGATGGGAGACAAAGCGATGAAACTCAAAATTTTGCAGAGGCGCTTCAGTTTCCCGCACGAAATCAAAACCCGATATCTTCTGATTTGTCATAGCCCCAAATCAATACCCTTATGCTTCTAATTACTCTTAGCCCCAATTCAATACCGGAAAGACAAGAGATCACTACAACAATCGGTTGGTTTCTCTTTCTTCGTCATTCTCTATCTCTCCTATGGTGGCCATGATTGGTCATACTTCTTCTGGCTCTGTCAATACAGGTGTTGGTATACTTCCCACTCCCTTCACTGTTCCTGGATCTCCTTCTGGTTTTCATGCCAATGCTCAGTCTTCTGGTTCTATGTCTACTTCTTTCGGTAGAGGACAATTTTCTGGTAATCACTCTTTTCCTCCTCGTGGAGGTTTTCAAGGCTCCAGACAATCTCATGGTGGCGGTTTTCAAGGCTTCAAGCCGTCTCATGGTGGCTTTCCAAAGTCTAGTGTTGTGCCAGGAATGCCAAATTTGCAACAAGCGTGGACAAACTGCTATCCACTGCTACCATAGGAATGTTTCTCCTCAGCACTCAGCCTCATCATCTGTTATTGAGTGTAAAATCTGTGGGAAACGTGGACACAATGCTTTGGATTGCTTTCATTGCTCAAACTACGTGTATTAAGGTTCTTCTCCTCTTGGATCTCTCACTGTAATGACAACTCATACCTCTTTTTCTCCTGAGACATTCTGGATAGGATATAGCGGTGCCAAGTCATCACATGGTGCCCACTATTGATCAATTGGATTCTGTAACTCCATGTACTTCTGCAGATTAAGTTACTATTGGCAATGGGGCAGGTTTGCAGATTGCTCACATTGGCCACACCAATCTCTCTAGTGGCACTTCTAAACTACATCTGCACAATGTTTTTCATGTTCCACAGCTTACTACTAAGCTTCTCAGTTCATCAGCTATGTCAGGATAATAACTGTTCTGTCCTTTTTGATCAGTTTGGTTTCTATATCCAGAACAAAGCAACAAACCAAGTTCTTCTTAGGGGCAGGAGCAATAAAGGCATATATCCTATACCTGGTGCAGTTCCTCCAGTCAATTCTTCTTATCTAGCTGCTGGTTCCTTTTCTCCAGCTACTGCTTATGTGGGCCAGCGAATCAAATCATCTGTGTGGCATAGTAGGTTAGGGCATCCTACTAATGAGGTAGTTCAGACTATGCTTAAAACCTCTCAATTTCCAGTTCTTGTAGATGCTCATCAGCATATTTGCCCTTATTGTTTAAGTGGTAAAATGCACACCTTACCCTTTCCATCTACTCATGTTAAGTCTTTAGTGCCATTTCAAAGAATCCATAGTAATCTTTGGGGACCCGCTCTATGTAAATCCTATGATGGATACATATATGTAATGACCTTTATTGATGAATTTACTGGATATTCTTGGATATTTCCATTGTTCAATAAATCTGAGACATTCTCAAAGTATTGGCAGATGAATCGATGTATTTAGATTGTTTCATATACTTCCAGAGATTAAGCATCTACGCATATTTGGTTCGGTTGTGTATCCTTGTCTGAGGCCCTTCACTAAGCATAAGCTCCAGCCTCGCTCTTCCTTATGTGTGTTTTTAGGCTATGTGCTGGGTTATAAGGGTGTCCTATGTTATAATACGGAAAATCACAAGGTTCTTATTTCTAGGAATGTTATCCATTATCAAAGTGTATATCCTTTTAAAGGTCATAAGGCGTCTCCTCCTTAGGACACTTCTTCAGTTTCCTGTATGCCTATCAGTGTTCCTTCAAATGTAGTTTTCCCAAACTCTCATACAAATCCTCCTCCACATATTGTACCTTCCGTCTCAACATCCACAGCATAGTTTTCTTCTTCTCATGCCTTTGAGACTTCTATACCAGCAGTTCCTACTTTGCCAGTTTTATGTGAAGCTCAGTTGGGAGCTTTACTCCATCATATACCATCATCTGGTTCTTCTAAGGTTGTTCCTGACTCCGATAGTTCCTCCAGCCTCTACTGCTTCAAACCATGCTAATGATCATCCTATGCAAACTCGAGCAAAGTCTGGAGTTAGGCACACCACTGTCAGAATTATTCTTAGTTTGGCTGCAATGCATGGTTGGACACTCGACCAATTAGATATTAAGAATGCTTTTTTACATGGTGATCTTGATGAAGAGATCTACATGAAGCAACCACAGGGGTTTGAAGATTCTCAACATCCAAATTTTTGTCTGCGACTAAAGAAATCGTTATACGGCTTGAAATAAGCTCCAAGGGCATGGAACTCAAAGTTCACTGGATACTTACCTTCTCTAGGTTTCAAGGTCTCTCAATTTGATCCCAGTTTATTTGTCAAGCATAATGGTTCATATGTAGTCATCTTACTTCTTTATGTGGATGATATCTTTTTAAGAGGTTCTAATACGAGTCTCATTCAAGAAATCATTGCTGATCTTGGTTCTGTTTTTGAGTTGAAAGATACGGGGCAACTATCCTATTTCTTGGGGCTACAGATTTCGTATCAAAGTAATGGGGCTATTTTTGTACACCAGTCAAAGTATGCAAAGGATTTGCTAGCAAAGGCTGGTATGAGTACATGTAAAGCATGTTCTACCCCAAGTAAACCACATACTCAGATTTTGCCGAACTGAAGGAGAACCCTTAAGGGATCCCACATTGTATCATAGTATTGTTGGTGCACTACAATACCTTACATTTACAAGGCCAGATTTAGCTTATGCTGTCAATACAGTGTGTCAATATATGAGCACACCCACTGATGCTCATTTCTATCTTGTTAAGAGGATCTTGAGGTATATACAAGGGACATTACAATTTGGTATTCTCTATTCACCTGGTTCTGTTTCTATCAATGCCTACAATGACGCAAGACTGGGCAGGAGATATCTCAACTCGAGGTCTACTCCTGGTTATCTAGTCTTGGTCCTAATCCGTATCTTGGCAGTCACGGAAACAAGGATCCGTTTCTCGTAGTTCTACAGAAGCAGAGTATCGAACTCTTGCTAATACTTCTGCTGATGTTGCCTAGATAAGACAGGTGCTTGCAGATCTTCATGAATTTCTTCATGAGCCTCCAATGATTCATGGTGACAACATGTCTGCTTTAGCCCTCTGTTCTAATCTAGTCTTCCACTCCCGTATTAAACACGTTGATATTGATTTCCATTTTGTGAGAGAAAGGGTTCAATGCGGTTCGGTTCTAAATACCGCAAATGCGGTTCGGTTTATCGCGATTGCAGTTTCATTGCGGTAAATTATCGGTTAATTTTTGCGATTTTTCAGTTTTTCGGTATAAAATGCCACCCCTAGTTTGTATTAGCTGTTGTAATAGTCACGTGTATCTTTCAGTTAGTTAGGAAGAACTAGCTTAATTGCTAAGCAAAGCCCAAAGTATAAAAGGCTCTGGGTACTGTGATATTGATTGATCAGAACAGAAGTCTCAGATAATATTCTCATTTTTCTCTCTCTGATTTCTCGATTCTTCTTCTTCTTCTCAATTCTTACTCCTTCGTTAGCAATCTTCACCTTTTCCTTCAGTTCTTGGGCACGTTGCTTAGCTTCGATGTTTGTTTCCTACAAAAACAGATTGTAAGGCCATTAAAAAGATAGGAACTTCAGCATGGTGCGTGCAAATTTAAACCATTTAGTAATGAAAATATACATATTTATTTCCCACTTGTTCATAAAATATATATATTCAAAATAATTGTTGCAGATACGAAGTACATATAGTATTAGCCTACCACAGAAGCATATGACAGCAAATGATAGCCCCAAATGCTCGGAGAAAAATTAGCACAACGTCGATTAACTTCATCAGGAGTGGCCTTAGGGGTTTGAGGTTGATCCGATGCAAGTGAAACTTGAACAGACATTGTATTGCTAGTTAAGAATCTGGAAGAGATCGAAGGTAGAGAATAATGATCTTAATTGCTCAAGGATTGGTGTGAGTTGAAGAGCTACGGTTCTTACCTATTTATAGTGAAAGCGTCTGTCTTTGTCTCTCCCTCACCCTCTCTAACCTAGAAGGGCAAAGCTGGAGGATACCCAACATGTGTTAAATATGAATCCCAACAGAAATTAAACTCTCTCAGTAAGTGTTGGGATTTTGAATTTCTTTCACAATTTTAAGCATTTGTTCATGTTTTCTTATTGGGTTTGTTTGAATATAATACATATTAAAACATATTTTATTCGGAAAGCACATGAGAACGTTGATAAAACGTTGAAGGTTGTGGAGGTTACACGTGTGTTGAGATTTTTTCCCTAAGTCCTTATAAGTCATTTTACAAATGGATAAATTTGTCTTTAAAATTTTGAAGATAAAATGAGTGGGAAAATGGGCAGATGAGTAGAAATAGCAGCATTTTTAAATTAATGTACTCATCAATTTTGTCCAAAATAGCCACAATATGAAGGAAACGTGCCAGATTTGATTGGAGGATATGTCTCAAGTTCAACGTGGAGACGGTGTATATCATCGGACTACTACTACCAATATTAAGAAAAACAAAAATAAGAAACAAGAAGTATCCAGCATTTTGTTCTCAAAAAGAAGCATCCGGCCTTTGAAGTTGGAAACTAGCTAGTATTATTCTTATTCTTTTTTTTTTTGGACGAATTATTCTTATTCTTAATCGTCGGCTAATTGTTATGCATTGCTTGGATTATGAGATTGACAAGGGTGGCGTAAGTTAGCGTCCGAGCTGAGAGGCTTTTAATTAATTAATTATTACTATGTCCATGTGCATACGTGGGCAACTGTATTTCATTCCCACCTGAAAGCCACAAAAGCTCCTTATTTTTCGCCATTTCCGGTTTTTGATGATAGGGGACACGCGGCCCGGTGCCATCACAACACGACCCCAATCATAAAATTTGTTGTGGGGTGGGGCGGCTTGAGATGGGTGGGGCCCGAAATCTAATCAACACGTAGGTTTTGTTTCTAGTGACGTGGATATGTGACAGGAGTAATGACTCACGGATATTAAAAAAACAACCAAATAATAATTTTTAATTTGGCAATATAAACACCGTTCTCTCACCATCCCAACTTACCACTGTCTGCTCTGCCTCTTCCAATCTCCCACTCTGCCATGACTCATGGTATTGCAGGCTGTTGCTGTGGTAGGCAAAAACTCTCAGATGTTAATGAGCCAACTCCAAAACCCAAAATCCAAATCCACAAAAACCAAAAACTAAATATAAATATAAAAACTTAGCGGTTGGGTTTTTTACTGAAATAATATTATTCTGAAAGCACATGAGAACATCAATAAGACGTTGAAGGCTGCGCAGAACATTGATAAGACATTGAAGGCTGCGGTGGTTACAGGAGCGGTGAGACTTTTTCCTATCAATATTATTGATATTGCCCCTATAACCTATCAGACCCATCAGACCCATCAATAATTCGATCGATATATTGTAAAACGTGCTGTCATGACACGTCTTTGTGTCCCACCGTGAAAACATGCATTGAAGAGGAGATTAAAACATCATTCTGATTGATTTGAAAAGAGTTATTTGATTACCTTGCATGCACCTGTGGATTTCATAGGGTCAAATTTTCATATACTCAATCCATGCTTATCATATTCCCATTACTTTAAGTAAGAAGAAAGAGAAAGTATTTTTGTCCACTACCTTTAAGTTCTTTAACCATGGTGTAGCATTATCATTCTATTAGCAATAATGCTAGGGACGGCAGCAGATTATAGCTCTTCAGGATTAGTACCTAATTCTGTACATTTAGTTAGCTACATTCCAGCTTAGTTAGTCACACAGTCTTTGTATTAACATTGGTATAACTACCAGATCATACTTCATTTTGTAACCACTGGTTCATTCTAATACAAAGAGACGATTTTTCTCATCAAAACACTACAAGAAAAATGCCCATTTGCGATGGTTGACGCGGCCCTCGCAAATACATGTAATTTTACGTGCAGGTGATTCCCGCCAACATACTTGCGACGCCTTAATTAGTAACATCACATCTCACATCACAAATAGGTTTGGAAATGTTAAATTTGCGACGTTACTTGATTGTCGTCGTATATCTCCTCTTAGGATAGGAGACAAAGCGTCAAAACTCAAAATTTTGAGGAGGTGCTTTAATTTCCCGCAGGAAATCAAAACCCAATATCTTCTGATTTGTCATAGCCCCAAATCAATACCCTTATGCTTTTGATTACTCTTAGCCCCAAATCGATACCCAAAAAGGCCAGATATCACTACAACAATAGGTTGGTTTCTCTCTTCGTCATTCTCTATCTCTCCCTCCCTCTATCAGTCTCTCTATTGGGCTTCTCTAATTTATTTGTGTTTCGAATTTCATGTATTGTTGCAAAATTTCTACGTTTTCAGGCAATTCAAAGAGACGATTCTAACTTTATCAACAACTTCTAGATTTTGGGAACCCTTCCTCCCCTTATCAAGGTATGTATTTGGTGTGGATTTTTTTGCTCAATTTTTTTTTTCATTAGTTTTATGCTTTTCCCAATCATGGTTTATGGAATTGCTTGGTTTTGCTCCCTTTTCCTATTTGGTTTATGAATTTTCTATTGTCTTAGTGTTTGTCTTTGGGATTGTATCACACCTTGCATTTAGCCTTCTGTTGTTTGGCTTTTACTGAATCTCCATTTTACGAAAAAAAATAAATTTGTTATTTGAGTATTTGGTGTTATCATATAATTAATCGTTGATTTTATTTAGTCCTATTGATCATATTTTGTTTTTGTATTGTATGGAATTTGGTTTCCCCTGTTCTTTTACACGAGACTACCATGAAACTTAGCCCCAAATTTTCTATGTTTGTAATTGTGTGAATAGGCTAAGATTTATCATAGTAATGAGTCTTTGAATTTGACCACGGTTTGGAGTTGGCGTATTAATAGTGTAAACAGGGAACTTGATTTGTTTGTCCACAGTTAGATAAAAAAGAAATATCAATTGGATTGAAATCTTGGACTTGTTTTGTCCTGACTCTCTTATTCCCTTTCAACTCTGTATGTGAATGAATCAAAAATGCCAGTTGGGAGGGTGATAGTGGGTACATGAGAGAGAGAGAGAGAGAGAGAGAGAGAGAGAGATATCAAAAATAAGGCACACAATATCCCTTCACATGCTAAGACAGCTAGGCACTGTGTACCCTATTAACCAAAACAGGGTACACGTCCATTTCCCCTTCCAAGTTGTGATAATATATGTGTATTCAATTTGATTAATAATTAAAATCCTATAATTGTAGGTGTTGAGGCCCAAAAAATCAAGGGTTGGGCCTAAATAAATTCCCGGCCCAGTGCGGCACCTTAAGAAGAAACCCGATGCGGAGCATGCGAAATTCTTCATGCACGCTGGACGAGCCACGATCATGTGCCACGCCAAATAAATATGCAATTTATCACGCTAAGAATTAAAATGAGCCTATAAAAGGCATTGGCTCTACAAGCTCATGCTAATTATTTTGTCAAGCATTATGTCTCATTTCAAAGACTATAAAATTCGAGCACACCAATTGACATGCCATGCCAACCAGGAAATCATTATTTCACACATAGCCACGCTACAAGTTTAAGTGGGCCCAAGCCACGCAAATGCCCGGGGCTTGCTTGAGTGGGTTGTGGTATGGATGGTAACGAGCTTTCATGGGGCCTATTGATGAGCCAAGAAATGGAAGTTTTGGGCGGCTTGGGAGCCCCAAAACTCAAGCCCATTTCTTTAGCCCAAACACATGGGTTAGCATGAAAGAGGAGAGAATATGACCCAAAGCCTTAGGAAGAATACAATGGTCTGCTTAGAAAACCTTGTGTTAATTAGAATGTCCAAAATACTTTGTTAAAAACGCAACAGGCAAACTGCTTCCAGCAGCTTGACGAAAACCCTGCAAAAACGATAGAAGTAACAAGCTAAAGACCCAACACTGTACATACAAGCCCAGCCCAGCACCTTATAAAATATCTAGCATTGTCAAAAGTCTCATATCCAAGTCAAATAGCAAGCCACTGCAAAAACCAACGGAGATTCATAGGAATACCCATCGGACAAAAAACTTCCTCCATCTCTCTTTTCCTCTGCAAGCTCCATCTTGAAAACCCACAAGGAAAGCAGGTGGCGCCTCACCCTTATGGGGGAGGTCCAGCTGCGTGTTGCATTCCTAAGAGGACACAAATTAATGTGCAAACAACCAATTAAAAATACCCGCAAGTGCACGAATCTATTGAAGTATAGATTATGTAAGTACGGGGTTCGATCCCACGAAGAACTTGTCGGCTTCCTATAAGTTCTAATTTGAGTACGTAAAGAACACTTAATTGACACACCACAAATGCAAAATGGAAACTAAAAATGAGTAAAGAAGTGTAAAAGGAATAAACAAAACAAAACAAAAGAAATTGTGCTGTGAACAGTACCAGCGACCGGTCGTTTTTTCAGAGAATCGAAATTTCAGAATTATATGACGAGCGACCGGTCGTTTGATACTTGCGACCGGTCGTGAACACTGACTAGCGACCGGTCGTTGGCAAAAGCGACCGGTCGTTTTTTCACAGAATCGAAATTTGAGAATTATGTGTTGAGCGACCGGTCGTTAAGACACTAGCGACCGGTCGTTTTTTCACAGAATTGTTTTTTCTCTGTTTTTCAATTCCGACCTCTGTTCAATTTTCGACCTATAACTTTCCAACCGTAAGTCCAAAATTCACGTTCTTTATACGGTTGGATTCAGCACAGAAAATGCAAGAACACAACGTGGACCAAAAGTCCAAAACAATTACGGAAACAAATAAAATTCAGTAACAAAGACACATAACGTGTCGAACACGCAACTCACACACACATTTGGGGGGGGGGGGGTTTTTGATTTGGTTCAAGTGATCTATTTCTATTGCATGTAAGTAAATGGACTTCGAATTTAAATGAGAATGGCAGAGATGAATTATCAAGATGTGAAATTAAAATGTAACAAACACTAGGGTTTCGGAATCCACCCTAAACAATTCTACCAATGTTCATGGATACTCAAGTGATGAACTCTAAATGTATTGATGAAGATGTTCGTAATGTAATGACCATGGGTTGTGGCTCAAGACACATTGATTCTCTCTAATATACGTAAAGTGCATGGTTCGTGCTACAATACTTGTGTCCTCCTCATAACTAAACCTAGGTATGGTTCGTACTTCGATTCAATTACAAGGAAAACCCATTAAGTTCAAAGAGAATATGAACATCACAAGAATCCTAATAGCATGGTGTTTACATTAGGTATTCAAGAAACCAATTCACATGGATGGTTCTTACTCCATCCATCTATTGCTTAGGAAAGCATGAAGATACACATAATCCCAACACTCCAATCTGCTCTTCTATTGTGGAATGATGTAATGAATCCAATACCCCCGTTGAAAAGCCTCTCCAATATCAGATTACACTCCCTTTGCTTCCCTCTCTCCTCCTTTCCAACTTTGCTTTTAGTATTATATTTCCAAAATCTTCACCCATCATCCTTTGTCTCCTTTGTCATGATGAAGCCTTGACTTCACAAAGATGCCAAATGCTTCAGAATATATCTCTTTTACAAAGGTAATTCCTTGTTACCAAGAGTTATGGTAACAAGAAATTAAGATGACACAAAGGAGGTGAAAGCTGGCCAAAATCGGATTTCCAGAGCTGTGGTGACATGCTGGATTGGTTGGATAGGTAATACTTGTCCAATGGAGCTCAAATTTGGATATGTTGTAGTTAACATCTATTGGAACAAGTCTCATGAAGATCATGACCTCATCCGAGCACCAGAGCATGTTGATCCCGGGCCAAGAAGTTGACCTACGAAAATGAACAAAAACAGAATTTATAACAAATAATGCACTTTTAGCTCATTTTCATTCCAATCAAGGTAAAATCTAAGAAAACACAAAAAGGAAGTAAAAAGCTATAAAATGTCAAGAACTAACTCAAAATAGTGGGTGAATAACATGAAAAATCATGTGTCAAAATGAACGGAACACTGCATCAAAACCTTGGAACCACAAAGGGCTCCTTACCCATGCGCCTTGGATAGGAAAATTGCATCAAATAGGATCAAGTGGGAAGAAGCAACGAAAAAGGGAGGAGGAGGTTAGATAAAATTAGGGTTCTTTGTGGCTATAAAAGAGGGCCTTAGCTACCTAGAAAACCAACCCATTCTTCAGAGAGCAAGTTTCCTCTCTCCCATGCAAACCCAGTTTCAGAGCCTGACCAAGCTTTGTCAAGCAACCTGGAATTTACTCAAGCCACCCAATCCTCTTCCTCCGTTGTTTTCTTCTTTTCTTGAGATAAAAAACCTTCCTAATCTTCCTCTGCCCCAGTCTTAATTTCTGTCCTCTGTAAGAAACTCATGCTTTTCTCTCTCTTAAATTGCTAAACTTGTGAAAGCTTAGCTCCCATGCCACAAGCTTCTCATGCCAAGCCATTCTATTGCTAATTTGTCACGTTTATTTGGTTCATTGGTGAAGGGAATCAAGGTGTTTTCAAAGGGTTTTCACAAACCCTTTCAAAACTCTCTTGGAACCTGGTCTTTGAACTTAGAAACAGGGGCAACCTCCTCCGCTCATCCTTACAGCAGCCCAAGCCCATTCGTCCGGCTGCTGGAAGAAAAGACCCCTACAGTAGGATAACACAGATGCCCTGAGGCATATAGATTCCATTGCCTAAAGGTAGTTGGTAATAAATGATGGGATTGGAAGTGCCGACTGAAGCAAAAATGGTACGATAAATATGACACTGTAACGCTTAGCCATTACTCCTCATCGGGTGGTCATAGAGCAGTGAAAGACACTAGTAAAATATTGGGGTCTTCCAGAAGTAAAAGTAAATATTTAAGAAGTTTATAGTTTATGTTTGTAGGAAAGATGAATTATCATTGATAAAACCATCTTGTAGGAATGTTCCGAGACGAATAAGGTCAATCGTGCACAAGGAGGTGCTCCACATAGGACTGTCGCACATCATTTTGCTCAGTTGAGACATGTGCAAGATTCAGAATGAGTGAAGCTGTCATCATGCTTGTATATAACTTCAATCGCACGTGCAAGATTCAGAATTCGCAACAATAGGGGCATGGGGAAGACGGTGGGGTGGAGGCAAATTTCATTTAGTCCTTCCATGCATTGCTCACTTGATTACTTAGTTCGATTGTTGCTTCTTCTTCTGTGGCATCATATTGATCCATGTAGCATTCCATAGCTGAGGCAACATGCCCTCTCTTTTGTTCAAACTACAGAAACAATGACATGAACCTTAATCTCAATCATATTTACCACTTTGTTTAGTGGTACTAATTAATATATATACAATGCGGAGTGGACTCTACAAGAGTGTCCTTCAATAGAAGCTCACTGTGTATACATATATATATATATATATATCTACGACTTCATGTCATCCATGAGCCTCCCAATTACAGATGCAGCCTTTTCAATCTTAGGGTCACTAAACACCCAATCCATGGAGTCTTTTGTAACAATATCTCCCATTCCAATAGGTGAAAGGAAAATTAGCAATACACTGTTCATAATATATATATATATATATATTAGAACACATTTTATTCGGAAAGCACATGAGAACATTGATAAGACGTTGAAGGCTGCGGAGGTTACGGGTGTGTTGAGATTTTTTTCCCTAAATCCTTAGAAGTCATTTTACAAAGGGGTAAACTTATCTTCAAAATTTTGAAGATAAGGTGAATGGAGAAATATGACAGGGTGGGTGGAAATAGCAGCACCTTAAACTAGCGTACTCATCAATTTTGTCAAAAATAACCACAATATGAAGGAAACATGCCATATTTGATTGGAGGATATGTCTCAAGTTCAACTCATATGAATGTAGAGGCTGTGTATATTATCGGTCTACTACTATCAATATTAAGAAAAACAAAAATAAGGAACAAGAAGTATCCAGCATTTTGTTCTCAAAAAGAAGTATCCAACCTTTGAAGTTGGAAACTAGCTAGTATTATTCTTATTCTTAATCGTCGGCTAATTATTATGCATTGCTTGGATTATGAGATTGACAAGGGCAGTGTAAGGCCCTGTTTGGGATTGCTTTTTTTGGCCAAAAACCTACTTCACTTTAAAATTAAGCAGTTTAAGGTGTTTGGTAAAAAGAAAATTTCCTGATTATTTTAAAAGCAATGGCCTTTTGACAGCAGCTTTTAAAAGTAGGCTTTGGGTTGCTTTTCAAAGCTGCTTTAAAAAAAAACATAGATGAACATTTAATGAATTTTTTTAATTCCCAAAATACCATCATTCATTTTAAAAAATGACACCACCTCCACTTTCACATCCAACTCCACCACTTGCACCACCACATTCACTACCTCCACAACCACCACCACCACATCCTCTTCCTCCTCTTCCTCCACCTCCACCACCACCACCACCTCCTCCGAAACCTCCAAATCCACCACCACCTCCACAACCAACACCACCACCACCACCTCCACAACCGACATCCCCACCACCACCAACTCCACCTTCATCACCACCACCACCTCAACTCCATCACTACAGCTATTACCACATGATTAGTACATAACACTTTTAACATCAAGTCTATTTTAGTTATTATTCACAGTTACAACAATTTTATATTAAAATTTATCAAACACTTTTTACACTGCTTTTTGTACTAACAGCACTTTAAAAATGTTGTTTACCAAACATGGAGCTGCTTTACTTTACATCTAATTATTTTCAAAGCACAGCAGAAGCAACTTTTTTTAAAAGTGACAGCAACCCCAAACTAGGTCTAAGTCAGCATTCAAGCTGAGAGGCTTTTAATTAATTAATTATTACTATGTCTATATGTATACGTGGGCCACTGTATTTCATTCCCACCTAAAACCCACAAAAGCTGCTGAACCTGCTCCTTATGTTTTGCCATTTCCCGTTTTTGATGATGGGTGACACGCGGCCCGGTACCGGAAAGACCAGAGATCACTACAACAATCGATTGGTTTCTCTTTCTTCGTCATTCTCTATCTCTCCCTCCCTCTATCAGTCTCTCTATTTTTTAATAATAAAAAATAGTAGTATAGCCGAGCGGCTATACTATTAAAAAATAGAAAAAAAACCAAGTATAGCCGCCTGGCTATACTATTTAAAAAAAAACCTCCTAGCGTGTCAAAATACGTACAGCCGATCGTCTATACTATTATAAAAATAAAAATAAAAAACCATGTAGAGCCGCCTGGCTATACTATTTAAAAAAACAAACAAAAAAACCTCCTAGCGTGTCAAAATACATATAGCCGCACAACTATAGGCTTTAAATACCTTATATTTAAATGGTATAGCCGCCCTGCTATACTATTTAATATAAAACAAATTAATAAAAAAGGACCCTCCTAGTTGTATTAGTTTATACTTTATAGATACTAGCCTCTTCTAGGGGCTTCCGTGCATGCGAGAGGCTTTTTTTTAATAAAAATTTAAATTTATTTTAGAATTTAAAAAGATAATGGGTAGTTATGTTCCATAAAAATAGGACCCATTATTTTATTTTTCTTTTATTTTTAACTTTTTTAAATATGAAAAAGTGTGAATTTACCATATTATCCTCATTTAAGTAATAATTTCAATTCTTAATGTTTGCATTAACCAAGGGCATTTTCTGGTATTTTGAATGTTTTATCATTTTTTGCCTTTTGCTTTATATATATAGATTAATTTGCTAGTTTCACAGTAAATCAATATGGGAGTTCAATTGTTTCTTCATTATGTTTTTGTGTGGAAATTTCACAGTAAATCAATAGAGATTTGGATAATGGCCTAATAGTAATGGATAATACTCTAAATTACTCTTATCGATAAACGAAAATCGGAGAAAAAATATAAAAGAAAAAAAGGATCCCAATATATATATAAAGAGTATAGCTGCTCGGCTATACTATTGTTTTTTAAAAAATGAGAAAAAGAATCGAGTATAGCGGCTATACTCTTACTCCAACTAGTCTTATTCAATACTTAAATTTGGTCAAAAGTAGTTTAAGCTGATCCACAAAACGATGCTTTTTATGTTCATATATACATAGAACTTCAATTTAATGATCTTTCAAATAAGCTTACCCTAAGATAGACATAAAAAATGAGAAATAAAAGTCAATGCACTAAGATTAGTACAAGTAAATATCCATACAAAATCTATAGTAGCAACAAGATTTTTGAACCAGGATCTAAAGTCCCAAAAATTGTTTTACTGATAGTATCAATAGCTATTCGAGCATCGTTCATTTCAGCACAAAAAGAACTGTCTTTTGAAACTTATTGTACAGAACGTGCCTCCTTGTTTTACTACAAGACTTGTGGAGACATTACCTATATCTAAAACAACAAGACCAAATTTCTTTTTTTGTGTTATATGGCCACGGGTTCAACAAACAGAGAAACTATAGAATCCTTGAGCACAATCAGCATGAGTAAAGCTATCTTCATACTTGTATATGACTTCATTGGCACGTGCAAAATTGAGTATTAGCAGTAGCAGCTGCCTAGGGATAGTGGTGGGGTTGAGCCACTCTTCATTTATGTCCATCCATGCTGCCATGCATTACTCACTAGTTTGTTAAGTTCGATTATTGTTTCTTCTTCTGTGGCACCATTTTCATTACAAATAATCTTAGGTTCATTACAAATCCATTCGAAGGAGTCTCTTGTGACAATGTCTCCCATTCCAACAAGGGAAGTGGTTGCTATCATGAAGTAGGATGTACCAAGCGCTATTGACAAATATTCGTCCATTGTTGTGTACTTCTGGTAGAGCGATTTGACTTCATTCAAGTAACTGCGAACTTGAAATTTCATCTGTGAAATTAAGACACAATCTTTATATGTAACTTAGTTTTTAATTATCAGGTGGGAATATTCAAATGATTGCAGAGATGATCTTTGAGAAAATATCTAAAAATTAATTAATTCGGATCATTGAAATATAATGTGTGGTGGATCCTACAAGAGTGTCTCTCAAATTAATTTGAGGGATCCCTCAATGGAAGCTCTATATATATAAATATAAGTTAGAGAATCCAATTTAGAAACAATATGGCAGTTTGGATTCGAGCCTATTTATAAGCCTAAACGATATTTTTTTTAATTTAAAAAAACTGTTATTTAGGCCCAAGTTTGGAAGACTGTAGGAAGGAATTATTTGTACATATTTACCTCAGAATTTATCATATCTACTAGAAAAAGAAATTAATTAACTAAAAGATTAATTTCTGGCCATGTAATGATGTTAATCGTGGCTAGCACAAAACATATTAATGAGGCTTACTGCTTCAAACTTTTCTTCAATTAATTACAAGGGGCTAGTATATGTATAAACTATAATCTCTCTTTATTAATTACAATTGTGTATTGGCACCATTTGTGTAGCCTTGTAATGGCATAATATTATAGGCACGAAAATATTAATCATGTTGCTTACTGCTTCTCTTGCGTAGTTGATGCTATATAAGTTTCCCTCATTTGCAAGATTTTCTTCAATTTCAACGTAAACATCCAATAGTGCCTGATAGCAAACTTTCATGTACTCTGGAAGATGATTCATGGCAGACTTGTCCCACCTTATCATACAAATAAGATGATATAAGACTATGCATGTCTTTTTATGGCTTATTCAGATACACTACGAGCACTATGCCAAAATTGACTTTTCGTGTCAGGGAAATACCGTTGCTAAAGGTACCCAACAACCGATGTATTGGGAACCGATGCAAAAGATATAGTGATACGCTTCGGACATTCCCCGTCGCTAAAGATGAGTTACGACTTCGCTCTTCCATAATTGCTGATGCATAAGGTGTTACCATATGCCAAAAAGAGCATTGACCTCCGATGCCTAAACCTTTAATAGCATCAGGGAATATATCAACGCTGATGCTAAATACTCATTATAGCATCAACGGTTTTGATTATACTGAAGCGTGTTCTAACTTACCACTTTAGAAAAGATGCCACTACTGTTGCAAATTATGGCCTACGCCTTCGTTTTTTGTATTTATGCTGATGTGGAAAGCCTACAAATGGTTTGACTTTCTACAAATATTATTGACCCTTCGTTTTTTTTTACTTTTCAACACCAATTTTAACTAGAAAAACAACCATAATAGTTTATACCATAAAACTTGAAGATTCAAAAGTAATTACATTGTTTACCAATCTTGATTCCTACTATATCCATACAAAATACCACATCCATAGCATTAACCTATAATTACAAAATTTGTACTTGTACTTGGTCTCCACATTCAGCTGTAAACTTGTCCTGAGTCTCCACATTCACGATTTGTACTTGGTCTCCACATTCAGTTGTCAATTTGTACTGAGTCTGCATTTTTGGAAATACAAAAAGAAACTAGGAGCAAGTAACAAGAATTTGAACAAACTTAATACCAACTTGCTCATGATGCCATTGCCAAAGTGCATTTCAAAAGAACTCCTAGACAAAGATAACATGGTGAAGATATTGATAACAAGATTTAGCATGACAATAAAAATTTGACAATAATGAACAATTTTACATGCATTTCACAAGCCAAAAATATAATAAACAATTTTAAACAGGCCCAGCCTTGTCGGCAGGCCTTGAATTTTCCCAAATTGAACAAATGACGAAGATTAGTATTATCATCTAATCATAGTCCTAGTTCTAAGGTTAATGCTTTACCATTTCTAAATTATCTGTCACCATATGAAAAAAAGAACAAGAAAAGAAAACCAATCTGTCACATGAGCAGAATATTTTGCCGACTGAGATGTGGCAAACTTGCACGCATTAGTTTGATGTTGCTCGTTGTTGCATCTCAAGATTAGAGCTGAGCATTTTCAACTTGGAAAAACTATAAGAAAATTGAATTTCTAAGTTTGTTGCTGCAATAAATTACTAATTCACTACAATTTTAAGCTTAACTTTTTATTTTTCAATTTCAATTTTCTGCAAGTTACTATCTAGAATAAGGCAGCAGTAGCAAGCTGACCTGCTAGAATGAGGCAAATATTTCCCATCAAATACTAGGGCTACCCGGTCCTTGTCATCCACACCTTTAACTTTGTCGATTGAACAGTAGAAATTTATAGCTGACATACTATACGTAAAACAAGAATTATCAATTAAAGAAACAAACAACCAAAATAGATTTTTATAGCCAGGTATATTGGTTAAAACATGTCATATACAAATTTCACAACAGTTTTTGCAACAACCAGCTCAGCAAAGTTCATCAAAAAACTAGTACGTCAAAAACTTTATTGTAATTCTATATAGCATTTTGAATCAAGACACAAAGACACAAAATGAAACTTACATGCCATCACCAAATTCCTAGTTGATAATCTCCTTGATGCTTTCACCAAAATGCTTTCACAGAATTAAAGACCAAGAATGAAACCTAAAACTCAAAAGATAATCATAAAACTCAAAACCAAAATAGCTAGTAAAAACTATTTACTGAAGATTGGATCACAATGCTAAAAGTTCTAAAAATCTATAAGGGATATCTGACCCATCTTCACAAGTTACAAGCAAACTAACCAGACCTGCACATGAACAATTCCACTATCAACACAAACAGCATATAAATCTTGTAACATAATCAAACCACCAAAGACAATGTGAAAATTAAAGGTTGAGCTCCCCAAAAATAAGCTACTCTCATCGTACAATATGTTAGTCCAATTAAATAGCTGGAAAAAAAAATCAGAAACAGATTTCCATTCGCCGGACGAGCAAACTAACTCAAATGTTACAAACATGGCACACAAAAACAGAGTTGACACCAAAAACCACACTCTACTACAAACAAATTTTGGTATTGATTGCAATGGTACCAAAACTAATTCGTAACATTGAGTTTGATAATATTCATGCGCATTTACGCCATCCAAATTGGAACATGAGGTTCTTTAACTCAAGCTGGCTTAACTCCTTTTTCACACATTTGTCTTAACATATTAAAAAAATACTTCAATCCAGTCCTCCACCACTTATGAAATAAAGGGCAAAGAAAAAATCAACCAAATAAATTGACTATAACGCAAACAATCTCATAAATTGACTATAACACAAAAATGCAAAAGCCATATGAAAACATATCAAACACACAGCAAGGGCAAAGAGAAAAATCTCATCTCATCTTGCGGAGGACGTTGGACATCTCTTCTTCTTAGCTCTCTTGTGGGTACCCAACTTCCTCTTGGCCACTAATACAATCCCTCGAAAATAGAAAGTAATTCACAACACAGAGAACATGAGCAATCTCAGATCCCTAAAACAGATAGAGCAATTAAAACACAAAAGAAAGCACGTACCGGTAAAGGATCGGAGTTACGAACCCTAGCTGAAGAAGAAGCGTCGAGAGGAGCGAAGGAGACGACTGAAGAGCACAGTCTGATAACAAAGAGGAGGCGGGCAGAGTGACTGCCCGTGACTGGATGAGAGAGTGATGAGAGAGTGCTGGTGACTGGGTATAGCGAGAGAGGGTATAGGGTGAATGGGGGTATCATGAGTGGCTTATTCAGATACACTACAAGGAGCAATGTATGTGTATTCGCTAGGGTCATTACCCCACTCATGCATATATGACTATGCATGTCTTTTTATGGCTTATTCAGATACACTACGAGGAGCTGATATAAGTTAAAATTAAATTCTCTTGCATGTCTTTTTATGCATGTCTTTTTACTGCTTCTCTTGCGTAGTGGATGCTATATAATACATTAACCTTGAAATAATATGAAGTCCTTCCACCACCTGCATGAATTAATTACATTATGCTAATGTAAATAGGATATTAAAATTGATTGACAATATATAATACATTAACCTTGAAATTTCACTTAGTTCTCTTTGATGAACTTGTTGCAGTAGATTGAAATCTAGCTTTGCGAAATTCAAGAGAGTCTCGTTCCTTGAATCGCGTTCCTGATAGAGAGACAGGTAATGCCTTGTTTCTAGCCTTGGCAAGCCCTTCCAGGAATGGCTGGTACATGGCATGAGTTACTTGTTTCAAAAGTATGGGGCTTAAACGGTGCGTTGCGGATTCAAGATGAGTGGTGGTGAAGGCTTAAGGCCTCATCAAGTATATCCTCTCCGTGGATCCTAGGATGTGTGGATTCGTACAAGCTTAAAAGTCCTACTACATCATTCACCAGAGATTCCTTAAATTTCCCATTACCGTCCTTGAAATTATTGAATATATTTGCATGATGAGGCATTTTTAAAACAAACCATGATCAGAGGAAGAAAATTAATCCACAATTATAAAACAAACCACGAGGGCTATGTACCGCACAAAATATTATAACCTTGTTGTCTGAGTAATCAAAATTGGAGCGCTGCAGTGTAAAGCTCATTATCAATTTCTTGGTCCCCAGAACTCTAGGACTGTCATGGGAGCTGTTGTGAATTTGCTGCAGAAGTTCCTCAATCTCATTTTCAAAATGGTGAGAGACACATAAGCGTTGAATGTCATCAATCAAGTCCAATTTCTGTGAAGGCTTTTAAATTGGAGCCATTACGATCATCTTTGTTTGGCTAATGGCAAGGGTGTTGAGGTGTCAAGACTGTTGCGTTAATCATGGGAGTTAGTTTGTATTAGCTGTTGTAATAGTCACGTGTATCTTTCAGTTTGTTAGGAAGAGCTAGCTTAATTGCCAAGCAAGGCCCAAAGTATAAAAGGCTCTGCGTACTGTAATATTGATTGATCATAACTGAATTCTCAGATAGTATTCTCATTTTTCTCTCTCTGATTTCTCGATTCTTCTTCTTCTTCTCAATTCTTACTCCTTCGTTAGCATGGTATCAGAGCCCTGCGTGGCTCGTACCCTCTAATCTGGATGTGCTTCCTCTGTGTTCAACTCGGATTTCGTATTCTCTTTCCTTCTCCTTATTCAATTTCACGTCTTTGTCTTCGATTAATTTCGTCAATTTCCTGCTCAATTCTTGTTTGTTGAGTCAATTTCGTCATTTTCATGCTCAATTTCGTCGATTTCACGCTCAATTTTCTTCTTCATTTAACGTCTTCTTCTTCAATTCCAAAACTCTCATCTTTCTTATGTGATTGTTCGACAAATTCCTCTTTTTCTGCATCGATGGCGGCTTCGTCTCTCAAAATTGAAGGATTGCTAGGCATGATTACTCTGCGTTTGAAAGATGATAATTTCTTGAAATGGCGGTATCAGATTGAAATCTGCCTGGAAGGTTATGATCTTTTTGGCCACTTCAATGGCTTTACCATTGCTCCCCCAAAATTTGATGTTTTGGATGAAGAAGGAGTCACCTTAGAGGTTACTGCGATATATAAGGAGTGGCTTCGGGCTGATAAAGCTTTATTGAGCTTTCTGATTGCAACACTCTCGGACGACGTGATTGAATATGTTATCGGTAATAAAACAACTCGTGATGCTTGGTTGAGCCTCTCTGATCGCTAGGCCATAGTGCTTCGTGCTCGGATCAATCATCTCAAGACTGAGTTCCAGACAGCTCAAAAAGGTGGTGATTCCATCGACAAATTTCTCCTACGTCTCAAACGTATCAAGGATCAGTTGTCCGTTGTTGGAATTTCGATTTCTGATGATGATCACATTACTAGATTACCTTCCGAGTATGATATGATTAAGACAGTTCTCATTGCTCGAGATACGTCCATTTCGTTCAAAGAGTTTCGTACTCAGCTTTTAGCTGCTAAACTATTTGCCGAGTCACCCCTTTCAGCTCTTCATACTCCTATGGTGGCCATGATTGGTCATACTTCTTCTGGCTCTTCAATACAGGTGTTGGTATACTTCCCACTCCCTTCACCTGTTCCTGTATCTCCTTCTTGTTTTCATGCCAATGCTCAATCTTCTGGTTCTATGTCTACTTCTTTCGGTAGAGGACAATTTTCTAGTAATCACTCTTTTCCTCCTCGTGGAGGTTTTCAAGGCTCCAGGCGGTCTCATGGTGGCGGTTTTCAAGGCTTCAAGCCATCTCATGGTGGCTTTCCAAAGTCTAGTGTTGTGCCAGGAATGCCAAATTTGCAACAAGCGTGGACAAACTGCTATCAACTGCTACCATAGGAATGTTTCTCCTCAGGCACTCAGCCTCATCATCTGTTATTGAGTGTAAAATCTGTGGGAAACGTGGACACAATGCTTTGGATTGCTTTCATTGCTCAAACTACGTGTATTAAGGTTCTTCTCCTCTTGGATCTCTCATTGTAATGACAGCTCATACCTCTTTTTCTCCTAGACATTCTGGATAGGATATAGCGGTGCCAAGTCATCACATGGTGCCCACTATTGATCAATTGGATTCTGTAACTCCATGTACTATTGGCAATGGGGCAGGTTTGAAGATTGCTCACATTGGCCACACCAATCTCTCTAGTGGCACTTCTAAACTACATCTGCACAATGTTTTTCATGTTCCACAGCTTCCTGCTAAGCTTCTCTCATTCATCAGCTATGTCAGGATAATAACTGTTCTGTCCTTTTTGATCAGTTTGGTTTCTATATACATAACAAAGTAACAAACCAAGTTCTTCTTAGGGGCAGGAGCAATAAAGGCATATATCCTATACCTGGTGCAGTTCCTCCAGTCAATTCTTCTTATCTAGCTGCTGGTTCCTTTTCTCCAGCTACTTCTTATGTGGGCCAGCGAATCAAATCATCTGTGTGGCATAGTAAGTTAGGGCATCCTACTAATGAGGTAGTTCAGACTATGCTTAAAACCTCTCAATTTCCAGTTCTTGTAGATGCTCATCAGGTATATTTGGCCTTATTGTTTAAGTGGTAAAATGCACACCTTACCCTTTCCATCTACTCATGTTAAGTCTTTAGTGCCATTTCAAAGAATCCATAGTAATCTTTGGGGACCCTCTCTGTGTAAATCCTATGATGGATACATATATGTAATGAGCTTTATTGATGAGTTTACTGGATATTCTTGGATATTTCCATTGTTCAATAAATCTAAGACCTTCTCAAAGTTTCTTCAATTTTCTGCATTTATCAAGAATCAATTTTCTGCATCTATTAAGTGTCTTCAAACTGATGGGGGAGGAGAGTTTATGAGCAAGCAGTTTACAAATTTCTTGTTGAATAATGGTATTGAACATCAAATCTCATGTCCTTATTCCCCCCAGAGCAGCCTTGCTGAGGGGAAAAATAGAAATTTGATTGAGACATCTCTAACCCTGTTAACTCCACCTTCGTTGCCTGAGATTTTTTGGTTTCATGCTATGGCACATTACCTATCTTATTAATAGAATGCCTAGTAGAATATTGGCAGATGAATCGATGTATTTAGATTGTTTCATATACTTCCAGAGATTAAGCATCTACGCATATTTGGTTCGGTTGTGTATCCTTGTCTGAGGCCCTTCACTAAGCATGAGCTCCAGCCTCGCTCTTCCTTATGTGTGGTTTTAGGCTATGTGCTGGGTTATAAGGGTGTCCTATGTTATAATATGGAAAATCACAAGGTTCTTATTTCTAGGAATGTTATCCATGATGAAAGTGTATATCCTTTTAAAGGTCATAAAGTGTCTCCTCCTTAGGACACTTCTTCAGTTTCCTGTATGCCTATCAGTGTTCCTTCAAGTGTAGTTTTCCCAAACTCTCATACAAATCCTCCTCCACATATTGTACCTTCCGTCTCAACATCTACAGCATAGTTTTCTTCTTCTCATGCCTCTGAGACTTCTATACCTGCAGTTCCTACTTTGCCAGTTTTATGTGAAGCTCAGTTGGGAGCTTTACTCCCTCATATACCATCATCTGGTTCTTCTAAGGTTGTTCCTGACTCCGATAGTTCCTCCAGCTCTCACTGCTTCAAATCATGCTAATGATCATCCTATGCAAACTCGAGCAAAGTCTGGAGTTAGGCACACCACTGTCAGAATTATTCTTAGTTTGGCTGCAATGCATGGTTGGACACTCGACCAATTAGATATTAAGAATGCTTTTTTACATGGTGATCTTGATGAAGAGATATACATGAAGCAACCACAGGGGTTTGAAGATTCTCAGCATCCAAATTTTGTTTGTCGACTAAAGAAATCGTTATACGGCTTGAAACAAGCTCCAAGGGCATGGAATCTCAAAGTTCACTGGATACTTACCTTCTCTAGGTTTCAAGGTCTCTCAATTTGATCCCAGTTTATTTGTCAAGCATAATGGTTCATATGTAGTCATCTTACTTCTTTATGTATATGATATCTTTTTAACAGGTGCTAATACGAGTCTCATTCAAGAAATCATTGCTGATCTTGGTTCTGTTTTTGAGTTGAAAGATACGGGACAACTATCCTATTTCTTGGGGCTACAGATTTCGTATCAAAGTAATGGGGCTATTTTTGTACATCAGTCAAAGTATGCAAAGGATTTGCTAGCAAAGGCAGGTATGAGTACATGTAAAGCATGTTCTACCCCAAGTAAACCACATACTCAGATTTTGCCAACTGAAGGAGAACCCTTAAGGGATCCCACATTGTATCATAGTATTGTTGGTGCACTACAGTACCTTACATTTACAAGGCCAGATTTAGCTTATGCTGTCAATACAGTGTGTCAATATATGAGCACACCCACTGATGCTCATTTCTATCTTGTTAAGAGGATCTTGAGGTATATACAAGGGACATTACAATTTGGTATTCTCTATTCACCTGGTTCTGTTTCTATCAATGCCTACAATGACGCAGACTGGGCAGGAGATATCTCAACTCGAGGTCTACTCCTGGTTATCTAGTCTTGGTCCTAATCCGTATCTTGGCAGTCACGGAAATAAGGATCCGTTTCTCGTAGTTCTCCAGAAGCAGAGTATCGAACTCTTGCTAATACTTCTGCTGATGTTGCCTAGATAAGACAGGTGCTTGCAGATCTTCATGAATTTCTTCCTGAGCCTCCAATGATTCATGGTGACAACATGTCTGCTTTAGCCCTCTGTTCTAATCCAGTCTTCCACTCCCGTATTAAACACCTTGATATTGTTTTCCATTTTGTGAGAGAAAGGGTTCAACGCAAAAATATATCTCGGTGCAATATATTCCAACAGATGAGCAAGTTGCAGATGTATTTACGAAAGCACTTCATGCACTTGTGTTCTCAAAGCATTGTACCAATCTCAAACTCGGAAATCCAAGACTGAGCTTGAGGGGGGATGTTTGGCTAATAGCAAGGGTGCTGAGGTGTCAAGACTGTTGCGTTAATCATGGGAGTTAGTTTGTATTAGGGGTGGTTACGGTTCGGTAACCGCGAATTTTTGCCCAAACCGCAAACCGACCGACTATTTGCGGTATGATGATTTTTGAAACCGCAAACCGACCGCGTTTTGCTGTTTACCGCATTGCGGTAAATCGCAAAAAGCGGTCGGTTACCGTGAATTAGCGGTTTAAAACCGCAAGTTCTTTTTGTGTCATAAAAATCCAACTTCTCAAGTATATATAAATTCACAATCTCCTCAACTTCTCAATCATTCACAACCTAAAGAAAATTAAAGTTCAATTCCAAGCATTCCAATTAAAGTTAAACTTCTCAAGCATTCCAATTCCAAGGAAAATGCAATTAAAGTTAAACTTCTCAAGCATTCTAATTAAAGTTACAAACCAAAAGGAAAATGCAATGCACCAATGTTACAAACTAAAGTTACAAACTCAAGTGTTGGTGGTGGTGAGTGGATTTGAAGAACCCCGTTATGTTGTTTGAGCACCAATGCTATTTACAAATAAAACAACATAAGTTTAGTACATTTTATTATAAGAAGAAGCATAAATAACATGAGCATACATAAACTAATTACTTATTTATGCAACCTCATCATCAATCTCATCCTCTTTTGCACAAGTTGTAGAAAATATTGTATGAAATATGTTGTATGAAATATATTTTACATACAATATAATATAGACAATATTATTTAAAATATATTCGCGGTTTGCGGTAACTGCAAGTTTTGAAAATCAAATACCGCAACCGCAACCGCAAATGCGGTTCGTTTTAAATACCGCAATGCGGTTCGGTTTTACCGCGATTGCAGTTTCATTGCGGTAAATTATCGGTTAGTTTTTGCGGTTTTTCGGTTTTTCGGTATAAAATGCCACCCCTAGTTTGTATTAGCTGTTGTAATAGTCACGTGTATCTTTCAGTTAGTTAGGAAGAACTAGCTTAATTGCTAAGCAAAGCCCAAAGTATAAAAGGCTCTGGGTCCTGTGATATTGATTGATCAGAACAGAATTTCTAGAATAATATTCTCATTTTTCTCTCTATGATTTCTCGATTCTTCTTCTTCTTCTTCTCAATTCTTACTCCTTCGTTAGCAATCTTCACCTTTTCCTTCAGCTCTTGGGCACGTTGCTTAGCTTCGATGTTTGTTTCCTACAAAAACAGATTGTAAGGCCATTAAAAAGATAGGAACTTCAGCATGGTGCGTGCAAATTTAAACCATTTAGTAATGAAAATATACATATTTATTTCCCACTTGTTCATAAAATATATATATTCAAAATAATTGTTGCAGATACGAAGTATGGCTCGTCAATGGGCCGGGCCGAACCGGGCTTTAAAGAGGAGAGAGAAAATATCGGGCCGGGCTTTTTTAGAAAATTCAAAGCCCAAGCCCATCTCATGAGTCGGGCTTGAAAAATCCCATCGAGCCGGGCCGAAATGGGCCTAAAAAATAATAATTGTAAAAAAAAAAAAATTATGCTACAACAAAATTGAAAATTTAAATTTATGTATGCATTTTCATGTTTTTGTATGTAATCACATTTTCACGTTGTCTTGAGCATATTTCCTTGATAGATTTACATAAAACAAAAGAAAATACTCTAATAGATTGGAAAAAACCAATATAAATACTTTAATAGATTTACATAAAACAAAAGAAAATACTAACAACTATAAATTTAAGGATAAAACTTGTATTAATTTTGTGCTCGTCATTTGGTGATGTGTTAAAGAAAAATATGATTATATTTGGTGGTATGATTATGTTTGGTGATATGATATGTTGTTTGTCTTATTATATATATAATTATTGTATTAATAAATGACACAAATTAATGTGCTAATCATCCAATTATAAACTAGGAATGAGTAGAATTCAATGGAAACAAATACAATTTTTATAACAAGTAACACACAAAAAAAAATTAAAGAGGGGGATTTGTCATTCAAGTGATGTAATCCTAATTCTAAACCCTTATTTATACATAATTATATATGTATGCGGGTCTAACGGGCCGGGCTTTTGTGGGCGGGCCGGGCCGGGCTTTCATGGGCTTAATCGGGCCGGGCTATGGGCCGGGCCGGGCTTCAAACACCTAAGCCCAAGCCCGGCCCAAGCCCAAGCAGGCCGGGCCCTCTCAAAGCCCATAACGGGCCGGGCCGGGCTTTTTTTCAATGGGCCGGGCGGGCCCCCGTAAGCCCATGAGCCCGCGGGCCAAATGATGAGGCCTAATACGAAGTACATATAGTATTAGCCTACCAGAAGCATATGACAGCAAATGATAGCCCCAAATGCTCGGAGAAAAATTAGCACAACGTCGATTAACTTCATCAGGAGTGGCCTTAGGGGTTTGAGGTTGATCCGATGCAAGTGAAACTTGAACAGACATTGTATTGCTAGTTAAGAATCTGGAAGATATCGAAGGTAGAGAATAATGATCTTAATTGCTCAAGGATTGGTGTGAGTTGAAGAGCTACGGCTCTTACCTATTTATAGTGAAAACGTCTGTCTTTGTCTCTCCCTCACCCTCTCTAACCTAGAAGGGCACAGCTGGAGGATACCCAACATGTGTTAAATATGAATCCCAACAGAAATTAAACTCTCTCAGGTAAGTGTTGGGATTTTGAATTTCTTTCACAATTTTAAGCATTTGTTCATGTTTTCTTATTGGGTTTGTTTGAATATAATACATATTAAAACATATTTTATTCGGAAAGCACATGAGAACATTGATAAAACGTTGAAGGCTGTGGAGGTTACATGTGTGTTGAGATTTTTTCCCTAAGTCCTTAGAAGTCATTTTACAAATGGATAAACTTGTCTTTAAAATTTTGAAGATAAAGTGAGTGGGAAAATAGGACAAGGCGAGTGGAAATAGCAGCATTCTTAAATTAACGTACTCATCAATTTTGTCCAAAATAGCCACAATATGAAGGAAACGTGTCATATTTGATTGGAGGATATGTCTCAAGTTCAACGTGGAGACGGTGTATATCATCGGACTACTACTACCAATATTAAGAAAAACAAAAATAAGAAACAAGAAGTATCCAGCATTTTGTTCTCAAAAAGAAGCATCCGGCCTTTGAAGTTGGAAACTAGCTAGTGTTATTCTTATTTTTTTTTTTTTTGGACGAATTATTCTTATTCTTAATCGTCGGCTAATTGTTATGCATTGCTTGGATTATGAGATTGACAAGGGTGGCGTAAGTTAGCGTCCGAGCTGAGAGGCTTTTAATTAATTAATTATTACTATGTCCATGTGCATACGTGGGCAACTGTATTTCATTCCCACCTGAAAGCCACAAAAGCTCCTTATTTTTCGCCATTTCCGGTTTTTGATGATAGGGGACACGCGGCCCGGTGCCATCACAACACGACCCCAATCATAAAATTTGTTGTGGGGTGGGGCGGCTTGAGATGGGTGGGGCCCGAAATCTAATCAACACGTAGGTTTTGTTTCTAGTGACGTGGATATGTGACAGGAGTAATGACTCACGGATATTAAAAAAACAACCAAATAATAATTTTTAATTTGGCAATATAAACACCGTTCTCTCACCATCCCAACTTACCACCGTCTGCTCTGCCTCTTCCAATCTCCCACTCTGCCATGACTCATGGTATTGCAGGTTGTTGCTGTGGTAGGCAAAAACTCTCAGATGTTAATGAGCCAACTCCAAAACCCAAAATCCAAATCCACAAAAACCAAAAACTAAATATAAATATAAAATCATGAGAACATCAATAAGACGTTGAAGGCTGCGCAGAACATTGATAAGACATTGAAGGCTGCGGTGGTTACAGGAGCGGTGAGACTTTTTCCCTAAATCCTTAAAAGTAATTTTACTACCAATATTATTGATATTGCCCCTGTAACCTATCATATACTCAATCCATGCTTATCATATTCCCATTACTTTAAGTAAGAAGAAAGAGAAAGTATTTTTGTCCACTACCTTTAAGTTCTTTAACCATGGTGTAGCATTATCATTCTATTAGCAATAATGCTAGGGACGGCAGCAGATTATAGCTCTTCAGGATTAGTACCTAATTCTGTACATTTAGTTAGCTACATTCCAGCTTAGTTAGTCACACAGTCTTTGTATTAACATTGGTATAACTACCAGATCATACTTCATTTTGTAACCACTGGTTCATTCTAATACAAAGAGACGATTTTTCTCATCAAAACACTACAAGAAAAATGCCCATTTGCGATGGTTGACGCGGCCCTCGCAAATACATGTAATTTTACGTGCAGGTGATTCCCGCCAACATACTTGCGACGCCTTAATTAGTAACATCACATCTCACATCACAAATAGGTTTGGAAATGTTAAATTTGCGACGTTACTTGATTGTCGTCGTATATCTCCTCTTAGGATAGGAGACAAAGCGTCAAAACTCAAAATTTTGAGGAGGTGCTTTAATTTCCCGCAGGAAATCAAAACCCAATATCTTCTGATTTGTCATAGCCCCAAATCAATACCCTTATGCTTTTGATTACTCTTAGCCCCAAATCGATACCCAAAAAGGCCAGATATCACTACAACAATAGGTTGGTTTCTCTCTTCGTCATTCTCTATCTCTCCCTCCCTCTATCAGTCTCTCTATTGGGCTTCTCTAATTTATTTGTGTTTCGAATTTCATGTATTGTTGCAAAATTTCTACGTTTTCAGGCAATTCAAAGAGACGATTCTAACTTTATCAACAACTTCTAGATTTTGGGAACCCTTCCTCCCCTTATCAAGGTATGTATTTGGTGTGGATTTTTTTGCTCAATTTTTTTTTTCATTAGTTTTATGCTTTTCCCAATCATGGTTTATGGAATTGCTTGGTTTTGCTCCCTTTTCCTATTTGGTTTATGAATTTTCTATTGTCTTAGTGTTTGTCTTTGGGATTGTATCACACCTTGCATTTAGCCTTCTGTTGTTTGGCTTTTACTGAATCTCCATTTTACGAAAAAAAATAAATTTGTTATTTGAGTATTTGGTGTTATCATATAATTAATCGTTGATTTTATTTAGTCCTATTGATCATATTTTGTTTTTGTATTGTATGGAATTTGGTTTCCCCTGTTCTTTTACACGAGACTACCATGAAACTTAGCCCCAAATTTTCTATGTTTGTAATTGTGTGAATAGGCTAAGATTTATCATAGTAATGAGTCTTTGAATTTGACCACGGTTTGGAGTTGGCGTATTAATAGTGTAAACAGGGAACTTGATTTGATTGTCCACAGTTAGATAAAAAAGAAATATCAATTGGATTGAAATCTTGGACTTGTTTTGTCCTGACTCTCTTATTCCCTTTCAGCTCTGTATGTGAATGAATCAAAAATGCTAGTTGGGAGGGTGATAGTGGGTACATGTAAGAAAAATGCCAGTTGGGAGGGTGATAGTGGGTACATGTGAGAGAGAGAGAGAGAGAGAGAGAGCAAGCCCAGCCCAGTACCTTATAAAATATCTAGCATTGTCAAAAGTCTCATATCCAAGTCAAATAGCAAGCCACTGCAAAAACCAACGGAGATTCATAGGAATACCCATCGGACAAAAAACTTCCTCCATCTCTCTTTTCCTCTGCAAGCTCCATCTTGAAAACCCACAAGGAAAGCAGGTGGCGCCTCACCCTTATGGGGGAGGTCCAGCTGCGTGTTGCATTCCTAAGAGGACACAAATTAATGTGCAAACAACCAATTAAAAATACCCGCAAGTGCACGAATCTATTGAAGTATAGATTATGTAAGTACGGGTTCGATCCCACGAAGAACTTGTCGGCTTCCTATAAGTTCTAATTTGAGTACGTAAAGAACACTTAATTGACACACCACAAATGCAAAATGGAAACTAAAAATGAGTAAAGAAGTGTAAAAGGAATAAACAAAACAAAACAAAAGAAATTGTGCTGTGAACAGTACCACGCGGTCGTTGTATGTACAGCGACCGGTCGTTTTTTCACAGAATCGAAATTTCAGAATTATATGACGAGCGACCGGTCGTTTGATACTTGCGACCGGTCGTGAACACTGACTAGCGACCTGTCGTTGGCTAAAGCGACCGGTCGTTTTTTCAGAATTGTTTTTTTCTCTGTTTTTCAATTCCGACCTCTGTTCAGTTTTCGACCTATAACTTTCCAACCGTATGTCCAAAATTCACGTTCTTTATACGGTTGGATTCAGCACAGAAAATGAAAGAACACAACGTGGACCAAAAGTCCAAAACAATTACGAAAACAAATAAAATTCAGTAACAAAGACACATAACGTGTCGAACACGCAACTCACACACACATTTGGGGGGGGGGGGTGGTTTTGATTTGGTTCAAGTGATCTATTTCTATTGCATGTAAGTAAATGGACTACGAATTTAAATGAGAATGGCAGAGATGAATTATCAAGATGTGAAATTAAAATGTAACAAACACTAGGGTTTCGGAATCCACCCTAAACAATTCTACCAATGTTCATGGATACTCAAGTGATGAACTCTAAACGTATTGATGAAGATGTTCGCAATCAAGACCATGGGTTGTGGCTCAAGACGCATTGATTCTCTCTAATATATGTAAAGTGCATGGTTCGTGCTACAATACTTGTGCCCTCCTCATAACTGAACCTAGGTATGGTTCGTACTTCGATTCAATTACAAGGAAAACCCATTAAGTTCAAAGAGAATATGAACATCACAAGAATCCTAATAGCATGGTGTTTACATTAGGTATTCAAGAAACCAATTCACATGGATGGTTCTTACTCCATCCATCTATTGCTTAGGAAAACATGAAGATACACATAATCCCAACAATCTCAAGAAGCATGCTTTCAAAGGTGATCAATCAAAGAAGAACATACATCAAGGATAGATTAATTTGGTGAATTGGAATTCATCAACAATATCTAGAAATTCATACACTCAAGCATCAAAACAATAAGGTATTCATGTTTAGGGCTTCAACCTAAGCCCTAGCTATGGAGTTTAGTTGCTCATACTTATTCCAAATACAAATTCAAAATAAAATTAGAAAGAGTTTACAGATTTTGAGAATGATGAAAGCTTGAAGTCTTCAATGGTGGAAGTCTTCCCTCCCTTTCCTACGGCTGCACCTCCTTCTCCTTCCTTCGCTTTTTGCTCTCCAATCGGCTCTTCTATTGTGGAATGATGTAATGAATCCAATACCCCCGTTGAAAAGCCTCTCCAATATCAGATTACACTCCCTTTGATTCCCTCTCTCCTCCTTTCCAACTTTGCTTTTAGTATTATATTTCCAAAATCTTCACCCATCATCCTTTGTCTCCTTTGTCATGATGAAGCCTTGACTTCACAAAGATGCCAAATGCTTTAGAATATATCTCTTTTACAAAGGTAATTCCTTGTTACCAAGAGTTATGGTAACAAGAAATTAAGATGACACAAAGGAGGTGAAAGCTGGCCAAAATCGGATTTCCAGAGCTGTGGTGACATGCTGGATTGGTTGGATAGGTAATACTTGTCCAATGGAGCTCAAATTTGGATATGTTGTAGTTAACATCCATTGGAACAAGTCTCATGGAGATCATGACCTCATCCGAGCACCAGAGCATGTTGATCCCGGGCCAAGAAGTTGACCTACGAAAATGAACAAAAACAGAATTTATAACAAATAATGCACTTTTAGCTCATTTTCATTCCAATCAAGGTAAAATCTAAGAAAACACAAAAAGGAAGTAAAAAGCTATAAAATGTCAAGAACTAACTCAAAATAGTGGGTGAATAACATGAAAAATCATGTGTCAAAATGAACCGAACAAACTTCCCAAACTTATCTTTTGCTAGTCCTCGAGCAAAACAGAATCTAAAACAAGACTCGAAACAAAACTTTCCGAACACTTTCCAAAGAGAGAGTGACTCATGCAAACGACTCAAAGGTTTTCAAAAGAAAAACTCAGTTTAGACATTATTCACAAGGCAGCAAAGTTCAGAACACAACATGCTCAAGTGTAGTAGTGTGATGGGCAAAAGGAAATCATTCTCCAATTTCAGTTTTCACACAACTTCAAAAATCATGCCAAGCACAAATGTAACTTCAAATCTCACCAAAGTTGTCCTCTCACAAATGAATCACTCGGAAGAGGAGTACAATGCATCACTCAAAAGTAAATATGAGAATAGAGTTAAACCATACGGGGCTTAACTCACACAATTAGCAAGATGAAAAACATGCATGAAGATGATCTCAAGAAGGATGCTAAACACTTAAAAGAAGAATGTGTGCAATTCAACCACATGACATTTAGGATCAATTTAGGTCTTTATTATAGGTTGTAATGGGGCTAAGGGTGTAAGGTGAGTGAGAAATGAAGGAAATGGATACAACAAAGTCCAAGGAACTCACAATGTAAGAGCATATAATCGTTGACTAAAAGACTTTGAAACATCACGCTTGAGATTTTCACTCATTTATTTATTTTATTTTATTTTATATGTGATCAAATAGACCACAAAGCCTTATACCTCCACAATATTTTGATTCACACTCCTTCCTTCCATTCGAACACCCAAGAAGCATGAAATTGAATTTGAAACCATTGCCACTTAACCACAACTTTTCTCTTTTCTTTCACCCTTTGAGTGAAGTACTTTTTTTTTTTTTCGAAATGTAATAACCCTTCCCAAACTTAGCATGAAAAACACATCTAAATTAAAGCTCAAGAGTTCCTTAGAAAGGTAAATTCTTGTTTTTCAGGCTAAGGCTAGAAGTAATAATTGGTTACTTGAAAGAAAAGGCATACATATAGGCTCAAGGTGGTTAACAATGGAAAATCATGCTTAAGCATGCATAGGGTTAGCTTGAAAGGCACAAACGGTCCAAAGAGGGCCTTAATATCATTTCTCAAATGTCATGTAATCAAATTGCACAAGAATGAATGTCTTTTAAGTGCTTAACCAAATCAATGAATAATGAGATCAAACAACAACTCGGATGACAAAAAAATAAGAATATGTGTATAACACTCATGAATTGAAGCAAAAGGCTCAAAGCTCACATTATATGGTTATACAAGTTTAATTCATGCTTATATTATATGGTTATACAAGTTTAATTCATGCTTGATACAATTCTTTGGATCATGTAAGTCCCTCAACTAGAGAATTATGAAACAAATGGCAAGTGCATAGAGGGTTTCAAACATATCATGCTAGAACGATGTCATTTAGTGAATAACAAATTATTATTTCTTTTTAGCATTTTCAATCAAGTCATGTAAACATTCATCACAATCTCATCATATATGTCCGGAAAGTGACTTGAAATCAAAAAGACTCAAAACTGAAAAGAAAACAAAATAAAAGAAAGCAAGAATTTAAGTGAAAAAAAAAAGACTTGCTATCCCTTCCCAAACTTAGAAATAAACATTGTCCTCAATGTTAAAGAACTTAGGCGTCAACAATGTTAAACAAGAGATAAAGGGAAGAGAGCAAGTAAAAACAAGAACAAACATGAAATAAAATTACAACACAGCTGCAAAAACAAAAACAAAAACGAAACCAAATAAAAATAAATAAAACAGTAAGCCCTAACAACAGTCTCAGACATGCAGAAATCCAACCCAAAGAAACGCACAAACCAAAATGAAAGCCCAACCCAAACGAAAGCCCAAAAGCGAAGGAAGTATATAAAACAAAGAAACCAAGTCAGAAGCACAAAGAGCGAGAACTCAGAAAAAAATAGAAAAAAGTGGGCCCTGATGTCTCGGCTCCTGTGAGTCACGGGCAACCAAGCGAGGGACGTGTCGACAAGCAGAGGTCCCTCTCACGGTCCCAAGCCAGAATTATTGCCTTCATAGGAAGGCGTGACGACTTTCGTTTCTTGAAAGCGCTGAAAGGCGGAAATGCAATTAAAGGGGTTGGGGGACAGGTGAGGCGATAGAGGGGATAGGCCGCAAGGGCCGCGCCAAACCAGAAGCGCAGTGGCTAGGGTTACGTAGAAACTAACTCTATAAAAGAAGAAGAGAAAGAGTTGGGGAGAAACACACAAAACTCAGAAACACACAAAAGAGAGAAGAAAGAACAAAAGAAAAGAAAGTTCAAATGGCCTCTTCCTACCCATTCTCGTTGGATCTCAACCTAGCTCCACCGACTCAGACTCGGGGCCAAGCAGTGGCACCAGTGTGGATGCCTTACTTTGCCTCTGCACTGGGGCACGTGACAGTGAATGACTCGATACTGCTGGACAACGATGTTGCCCTTGGAGTTGCTAGAAATCTAGTGACTCCCAAGGATATACGGGTGCTGGGAGCAAGGGATGACAACCGGGTCGTGAACGATGCTCTGGCACTAAGCATGCAAAGCACCGCAACAGTCGCAAGTGTGGGTCATCGCCTAATCGCGAAGTCCCATGAGGTAGAGGTGCTAAGAGGTCAGTTGGCGGCAGAGCGAAGTATGGTTGAAGAGTGCCAGAGTATTATTAAAAGTTTAAAAATAGAAAGGGCAAAGATACTAGAGGTGAATCGACACAGCTGGAGGCGTTGCGGGAAGAGAACAAAAATCTCTCAAAGATGGTAAGTGTTTACGCTCATGACATGAGAAAGCAGCTGGAGGACCTAGACCGACCGGGTAAGCGCAAGAAAACAGACCACAAAAGGGGTTACGCTCAAGCTAAGAATGCAATCTTTGGGAGCTCGAGTGATGAGCCCCAACAGACCGTGCCTGAAGCCTGAAGAAGAGGATAGTCGTAGGGCTAAACTCAAAGGTCCAATGGTCGAGACACCGAGCACTGGGAAAAAGTGATTCTAGTGTATTATTGGTGTGCTTGTGTGCTTTGCCCTTTGCCGTGTATTTTTTTTTTTCGTTTTCGGAAATAAAAGAAAAGAAAGTTGCAAAAGACAAAGAAGAAAAACAAAACGCACTTCCCAAACTGGAATAAAGGGAATGCGACAAACGAAAAAGAACAAAGCACACTTCCCCAATGGAAATAAAACAAAAAAACGACAAACTAAAAAGAAATCAAAACACAATGCACCAGAAAAACACGGAGGAAAAGAAAGTAAAGGGAAAGTAGAAATGTTTCCCGTTTTTCTGGACGCAACCGCAAATTGCTCAGGAAATGCAAAGTGGTGTCGGCTTCCCTATGAGCATATGCCTATTTAAACCACTTCTAGGTTGAAAGGAGGAGTACCCTGCATTTCATCCTGCAAACTCAAGAAAAACCATCAAATAGTCCAGATATAAAAATCAATGGCATCCTCAGATATGCACATCGATGACCTTAACCTTGAGTTGTCGCTTGCACCACCAAATGCCCAGATGACGGGCTCCTCCAAACCCTATTTTCCCAAACTCCTCATACCATCATGGTTCGGCCTCGAATTTCTCTGAGGCCATGCCGTGGAGGGCAGGAACTGTCAGGAGACTTACAGTTGCAGGTCACCTGCATGTGGCGCAGAGGTCGGACAGCTGGCAGTGGACGAGTCCCACAATTTGACCGTGCTCAATGCGGTCTCGGCCACAAATTTGGGCATGCGCCTCCTGGCGAGACACGAGAGTGCGGGGCACTGAGTGAGGAGGTGGCGGCCCTGAAGGCTCAGGTGACGGACCCTAGAAGCGGCTCTACAGCGCCAACCAGCATGTAGAGATGCTGGAGAAAGGAATGAAGATCATGTAGAGCTGTTGCAGGTTCTACAAGCAAGAACGGGCAGAGAGGCAATTAGCAGAAGCCTCAGGTGGCGCAAAATGCAACAATGAACATGTGATTAGGAATTATATGTACGCATTTTCACGTTTGTGTATGTAATCACATGTTATGGAATGAAATAAGCATTTGAGCCAAAAATCTAGGTGTGCAAACATAAAGCAAATACTTCCCAAACTTATATGAAACACTGGTTATAATGGATGGAGATTTAATATTAAACAATGCCATATAGAAAAATTGGGATGGATAAACACAAAATAAAAGAAAGAGTAAACAAACAAAAGTTGAACTAACAGTAAAAGTTGAAATAAACAAACTAATAATCGTTTTAAAAATCAAACCCAAAAACAAAATAAACTAAAAAGTTCAAATGGGTACAAAACTCAAAGTACTATTGATCATCATCAGTCTCATCATCATCATCACCATCATCATCAACATGTGCAGAGGTCCGGGATGACCTGGCATCTGGAGGTGCGTCCAAATGGCATCAATGGAAGTGCTCATATGCTGCATCTGCGCTAAATCCTGGAGCTGCATCTGCTGGTATTGCATCATTTGCATGTCCCAGATGGCTTGATGACTGGGGTCCCAAGCAGAAGTGTCAACACTGGGAGCAGGTGGGAATGGCGGTGGTGAGGCCGGCCTGTGTGGCGGTGGTGGTGGCATATGGGGTGGCACCGGAGCAGGTGCAGGTGCATGGCGCCTCTGAGAAATGCTCTTGGACACAGAAGTGTCCGAAATGGGACCCATGGGCTCAACAAATATATCATTAGGGCGAGCCCGAACCCCTGAGCGTTCACATAACATGCTAACAAGGCAAGGATAATAGATTATGCTCTTTTTACGTGCACAAGCCTTCAAGCATTCAAAAATAATGTCACAAATAGGTAGGGAAAAATATCCCTCATGCAAACATTTCAGGATCCTGACCCCCATTGTGGGAATTTCCGACCGTTGGCCGGAAGGGTAGATGTTGTGGCGCACAAAGCTCCACAAGATGGCAAAGTAGGGTGTCAATTTACCCTGAATGAGGACATTCTTTTTGGTTTGAGATGCAAAGGAGGAGGGTCAGCATAGAAAAGTGTTTCAGCTGCGCTTTGCATCTCAAAATGGCAAAGCAGAGAATGGTTCCAAGCAGAAGTGTCATGCTTGGATATGTGAAGGGCCTCAGAAATAATAAAGGGGGATAGCACAAAATTTTTGCCCCGAACCTTGATGGGCACATTTTCACTAGCTCTAACCTCCTCACTAGGGAAAGCAGCATAGAATTCTCGCACAACAGACTCATTGTATTTTTTATAGATGCGAGCTAAAGGTAATATGTTACAGTCCCTAAGAAGGTACTGGACTTGAAGAAGTCCAGCGGTTTGGATGGAGGGACTAAGATCGAGGTTACGCTTAGGAACCACAGTGGCTGTGAGCATGGCCTCTTCGGCTAAGGTGCACTTCCTGAAGAAGATGCACCCTTTTTCTTACCGGTTCTAGCTCTAGACATCTAAAGAAAATAAACCAATATGCACAAAGCAAGAAAACAACAAAATTCATGCCACAATTCCCAAACATGCAATATGCCAACAAATTAACCACAATGCCAGAATTGCATTTACAAAGCCAAAATTTCAACCACAATTATGCACAAATTCAACAATGCCACAAAATTAATCACAATGCACAATTATGCCAAAATTTCAAAATGCAAGCCACAATCCCAACATTCAACCACAATTGGAATGAGACAATATTAAACACAAATAACAACAATAATGATCAAGAGAAAAAGATTCAGAGTGAGAAAACATACCCAATTGAGCAAAATCACACCACACAACCACAAACCACAATAAAAAAACAAAAACAAAGAAAAACAATATGCACAAAGCAAGAAAACAACAAAATTCATGCCACAATTCCCAAACATGCAATATGCCAACAAATTAACCACAATGCCAGAATTGCATTTACAAAGCCAAAATTTCAACCACAATTATGCACAAATTCAACAATGCCACAAAATTAATCACAATGCACAATTATGCCAAAATTTCAAAATGCAAGCCACAATCCCAACATTCAACCACAATTGGAATGAGACAATATTAAACACAAATAACAACAATAATGATCAAGAAAAAAGATTTAGAGTGAGAAAACATACCCAATTGAGCAAAATCACACCACACAACCACAAACCACAATAAAAAAACAAAAACAAAGAAAAACAAGTTAGAAACAATAATAAGCAATAACAAAAGAAATTAGAGTAAGAAAATCAAAGGAAATTCAAAGAAAAAAAAATGAAATTTACCTTGAGTGAACAGTAACCCTAACTGAAAATTCTCCAAAATTGGTGAAAACACTTGAACTGAAATTTCAAGGAATAGATGCCAAAAACGGATTCTACTCGAAAAATCAAGTGAGAAAAGTGTGATTTGAGATTAGATTAGGGTGGGTTGTGAGTGATTTAGAGGGAGGGAGAAGAGAGAAGTCGAAGGGGGGCTGAGTCGTCGTTAGGAAGAAGGAAAAGTGAGGAGAGAGAAGAGAGACATTAGTAACTACAACGGGGCCAGCCCAATGGGAACGAAGCTTACCTGGAAAGAGTTTGAACCTATAGTTAAAGAGTAATACTCTTTGCCCTACTTCAAACGACTTTCTAATGATATGCTTATCATGAAACGCCTTTGTTTTTTCTTTGTAAATTTTTGCATTATCATAAGCATCATTGCGAAGCTCATCCAGTTCGCTCAGTTGTAATCTTCTGTGATCTCCTGCTTCCTTCATGTCGAAGTTGTACTTCTTGATTGCCCAAAGGGCCCTGTGTTCAAGCTCGCAGGTAGATGACAAGGTTTTCCAAAAATTAAGCGAAAATGAGACATACCGATTGGAGTTTTGTAAGCAGTTCGGTATGCCCATAGAGCATCGTCAAGTCGCATAGACCAATCCTTTCTAGTAGGACCAACAGTTTTCTCCAATATATGCTTCACCTTTCTATTGGAAATCTCTACTTGCCAACTAGTTTGAGGGTGATAGGGGGTGGACACCTTGTGGGTTATGCCATACTTCTTGAGTAGGGTCTCAAATGATCGATTGCAAAAATGGGATCCTCCATCACTAATTATGGCCCTCGGTGTTCCAAACCTACAAAAGATATTGGCTCGAAGAAAGCTAAGAACAACTTTCGCATCATTAGTCTTGGTTGGAATTGCTTCCACCCATTTTGAAACATAATCAACCGCAAGTAGAATAAATAGATTTCCAAAAGATGAAGGAAATGGTCCCATGAAATCTATGCCCCATACATCAAATATTTCAACAACTAGAATTGGATTTAAAGGCATTTGATTTTGAGATGAAATGTTACCCATTCGTTGACACCTATCACAAGATAGACAGAATTGTGAGGCATCTTTGAACAAGCTTGGCCAAAAGAATCCACTTTGCAAAACTTTTAATGCTGTCTTCTTGGCTCCAAAGTGGCCACCACATGCGTTCGAGTGACAGAATGTGAGTATAGACTGAAATTCGGTCTCGGGAACACATCGCCTAATCACGGAGTCCGAACAATACTTCCACAAATATGGGTCATCCCACACATAGGACTTGGTGGTTTTCAGTAATTTGTCCTTTTGACCTCTTGACAATTCCCTTGGTATATTTCCTGTAGCAAGAAAATTTATAATGTCAGCATACCATGGGTCAGAAACTTGTAATGCAAAAAGTTGCTCATCAGGAAAGGATTCATGAAAAGGAAGAGTGTCTTCTTCGGTATTGGAGTTAGTGATCAATCGGCTAAGGTGGTCAGCTACCACATTCTCTGATCCCTTCTTATCTCTGATTTCTATATCAAACTCTTGGAGCAACAAAACCCATCGTATCAATCTTGGTTTTGCTTCCTTCTTTGCCAAGAGATATTTCAAAGCTGCATGATCAGTACAAACAATTACTTTAGAGCCTATCAAATACGAACGAAATTTCTCTAAAGCAAAAATTACAGCTAAAAGCTCTTTCTTAGGAGTTGAATAGTTCAACTGAGCATCATTAAGGGTACGGCTTGCATAATATATGGCATGCAATCTCTTCTCAACTCTTTGTCCTAATACAGCTCCAACTACAAAATCAGATGCATCACACATTAATTCAAAAGGTAAATTCCAATTTGGAGGCATAATGATAGGTGCAGTTGTGAGAAGAGTTTTGAGCCTTTGAAAAGCTGACAAACATTCATCATTAAAATCAAAATTTGCATCTTTAGCAAGCAAGCTACACAATGGTCGAGAGATCTTAGAAAAATCTTTAATGAATCTTCTATAGAACCCGGCATATGTCAACCTCAATGCCTTGACTGGAAATCACATGACCTAAAACAATTCCCTGTTGTACCATGAAATGACATTTTTCCCAATTGAGAATTAAGTTGCATTCCCGGCATCTTTGCAAAACTAAAGACAAGTTGTTAAGGCATTAATCAAATGAATGACCAAACACACTAAAATCATCCATGAATACTTCAATAAATTTTTCTACCATATCGGAGAAAATACTCATCATGCATCGTTGGAAAGTGGTCGGGGCATTACACAATCCAAATGGCATACGCCGGTAGGCGAAGGTGCCATAGGGACATGTGAATGTCGTCTTGTGTTGGTCTTCAGGAGCGATGGCAATTTGGTTGTATCCTGAATAGCCATCCAAAAAGTAGTAGTAACTGTGACCTGCAAGTCGTTCAAGCATTTGGTCAATAAATGGTAATGGAAAATGATCTTTACGGGTGGCGGTATTTAATTTTCTATAATCAATGCAAACACGCCATCCCGTTTTAACACGAGAAGGAATAAGTTCATTTTCCTCATTTCTTACAACAGTTATTCCTGACTTTTTAGGAACCACTTGGACCGGGCTTACCCACTTGCTATCGGAAATAGGATAAATTATACCCACATCCAATAGTTTCAGAATTTCTTTTCGGACTACCTCTGTCATGATTGGATTTAGCCTACGTTGAGCATCTTTTGTGGGTTTGGAATTATCTTCCAATAAAATTCTGTGCATGCATCTTGTTGGGCTTATTCCCTTGATGTCCGCAATACTCCAACCAATTGCTCCCTTGTGTTCTCCTAACACTCGCATCAACTTCTGTTCATTTTCCTCATTGAGATTGCTAGCAATAATCACGGGCAATGTCTCTGTTTCACCTAAATAAACATACTTCAAGTGGGATGGCAATGGTTTGAGCTCTAACTCAGGTGCCCTGTCAAGAGAAGGAACAAGCTTTTCAGGATTGACTGGCAAAGGTATAAAATTAGGAGTGTACTTACGTGGTATGGCTGGACATGCATCAAGGAATTGCACAGCCTCAAGTAATTCATCGTCATCAATTTCAGCAACTTGAGGATTTTATGTCAACACCTTTTCTAATGAATCGGTACCATGAGTACTATTAAAAGTATTTTGCACCATTTGACACAATGTATCAATACGAAAACAGTCATGTTCATCACTAGGGAGTTTGAAGGCATCAAATACATTGAACATTATCGTTTCCCCTTGAACTGTCATTGTCAATGTTCCTTGTCGAACACTGATCGTAGTATCTCCAGTGGCCATGAAAGGGCGGCCAAGAATCAATGGAAGATCCACACCCGGAATAGGAGCTTCTTCCATTTCTAGCACCAAAAAGTCAGCTAGTAAAATTAGATCATTTACTTTCACAAGTACATCTTCCAAGATTCCTCTTGGATATCTCACTGATCGGTCTGCCAATTGAATGCTGACAGAAGTTGGTTTAAGATCACCTAAATTAAGGGCTTCAAAAACAGAATAAGGCATTAGATTAATTGAAGCACCTAAATCAAGTAAAGCTTTTTCAAACAATTTATCACCAATAGTGCAAGGAATTGTAAAACTTCCTGGATCTTTTAATTTGGGAGGGAGCTTCCTTTGCAAAACAGCAGAAGCTTCTTCCGTTAGTGCAACCGTTTCATGATCTTGGAATCTCCTCTTGTTGGTACAAAGGTCCTTCAAGAACTTTGCATAACTCGGAATTTGCTTGATTGCATCCAAGAGAGGAATGTTGACTTGCACTTTTCTGAAGGTTTCCAATATGTCCTTGGCATGTTGAATTTTTTTGGAACTCATAAGCCTGTGAGGAAAATGAGCACGTAAGATATCTTCATCAGGAAGTTCACGACTTACCTTCTCCTTCCTTGCCCTTCTCGTAAGTTCATGCTTTGGGATCCATTCGGATGAAGAAGCTGCATGTTTATCTTTCTCCTTGTTGGTTTCATCCTTTTCTAGGCTCAGTCACTTGTTCAACCTGCATCTCATCATCATTTTGAATCACATTTTCAGAATTATCAACCTTACCAATTACCTTACCAGTTCTCAAGGTAACTGCTTGAACATGCTCACGCCCACTTGGATTAATCACTGGTTGGCTAGGCATCATACCAGGTTCCCTTTGACTCAAAGCTGTAGCAATTTGCCCCACTTGATTTTCTAGATTGGCAATGGCCTTATCCGTTTTCTGCATGTGGGTATCATTCCTCTGCATGTAGCTCTTTGTCTCAAGTGATGAAACTATCTGTGTTTCTAGCCATTGAAGCAACAAGTTCTTCCAAAGATTTTCCTGTAGATTGTGGGTGAGATTGGTTTGAACTTGATTGGTTAGGTGGCGGTGGATTGAAATAGTGCATTTGACCATGAGGTGGGCGAGTATGTTGTTGGCCTTGAGGTGGTTGAGTTGGCCCTTGTTGAACATTTGAATTGTCACTCCACCTGAAATTTGGATGATTTCTCCACCCCGGATTGTATGTTTGTGAGAAAGGATCATTCTTAGGCCACTGATTTCTCTGAAATGAGCCCACTGCATTTGCTTCCTCATGTGCCAAGGGACAATCCTCAGTGTCATGACCAATTGTGGAGCAAAATGCACAAACCTTGGATGATCCGGGTGCCAATTTCTTCACCATGTTGGTTAGGTTTGCTATCTGAGCTTCCATACTAGAAAGGGTACTTACATCATAGGATTCCCCTTTTTCTCGCAGGTTTTTGCCTTGAATTATATTGGCGAGCATTTGCAGCAACAAGATCAAATATCGCTCGCACTTCTGTTGGAGTCTTGGTCATTATAGTTCCTCCTCCAGCTGCATTCACAGGTACTTTGATCCGCTTCAAAAAGTCCTTCATAGAAGTGCTGCATTAGAAGCCAAGCTTGTATGTTATGATGCGGACAAGTGATTAGAAGTTTCTTGAAACGGTCCCAATAATCCTGGAAGCTTTCTCCCGGCCTTTGCAGAATTCCTGTAATTTGACTTCGGAGTTCATTTGTCCTTTGTGCTGGGAAGAAATGTTGCAAGAACTTTGAAGCAAGATCCGTCCACGTGGTGATGGAATTTGGAGGTAGATAGTGAAGCCATTCCTTTGTTGTATCCTTCAAACTAAATGAGAAAAGTCTCATTCTTATCTCGTCACTATTCATGCATCCGATCTTTATTGTGGAACACACTTCCTCAAAGTCTAGGATATGTGCATTAGGATTTTCTCCGGGATTTCCCAAGAACTTAGGCAATATGTGTATCATGCCCGATTTCAACTCAAAGTTTTCCAAAGTGGATGTGGGATATACTATGCAAGATGGTTGTCCAGTTGTTGGTGGTGAAGAGTATTCTTGCATAGTAAGTTCCGCATTTGCAGCTGCTGCTGCCATTGGTGAAGGTGGAGGTGACTCGACTTTTGGTGAGCTTGGTGGTGATGAAAATGGTGAGAATGAAATAGGCAATGGAGTAGACACAGCTAGTCGGATGTTTCTTTCTCTCAAAGCTTGAGCTTGGATGTCTTCTATTGTGCAATCCAATGAAATATCAAAATTCAAAAAGGACATAAGCAAAGTGTTCCTGCAATAAGAAGAAACAAAAAAAAAACTCAAATCAAATGAAACGACAAACAAAGAAAAATAAAAATAAAAATAAAATTAAGTACTCTAAATATACTCAAACAAAACGGATAAGCAACCGTGCCAGTTCCCGGCAACGGCGCCAAAAATTGTTGCATTCCTAAGAGGACACAAATTAATGTGCAAACAACCAATTAAAAATACCCGCAAGTGCACGAATCTATTGAAGTATAGATTATGTAAGTAAACGGTCGATCCCACGAAGAACTTGTCGGCTTCCTATAAGTTCTAATTTGAGTACGTAAAGAACACTTAATTGACACACCACAAATGCAAAATGGAAACTAAAAATGAGTAAAGAAGTGTAAAAGGAATAAACAAGGAAAACCCATTAAGAACACTAGTGCGTAAAGAACACTTGTGCCCTCCTCATAACCGAACCTAGGTATGGTTCGTACTTCAATTCAATTACAAGGAAAACCCATTAAGTTCAAAGAGAATATGAACATCACAAGAATCCTAATAGCATGGTGTTTACATTAGGTATTCAAGAAACCAATTCACATGGATGGTTCTTACTCCATCCATCTATTGCTTAGGAAAACATGAAGATACACATAATCCCAACAATCTCAAGAAGCATGCTTTCAAAGGTGATCAATCAAAGAAGAACATACATCAAGGATAGATTAATTTGGTGAATTGGAATTCATCAACAATATCTAGAAATTCATACACTCAAGCATCAAAACAATAAGGTATTCATGTTTAGTGCTTCAACCTAAGCCCTAGCTATGGAGTTTAGTTGCTCATACTTATTCCAAATACAAATTCAAAATAAAATTAGAAAGAGTTTACAGATTTTGAGAATGATGAAAGCTTGAAGTCTTCAATGGTGGAAGTCTTCCCTCCCTTTCCTACGGCTGCACCTCCTTCTCCTTCCTTCGCTTTTTGCTCTCCAATCTGCTCTTCTATTGTGGAATGATGTAATGAATCCAATACCCCCGTTGAAAAGCCTCTCCAATATCAGATTACACTCCCTTTGCTTCCCTCTCTCCTCCTTTCCAACTTTGCTTTTAGTATTATATTTCCAAAATCTTCACCCATCATCCTTTGTCTCCTTTGTCATGATGAAGCCTTGACTTCACAAAGATGCCAAATGCTTCAGAATATATCTCTTTTACAAAGGTAATTCCTTATTACCAAGAGTTATGGTAACAAGAAATTAAGATGACACAAAGGAGGTGAAAGCTGGCCAAAATCGGATTTCCAGAGCTGTGGTGACATGCTGGATTGGTTGGATAGGTAATACTTGTCCAATGGAGCTCAAATTTGGATATGTTGTAGTTAACATCCATTGGAACAAGTCTTATGGAGATCATGACCTCATCCGAGCACCAGAGCATGTTGATCCTGGGCCAAGAAGTTGACCTACGAAAATGAACAAAAACAGAATTTATAACAAATAATGCACTTTTAGCTCATTTTCATTCCAAGGTAAAATCTAAGAAAACACAAAAAGGAAGTAAAAAGCTATAAAATGTCAAGAACTAACTCAAAATAGTGGGTGAATAACATGAAAAATCATGTGTCAAAATGAACCGAACACTGCGTCAAAACCTTGGAACCACAAAGGGCTCCTTACCCATGCGCCTTGGATAGGAAAATTGCATCAAATAGGATCAAGTGGGAAGAAGCAACGAAAAAGGGAGGAGGAGGTTAGATAAAATTAGGGTTCTTTGTGGCTATAAAAGAGGGCCTTAGCTACCCAGAAAACCAACCCATTCTTCAGAGAGCAAGTTTCCTCTCTCCCATGCAAACCCAGTTTCAGAGCCTGACCAAGCTTTGTCAAGCAACCTGGAATTTACTCAAGCCACCCAATCCTCTTCCTCCGTTGTTTTCTTCTTTTCTTGAGATAAAAAACCTTCCTAATCTTCCTCTGCCCCAGTCTTAATTTCTGTCCTCTGTAAGAAACTCATGCTTTTCTCTCTCTCAAATTGCTAAACTTGTGAAAGCTTAGCTCACATGCCACAAGCTTCTCATGCCAAGCCATTCCATTGCTAATTTGTCACGTTTATTTGGTTCATTGGTGAAGGGAATCAAGGTGTTTTCAAAGGGTTTTCACAAACCCTTTCAAAACTCTCTTGGAACCTGGTCTTTGAACTCAGAAACAGGGGCAACCTCCTCCGCTCATCCTTACAGCAGCCCAAGCCCATTCGTCCGGCTGCTGGAAGAAAAAGACCCCTACAGTAGGATAACACAGATGCCCTGAGGCATATAGATTCCATTGCCTAAAGGTAGTTGGTAATAAATGATGGGATTGGAAGTGCCGACTGAAGCAAAAATGGTACGATAAATATGACACTGTAACGCTTAGCCATTACTCCTCATCGGGTGGTCATAGAGCAGTGAAAGACACTAGTAAAATATTGGGGTCTTCCAGAAGTAAAAGTAAATATTTAAGAAGTTTATAGTTTATGTTTGTAGGAAAGATGAATTATCATTGATAAAACCATCTTGTAGGAATGTTCCGAGACGAATAAGGTCAATCGTGCACAAGGAGGTGCTCCACATAGGACTGTCGCACATCATTTTGCTCAGTTGAGACATGTGCAAGATTCAGAATGAGTGAAGCTGTCATCATGCTTGTATATAACTTCAATCGCACGTGCAAGATTCAGAATTCGCAACAATAGGGGCATGGGGAAGACGGTGGGGTGGAGGCAAATTTCGTTTAGTCCTTCCATGCATTGCTCACTTGATTACTTAGTTCGATTGTTGCTTCTTCTTCTGTGGCATCATATTGATCCATGTAGCATTCCATAGCTGAGGCAACATGCCCTCTCTTTTGTTCAAACTACAGAAACAATGACATGAACCTTAATCTCAATCATATTTACCACTTTGTTTAGTGGTACTAATTAATATATATACAATGCGGAGTGGACTCTACAAGAGTGTCCTTCAATAGAAGCTCACTGTGTATACATATATATATATATATATATATATATATATATATATATATCTACGACTTCATGTCATCCATGAGCCTCCCAATTACAGATGCAGCCTTTTCAATCTTAGGGTCACTAAACACCCAATCCATGGAGTCTTTTGTAACAATATCTCCCATTCCAATAGGTGAAAGGAAAATTAGCAATACACTGTTCATAATATATATATATATATATATTAGAACACATTTTATTCGGAAAGCACATGAGAACATTGATAAGACGTTGAAGGCTGCGGAGGTTACGGGTGTGTTGAGATTTTTTCCCTAAATCCTTAGAAGTCATTTTACAAAGGGGTAAACTTATCTTTAAAATTTTGAAGATAAGGTGAATGGAGAAATATGACAGGTGGGTGGAAAATAGCAGCACTCTTAAACTAGCGTACTCATCAATTTTGTCAAAAATAACCACAATATGAAGGAAACGTGCCATATTTGATTGGAGGATATGTCTCAAGTTCAACTCATATGAATGTAGAGGCTGTGTATATTATCGGTCTACTACTATCAATATTAAGAAAAACAAAAATAAGGAACAAGAAGTATCCAGCATTTTGTTCTCAAAAAGAAGTATCCAACCTTTGAAGTTGGAAACTAGCTAGTATTATTCTTATTCTTAATCGTCGGCTAATTATTATGCATTGCTTGGATTATGAGATTGACAAGGGCAGTGTAAGGCCCTGTTTGGGATTGCTTTTTTTGGCCAAAAACCTGCTTCACTTTAAAATTAAGCAGTTAAGGTGTTTGGTAAAAAGAAAATATCCTGATTATTTTAAAAGCAATGGCCTTTTGACAGCAGCTTTTAAAAGCAGGCTTTGGGTTGCTTTTCAAAGCTGCTTTCAAAAAAAAGCATAGATGAACATTTAATGAATTTTTTTAATTTCCAAAATACCATCATTCATTTTAAAAAATGACACCACCTCCACTTTCACATCCAACTCCACCACTTGCACCACCACATTCACTACCTCCACAACCACCACCACCACATCCTCTTCCTCCTCATCCTCCACCTCCACCACCACCACCACCTCCTCCGAAACCTCCACAACCAACACCACCACCACCACCCCAAATCCACCACCACCACCAACACCACCAACACCACCACCACCACTCCAAATCCACGCGGCCCGGTGCCATCACAACACGACCCCAATCATAAAATTTGTTGTGGGGTGGGGCGGCTTGAGATGGGTGGGGCCCGAAATCTAATCAACACGTAGGTTTTGTTTCTAGTGACGTGGATATGTGACAGGAGTAATGACTCACGGATATTAAAAAAACAACCAAATAATAATTTTTAATTTGGCAACATAAACACCGTTCTCTCACCATCCTCATACCCACCGATCACTTTACTTTTCGTCCCTCATATTGCTAAATTGTTAAGATTGTACTTTAATTAATTTTTCTTTTTTATATTCAATCCCGATGTAGCCTTCCCAAAGTGAGCTCTAAATTGACATTTCGTGATGCATATGGGACTTCATAACTTAAGCCTTGAAGTTTCACTTACACTAAGAAATATTCAAGGACGCCTCCACTTTCAGAAATTGTCCTTTATGTCATCTCAGTCAACTTTTTCGTTAAAAATGATAACGTGGCATGGACAAGTCCTAATTGGGATGGGCAAAAACGTATTTTCACACAAAAAATTTAAAAAATAAATCTCATATATATTTAGAGAGCTTCCATTGAGGGACACCCCTTGTAGGGCCCACTCCGGATTGTATTTCACTAATCCAAACAGTCTATTTTTTAGATACTCATTCAAAAATCATCTTTACAAAAAATCACTTGAATCCGATATCATTTGACCACTCAATTGAGTTATTGAAAATTTGGTATTTTCTTGAAATACCGTGTTCATTAGCTTATCACACGTGGCGTTGGATTATCCGGCGTGTGATAGAGGATCCGTATACTTGAGTTACTGATACTTTACTACGCGTGACGTTGGACTCTCTGGCGTGTAGTAAACTAATAGGGAGAAAAAAAAAAGGGACTATTATATTATGTCAGGGAAAGTTATATATTTAAAAAGATTATGATGGGTATGCCGTGATTTAAAGTAAAGGGAAAGGAATAATTCTAGAATTTACTTATTAGTATTGCTGAAATTGTTTGGATGTTATTTGAACTGGGATTTTTGTAATTTAGAACTACGTGTGGTTTGATCCCTCACAAAGGGGTACGTAGGTAGCCTGGGGTCTTACCTAGGTTCAGCGCGAACTAAAGTTATTTTGGAACTTTGTCGGTGGTCCTTAAGCTCGTGTGAAAATGAGGCTTGATTGATTGATTATTTGTTTTCTCGTTCGACTAAGTGAGTATTGTTAAAATGTGGTTGGGGGTAAGGCAGATACAAAGCTCGTTTTTGGAATTGTTGTACGTTTTGGACCAAGTCCTTAATCTACTTGCGATGGTCTTTGGTTGTTAAACATCGCTTAATGGAAATTTGGGAAGTTGTTTTAGGTTAATTACGGTGGACATGCTTAAATTAGTTAAGTTCATTAATGGCATCGTTTAATTTCATTATTTGACTTAAGAACATTGCTGGTGGTTCTCCTTCGAATTAATTGAAGGCCGAAGGTCTATTATGTAAATTGCATGTTTTTGACTTGTGTCTGCTGCCGGTTGAGTTATAACTGAGTTTTGACAGAGTAAAACTTTTGGGAAATGTTCATTTTTTTAGGGATTCTCTGCCGAAATTTCAGCAGAAAGTCTCATTCTTTAGTAGGTGGGTCCGACATTGATGGGATGTCGGAAATTCCACAGGATTCATCCCGAGTTCCGAGGAATTTGAGGCGGGTCTTGTCATGAAGATTCGAATGATTGGTCATAGTCAGGCAGGAAAAATGCATATGAGTCATGCTTGCAAAATAATTCATAACCCCGACGTTTTTTATCTTCTTGAATTGGAGTAATCTAGAACATTCCTGATTGAAAATAGCTAGGTACTAACAGTGAAATGGTCGGGGCCAGGTTGTTTGCCCTCGGTGTAATTTTTTTAATTTTCAATAAAGTTTCTTCTTACAGTTGAGGTTCTCTAAAAAAAATTAATAAATATTGACCATAATCTTTTCCATCAAGGTTAGATTGGATTATAAAAACTGTCAAATGGAATTTTGGATTATGATTTAGAAAAAATAGTACATGTGGGGGAAAGAGAGTCCATAGACACACTTCAACCTGAAATTGTTGTGGTTGTTCCTATAAAATATGAGTGAAGCTACCATCATGCCTGTATATAACTTCAATCTCACGTGCAAGATTCAGAATTCGCAGCAATAGGGGCATGGGGAAGACCCAATTCCATGATCTTCTACCATTCAGAATTCGCAGCAAGATTCAGTATTATCTTCTACCATTCAGGAATAAATTATTGAAAATGATTAAAGAAGACAGATAAATCAAAACTCAGGAACTGATATTTCTTTATTAAAGTTGAACTTTGTCTCGTCTGGCCAAACATATCTATAAGAAGATACACACATGCAAAATAAAAGGTGAAAATCTTAGGAGAAAGAAACAATACACACACACATTATTCCAAACAAACTGGGCGGGCCCAACACCCCCTTCCCTAGAAAAGACTCGATCAAATCCACGCTTGTACAAAAGGCCATCTTATCCAACTCACAGCGGCACAGGATTAATACAGACTGAAGCAACACTATCTTCAGTGACCTTCCCAACACGTGTGAAGCCATCTTCCCCCTTGTAAAGAAGATCAACCACTCGTGTTAGATTAAGAACCCGCTTAAGCACAGGCATCGGCACAGCAGTTGGTCTGAGAAACTCCTCGTTTATGTCCTTCCACAAATCCATAATCTGTTTCTTAAAAACATCAACTGTCTCTTGCTCTGACACCCCATATTGCTTCATGTAGCAATCAACACTGGAAGCAGCATGCCCTCTTTCTTTCTCAAACTTAAAAAATAAAATCCAAAATTAATGTCTTTCGGATCATATGCGTGTACATAATTACTATAATTTATACTTACGTTGGTCGAAACAATGTCATCCATGAGCCTGAAAATGGTGTTTGCAGCTCTGACAATTTTGGGGTCATTGAGCAACCACTCAAATGACTCCTTCATTACAATATCTCCCATGCCAAGTAAAGAGATGGTTGTAAGGAAGGTGTAACTTACAGAAACTGTTGCAACACTCATATACTCCTCCATGCTTGGAATTCGTCCTTCGTGGAGCCACCGGGCCTCATTGAAATAGGATCGAGCTTGATCTTTCATCTGAGGCATATATACCAGTGAAAAATGATCAATTGCGCAAGAACGAAAGTGTACTATATTTTCAAAGCAAATTAAGTTGTGTGTAAATCATGTTTCACATACAGCTTGTATTGCATAAGGGACTCGGTATGATCTTCCTTCCTTGACCATCTCCTCCTCAATTTCATTGAAAAGATTCAAGAGTGCATGGTAAAATATTTTCATGTAGTCAGGGAGTTCATTACTGCAATTGAGATCCCACCTGAAACAGATAATTAAATTAGGAGAGTTTTGAGACAAATGAAATGAATATTCTCTAACAAAGAAAGCAAGAATTAATTGTTTGTTTCAAATTATTAACCTGTCAATTGCTTCAGTAAAGATCACTAGTTCTTCAAATGTGCCAAATGCATCGTAGATATCATCCAATATCGTTAGCAAGACACTCACTTTCGTCATAATTTTTCTCCCCACAGAATACTGAGGCTCAAAATACACTCCCACTATCCAAAAGTACAACTCCACCATCCTATCTCTTGCAAATGGCAGCTTCCTTTCAAAATCTAGTGCTCTCCACCACCTAAACATTTATATGTAAATATATTACTCCCAAATTGAACTTTGCAAAGTAGATCCCTCATGTAATGCACACAGATATAATTAAAAGAGAGACTTCATTAAATTATATTACCTAGTAATCTCTTGTAGCTCCTTTTTGTGTAAAGGCTGAACAAGATTGAAATCTAACTTTGCAAGTTTCAACAAGCACTCATTATGTGAAGCTTCGTCTTGGTAGATGGACATGTAATGTCTGGCACCTAATCTCTCTAGACTTTTTCTCAGAGGTCTCTCTAAGGCCCGAGTTATTTGTGCGGCCAATGGAATGCTTACACGGGTTGTTGCGGACTCAAGGTGAGTGGTGGTGAAAGCAAGAGCCTCTTCTAGTATATCTTCTCCATGCACCCTCAGATGTGTTGCTTCATAAAAGCTTAGCATGCCAGACACATCAGCAATTAAGCTTTCCTTGAAGCTACCATTTTCATCTTTGAACTTGTTGAATATATCTGGTTTTGATGGTCAAAAAAATGGACAAAAAGATAAGAACTAGAATAATAGTAGCCCAAAGTCTCTCACACCACACTCCACAAGTATGTCAATTAATTCCTATATAAACCTACCACATGAAACATTATGTCCATGTTGTCTGAGTAGTCGAAAACAAAGAGCAACATTGTATAGATCACCATCGTCATCACTGTCATGGTCATGAAATGTAGTATGCATGTGTTCCAGTGCTTCTTCGATTTCTCTTTCGAAATGGTATGCCACGCCAAGGCGCTGGATTGCATCAATTAGCTTGAGCTGATGTGAAAGATCACCTGCACTAGTTGTGAATACTTCCCTCCTCACAACTTCTTTTAGTTCGTCAACCTGCCCTTGCTTATGAGCATGAGTTATCTGCAGCAACAAATTAAATGAGTAAAAACATGTCGAAGATGTTTTTATAAAATTGAAATAACCTGCATATAGTTAATGAGAAAGAGTAATGTTCTCTTGAGAAAGACTTTCGTTGGCAAATTATGAATCTAAACCACACAATCAAACGAACATCGTGAATTAGATTCATAGTATTTGTTCTAGAAGAGTTATAAAAAGTTATCTATGATATGTGCATGCATGATATCCATTACATACCATGTCTTGTGAATCATCATAATTGATGAACTGATCTCCCCAAATGCTTGGGTGAAAATTTGCTGTCCTACGAGCAATTTCATTTTGTGGTTGAGCTGCTGAACCAACTTGGACAGACATAGTTTGCATGCATTTTTTTGTTGTAGGGAATGGAAAGCTTAGTCGGTGTAGATCACAATGCTTGTACAATCGTGTATATATAGGCAAGCATCGGGATATAGGCTTAGTTAAGCGGACAGACATAGTTTGCATGTTTTTTTTTGTAGGGAAGGGAAAGCTTAGTCGGTGTAGATCACAATGCTTGTACAATCTGATAACAATATTAGTTAGTTTGTTTGTATTCAGTTAAGCAGTCACGTGTGTGCTCACGTGCTGGCTGTTAGTATTAGCTGTAATTAGTTAGGTTGTTAAGTCTCAGTAGTTATAGAGATATATGATGTTGTTGACACTTGATTGTATTCTCATTCTGAAATATCAATATACAGAGCATATCATTTTCTTGAATCTTCTTCTTCCTTCTCAGCTTTCTCAATTCTTAAGCTTCCTCTTCTAAACTGTTAACATGGTATCAGAGCCCTCAGTGGCTATCACAAATTCGATCCTCATTCTCTAATTTTCTCCTTCTCATTCTCGATCCCCAAATTTTTCTCTTCCGTTCTTCAGATTTTTCTGACTTCCATGGCGTTTCCTTCATAGTTTCCTTGATTTCTTCGTTCTTTCTTCCTCCTTTCTTCGATTTCTGTGGTCTATTTCACTGTATTTCTTCTTTCTTCCTGAATCTTTGTTCTCAATTTCTCTTATTTTTCTTCTCCCGGTCGATTTCCTATTTTCGATTGTTCTTCACTTGCTCTATCATGGCGTCCTCTCTCAAAATTGAAGGTCTCCTTGGTTTGCTCACCATTCGATTGAACGATGGAAATTATCTCAAGTGGAGCTATCAGCTCGAAGCTTTGCTTCAAGGTTATGACCTATTTGGGCATTTTGATGGATCGGTGGTTCCTCCTCCAAAATTTGCCATCTTGGAAGAGGAAGGTGTTACTTCTGAGATTCCTGAGGCTTACAAGGCGTGGTTGCGTCCTGATAAAGCCTTATTAAGCTTGCTTATTGCCTCTCTCTCTGACGAGGCAATTGAGTATGTGATCGGTAGTCGTACAGCACGAGAGGCATGGCTCAATCTTACAGATCGTTATGCGTCCGTTTCTAGGGCTCGCATCAATCACTTGAAGACTGAGCTGCAGACGGCTCAGAAAGGCGGAGATTCCGTAGAACGTTATCTTCTTCGTCTGAAACATGTGCGCGATCAATTGCAAGCCGCTGGTGTGAAGCTTTCGGACGATGATTTCATTATTGCAGCACTGAATGGTTTACCACCGGAATATGATATGATCAAGACGGTATTGATCGCTCGTGATACCCCAATTTCTTTCAAAGATTTCAGAGCTCAACTTCTTGCGGCTGAAACAGACCTGAGGCGAGAATCATTACTCATTCTGCCATGTTTACTCCACATTCCATATCCAATGCTTCTAATGCATCTGCTCCTGTGAGCTATGGCGGTGCTTCTTCCTCTTCTGTTCATTCTGGTCAAGGTTTGCTTGCTACACCAGTTCAAGGACCAATTGGCTATATTGGGAGTGCTCCTTCGAACTTCTCTGGTTCTCGTTCTAATTTCAATGGCAATTATGGCCGTGGTAAGGGTGCCTATGGCAGAACTGGTTCCTCCTCAAATGGTTTTCGTGGTGGTTTTTCATCAAATAAATCTGCTATTCCAGAGTGTCAAATCTCCAGTAAGCGTGGCCATACAGCTGCTAATTGCTATTTTCGCAATTCTTCTCCATCCAATGCTGCCTCCGCCCTCTGTGCTTGAGTGTCAGATTTGTGGTAAGAAGGGTCATGGGGCGTTAGACCGTTTCCATCGGTCTAACTATGCCTTTCAAGGTCAGCGTCCTCCTCCCTCCTTGACTGCTATGACTGCTCAGACAACCTATAATCCAGATCAAGTGTGGATCACGGGCAGTGGTGCTACACATCATATGGTGTCTAATTTGGATCAGTTGACTAATGTGACTGCTTGTGATTCTGCTGTATATAGGCAAGGATCGAGATATAGGCTCGGTTAAGCGGAAATCAAGAAATAATTAAAATCTGCATTCCAGAAAGTAGATTAATTAATATATATAAAATCACGTACTAGTATGCATGGTGATTGGTGATTGGCGAGGTGCAACTATTGTCTCACGTTCTTTGAATGGGATTGTTTTTAAGTGGCCAGGCCGTCAGGGTGGCGGACCTAGACTTTCGTTTATCTGGGGCTTAAAAAAATTCAAACAATATACAATTAAACAAAAAAATATTTCAAACTTTGAATATTAATAGCATTGTCTAATAAGTAAATTTACAATTGTCCTCGACAACCTTTTATTTTCTAAAAACATTTCATATAAATAAGAATATAATAAAATTAATTTGTAAAAAACAACTAGTACTAACCTATAAAATCAATTGAAGCAGCGGCCCGCAGGGTGAATCAGCAAGATTTGTTTGCTTCCTTTGTTTTTGTTTTTTTTATTCTTTTGGGTCCTTTGAGCAACTTATGAGATATAAGCACGGTTTTTTTTTATGGTGTCTGAATGAGATATATATGCATTAACACATATGCATATGTTAATGTCCACATAGCGACGTCGTTTCTGGATGGACGGCTGAGATTAATCAACAGAGCCCGGGATGGGAAATGTTATGTGTTGTTCTGAATGGAGATGGCGAGCTCAATCCTTTTGACCGCTGGCGTGATTCAAATTTGATCCAGGAAAAAAAAAAAAAAAAATCATTTTCTTTTTATTATTACCGAATGGTCATATTTGTGTCTGAAAGGCAAGTCTCAAAATCACACGTTTGTTTGCTAGAGAGTTGGGATGGAAAATTAAGAAAAACTATTGGGCCTTTCTCATACTATCCACTTCTAATTATCATATTATTTGCTGTTACTTTTAAAAAGTTGCTTATGTTGTGCTTTGAAAAAAAATTAGCTGTAAAGTAAAACATCTTCATGTTTGGTAAATAATATTTTTAAAGTGCTCTTAGTATAAAAAGCAGTGTCAAAACTTTTTGGTAAATTTTAACATAAAACTGTTGCAAATGTGAATAATGACTAAAATAGACATGATGTTGAAAGTGTTATGCGCTAATCATGTGGTGGTAATGATGGTGGTGGTAAAAGAGATAGAGGTGAAGGTGGTGGTGAAAGAGGCGGTGATAGAGGTGGTTTATAGAAGGTGATCTCAATAATTCAAAACTTTTTACCTACCAAAGGTTCGGAACAATACGTAATGCATTTTGTGGGATTTTTTTATGTACGTATGCGATTGGATTGGACTTTGATGTAAAATTGAATTGCTAATTTTCATGTACTCTGGCAGATGATCCATAGCAGAGATGTCCCACCTTATCATACGAAAAAGAAGATATAAGACTATGCATGTCTTGTTACGGCTTATTCAGATATAAGACTACAAAAAATTGTCTTCTCATAATTGTTTTGGATGATGACTATTTTGGACTATTACTAATACTAACAAAATAAGGACTATTATTTTAAACCTTTCAACAGCTTCAGTAAAGAGCTCTAGTTCCTCATGTGTGCCATACACATCATAGATGTCATCAATGATGACTAACAAAGCAGTAACTTTGCATAGTGTTCTCCTAGCAAGGTAATATTGGGGCTCAAAGTGTACTCCCGAAGCCCAAAAGTAGCTCTCAACTACTCTGTCTCTTGCAAAAGGTAGCTTGTTTACGAAGTCTAAGTCCTTCCACCACCTGCATGAATTAATTACATCATGCTAATGTAAATATATAGGAGATTAAAAATGATCATGTGAGGCCACCACCTGCATGAATTAATTACATTATGCTAATATAATACATTAACCTTGAAATTTCACTTAGTTCTCTTTGATGAACTTGTTGCAGTAGATTGAAATTCAGCTTTGCGAAATTTAGGAGAGTCTCGTTCTGTGAATCGCGTTCCTGATAGAGAGATAGGTAATGCCTTGTTTCTAGCCTTGGCAAGCCCTTCCAGAATGGCTGGTACATGGCATGAGTTACTTGTTTCAAAAGTATGGGGCTTAAACGGTGCGTTGCAGATTCAAGATGAGTGGTGGTGAAGGTTAAGGCCTCATCAAGTATATCCTCTCCGTGGATCCTAAGATGTGTGGCTTCGTACAAGCTTAAAAGTCCTACTACATCATTCACCAGAGATTCCTTAAATTTCCCATAACCGTCCTTGAAATTATTGAATATATCTGCATGATGAGGCATTTTTAAAACAAACCCTGATTAGAGGAAGAAAATTAATCCATAATTATAAAACAAACCATGAGGGCTACGTACCGCACGAAATATTATAACCTTGTTGTCTTAGTAATCGAAATCGGAGCGCTGCAGTGTAAAGCTCATTATCTGTTTCTTGGTCCCCAGACGCAGTACTGTCGTGGGAGCTGTTGTGAATTTGCTGCAGAAGCTCCTCAATCTCATTTTCAAAATGGTGAGAGACACCCAAGCGCTGAATGTCATCAATCAAGTCCAATTTTTGTGAAGGCTTTTTAACTGGAGCCATTATGATCATCTTCACCTTTTCCTTCAGTTCTTGGGCACGTTGCTTAGCTTCGATGTTTGTTTCCTACAACAACAGATTGAAAGGCCATTAAAAAGATAGGAACTTCAGCATAGTGCATGCAAATTTAAACCATGAATCTTTTAGTAATGATAATATACATATTTATGCCCCCCTTGTTCATTAAAAAAAATATACATATTCAAAATAATTGTTGCAGATACGAAGTACATATAGTATTAGCCTACCACAGAAGCATATGACAGAAAATGATAGCCCCAAATGCTCGGAGAAAAATTAGCACAACTTCGATTAACATCATCAGGAGTGGCCTTAGGGGTTTGAGGTTGATCCGATGCAAGTGAAACTTGAACAGACATTGTATTGTTCGTTAAGAATCTGGAAGAGATCGAAGGTATAGAATAATGATCTTAATTGCTCAAGGATTGGTGTGAGTTGAAGAGCTATGGTTCTTACCTATTTATATTGAAAGCGTCTGTCTTTGTCTCTCCCTCACCCTCTCTAACCTAGCTATATATCTATAGAAGGGCACAACTGGAAGATACCCAACTTGTGTTAAATATGAATCCCAACTGAAATTAAACGATCTCTCAGGAAGTGTTGGGATTTTGAATTTCTTTCACAATTTTAAGCATTTGCTCATGTTTTCTTATTGGGTTTGTTTGAATATAGTACATATTAGAACACATTTTATTCAAAAAGCACATGAGAACATTGATAAGACGTCGAAGGCTGCGGAGGTGTTGAGATTTTTTCTCTAAGCCCTTAGAAGTCATTTTACAAAGGGGTAAACTTGTTTTTAAAATTTTGAAGATAAGGTGAGTAGGGAAATAGGGACAGGTGGGTGGAGAAAACGGGTACTCACCAATTTTGACCAAAATAATCACAATATGATGAAAAGGTGCCATATTTGATTGGAGGATATGTCTCAAGTTCAACTCATGTGAATGTAAAGATTGTGTATATCATCGGTCTACTACTACCAATATTATTGATATTGTCCCCAACTTAGCCACTTACAACCTATCAGACCCATTAAATCGGCACCCTCCACTACAAGAAAATCAAGCATTTACGGCACATTATTTACGCCTTGTTTCTGTTAGGTATGGCGTGCCAGCTACGTCCGCTGGAAACTCTAATACCATTTATGGCGTTCTTTCTACGCACCCCGTAAAAGAGGTTAGCATCAATGGCATGCTTTTTATGCACGCTGTGAAATCCAGTTTTTTCCCTCCATACTTTTTCGCGTGCCGCCCTCTTTTTCATCAAATTTAAGTTTGGTGCGTGTTATTCCTTCGGGTTTAGGGATTTAAGTTTGAACCAAACCCTATTATTCCTTCCAGAAACCCTCATATACTCTCTCCAATCCTTACCAACTCTTTAACCCAAATCCTCTCTCATCTCTTCTAAGACTGCATCTCTCTCTCTTTCTCTCTGGCTTTCTCTCACCAAATCCCACATTAAGCATCCCTCCGTCTTGACTTTCTTTTCAATTCGGGGAAAATAAACAATTACTTTGGTTCCGGGATGAACATTTGATATGTTCTGAGCCACCTCTTTCCCCAAACAATCTCTCATCTCCCTTCCTGTCCCTCTCTCTGGTATTTTGTTTCATTAAACCTTTCTGCAGTCAGGTAAGGGTTTCAGTAATTGATTTGAGAGGAAATTATTTCAAATCCGTATCTCGTTCTCTCGGTTTGACTCTCTATCCACCAGCCTCTCATTCTCCATTCCCTAGCAGATTAGCCTCCACTCTCAACAGGTGACAACCCCCCTTTCTGTAACATCCCGGTCCTAAAAAGAAGTAAAATAATTAAATTAAGAGAAAATAAATTGGAGTAAACAATAAAATAAAATGATTTGAATTAATTAAGGTTTTTGAAAATTTAAAGTATTATTTAATTTAAAAAAAGGGGCAAAAAGGTCATTTCCTCCACCACCGAGGTTTTTTTCAAAATACTAATACTAACAAAATAAGGACTATTATTTTAAACCTTTCAACAGCTTCAGTAAAGAGCTCTAGTTCCTCATGTGTGCCATACGCATCATAGATGTCATCAATGATGACTAACAAAGCAGTAACTTTGCATAGTGTTCTCCTAGCAAGGTAATATTGGGGCTCAAAGTGTACTCCCGAAGCCCAAAAGTAGCTCTCAACTACTCTGTCTCTTGCAAAAGGTAGCTTGTTTACGAAGTCTAAGTCCTTCCACCACCTGCATGAATTAATTACATTATGCTAATGTAAATATATAGGAGATTAAAAATGATCATGTGAGGCCACCACCTGCATGAATTAATTACATTATGCTAATATAATACATTAACCTTGAAATTTCACTTAGTTCTCTTTGATGAACTTGTTGCAGTAGATTGAAATTCAGCTTTGCGAAATTTAGGAGAGTCTCGTTCTGTGAATCGCGTTCCTGATAGAGAGATAGGTAATGCCTTGTTTCTAGCCTTGGCAAGCCCTTCCAGAATGGCTGGTACATGGCATGAGTTACTTGTTTCAAAAGTATGGGGCTTAAACGGTGCGTTGCAGATTCAAGATGAGTGGTGGTGAAGGTTAAGGCCTCATCAAGTATATCCTCTCCGTGGATCCTAAGATGTGTGGCTTCGTACAAGCTTAAAAGTCCTACTACATCATTCACCAGAGATTCCTTAAATTTCCCATAACCGTCCTTGAAATTATTGAATATATCTGCATGATGAGGCATTTTTAAAACAAACCCTGATTAGAGGAAGAAAATTAATCCATAATTATAAAACAAACCATGAGGGCTACGTACCGCACGAAATATTATAACCTTGTTGTCTTAGTAATCGAAATCGGAGCGCTGCAGTGTAAAGCTCATTATCTGTTTCTTGGTCCCCAGACGCAGGTCCTGTCGTGGGAGCTGTTGTGAATTTGCTGCAGAAGATCCTCAATCTCATTTTCAAAATGGTGAGAGACACCCAAGCGCTGAATGTCATCAATCAAGTCCAATTTTTGTGAAGGCTTTGTTGAGAAAAATGGCTCAATTAAAAAGATACAAAAATTATTAAAACCAGCGACCGGTCGCAAGGTTGTGGCGACCGGTCGGTTTCGGCAGATTGCAAAGTCTGAATTGAATTTCGTTTTCTCTTCCAAGCGACCGGTCGCAAGTTATGAGCGACCGGTCGGTCTTCAGCCAAAAGAACGAAGTCTGAAGCGAAATGTGGAAAAGCGACCGGTCGCCTAGTCCTGCGCGACGGTCGCCCAGAAGATGCTGAAGCTAAAAACGATTCTGTGTAAAAGCGACCGGTCGCCCGTCCTGGCGACCGGTCGCCCTCTGACTATGCCTGTTTTCAGTTTCTACGCGTTTTAAGTCTTCCTTTGTGTGCTATCACTTTCTACCGACTTGCAAGGATATTTCTGATCAATTCTGAGATATTAGAAGGTGGCATAGCAGCTGGAAAGTTGGGAGAACACTTTGGCAAATTGATAACTTGCTTCAATGAGTGATTTCTCTCTTGGATCAAGATATAGATGGCAGCTAGCATCCAATGTTCCCTTGCTTTATGAGCTGCCAAGAACAGGTGTCTAAAGTGAGATAACTAAAGCATGAACGTGTATAACTTAATGATATCTGATCTTGGAGTCCCAAGGCCTATATAAGAGGGAAGAGGAAGCAAGAGAACATTAAGTTGTTAAGTGCATAAGTTTGTGCAAAGTATAGAGAAGCTGAAAACTTGTAAGTTCAGAAAATATCAAGGGGAGAGCAAGAGAGTTCTCTAAGTGTATCAAGGTGTTGAGCAAGGGTGAGAGAGAAACAGATTGTGAGGGTAGTGTTCTAAGGGGGTTTCCTTTCTTTGTAAACCAAAGTTTGTAACCTATCTTCATTAGTGAAAGTTCTCAAGGAGATCACCAAAGAGGAAGTAGGCAATTTGCTGAACCTCTATAAACACTTGTGTCATTTCTTTCTTGGTTAAATTTCTGTGTGTGTAAGACTCATCCATCATTGAGTTGGTCACAAAGTTCATCAACAACAAGGTCCTAAGGGGAAGTGAGTTAGCATTAATTCACAACAAGTGGTATCAGAGCTGTGTTTTGGCAGCTAAGCTAGTCTTTCTTTTGGAGTGCTAGTGTGTTGAAGATGGCAAGTGAACAAAAAGTTGAGAGTGGTAGCAGTTCACAACATGTGAAGCAACCACATGCAACAAGCATGAAGGTGGAGCTAAAGCCTTTCACAGGGAAGGAGAACTTCACTCTTTGGCAACGAAGGATGAGGTCAGCTCTTACACAACAACATCTCAATGTTGTGTTAGTTGGCAAGGAAAAGAAGCCAGCAGACATGAAAGATGAGGAGTGGGGCGTACTTGACGAGTTAGCTAGATGAGCCATCGAAAATTACCTCTCCGATGATGTGCTCATCAACGTGTTGAAGGATACCGCGAAGCAAACATGGGAGAAGCTCGAAGAGATGTTTGCAGGGAAGTCGCTGTCCAACAAGCTCTTCCTAAAGGAAGAACTCCTAAATCTGAAGATGGAAGAAGGAGGTAATCTAATGGAACATTTAAGTAGTTTCAATAGATGTGTTGCTGATTTGCAAAGAATGGAAGTTATTTATAGTACGGAGGATAAGGCACTTATGTTGCTAACATCCTTACCTCCGTCCTATAAACACTTTCGAACCACTCTTATGTTCGGGAAGGTCACTCTGGATTTCGAGCCTGTGCTGCAAGACATCATGACGCACCATAGGATGGCTCAACGTTCTGGAGAAAACTCTTAAGGTGAAGGTCTATTTGCTAAGACCGAAGATAGGGGTCGTTCAAAAAGGCGTGAAGGCAAGAAAGGCAACAAAGGAAGATCAAAATCCAAGGCGAAAGATGGTTGTTTCGAGTGTGGGTCAAAAGAGCACTGGAAAAGAAATTGCCCCATATGGAAAGAGAAGAAGAACAAAGGGAAGAATGCAGCAAACACAGCTGAGGAAGTCACGGAAAGTGATGGTGAGCTTTTATGTGTTAATGGCAATGTTAATACTAATACATATGCTAATTCTTCAAGGTGTTTCTCTTCGGATTGGATTTTGGATTCCGGGTGCTCATACCATATGTGCTCAAACAAGGAGTGGTTTGACACATATGAGAAAGAAGAAGGTGGCGAAGTTATAATGGGGAATGGCTCGGTTTGTAGAGTCATAGGCACCGGTACAATCAAGATAAAGATGCATGACGGGACTGCCAGGACGCTTGGAATGGTAAGGCATATTCCAAAGTTGCGTAAGAATCTTATTTCCCTTGGAACTCTTGATAAGAATGGTTATTCTGTTAAGGCTAATGGAGGGAAAATCATAATCTCAAAAGGTTCACTTGTGGTTATGAAGGGAGAAGTTCAACCTAATTGTCTATATAGATTGTGCGGTACAACAATAACAGGTGGAGCAGCTGTGTCCACAAGCAAGGACTCGGATGATGAAACTCAGCTTTGGCATTTGAGGCTAGGGCACATGAGTGAGAGAGGCATGCAGGAACTACATAAAAGAAAATTGTTGAAAGGTGTTCAAAGCTGCAAGCTGGAGTTCTGCAAATTTTGTACCATGGGAAAGCAATCGAAGATAGCTTTCAAGCTGCGAGATAAAGAGGAAGGTAGCACAGGAGTGCTAGATTATATTCACTCTGATGTATGGGGGCCATCACCGGTTAAATCAAAGGGTGGAGCTCGCTATTTCGTGACTTTCTTGGATGATTTTTCCAGAAGGTTTGGGTCTACTTCATGAAGGAGAAATCTGAGGTCTTCACCAAATTCAAAGAGTGGAAGGCGGAAGTGGAGAACCTAACCGGAAGAAAAATCAAGATCCTAAAGAGTGACAACGGTGGTGAATATAAGGACAACAAATTTCTTGAGTTTTGCAGAAACGAAGGCATTAAGAGGCACTTTACCGTGAAGAAGACGCCCCAACAAAATGGAGCTGCGGAAAGGATGAATAGAACTCTCATGGAGCGTGAGAGATGTATGAGGATTCATGCAGGATTGCCCGAATCATTTTGGGCAGAGTCAGTTAACCACGCTGCCTATTTGGTTAACCGATCACCTTCAAGAAATCTTGAGTTCAAATGTGCAGAGGAGGTATGGTCAAATAAGTCAATAGTCTTTTCTAATCTTAAAGTGTTTGGATGCAGTGCATTTGCACTTATTCCTAGTGATGAAAGAACCAAGTTGAAGCCTAAGTCTCTTGAATGCATTTTCATCGGCTTCGAGAGCGGAGTGAAGGGCTACAAGCTATGGGATCCGGTGAACCACAAGAAGATACTCAGGAGAGATGTTGTGTTTGATGAAAAGACCATACCTTTGAACAAAGTCAAGAATTCAGAAGCAAAGGAGGATGTTGTTGAAAGAGAAACAACCATTGAAGTTCCACTCAAGAAGGTGTCAAGAAAGACTTCACAAAAACAGCCAACTGAAGAGACGTTAGGAGGAGGAGGAGGAGTCTGACATTGAGGAGGAAGAAGCTGGGCAAAATCAACAACAAACTCAAGAAGAAGAAGAAGATGCTCAAGAAATGGTGGAGCCATCATCTATAGCTCGGTCCAGACCCAAGAGAACCATCAAACCACCTCAAAGGTTTGGATGGGACACGGACTCAGTTCACTATGCTCTAAATGCAAGTGAAGAAGAACCAACCACGTTCCAAGAAGCTGTTGAGAATGAGGAGCGGGAAAGTTGGATGGAAGCTATGATGCAAGAGATGGAATCTCTACACCAAAACTCAGTTTGGGAGTTAGTTCCTAAACCCAAAGATCGCAAGGTTATTGGCTGCAAGTGGGTGTTTAGGAAGAAAGAAGAAATGCATGAGAAGGGAGCCACCATGTTCAAAGCTCGATTGGTGGCCAAGGGATATTTGCAAAAGGAGGGAGTTGATTATGATGAAATCTTCTCACCGGTGGTGAAACATACTTCTATACGGCTACTTCTCTCCATAGTAGCCCAAGAGGACATTGAGGTGGAGCAAATGGATGTGAAGACTGCTTTCCTCCATGGAGACTTGGAGGAAGATATCTACATGAGCCAACCTCAAGGGTTCATTGAAGCAAGCAAGAAAAATCTGGTTTGCAGGTTGAAGAAGTCTTTATACGGGCTAAAGCAATCTCCAAGGCAGTGGAATAAATGCTTCGATTCTTTCATGATGAAGATTGGATATAGAAGATGTGAATCAGATTGCTGTGTTTACAGTCATGCATTTAAGGATGGTAAATTCATCCTTTTACTTCTTTATGTTGATGACATGCTAATTGCATGTAAAGATATGTCAAAAATCCAGGAATTAAAAACATTGCTGGGAAAGGAGTTTGACATGAAGGATCTAGGCTCTGCACAAAAGATCCTAGGAATGGAGATAAGGAGAGACAGAAACGAAGGCAAGCTATGGCTGTCACAAAGTAAGTACATTTCCAAAGTACTTGAAAAATTCAATATGATGGATTGCAAGCCCGTGTCTACTCCTTTGGCGGAGCATTTCAAATTAAGTGCACAGGAATGTCCTTCTACGGATGATGAGAAGGAAGAAATGAGCAAAGTTCCATATGCAAGCTTGGTAGGGTGTCTTATGTATGCAATGGTTTGCACACGCCCCGACTTAGCTCAAGCCGTAAGTGTGGTGTCAAGATACATGGCGAATCCGGGCAGACTTCATTGGACAGCAGCAAAGTGGATTCTCAGGTACTTGAAGGGCACAAGGAGGCTTGGGATATTGTTTGAAAAACAACAAGGTAATGCATGTGTGTCAGGGTATGTAGATTCTGATTATGCAGGGGATCTAGACAAGAGGAGATCCACCACGGGATATGTCTTCATTTGTGGTGGAGGACCGATTAGTTGGAGAGCGGTGTTACAATCGGTTAGTGCCTTGTCTACAACAGAGGCGGAGTATATGGCGCTCACGGAAGCTTCGAAGGAAGCGGTATGGCTGAAGAGATTGGCTAAGGAATTCGGGATAGCCCAAAACTTGGTGGTGATTCAAAGTGATAGTCAAAGTGCAATCTACCTAGTGAAGAATCAAGTATTTCATGGAAGGTCTAAACACATTGATGTCCGATACCACCGGGTAAGGGATTGGGTGAATGATGGAGACGTCATGATAAAGAAGGTTCATACAAAGGAGAACGTTTCAGATTGTCTAACAAAGCCAGTCACAGCAGCAAAGTTCAAGCATTGTTTGAGCTTGCTCAATCTTGTTCCATGCTAAGATTGAGGTGGAGTTCTTGAGAGTTATCCGGACGATTCTCAAGAAATTAAAGATGTCCTGGAAAAGCAATAGTGTCCACAAGGGGTTTTAATCTCGCCATGGTGGAGATTGTTGAGAAAAATGGCTCAATTAAAAAGATACAAAAATTATTAAAACCAGCGACCGGTCCAAGGTTGTGGCGACCGGTCGGTTTCGGCAGATTGCAAAGTCTGAATTGAATTTCGATTCTGTTCCAAGCGACCGGTCGCAAGTTATGAGCGACCGGTCGGTCTTCAGCCAAAAGAACGAAGTCTGAAGGGAAATGTGGAAAAGCGACCGGTCGCCTAGTCCCGGCGACCGGTCGCCAGAAGATGCTGAAGCTAAAAACGATTCTGTGTAAAGCGACCGGTCGCCCGTCCTGGCGACCGGTCGCCCCTGACTATGCTGTTTCAGTTTCTACGCGTTTTAAGTCTTCCTTTGTGTGCTATCACTTTCTACCGACTTGCAAGGATATTTCTGATCAATTCTGAGATATTAGAAGGTGGCATAGCAGCTGGAAAGTTGGGAGAACACTTTGGCAAATTGATAACTTGCTTCAATGAGTGATTTCTCTCTTGGATCAAGATATAGATGGCAGCTAGCATCCAATGTTCCCTTGCTTTATGAGCTGCCAAGAACAGGTGTCTAAAGTGAGATAACTAAAGCATGAACGTGTATAACTTAATGATATCTGATCTTGGAGTCCCAAGGCCTATATAAGAGGGAAGAGGAAGCAAGAGAACATTAAGTTGTTAAGTGCATAAGTTTGTGCAAAGTATAGAGAAGCTGAAAACTTGTAAGTTCAGAAAATATCAAGGGGAGAGCAAGAGAGTTCTCTAAGTGTATCAAGGTGTTGAGCAAGGGTGAGAGAGAAACAGATTGTGAGGGTAGTGTTCTAAGGGGGTTTCCTTTCTTTGTAAACCAAAGTTTGTAACCTATCTTCATTAGTGAAAGTTCTCAAGGAGATCACCAAAGAGGAAGTAGGCAATTTGCTGAACCTCTATAAACACTTGTGTCATTTCTTTCTTGGTTAAATTTCTGTGTGTGTAAGACTCATCCATCATTGAGTTGGTCACAAAGTTCATCAACAACAAGGTCCTAAGGGGAAGTGAGTTAGTATTAATTCACAACAGGCTTTTTAACTGGAGCCATTATGATCATCTTCACCTTTTCCTTCAGTTCTTGGGCACGTTGCTTAGCTTCGATGTTTGTTTCCTACAACAACAGATTGAAAGGCCATTAAAAAGATAGGAACTTCAGCATAGTGCATGCAAATTTAAACCATGAATCTTTTAGTAATGATAATATACATATTTATTCCCCCCTTGTTCATTAAAAAAAATATACATATTCAAAATAATTGTTGCAGATACGAAGTACATATAGTATTAGCCTACCACAGAAGCATATGACAGAAAATGATAGCCCCAAATGCTCGGAGAAAAATTAGCACAACTTCGATTAACATCATCAGGAGTGGCCTTAGGGGTTAGAGGTTGATCCGATGCAAGTGAAACTTGAACAGACATTGTATTGTTCGTTAAGAATCTGGAAGAGATCGAAGGTATAGAATAATGATCTTAATTGCTCAAGGATTGGTGTGAGTTGAAGAGCTATGGTTCTTACCTATTTATATTGAAAGCGTCTGTCTTTGTCTCTCCCTCACCCTCTCTAACCTAGCTATATATCTATAGAAGGGCACAACTGGAAGATACCCAACTTGTGTTAAATACGAATCCCAACTGAAATTAAACGATCTCTCAGGAAGTGTTGGGATTTTGAATTTCTTTCACAATTTTAAGCATTTGCTCATGTTTTCTTATTGGGTTTGTTTGAATATAGTACATATTAGAACACATTTTATTCAAAAAGCACATGAGAACATTGATAAGACGTCGAAGGCTGCGGAGGTGTTGAGATTTTTTCTCTAAGCCCTTAGAAGTCATTTTACAAAGGGGTAAACTTGTCTTTAAAATTTTGAAGATAAGGTGAGTAGGGAAATAGGACAGGTGGGTGGAGAAAACGGGTACTCACCAATTTTGACCAAAATAATCACAATATGATGAAAAGGTGCCATATTTGATTGGAGGATATGTCTCAAGTTCAACTCATGTGAATGTAAAGATTGTGTATATCATCGGTCTACTACTACCAATATTATTGATATTGTCCCCAACTTAGCCCCTTACAACCTATCAGACCCATTAAATCGGCACCCTCCAATACAAGAAAATCAAGCATTTACGGCACATTATTTACGCCTTGTTTCTGTTAGGTATGGCGTGCCAGCTACGTCCGCTGGAAACTCTAATACCATTTATGGCGTTCTTTCTACGCACCCGTAAAAGAGGTTAGCATCAATGGCATGCTTTTTATGCACGCTGTGAAATCCAGTTTTTTCCCTCCATACTTTTTCGCGTGCCGCCCTCTTTTTCATCAAATTTAAGTTTGGTGCGTGTTATTCCTTCGGGTTTAGGGATTTAAGTTTGAACCAAACCCTATTATTCCTTCCAGAAACCCTCATATACTCTCTCCAATCCTTACCAACTCTTTAACCCAAATCCTCTCTCATCTCTTCTAAGACTGCATCTCTCTCTCTTTCTCTCTGGCTTTCTCTCACCAAATCCCACATTAAGCATCCCTCTCGTCTTGACTTTCTTTTTAATTCGGGGAAAATAAACAATTACTTTGGTTCCGGGATGAACATTTGATATGTTCTGAGCCACCTCTTTCCCCAAACAATCTCTCATCTCCCTTCCTCTCCCTCTCTCTGGTATTTTGTTTCATTAAACCTTTCTGCAGTCAGTAAGGGTTTCAGTAATTGATTTGAGAGGAAATTATTTCAAATCCGTATCTCGTTCTCTCGGTTTGACTCTCTATCCACCAGCCTCTCATTCTCCATTCCCTAGCAGATTAGCCTCCACTCTCAACAGGTGACAACCCCCCTTTCTGTAACATCCCGGTCCTAAAAAGAAGTAAAATAATTAAATTAAGAGAAAATAAATTGGAGTAAACAATAAAATAAAATGATTTGAATTAATTAAGGTTTTTGAAAATTTAAAGTATTATTTAATTTAAAAAAAGGGGCAAAAAGGTCATTTCCTCCGTTTTTGAAAAAGGCATTTTAAGTTTCGGGAAGGAATTTGGGAATTTCGATTGTACCGGTGCGTAGAGCACGTCGAAAGGAGTACGTAGACACGTAGAGGGCTCAGATCGGGAGTTATAACGAGGAAAATACGATCTAAATACTCGGAGGGGCAAAGTCGTAATTGAGGAAAAATCAGATTTTAAAAATCTGATTCTTTCTTTCTCTCCTCTCTCTCTCCCCGTGCGCACCACCGTCGCCACGCCGGACCACCGGCCACGAGACCGGACCCATTCGAACCGCCACCTCCTCCTCTCCCTTCCCGGCCAGGCACAGCCCAGGAGCCCAGCCACCGGCCACCGGAAAATGCAGAAAATTGACTGGTTTTTGACAGATTTTCCTAGGATTGTGTAGGATTTCACGGATCGTGAATCGGAGCCCAGATGTTCCGATTCAATAAGTTAAAGTTTGTATTTTTACGATAATTGTGCGATCGTGCGATCGTGAGTGATCGACCGTCCAGATGCGGACCAAACTTGAAAGATAGGTTTATTAAACCTTGTGGAACCCTTAGGGATGTTCGGATCGTAAAATGGAGGTCGTGGGGCCCACGGGCCCGGTTGACCAAATTTGGAAAATTTGACTCTCGGTTGACCGTGAGTCTTCCGAGGTAGTTTCACACTTCGAAAAGTATTAGGATGACCTTGTAAACGAGTTTTAATTGTTATTTGAGTTATTTGGATTATATTGGGAGTATGAGCTTGTTTATAATATCTTATGGGATTCTTGGATATTATTTGATAATTGAAATTATGAAATGAATAATTATGGGATACTTGATTTGTAGAGTCGTGAAAGTGAGTCTTGGGACTCGGTTATGATTATTAGGAAGAGAATGGGCATTACTTTTGAATAAATGGCATGGTTTTGAGATGGAAATGTTATGCATATGAATTAAATGGTTTATTGAAATGCACTTTATATTTAATAGTCGAAATTATTATTTTGTTAAGTATTTGTGGATTTGATATATTCGAGTGTCTTGGAGTTTATATATATAATATTTGAGAAAACACTATCTTAGGTACTTCCCCGGTTATGAGTTTTATGTTTGTGAGTCATTTGTCTACTATGAATATGTATTTTGTTTTGGGAAAAATTGAACTAAGGATGAGAATATTATTTATATAATATTTATACAAGGATTACGAACTCCACCATCATACGTACCTCCCCCTTGGATGATGATATTTGGAAACAGTGGATATGGACACTGGGATACATGGAAATGGATATATGGATATGTTTTGGATATACTATTCACACACGTGCCGGGTTTCGGGCGTGTGGGCTTATTTGGTCATGGATCCCGGAATTGTGGGATGCCGGAAAAATTGTGGATATGGTATGGATATGACGGAACCCGGGGCATACCTTAACGGGGTGTCGTTGTAGACCCTTGATTGGGTAGTCTGCGCCGCGTAGGACAGTTCCAGGCGTACGGGTCTTGATTCTTCGTCCGTACGTGCTGGGTTAGAGTGTCAGCCCCCAGTTGGACGACTCATCCCTAGCCACATGGACGTTTGAGGGCCGGATAAGTGTGAGCTAGTCAACAATCCCCTGTTGGATTGTTTCCCCCAGTACATGATGTGCAACATCACATGTACCTCCCCTTGGATATTGATATATGGAAATTATGGATATGGTCTGGATATGACGGAAACCCGGGGCATACCTTAACGGGGTGTCGCTGTAGACCCTTAATTGGGTAGTCTGCGCGTGAGGACTGTTTCAGACGTACGGGTCTTGATTCTTCGTCCGTACGGGCTGGTTGAGTTCAGTCCCCCAGTTAGACGGCTCGTCCCTAGCCACATGGACGTTTGAGGGCCGGATAAATGTGAGCTAGTCAACAATCCCCAGTTGAATTGTTTCCCCTGGTACAAGATGATGGTGAGAGGTTGGTGTTATTATATTACATATGTGTATATGTGGTTTTGATTCTAATTTGAGATTTGTGAGCTTGTATATGTATGAACGTATAAGCCCTGGATTTGGGCAGTGTTGTTTGGCACCATACGCCTTGGATAGGGTATGGTTGCGGGTTTGAACTGTTATAAAAGGAATAATTTGATAATGTGTTCATTGTACATACGCCTTGAATAGGGTATGGTTGTGAGGTTTGAATTGTTATAAAGAAAGAGATTGAGCATGTGTTCATTGTGTTTTTGTCAGTTTTGGGAATTTGTGATAGATCTGAAATGTGTAGTTGGATTGGTGGTAAATAATTGTTTATTAACAGAGTAGTGACTATTGACATAAGAACTACGTGTGGCTTTATCCCTTGTCCAAGGGTACGTAGGCAGCCTGGGGTCTCACCAGGTGCAGCCGCGGAATATTAGTGCGTTTAAAAGGTTTGATCGATTATGAATGTGTGATTGGATTTTTGATGGAGTTAATGGATTTAAATCCGGTTTAATGAGGTTTGGGAGTGATCGTATAATTGTTTGAGATCATGTATGGTTTGGTTTTGAATTATCTGAAGGCCGGAGGCCTATTATGTGATTGCATGTTGTTAACTTGTGCATGCTGCCAGTTGGTGTTTTAAAAATGTGTTTTTATGCAGGTTGAAATTTTTGGGAAATGTTCAATTTACAGGGGAGACTCTGCGAATTTTCGGCAGAAAGTCTGGTTTTTAGTAAGTGGGCCCGACATCGGTAAGATGTCGGAATTTCCACAGGATTCGTCTCGAGTTTCGAGGAATTCGGGGCGGGTCTTGTCAATTGGTATCAGAGCTTTAGGTTCAATTTCTTGTGGACCTCGCACCTTGTGTACATCCTTGATTTGTGGGTAGTGTTGTGAGTCCCATCATAGAATGAGACATCCTTGACGTGGATGACCTCATTAGACGTTCAAGTACGTCTTGCAAATTGTTTCCTTGGTTTCTTGATGAAATCCAACTTCGGGGTTTTAAAGTTACTTGAACTGGGTTGAAAAATTTGTTGAGGTTTTCTTATGAAAACTTAGGATACACGTTGGAATGAAACGGTTTGGGAGGAATTGTAACTGGAGACATTTAATGTCGAAAATTTGAGGAGTTGATATGGGTAGAGAAGAACGGTGAAACGGGGAATTTGTCTCGTGAACATAAATCTAGAGTTGAGGGTTTGATTGTGGATAAGGTTAAGATGAGCCAAGTTAAATTATTGAATGAAGAGCATTAGGTTTGAATTCCTGTGGACTTCGCATCACGTCTTCACCCTCAAGTTTTATGAGTGTGGTTTGCCTCTTGCTTGTGGCCCAAGCCACTAGTACTCTTGTCCACGAACACCCCAGTCTTGCAGCTCCCAGGTAAAGCTGCTTGAGCCTCTTCCATTATATGCATCCTTATGCAAATATCGATCTTTGATCTAAAGTTTTGCAAACTCGTTAAACTGTGAAGAAGATGGCCCATTGCTCAAAGGCATCACTTCTTGGTAGCCACAATAACCATGCATATGCTTTGCATCAGGTTTCTTTGACATTGTTTGACTTTGTGTGTATTGACTTTTGGGACTTAGTGGTGCCATGTTTCTGGAAACATTTCTATCCAAAGTGTCCTATCACAATAGCTTATAGAAGAAAGGCTGAAAAGCTGAAAGTCCTGAAATCTGTTGAGTTGAGATAAAATTATCAGAAGGTTTCAAAGGTCAAATTATTTTTTTTACAAAAAGGAAATACGAGAGGGAAGTTGTCAGAGAAAATTTATGGATAAGTTACATTGGGAGTTAAGGAATTGTGAGTCTAACCAAGGAGGGTAGTGGAGATTGTTAACTAGATGATGACAAGTGCATCACTGTTAGCAAAGGAACTGCATGAGTTCAGATCAACAGTTTATTAGGACAAAGTTCCTTATGACTAAGTATCGGGTTGTGTAAGGAAGTAAGACTGTTGAGCCTCTCAACTGAAGTCTTTAGAATTCTATTTGGAGGTAAGTGTTCACTACCGGAAGGTCGAAATGCTTTGGGAACATTGAAGGTGTGAAAGGAGGGATAAGATAAGAGAAAGGTTAGCTTACTTCACTGAGCGTGGGATATTACACCTAAGTAGTGGGGGAAATGACAAGGCTTTGTTCCGAGAAAGTACTCGAGTCGGTAAGACCGACAATTTGAGAGATAAGCAGACCACTCAGAAATAAATTTTTCAAGGTATTTAATTGCACTTCTATGTCATGGAGGGGTGCCAACAAGTATTTGATGGAATTACTTATGAAAGATCTGGGAAGAAATCATGTTGAAGTGGATGATGACTACAATTCAGTAAAATGATCTTTTCTGGTATTCTCTTCGAAGTATCATATTGGCAATGACGTCTGCCAATTCTAAAGAAAGAAGTAAAATATTAACAAGTCAAAGAATTCAGAGAAGGTTGGAGGACAAGAATGGAAGTGTTTAGCTTTGAGAAAAGATTAAGCATTACAGCAGCTATCAGAAGATATTTTAGCAAGAGAAGGAGACTTCTCTTTTTCTGTTTGCTTAATCAGGGCTTTTGAATTGGTCGACAACATGGTTGCGATTTCTCTTGACTCTAGAGAGTTTTTGATACTAAAGTATTCAAAAGCTACGAGCAATGTAAAGGAGTTGCAATAAGTTGTCGGAAATGCCAAATATGCTATATACTTTTCTTGCTAAGGCCCATGTTCTGGAGCAGATGAAATGGGTGTTTGAGTTGTATTGATAATCTATGTTGGGCCTTAAGAAATCCTTAGACATTGGAATCTTTTAAACTGAGTAGGCCTTGGATCGTAGCTTCATCATCACTTCCAAAAGTTGCAAGTACTAGACCTAGTGAGCTTTTACTTAACCATATAAAGGATGGTGTTGCAAAGTTCACGAGACACAACATTGAAAGAAGGGTTACACAGATAGTTAGCCCAAGTATGTTGAAACTGGAGTTGGTGAGCGGGTATTCTTGAAAGTATTTATTGGGAAGTTGGTGAGATTCTGGAAATGTGGGATGTTAAGTTCCCATTAGATTAAACTGTTGAAGAAGTTACTTGGGAACTCGAGGAGCAGATGCGGGCCAAGTATCCTTACCTCTTCTTTTGCAGGTACGTAAATTTCGAGGACGAAATTCTTTAAGGGGGGTAGATTGTAACATCCCGGTCCTAAAAAGAAGTAAAATAATTAAATTAAGAGGAAATAAATTGGAGTAAACAATAAAATAAAATGATTTGAATTAATTAAGGTTTTTGAAAATTTAAAGTATTATTTAATTTAAAAAAAGGGGCAAAAAGGTCATTTTAAGTTCGGGAAGGAATTTGGGAATTTCGATTGTACCGGTGCGTAGAGCACGTCGAAAGGAGTACGTAGACACGTAGAGGGCTCAGATCGGAGTTATAACGAGGAAAATACGATCTAAATACTCCGAGGGGCAAAGTCGTAATTGAGGAAAAATCAGATTTTAAAAATCTGATTCTTCTTTCTCTCCTCTCTCTCTCTCTCTCCGTGCGCAGCTCCCCCTCCCTTGGTTTTTTTTCAGGAACAGCCGGTGGCTTTGCAAGCCACCACCGTCGCCACGCCGGACCACCGGCCACGAGACCGACCACCCGGCCAGACCGGACCCATTCGAACCGCCACCTCCTCCTCTCCCTTCCCCAGCCGGCACAGCCCGGAGCCCGGCCACCAGCCACCGGAAAATGCAGAAAATTGACTGGTTTTTGACAGATTTTCCAAAGCTTCGTTCTCCCTCATTTCTCCACCAAATTGGACGTGTAAGGTATGGATTTTCACCTATTTTTCATGAACTAGCTGCTGGTTGGGTAGTATTGCATCAATTTTGAGCGTAGGTAGTTCGAATTTCGAATTTAAGTTTGGCCGAACTTCGGGTTGAATTTCCGGCCACTTCCGGCCACTTTTTGGCCTTCGACCAAAAACAAAAGTGACTCCAAATTAGGTGTATTACCTAGGGTAGGAGTTTGGAGTCAAGATGTTAAGTTTTTCCGGCGAGTGGTTATCGCTTTGGACACCCACGTGCTGTCGGCGCGTGTGGCATGGGCACTGTAGCAGAGAGACATTTTTGTCCTAAAATGATCTCCTGGTTGTCACGAGCACGTAGAATTTTACGGATCTCAATTCGGATAACATTTGAACCCGAACGGATTTTACATATTGTGTGATTTCGGGTTCGATACGTTAGAACCGTTGGATCGCTTCCCATTTAATATATGTTAATCTAGGCATTCCTAGGATTGTGTAGGATTTCACGGATCGTGAATCGGAGCCCCAGATGTTCCGATTCAATAAGTTAAAGTTTGTATTTTTACGATAATTGTGCGATCGTGCGATCGTGATTTATCAGACCGTCCGATGCGGACCAAACTTGAAGGATAGGTTTATTAAACCTTGTGGAACCCTTAGGGATGTTCGGATCGTAAAATGGAGGTCGTGGGCCCACGGGCCCGGTTGACCAAATTTGGAAAATTTGACTCTCGGTTGACCGTGAGTCTTCCAGAGGTAGTTTCACACTTCGAAAAGTATTAGGATGACCTTGTAAACGAGTTTTAATTGTTATTTGAGTTATTTGGATTATATTGGGAGTATGAGCTTGTTTATAATATCTTATGGGATTCTTGGATATTATTTGATAATTGAAATTATGAAATGAATAATTATGGGATACTTGATTTGTAGAGTCGTGAAAGTGAGTCTTGGGACTCGGTTATGATTATTAGGAAGAGAATGGGCATTACTTTCGAATAAATGGCATGGTTTTGAGATGGAAATGTTATGCATATGAATTAAATGGTTTATTGAAATGCACTTTATATTTAATAGTCGAAATTATTATTTTGTTAAGTATTTGTGGATTTGATATATTCGAGTGTCTTGGAGTTTATATATATAATATTTGAGAAAACACTATCTTAGGTACTTCCCCGGTTATGAGTTTTATGTTTGTGAGTCATTTGTCTACTATGAATATGTATTTTGTTTTGGGAAAAATTGAACTAAGGATGAGAATATTATTTATATAATATTTATACAAGGATTACGAACTCCACCATCATACGTACCTCCCCCTTGGATGATGATATTTGGAAACAGTGGATATGGACACTGGGATACATGGAAATGGATATATGGATATGTTTTGGATATACTATTCACACACGTACCGGGTTTCGGGCGTGTGGGCTTATTTGGTCATGGATCCCGGAATTGTGGGATGCCGGAAAAATTGTGGATATGGTATGGATATGACGGAACCCGGGGCATACCTTAACGGGGTGTCGCTGTAGACCCTTGATTGGGTAGTCTGCGCGCGTAGGACAGTTCCAGGCGTACGGGTCTTGATTCTTCGTCCGTACGTGCTGGGTTAGAGTGTCAGCCCCCAGTTGGACGACTCATCCCTAGCCACATGGACGTTTGAGGGCCGGATAAGTGTGAGCTAGTCAACAATCCCCTGTTGGATTGTTTCCCCCAGTACATGATGTGCAACATCACATGTACCTCCCCTTGGATATTGATATATGGAAATTATGGATATGGTCTGGATATGACGGAAACCCGGGGCATACCTTAACGGGGTGTCGCTGTAGACCCTTAATTGGGTAGTCTGCGCGCGTAGGACTGTTTCAGACGTACGGGTCTTGATTCTTCGTCCGTACGGGCTGGTTGAGTTTCAGTCCCCCAGTTAGACGGCTCGTCCCTAGCCACATGGACGTTTGAGGGCCGGATAAATGTGAGCTAGTCAACAATCCCCAGTTGGATTGTTTCCCCTGGTACAAGATGATGGTGAGAGGTTGGTGTTATTATATTACATATGTGTATATGTGGTTTTGATTCTAATTTGAGATTTGTGAGCTTGTATATGTATGAACGTATAAGCCCTGGATTTGGGCAGTGTTGTTTGGCACCATACGCCTTGGATAGGGTATGGTTGCGGGTTTGAACTGTTATAAAAGGAATAATTTGATAATGTGTTCATTGTACATACGCCTTGAATAGGGTATGGTTGTGAGGTTTGAATTGTTATAAAGAAAGAGATTGAGCATGTGTTCATTGTGTTTTTGTCAGTTTTGGGAATTTGTGATAGATCTGAAATGTGTAGTTGGATTGGTGGTAAATAATTGTTTATTAACAGAGTAGTGACTATTGACATAAGAACTACGTGTGGCTTGATCCCTTGTCCAAGGGTACGTAGGCAGCCTGGGGTCTCACCAGGTGCAAGCCGCGGAATATTAGTGCGTTTAAAAGGTTTGATCGATTATGAATGTGTGATTGGATTTTTGATGGGGTTAATGGATTTAAATCCGGTTTAATGAGGTTTGGGAGTGATCGTATAATTGTTTGAGATCATGTATGGTTTGGTTTTGAATTATCTGAAGGCCGGAGGCCTATTATGTGATTGCATATTGTTAACTTGTGCATGCTGCCAGTTGGTGTTTTAAAAATGTGTTTTTATGCAGGTTGAAATTTTTGGGAAATGTTCAATTTACAGGAGAGACTCTACCGAATTTTCGGCAGAAAGTCTCGGTTTTTAGTAAGTGGGCCCGACATCGGTAAGATGTCGGAATTTCCACAGGATTCGTCTCAAGTTTCGAGGAATTCGGGGCGGGTCTTGTCACTTTCTCTTACTCTTTCTTTCTAATTGTGAATGTGAGGATTTGGAATTTCAACTTTCACTAGTAAAAAAAAAAACACTTGCGCGACAAAACACAATTCGTCGCTCAATGTGAATTTGAGCAACGAAAATTAAACTTCGTCGCGTAAAGTCTTACGCGACTACATTTTGCGCAACGAAACACAAATCGTCGTACAAAGTCACTTTGCCCGACAACAAAACATCGTCGCTCAAAGTAACTTTGCGCGACGAAACAATAAAATTCGGTGCACAAAGTCTTGCGTGACGAAGTGTGGTTCGTCTCGTAAAGTCTTTACAAAAATAAACAAAATAGAAAATTATTTTTAAAAATCTTTGCATGACTTTGCGCGACGAAATAATAAAATTCGGCGCACACACTCTTGCGCGACGAAGTGTGGTTCGTCTCGTAAAGTCTTTACAAAAATAAAGAAAATAAAAAAATATTTTTAAAAATCTTTGCGCGACGAAACAATAAAATTCGTTGCACAAATTCTTGCGCGACGAAGTGTGTTTCGTCTCGCAAAATCATTACAAAAATAAATAAAATAAATTTTTTTATAAAAATCTTTGCATGACTTTGCGCGACAAATTACTAAACTTCGTCTTGCAACGTCTTTACAAAAATATAAATAAATAAATAATTTTGTTAGAAAAATATGATATTTTAAATATATTATATTTTAAATTGACTATCAGATTGGTTCGTTGTATTCATATAGGGTCAAGGAGTGTAACTGTAAAAAATCATCAAAATCGAAATTGAAATAACCGTTAAATCGTGATTTTTCGTTTATAACCGTCGAAAAGTTTTGTCATATTACTTGATCTCTGAATGTTTATTTTTTCCGATTTTTGGTATGATCTCGAAGTATAAACAAACAAGGTTGATGGTTGGATCTTTGAAACTAGTTTTGTAGAATGCGTATGCCATCAAAACAATATATTCACTAACAATTAAGAGTTTATTTATACTTTAATTAAATACAACATAAGATTTTACGGTATCCACTAGTGTAAATATTTTAAATTGAAGATCAAATTGAGTCATTGTATTCATATAGGTTCAAGGAGTGTAGCTGTAAAAAAATCATGAGTCTCTCCCAACTCAACATGTGCTAAAATAACTAGGCATATTTTAATTGGCAAAATATATATATAATATATATATATATATATATATAACTTTCAGTTGTCTTTTGTTTTATATGCGGATTCTGGAAATCCGAATGGAAATATTCAGGCGAAGAGTGAGGACGTGAGGGAGGGAGAGAGTGGGGGGAAGAGGAGAGGAGTCGGGGCAGGAGGAGGAAAGAAATTAGATAGAAAAAGGGAAGGAGAGAAAAAGGGGGAGAGAATCGGGATGTGTGCTGGCCTGTGGGCTCTTTTTATTTTTTATTTTTTATTTTCATATAAAAGTTTACTAAGATTAACTATAGAACAGGTGTCAGGCTTTAAAAATAATGGTGACATACACCTCTAGTTAAGGTCACTTTATTTTTTGCCATTCCCGGTTTTTGATGATAGGTGACACGCGGCCCGATGCAGTCACAACACGACCCCAATCATAACATTTGTTGTGGGGTGGGGCGGCTTGAGATGGGTGGGGCCCGAAATCTGATCAACACGTAGGTTTTGTTTCTAGTGACGTGGATATGTGAGAGGAGTGATGACTCATGGATATAAAAAAAAACAACCAAATAATAATTTTTAATTTGGTAACATAAACACCGTTCTCTCACCATCCTCATACCCACCGATCACTTTCGCAACCCACAAATTTCTCCTCTCACAGCAAAGTAAGTAAATAACCAAAAGACTCTAGCTATCTAGCTTCTCCGGTATTGCAGGCTGTTGCAGTGGTAGGCAAAAACTCTCAGATGTTTATGAGCCAACTCCAAAACCCAAAATCCAAATCCACAAAAACCAAAAACTATATGTAAGTAGTCATTAAAAATAAATGTAAAAACTTAGCAGTTGGGTCTTTTACTGAAATAATATTATCCAACTTTAGCCGAGAATTAACCCATCAATAATTCGATCGATATATTGTAAGACATGCTGTCATGACACGGCTTTGTGTCCCACCGTGAAAACATACATTGAAGAGGAGATTAAAACGTCATTCTGATTGATTTGAAAAGAGTTTGATTACCATGCATGCGCCTGTGGTTTTCACAGGGTCCAATTTTCATGTACTCAATCCATGCTTATTATATTCCCATTACTTTAAGTAAGAGGAAAGAGAAAGTAAATTGTGTGAATAGACTAGAATTTATCATAATAATGAGTCTTTGAATCTGACCGTAGTTTGGTTTGGAGTTGGCGTATTAATAGTGTCAATAGGGTTGGAGTTGGGAACTTGATTTGTTTGTCCACAGTTATATTAAAAAGAAAGTGAATTGGATTGAAATCTTATACTTGTTTTGTTCTAACTCTCTTATTCCCATTCAACTCTTGGCGAGGTGCATGGCGATTGGCGATTGGCAAGGTGTGACTGCTGTCTCACGTTCTTTGAATGAGATTGTTTTTAAGCGGCCAGGGTGCCAGGGTGAATCAGTAAGATTTATTTGCTTTCTTTGTTTTTTTTTTTTTTATATATTATTTTGGGTCCTTTGAGCAACCTAAGAGATATATGCACTTTTTTTTTTTTGGGCCTGAATGAGATATATGCAAGTTCAGGGTGGGAGAAAGATAGGTTAAATTGTAGCAATGGTCTCCGGACTAAGACCAAACTTTACTTTTCGTCTTTCATATTTCTAAATTGTTAAGATGATACTTTAATTAATTTTTCTTTATCATATTCAATCCCGATGTGGCCTTCCCAAAGTGAGCTCTAAATTGACATTTCGTGATACATATGGGACTTCATAACTTAAGCCTTTGAAGTTTCACTTACACTAAGAAATATTCACGGACGCCTCCACTTTCAGAAATTGTCCTTTATGTCATCTCAGTCAACTTTTTCGTTAAAAATGATAACGTGGCATGGACAAGTCCTAATTGGAATGGGCAAAAACGTATTTTCACACAAAAAATTTAAAAAATAAATCTCATATATATACAGAGAGCTTCCATTTAGGGACACCCCTTGTAGGGCCCACTCGGATTGTATTTCACTAATCTAAACAGTTTATTTTTTAGATAGTCATTCAAAGATCATCTCTACAAAAACATCACTTGAATCCGATATCATTTGACCACTCAATTGAGTTATTGAAATTTTGGTACTTTCTTGAAGCACCGTGTTCATTGATTTTGTAAGACACAATTAGATGTCGAAAAGGTTTCCAATTTGTCTAATTTTTTATAAGATGATCTATGAATGAAGACCTAAAAAATAGATGATTTGGATAATTGGAAAAAAAAAATGGTAAGATACCTTAAAGGTCGTCTCTCAAATGGGATCCCTAAATAGAAGGGGACTATATATATATCTCTCTCTTCCGACCTCCATCCCTCTCTCCCAATCAGAATCAGATGCCACAGCCAAAGTCTCATCGATATTCATATACCCAATAAAATCATACTGTGGAATTTCAATTTCTCAAGCATCAGTCACTCCTACAGGTATGACCAATTCATTTCTCATTTAAGTTATAAAAATGAACTTGGTGTCTTCTAAGGGCCTCAAGAAAAAAAAAATGAATATCATCACCAAAACCCATAAGCACAAGAAGAAGAAGAAGAAAATTCCAACAGTCCAATCCAAGTGGGGCTGCAAGGCTCTTGGTTTGTTGCGGAGAGAGAGAGAGAGAGAGAGAGAGAGAGAGAGAGGATGGGGAGGGTGGGGTGCCAAGAGTTGCAGACCCAAGTCCAAGCCACAATCCCAACAGTCCAAACCACAAACCCATCAACGCCACAAACCCACTTGAAGAATTTTGCCAGAGAAAAATTCTTATTGTATGTTGTCATAAAAAATAAAGACCAAAGAAAAATTAAATCTGGTGTGAACTATTTTGTTCTCAATTTCTGTTCTTTGAGAACTAAGAAAAGAACAGGGAAGAAGAGTGGATCACATGAAAAGACAAATATGCCCTCATTTTTAACGGAAAAGTTGACTAAGATGATAAAAATGACAATTTCTGAAAGTAGATGCATAATTAAAGTACCACTGTAACAATTTATCAATATTATTGACGAAAAGTAAAGTTTGGTCTTAATCTAGGGACTATTGCTATAATTTTGCCAAAAAGATATATATGCATTAACACATATGCATATGCTAATGTCCACATGCGTTGCATATGTTTTAGTCTTACTTTTGCTCTTCTAATTTATCTATATATAAAGCAAAAAGCAAAGAATGGTGAAACATTCAAAATACCAGAAAATGTCATTAGTTAATGCAAACATTAAGAATTGAAATTATTAATTAAATGAGGATAATATGGTAAATTCACACTTTTTCATATTTAAAAAAATTAAAATTAAAAGAAAATTCAGATAATGGCCTATTTTTATGGAACACAACTACCCATTATCTTTTTTAATTCTAAAATAAATTTTAATTTAAAAAATAAAATTAAAAAAACCTCCTGCAGGCGCCGCGCCTCGGAGAGGCTAGTGCATAAAAAAATTTAAGCTTTTGAAACATTTTGTTTCCATGACTAATTAGAAACTAATTAACCAGAGTTTGGTGGAGAAATTACAACTCATGTTATTATATTTAGAGAGTTTCACTAAAATACCCAAAATGGGGGCTGAAATTATAAAAATACCCAAAACACTTTATAAACATACCCAAAATCCATCATTACACACACTCAAAACCCATTTATAAACATACCCAAAACCCATCATTACACACATACCCAAAACCCATTTTGGGTATATTTCTATGTTTAAATAGTGCTTGGATATTTTTATAAATACATGTCTAGGATTGGGTATTTGACTAAATATCTATTATATTTATTTAAGGTAAATGATTTTCTCACTCCCTTTTTATCCACCTACACTCCTTTTTATTTAGAAAAATAGAGTGTAAATAGATAAAAAGAGAGTGGGAAAATCAATACCCTTATTTAAACACATGTGTTGCGCAATGTCTTAGGGTCAATAAACACCGAATCCATGGAGTCTTTTGTAACCAATAAAGGATATGGTTGGTAGCGGAAAGTCGGATGTGTCAAGTGCTGCTGACATATATTCATCCATTGTTGGTGTGTACTTCTGGTGGAATCATTTGGCTTCTTGGAAGTAAGCTCTAACTTGAACTTTCATCTGACAGACCAAGCCAGCCATGTAGTAAATCTTCAATCTATTTTTAACATTATATAGGACAAGAAGATATATTGCATATTTCTATATAATTAATTGTGTATTAGCACCATTATTTTTTCCTTCCCCTTGATTGAGACTTACCGCTTTTTTAATGCGGTATAAGTTTCCCGCATTTATAAGCTTTTCTTCAATTTCAGTGTAGAGATCCAACAATGCTTGATAACAGACTTTCATGTACTATGGCAGATGTTCCATGGCAGATATATCCCACCTGATGATGATCAAAACAAGTTAGACTATGTCAACTGGCTCATTATGTGTTAGGAATAAGGGACATGTCTTGAATGGTCCTGGGATTATCTCAGAAAAATTACATTGGCAGGATACTCAAGAGGTTTAATATGGAGCACTGCTCAAAATGGAGAGTTACCTATAGGAAAAGGTGATAAGTTGAATAAAGATCAAAGCCCCAAGAATGATCAAGAAGGGGAGGAATAAAGGACAAACCATATGCTTCACTTCTGGGATGTGATGTATGCACAAGTCTGTGTTCTCAGTAGGTTTCAAGCAAATCCTGGAGAAACTCATTGGGTGGCAGCCAAAAAGGTTATAAGGTATTGAAAGAGAACCAGAGCTTTTATGTTAGTATATCATCAAGTGGAAAACCTTGAAGTGATTGCATATGCAGATTCAGATCATCGGGCTGCTCAGATGATAAGTCTACAATGTTTTTCTACTAGCAGGATGTGCAATTTCCTGGAAAAGCGCAAAGCAAACTTCTATACAAACTTCTACCATGCAAGCAGAGTTTATAGGCTGCTATGAGGCGACTAGGCAGGTTGTGCTTAAAAATTACATTGGGCACCTGAAAACAGTTGTTTTCTTTACAAGGAATAACAGGAGAACTTGAGCCACAAAACTCATGGACATTAAGTTTCTTATGGTTCAAGATGAAGTCAAAAAATGGTTTTCTAATGAAATATCTTTTGATAAAATAAAATAAAAAGATGAAGTCAAAAAGTCAGTCATTAATATTGTACATATTGACACTCAATCTATGGTTGCAGATCCTATGACAAGGGGTTTAACAGGGAGTGTTCAAGGGCTGGTTTCTCATAGAAATAACCTTGGATATATTCACCATGGGTCAAGGGTCAATTGACGTTGCTTACAGACGTTGGTTCAAGACGCTGGTTCCTTGAAGACGTTGCTTATTAAGAGATTGGTTGTGATCTTGAGTGCTAGCTGACATATTGTTTAGGATGTAATCTTACATGTTTGACTTCTTCAACAAATCATATAGGTACCTAAATACGAAATAGAGTTAGTCATCAATGTTCTGAATTTGAATTGTGAAATGAACTAGCAATTATATAAATTTGTTTGTTACCTCATGTATATAACTATAACAATGGATTCAATTTTTCTCATGGCACCAGCATGTAAAATATCTTCATGCAAGATGTGTTGGCGAAACAATATAAAATATGAATTTAGATTATACTAATTCTCAACAAAATTGTAACCATCAAATATTAATATACAATAAATTCACATGAAATTAATGTAAATCAACAAACACAAATGTGTAGAAATACTGACAACTTTAGCGATTGAGGCTTGCAAGAATTGCAATGTCCTGAAGCACTCCAATTTAAGACTCTGGCTAACCAATTATATATTTGTATTCTCAAGACACATAGGAAGGAAACTTGAAGATTGATACTCTAGCAAGAGTGGGGAAAAACTCCTTATCAACACACCTCTGGAATGTCATATAGCTTAGGTTTATATAGAACCCAAGTGACTTTTTGGAATAGCAATGGTGGTTGTTCACTAATTGAAGCCACCCATGCAAAAGGGAAGATGCAACTTCTCTAATTGAATTGCATCAGGTTTGTATACTATGCGCGATTTTTCATATTTAAACATAATAACTGTGTTTTCATTCGGACATTAAAATTAAATATTATAATACATAATTTCCAACAATCCCCAACATGAATGAAAAAATTAAAAAAAATTGAGAGTCCTGGCGGAAAAGAGATGCATCTAAAGAGGTGTCTTTTGGACTCGAACTTGTCATAGTGAATACCTATTAGATTTACTTGGTGACGCAGTGGATATAATGAACTTGAACTATTCACTGCAGTAGTAAACCGAGACAATAGGAATCACACATCTCTAATCCTAATATATTATGGTTCATGCGGTTGTGTTCATTTTGGTCTCAAACAATTCCAGGATTCATGAGAGCTTTAGAGAACTTAGCTATCTCATTCTCATAGAAGCGACCCCACTTCTACTCTCACATAGGTGACACGCTGATTAAGAATAGTCTCTGCTCAATAAAGAAACTAGATACACAGTGTTTCCCCACACTTTTCTCATCATTTCCATTTAATGGAAATTTTCCCTTTCATACAAACCAGAAGCCCAACGAATGGATTTAACAGCCTACAACCATTAGAAACTGAAAACCAAATTGCTAGTTGGATCACGTCCAGACACAGTGGCTCGCATCTCTTCATCTTATGTAGACAGGAAATGGTCCAACATGCATACATAATTTGGAGATTTTCCAAACTGTAAACCAAACATGCATACATGATTCTACATTGTAAAAAATTGATAGCCCACTTTATTCAAGGCATGGCTATCTCATAATTCAAGTTTTTCCTTCACATGTTGACATGAATTTAATCTACTAGTGAAATAGATGTAATAAACTGATGTAATTCATGCTTGCAAACATCATAATCACAACCCAGTACATGGGATTTAGCAGACACAACGGTTAACAAAACAAACAGTTAACTTGTTCAAACTGTTGGCGAGTCCTTACTTAGTTAGGATTTTAGTTACTTACCTATTTGTCTAGTCCAATTATAATTAAGATTTATTTCCTATTTTATTTAGGGTTGTACTTATATAAATACCTCCATATTGGAGAAGAATAAAAATATGAGTGTATCTTAGCATAACTGAATATTTGTCCTACTTTGTTTGACATGGTATAAGAGCCTAGGTTTTCTTGTGACCTGTGTTTGCATTCTCCTTGCAATTTAAGTGCTCTCCTCCCATTCTCTTCAAGGGGGGGAGTGAAAAGGATATGTTTATTGACGTATCCCCATTAGCTTGACATATTCCTATGAAGATGTTGCTTATTTCTTGACTTCGACGACCTCTTCTCTTCAGGGGAAGAGGAGGAGTGAAGAGAAGTTGTGTCTACGTGAATTAGCTAAAGTTGATATGGAAGAACTGTTGCTGTTGCTGTTGCCGTTGCCTCTACTACCGCAATTGATGTTACCGTTGCCGCTATTGTCGCTATTGATGATGCATGTTATGTCTCTGCCTTATTGCTCTTGTTGGTGCCAGGATTGTTGCTCCTGCCTGTTATGGTGCCAGGATTGTTGCTCATGCATTTGCTGGTGTGTTTCCGATGTGGTCATGCCCGTTGACCTTACCTTTGCTCTTGACTTTCTTTGCCTTGCCTTACCCTATTTGTTAGGGTTTGGCTTTGCCTTGCCATGCCATGCCTTACCCTATTTTTAGGGTAAGGCTTTACCTTTGTCGTGCCTTACCCTATTTTTAGGGTTTTGTTGCCCTATCCGGGCTTTCTTTGTCATGCCTTGCCACCTTGCCTTTGCTTGACCTTTATTTGCCTTACCTTGCCTTACCCTATTTTTAGGGTTTGGTTGCCTTTGCTTTTGCGGTGTTCATAGGGTTTCTATGTTCTGCCTTATTGCTGCCGTGCTCACAGGGTTTCTGTGTTCTGCTATGTGCCCTATTTTTTAGGATTTGCTCTTATGTTTCCGCTACGAACTTTGCTTTAGTTTGTCACTTGTTTCACTCGTGGTTGAAGAAAAGACCTTCTCTACAATTGGTGCTTCTCAAGTATGGTGTTCTATGACTCTCTTGTCAAGTTGGGCATGCGAAATATATTTGCCCAACTTGAGGGGGAGTGTTGGCGAGTCCTTAGTTAGGATTTTTAGTTCCTTACTATGTTAGGATTTTAGTTACTTACTTATTTGTCTAGTCCAATTATAATTCAGATTTATTTCCTATTTTATTTAAGGTTGTACTTATATAAATACCTCCATATTTGAGAAGAATAAAAATATGAGTGTATCTTAGCATAACTGAATATTTGCCCTACTTTGTTTGACACAAACCACATATCCTCATCCTCAAAGTCAATTTGAAAGTTGGATCAATTGTGCTATATTATGTATACTGAATATACGTCATTTCGAATAACATCCAGCCCCTACCAAAATGTAATTTTCTATATCAAAAATCATAGAGAGACTGCTCCAGTATGAAACTGCTCACTTATTCTACTTATGTGGTTGGGTGACTTGGTTGAAATTTCAAGCCCAGCAACAAAAGTTGTAATACTTGAAAATTGCATACTTGATGGTCTAAACAGACTAATCATTTATGCACTGCTCTCATATATGTATCATCACATATATAACTGTTTTGTATACTAAATATACATCAACATAGCCCAATTCAATTGGACCAATTCTCTGCCCTTTCGCATATTCATTTTTGTCATTGTTCCGTAAATTCTGCTCTTTAGATTGTTGGCGGAACAATATAAAATATGAATTTAGATTACAATAATACTCAACAAAATTGTAATCATTAAATATACAATAAATTCACATGAAATTAATGTAAATTGTTTACACCCAGAATAAGCAGTCAATAAGAGCAAGACACGTGGGACAGATCGAGCCTGGGACAGAGGTGCCTTCGGCACCCCGCCTACCGATCGCACCACTTAGGCACCGCCTCTCTAAGGACACGTGGCATGCTCCCCAGCGACGTCCACAGTCCCACATCGACATATTACAAATAGCGCTACCTCCCAAGCCCTATAAAAAGGGATCAGCCATCCTTGAATAGGGTAAGCAGAATGATCGGCATACTGCCTAATTAATCTGAAAGTAAAACTTATTACATCCCGAACTTACTTAAGCTTCGGAGAGCCTCCGGCCGGTACCACACCGGTGCCCTTGGCCTTACCGAGCGTTCCTCTATTTTTGCAGGTCACGCTCCCTACCGAGGCTTCCAAGGTGCCGAAGGCAGCAAAATTCCTAAGTTGACCCTCTAAGTCAGAGAACCACTTTTGGCGTCAACAGCGGGCGCCCTGTGGGAATCGATTAAACAAATCGACCCTTCATCCCGAACATATGGGAACCGATTAAAAAGCTTCGTTCGTAATGCAGGAGGGGGTACCTTACGGCATGTCGAGTGGGGTAAGCCCAGCGCCACCTCCATACACGCCGGCAACCAACCCTCCGGTTCCCCAAATCACGGAAAGTGCGGAGCTTTTAGCCCAAGTCGTGTCCCTTCGGCAGGACATGGTTAGGTTACAAGAACACAACAACTTCCTGTCGTCCAGGGTGGACGAGACACAGGCAATTGCTGAACCAGCGGCAGGCACAGAATACACAGACCGGACGGTCGTCCGAGAGCTTGCAGACCCCCGTCGGCAGAGAGGAAAGGCAAGCGGACGGGAGGCGGCGCCTGCGCCGCTGAAACAGTTGGTAGTTCCTGCGCGAAGGACAGGCCCACGGGCCGAGCAAGGTCTATTCCGATTGTCGCCATAGGCTGCTGGATCGAGAGGCGAGCGACATACCGAACGGCAGGGATCGCCAATTAGGATCAACGCACGCCTGGTAGGATCCCCGCCAAGAGGTCTGGGGCAAAGTCTCCGATACGAAGGATTCCAGTCTCTGGAGTCCACGGCAGAGTCTGACCCAGAGTACATCCCTTCCACACATCGCACGTCCACCTACCGTTCGGCAACGAAACGACGTTCTCCGAGGTTAACCCTTCAGGTCCCGCAGCGATCGGCACATCATGACGACAAGGATGTACCGGACCGGGACCCCGTCATCCGCCTCCTAATGCAGAGGATGCAGAAGATGGAGGACGACAGAACGCGCTCGCAGGAGCCGGACTGGGGGAAGGGTTCGACCAGGGCCCTTCACCGAACGCATCAGGAGCTCACGGAGGACCGGGATGTGCAGCCCCTGCGCATAAAACCGTACACAGGGGTGGAAGATCCACTGACGCACCTCCACTCTTTCCAATCAGCCGTGGGGTGCCGAGGGCTGACCGACGAAGGACTGTGCCTCCTGTTCCCCTCTTCACTCACCGAGGCGGCTTTGAATTGGTTCTACCGACTGGAACCAGGGGCAGTCGATTCCTTCGACGGCTTGAAGCAAATCTTCCTGAACCATTTCATGATTCAAACGGACAAGCTGTATTCTACCGACGACGTCATACCGTTCGGCAGGGAGAGGACGAACCGTTGCGCGAATATGCCGCACGGTTCAGCCATGAATACTCTAGATGTCCGGATACCGATGACAGGACAGCCTACGGCGCCTTCAAAAGTGGCCTACGGTCATCACACTTCCGGTATCTCGTGCATAGTAGCAATTGGCGCACATACGACGAACTCATGAAGCAGGCGGTAGTCCACGCAAAAGCCGAGTATTTCAATTCAAGGGCCGGGCCTACGGCTCGGCAGGGTGAGCCCATGCAGCGGAATACTACGTCCCTGGCATCGACATACGCACAAGCGGCAGGAGTTGCCGAATACCCTGACGACAACAAGCGCAAAGATGCCGGAGGTTCCAGAAGGGACACCCCAAGAAAGGTAAGGGCAGGGACGGTAGGGATAACCACCGAGCGCCGCTGCCGGCCCATAACCAGGGATCGAGGTGTTCACCCTGCTTAATACCTCCTACGAGGCGGTGCTGATGAACGAAAACGAGATCATACCGAAGCCTTCGTTCCGAAAGCCCAGCCGGCAGGATGGCCAGGATCCGGAAAGTCTCCCCGATACCATCGCAGGAGAACAGCCACAACACCGAACACTGCATAAGCCTACGAAAGATCGTGGAGAGGCTCATCCGAGAAGGCAAACTGGATCAATACATAGCCAGGCCGCAACCCGCGCCAGCGCCGAACGGAAACCGGCAAATCAACATGATCAGCACGACCAGATGGAGGCCCGACCCTCGCCGGGCATCTAACCGATCGATGAAACAGTATGTCAGGGCGGCCCAGGACCCTCAGGTCCTCGGCATCGAGAGAAGCCGGCACGCGAAGATGCCGAAGGTTAGGTGGGAACCTATCACTTTCTCTGAGGAAGAGGAGGAAGGAATCATCTACCCGCATGACGACCCAATGATCATCTCAGCCGAAATTGCCGAATTCGATGTCGGAAGAATCCTGATCGACATGGCAGTTCGGTAAACGTCATCTTTGCCGACGCCTTCGGAGAACTCGGGGGAGACGTCAGCCAAGTCAACACACAGCTCTCGCCTCTCCTTAGCTTTTCTGGAGACTTGGTCCAGCCGGTCGGCAGTGTCAGCTGCCGATTGCCTTCGGCACAGCCCCACGGAGGACCATGGTCTACGACCAGTTCCTTGTAGTGAACTGCCCTACGGCATATAACGTTATAGTCGGCCGAACGGCACTCACGGCAATCAAGGCTCACCTGCCCCCCACATGCTACTCATGAAATTCCCAACCTGCTACGGTACGGGGGCAGTCCCGGGCGACCGGATACAAGCGGCCGAACTGCTACGCCACAGCATTGAGATCGGCAGCCCTCGGAAACAAAAAGAAACCATGGCTCTCGTGGACTTGCCGAACGGTAGCGACCAGGAGATGATCCTAGGGAGGAAGCACCCACACCGGTGGCACAACCTGCCGAGGATCTCGAGACCGTGGCGTTGGACGAAGGTCGACCGGAACGATGCGTAAGGATCGGCACCCTGCCTGAACGCCACCCTTCGTGCCGAGTTCATCCAGTTCCTTCGACAGAATTCGGAAGTCTTCGCCTGGTCTTACGACGACATGCCAGGCATATCCCCCGACGTCATCAACCACAAGCTAAGCATCTCACCGGCATTCAAACCCGTAAGGCATGAAGGACGAACGGTATGAAGCCATGAAGGACGAAGTGGACAAGCTCATGACAATAGGCTCCATTCGGGAGGCCGTATACCCGGACTGGTTGGCAAACTTCGTCATGGTTCGGAAGGCAAAGGGCGGATGGCGAATGTGCCAAGACTATACCGACCTCAATAAGGCCTGTCCGAAGGATAGCTTCCCGCTGCCACGCAACGATCAGCTGGTAGACGCCACGCCCGGACACGAGTTGCTCAGCTTCATGGATGCATACTCTGGGTACAACCAGATCCTCATGCACCCTGCCGCAGCGAACACATGGCATTCATAACGGACAAGGGCTTGTACTGCTATAACGTCATGCCGTTCGGTTTGAAGAATGCGGGGGCAACCTATTAGAGACTCGTCAACCGAATATTCGCTGAGCAGATCGGCAGCACGATGGAGGTATACGTAGATGACATGCTAGTAAAGAGCCGAACGGCAGGAGAACATCTGACGAACCTTTCCCTCATGTTCGGCATCTTGAAGGAGTACCGAATGAAACTCAACCCAACGAAGTGCGCCTTCGGCGTGTCTTCTGGGAGGTTCCTCGGTTTCATGATCAGCCAGAGGGGCATTGAGGCAAACCCCGACAAAATCAAAGCCATAATCAACATGGAGGTGCCGAAGACACAGAAGGACATCCAGAGCCTTACCGGACGAGTGGCAGCCCTCACTCGCTTCATCTCCAAAGCCACAGAGAGGTGCGCACCGTTCTTCAAAGCCTTGAAAGGGGGCAAACACCATGTAGAGTGGACTACCGAATGCGACAAGGCATTTCAAGACTTGAAGGACTACATGGCCAGGGCGCCACTACTATCTAAGCCCTGACCTGGAGAAGTTTTGTCTATATATCTATCGGGATATCCGTCCTGCCTTCAGCTCAGGACTCATACGGAACCCAGAGAAGGCAGAGCTACCGATTTTCTACGTCAGTAAGGCCCTACAAGGGGCAGAATCTCGGTACCCCCCGCTCGAGCAGCTGGCTTTAGCCTTGGTGGTTTCTGCCCCCCGACTGAGCCCGTATTTTCAGGCTCACGCTATCGTCGTCCTGACCAACCATCCCCTTCGGCAGGTTCTCCAAAAACCAGAAACTTCCGGGAGACTGATCAAATGGACGATCGAGCTGGGGGAGTTCGACGTCCAGTTCAAACCCAGAGACCTCCGAGAAGGGACAAGCAGTGGCGGACTTCATTGCCGAACTGACGCCTTCGGAGACATCGGAACCTGAAGAAGCCCCCTTGGTGGGCTTACCGAACGGCAGTCTCTTGGACCAATCCATCCCTGCCTGGGACCTGCATGTAGACGGCTCGGAGAATCAGCAAGGATGCGGGCCGGCCTTGTGCTCACCGCCCCCGATGGAACCAAGATAGAATATGCCGTCCGATTCGCCTTCCGAACGTCAAACAACGAGGCCGAGTACGAAGCCCCTCAGCCGGCCTTCGGCTAGCCAAGAGCATGGGGGCTAAGCAGGTCAGCATCCACAGCGACTCGCAGCTCATCGTGAACCAGGTCACTGCCGATTTCGCGGCAAAAGATGTGTCTATGACAGCCTACCTATCGGCGTCACTAAAATTGCTACGGCAGTTCCTGGCTTACGAGATTCGGCAGGTCCCCAGATCAGAAAATAGCCATGCCGATGCATTAGCCCGACTTGCTTCGGCAGTCAACGACAAAATTGGCCGACGGGTCCCTGTCGAGATTTTAGCCCAACCAAGCACCACCTCTGTTGACGTATGTACCGTTCGGTACGTGGACTCCTGGATGTCACAGATCTACACCTACCTGGCAAACGGTACCCTACCAGAGGACAAAGCCCAGGCAAGAAAGCTACGCTACCGGTCGACAAGGTACATCGTTATCAATGATGTGCTGTACAAACGCGGCTACACGACCCCTACATGAAATGCATTACCGAAGAGGACGGCGAGTACGTCCTTCGGGAGATCCACAGTGGTGTCTGCGGAGACCACTCCGGTTCCAAGTCCTTGGCCCACAAGGCCTTCCGGCAGGGATACTACTGGCCGTCAATGCATCGGGATGCAATAGCGATGGTAAAGAAGTGCCAACGTTTCGGCAATATTCCACATCTGCCTGCCGAACCACTCACACCGATCATAAGCCCATGGTCGTTCGCCCAGTGGGGACTTGACCTGATCGGACCCATGCCGCAAGGCAAGGGACAGGTTAAGTATGCGGTCGTTGCGGTGGATTATTTCACGAAATGGGTCGAAGCCGAAGCCTTGGCCACCATTACTGCCGCAAGGATCGAGGAGTTCGTCTGGACCAACATCTGTTGCCGATTCGGCATCCCATACGCAATTATTACCGACAACGGCAGGCAGTTTGATTCGGAACTCTTCAGGAAGTTCTCACTGGCCTCAAAATCAACCTATTTTCGCCTCCCCAGCTCACCCTCAGTCGAACGGGCAGGTAAAGGCCGTGAACAAGATCATCAAGAAACTCCTGAAACGACAGCTCGACAGTGCTAAAGGCGCCTGGCCGGAGAGCTTCCCGAAGCTTTGTGGGCTATCCGAACGTCCTACCGAACCTCCACAGGAGAGACCCCGTTCAGCCTTGCGTTCGGCTCGAAGCGTTGTCCCAGTGGAAATCGGCGAGTCATCTTACCGAACGGAAAACTTCGAGCCGAAGGCGAACGAGGCGGCGCTTGCGATAAACCTGGACCTAATCGAAGAACGCCAAACGGTCTGTAACCTTCGGAACGAAGCCTACAAGCAGCGCGTCTCTCTGGATTACGATTCGAGAGTCAAACCCCGCTCCTTCAGAATCGGGGACTGGGTGATGCGCAAAGTTTCGCTTGCAACCAGAGACCCAACGGAAGGAACCCCTGGACCTACCTGGGAAGGACCCTATGAAGTCATCGGTATCCTTCGGTCCGGTACCTACCGGCTCTAGGAAGGCACAGATGGGAAAACCCTCGGGCACCCATGGAACGTGGACCATCTCAAGAGCTATTTTAAGTAATGCCCCCTAGCCAACGGCAGGGGATTGTATTTTTGCCTACGGCAAGTAAATATAAAATGGGATTGTCCAGCTACACGTATCTGTCGGCATCATTTTTGAAAAAAATGTTTCGGTAGTGCTCATCATTGGTGAGCCACTGCAAATTTGCCTACGGCAATCCAAAACTATGCTCTTTGCGTTCAGGACCGCACGTTGGGCACGAGCCTACGGCAATAGACCATAGACTTGCCCACGGAATTTCTATAGATATAAGGCTTGGGGCCTCGTCCCTACCGATGTCTATGACACTCGCACGTTATTAACGTCCTACAGTAATTGGCCTACGGCATCCTACAGTTATTAGCCTACGGCAATAGCATACAAGGATAAAACTGAAACACATTGAGTAACGATGACAAAATAATACTTAAACCAGGAAAAAATGCCATCGGCATTTAGATGTTCAGTCTTCTCCAGGAGCAGGGGCATCGAGGTAGGGCCATCCTCGGCAGGAGGGCCATCCTCGGTGGAGGGGCATCCTCGGCATCATCGGCGTCACCGGGGCGTCCTCCCTTCATACTCCTCGATCATCTCTTCGGTAACGCCTTCCGGGAGTGGACGGGGATCGGCAGCGAAGTTGAGATTCGAGCTTCTGCCCAGGGTTGAACCGCTTGAAGCGGTAGATCAGGTCCCCATCTCCGACGCCACCTCCTCGTCCAAGAGATCGGTAAACTCTTGCAAGGAACGGGAGCCCCTGATGGCCTCAGGAACGGCAGCCTGAATCTCGGACGCCTTCGACCTCTCAGAGGCCTCGAGCGCCGCTTGCACGGCACCCTTCGCCTCTTCGGCATTGCTTGCCGCCCGCTGCGCGCCGTCCAAGGCCTCGCGCATCTCGGCAAGCTTCACCTCGTGCGCCTGGATCCGCCGTCGGCAGCCTGCATACCCTGCACGGAGATGGGCGTGGTCCTGGAGGGTTTTCACCGCCTCATTGACCTTAGAGCGGCCCTCGTCGTACAGCCTTTTGTTGCGCTCGGCAGTGTTGATGGCCCTCTTCATGCACAGCCACATGTCCATCGATGCCTGAAAAGAACAACCGCATGTTAGTATGCCAAAAAGTAACAGCAATAAGAAGAGAACGGGAATGGGAGGTTACCGTGGCCTGAGAGACGGAAGGCACGCCCTGCCTCTTCCGAAGAAGCCTCTTGGCAGCTCGTCGATCTCGGAGAGATCCATCTGCGAGCCCACGATCATGTGGTTCGCAAACTGGACCGTCTTCGAAGGGCACGAGAGCGTCAACCGCCTCGGTAGGCCCCTCTTCGTCCTCGGCGGCAAGGATGGCCCGCGGAGGATCGGCAAGGCGCACCCTCTTGGGAGTGGAGGCGGCATCCAAGTCTACCGTCAATGGCCGCTTCCCGGACGCCTTGGAAGAAGCAATATCGGGACCCTGAGCCGTGCCTGCGTACCGGTTCGCTGAACCGGCACCCTCCCCTGAGGTTGGTCGGCATGGAGCTGCCTCTGCCGTTCGCGATCGACCGCCTCGTCGGGGTCAGCCTCCCCTATCCTCTCTGCCGAAGCTTCGGGGCTGCCGCCGTTGTTTCTTCCCCTTGGACAGCACCTGGAGGCGCCGTTTGGAGGTCTCCGAGGCTCTTGGCCTCGGCAGTCTCCTGGCCTCAGACACTACATGAACAAGACACGGGTTAGCCGAAGGAAATCAGCGAAAGCAAAGGAAGAAGTCAAAGTGAACTTACTCTCGGCAGGATTGGCAAGACGAGCCTTGACTAGGTTCCCGTGAAGAGGAACTGTGGGTATTCCCTGTCGACGGCAGGGACCTTCGTCCTCACTTGGTCAATCTGCGAATCTCTATCGAGTTGCCGTGGGCTGTTTCAGCTTGCCTGCAAAAAATATAATAATAACAAAACTGTTAGTGCAAACACAAAAAATAATGGGCTACCGATCGGTATGGCAGCAACCTACCGGCACGTCTGAAAGGTAGTGGGGATATGGAAGCGAACGGGAACTCCCGACGGCGATTCCCAATCACCGGAGAGCAACACCCGCCGATTCCTCCAGGACTTCCTGAGAAGTCGGCACGGCGTTCAAAAAATGGCCCCTTTCGAAGCCCTGGAGGCAGTTCGCCTGAACCCAGCCACCATGATATGTACTCTTGGACTTGGTGATGCTGGACAAATGGCAAAACTGCTCGTAGGAAGGCCCATCCTCTTCGGCAATCCCAAATGCCGTCACGACCCCATCAGGACGGCCCAGAGTTCGATTGAACTGGCCAGGAGCGTACCCAATTTGAGCCAGAATCCTCTGAACTGGGGGCTGCAACGGTAACCTGACGCCTTGCTGAAGGACGTCAGTGAAGAAGGCGACCTCGCCGTCCTTGGGCTTACTCAGGGATTCGGTAGGGTGTGGGATCCTCATCCCTACCGACTGTGGAATCCTGCATTCCGCCCTGATCTTTTGCAGCTCTCGGTAAGTCAGCTATTGGGCGGCAGGTAGTCCACGTCGAACAGCTGCTCCATCGCCACCCCTTCGGAATCCCAGGATTCCCGCTGCTCACTATCGTCACCTTCGGCCTGGGACTCGGCTCGGGAGACTCTCCACGGCCAGAAGTGGAAGCCTCGGAATGTGACTGGAAGGTGCCTCGGCATCCTAACGCCCTCCACCTCAGGCTCAGGTTGCATGCCTGACCCAACGTCCACCTCAGGCTCGGGATGCATGCCTAACCCAACATGCCGACCGTCTCTATACACCACAGCCAACGGCATGGGCTGGCTGGTCATGAGCCCTTTCCGATCCCGTGAGTAGGCGCAGGAGTCAACCTCTCGCCAACCACTTCAACTTCGGAATCACTCCCACTATCGGCACCCTGGGCCGACTCTTCACCCTCGGTATACTGACTCCTCTCTGGGGACTCATCCTCGAAAGCGTTGGGCTCGCTCTCGTATCCCGACTCGCTATCAGACATCTACAAAAACGACGGGAGTAAACTAAGGGCCATGCAAAGAACTATCCTACCGTTGCCTACATCTCTACCTATGGCAACTAGACTACCGAACTACACCCCACTTTAAAAAAGTTCTAGTCTAGTTTAAACCAAGGAAGGACGTATGCATAACAAAAGGAAGAAAAAAAAAAAGATTACCGAACTGTACCTTGTGAAAATTGAAGTCAGAGAGTGAACGTCACTTCGTTTTCCGAATGGGCTAGCCGGATATCGCCTTGGTTACCGTTTGGAGTTGCCAGAAATCGCCTTGGGTACCGTTCGATATCGCGGAAATCGCCTGGACAGAGCTCTCGCCTCGCTCACGAATGCAAAGTGAATTCCTCCTAGAAGTCACTGCAATATATAGGGCGAAGATGGCAACGGTACGCCTCGGGAAGCCAAACGATGCATTAAATGCGCCGTCCGCATGACTTGACGCGCCACGTGTCACGCATAGAGCGGGCCTTCCTGGCAGCACGCTAGGTACAGAAGACGAAGCGTCGCTCCGTCCCATCACTGCCCCAGGCGTGAAAACCAGAGTGAAAATCGAACTTGCCCAAGTTCGCTGACGACCGGCAAGTATTCTCGGCACCCATCAAGGCGTCGCATGCTGCCGAACGGTGAGTGCAGCCCAGCGCGCTTCAACGAGGTACCGAACGGTAGTGCAGCCCAGCGCGCCTCAACGAGCTACCGAACGGTAGTGCAGCCCAGCGCGCCCTCAACGAGCTACCGAACGGTAGGGTGGCCTCGCGGAAGCCAGACACCAACCAAGTCCCCGACCGAGAAATCTCGCTCAGAAACTTGGGGGACTCCTGTTTACACCCAGAAAGCAGTCAATAAGAGCAAGACACGTGGGACAGGTCGAGCCTGGACGGAGGTGCCTCGGCACCCCGCCTACCGATCGCACCACTTAGGCACCGCCTCTCTAAGGACACGTGGCATGCTCCCCGCGACGTCCCAGGTCCCACATCGACAGATTACAAATAGCGCTACCTCCCAAGCCCTATAAAAAGGGATCAGCCATCCTTGAATAGGGGTAAGCAGAATGATCGGCATACTGCCTAATTAATCTGAAAGTAAAACTTATTACATCCCGAACTTACTTAAGCTTCGGAGAGCCTCCGGCCGGACCACACCGGTGCCTTTGGCCTTACCGAGCGTTCCTCTATTTTTGCAGGTCACGCTCCCTCCAGAGGCTTCCAAGGTGCCGAAGGCAGCAAAATTCCTAAGTTGACCCTCTAAGTCAGAGAACCACTTTTTGGCGTCAACATAAATCAACAAACACAAATGTGTAGAAATACTGACAACTTTAGCGACTGAGACTTGCAAGAATTGCAATGTCCTAAAGATAGATTTTGCCCTTGCTCTTGTGGGCACAGTTCTATAGGCGTTTATCTCCCAGGATTCAACAATCGATAATCCTAAATTGAAGCACTTCAATTTAAGACTCTGGCAAACCAATTATATATTTGTACTCTCAAGACACTTAGGAAGGAAACTTGAAGATTGATACTCTAACATAGCATGAGTGGGGAAAAACTCCTTATCAACACGCCTCTGGAATGTCATATAGCTTAGGTTTGTATAGAACCCAAGTGACTTTTTGGAATAGCAATGGTGGTTGTTCACTAATGACGCCACCCATGCAAAAGGGTAGATGCAACTTCTCTAATTGAATTGCATCGGGTTTGTATGCTATGCGAATTTTCATATTTAAACATAATAACTGTGTTTTCATTCACAAATTAAAATTAAATATTATATAATATAATTTCCAACAAGATGTGGGTAGCACGACTTTGGACTTTAGCCCCCTCAGCTCTACTAACAAAGTTAAAATGTTTCCCTTCCTAATAGATGATTTCCCTTAATCCAATTAAACATTCAGGTTTGACCTTTTCAAAAGGTTGTAGGATACAGCCGAAAAATAATAATAGATCTAACTCCAACTGATTTAGCTTTCTCCAATATCCTACTTAACTTCATGAATATGTATATATATATCCACCAACTTCAGATAATATTCTAATTTCCCATCAAGAACTTATTATGTTTTAACAATGGAGAACTAAGTTAAAATGGCACATATAATACTTAAGCTCGCTTTACTGAAATTGTTGTGGTTGTTCCTATACAATTTGAGAAAGGCTATAGGTCTTCTTTTGTAAAAAATTTGGATACATAGTTTTTATTTCAGAAATTGGATGCAAAGTTAAAGTATGTAAATGATCAGAGAAATGAGAATTAGATAATAAAAGAAAAAATAATAATACTCATGTTTGTAATGTATATTCTTTTATTATCAATGAGGTTGAGGGAATTCAAACTTACAACATTTTCTAACATTAAAACAAATGTATCGCTAAATAAAAAGTTTTTTTTCATCAGATCACTAAATTAAGAGCTAATTGACAAAAAATTACTCATAACGTACAAATTGCTCAAATAGAAACCTTTAAGCAGCATTACTTAACAAGAAAAAGTGTGACACTAAATTCCTTTTGCTCATTACCTCTCCCTCTCCCTGTTCATTTTATTTTCAAAATTGCTAAATGTGCTTCATCATGCCCCAATCAATCTGAGACATCCAGTCACAACCACCATTCATTGATCCATCAGCCACGTGGCATGGGCCCCATACAAACACTGAATCTATATGTGCCACACAGTGAAAATAATTTTCCCAACAAAACAAAGGGCTGGTTGTGAGTTGTGATGCGATGCCCTAAGATAAAATGTGGATAGAAAGATATGAGTTGGAGATGCTTAAAAATCCTTTGAAGCCTTCTCATTGGTTGATTCAAACCCTCAGAATCCCCACCATAATTTTCCCCTCTTCCATTTTCAGCCACCCATCTGTGCATAATATTGCACACAGCAGCTTCCTTTTCTACACACTTCCAAGCTGCAACACAAATCTTATTAACTTATCGGAAGACAAAGTCAACTGAATTTCCTGAAAAGCTTGAAAGTCATGGCATCTACACTAATGGCAGCAACTGCTAGCTCCAGCACTCTTCTTAGACCAACCCCATTTCTTGGCCAAACCAGAGGGCCAAGTTTCAACACTCTTAGAGATGTTGCCCCAATGGGAACTGGGAAATACACCATGGTATGCATGTTTTCCAAGTTTCCATCTATCTTTGTAATTGGTTTGAATTTGGGTTTATGAATTGGGTGGCCAAGGCTAATTTATGGGTGTCAACTTCTACTTCTTGGTGACATGAACAGGGAAATGAGTTGTGGTATGGGCCAGACAGAGTGAAGTATTTGGGACCCTTTTCTGCTCAGACTCCTTCGTACCTCACCGGAGAATTTCCCGGTGATTACGGATGGGACACTGCAGGGTTATCAGCTGACCCAGAGGCCTTTGCTAAGAACAGAGCTCTTGAGGTAAGTTCAACAGTTCTAACATTGTTTCTTACTCAAAGATACATCATCAAATCGAGCTTTTTTTTTTATAAAAATAATAATAATAATAATCAAAACGAGTCGAACCTAAGAGGGAAATTTTCTCTTGCCAAACTGTTAGATGAGCATGATGAAAAGTGAATGTGCGGTTTTGATTCACAATCCGTCAATATTTCCAAGATCTAGCAAGAGACCCTTACCTCATATATATAATTTGGATTATGTGGTGGTAGCAGCAATTCAATTTTTTTAGTGACGGTACTTTATTAATGCTGTGCAACTTAATTTAGGTGATCCACGGCCGGTGGGCTATGCTTGGAGCACTAGGCTGCATCACCCCAGAGGTGCTGGAAAAATGGGTTAGAGTGGACTTCAAAGAGCCAGTGTGGTTCAAAGCCGGAGCTCAAATTTTCTCAGAAGGTGGCCTTGACTATTTAGGCAACCCCAACCTTGTCCATGCACAGAGCATCCTGGCAGTGCTAGGATTCCAAGTCGTTCTCATGGGGCTTGTTGAGGGATTTCGCATCAACGGTCTTGACGGGGTAGGAGAGGGCAACAACCTCTACCCTGGAGGGCAATACTTCGACCCTCTCGGCCTTGCCGATGACCCTGTCGCATTTGCTGAGCTCAAGGTCAAGGAAATCAAGAACGGGAGACTAGCCATGTTCTCCATGTTTGGCTTCTTTGTCCAAGCCATTGTCACTGGGAAGGGTCCTCTTGAGAACCTCTTGGACCACCTTGACAACCCTGTGGCCAACAATGCATGGGTCTATGCCACCAAGTTTGTGCCTGGGTCATAAATTAATCTTCAGTCCTCTAATTGATTGATCTTGTTTGGGAGAATGTAATTGAATGGATTTTATGTAGATGTTAATATAGTTGCTGTTTTAATATTGGTCACTTTCTAAGAAATTCACATTGCGTATCGGCTTGAGAACGTGACCTGAAATCTTGTGACATTTGCTTTATGGAAACATAGAGCAAACTTAATCATAAATTCATAATGTAATTATCTCCAACATAAGAACGCAACTAGTGCTCCAATGTTCGACTGAGATCCTCTGACTGCCCATGCGACTAAGAATGATACATAGGCCGAGCTGTGGAAAAAATACTTCCCTACTCCGGTGTCATCGGCATTGCCCACTTTTTCTTGTCTCTAGATTCCAAAATGACTTGACTTGAGGCATGCTGAACATCAAATTGGGACGGCTAAACTATAAAAGCTAAATGGGAAAGATGAGGACCCACATTAGGTTTACTAATTTATTTGACGGTAATCCTCATTACACGCAACGGCATTGCCCACTTTTTCTTGTCTCTAGATTCCAAAATGACTTGACTTGAGGCATGCTGAACATCAAATTGGGACGGCTAAACTATAAAAGCTAAATGGGAAAGATGAGGACCCACATTAGGTTTACTAATTTATTTGACGGTAATCCTCATTACACGCAACGATGATTCACCAGGCAACTGCATTCGTAAATTTCCATCCATTCCAACCGAAATAACCCCTTCACATTAGAGACACGTGCTTACTTATCACAAAATATGAATTGCAATGGATATCAAATTACACGAGTTAAATCACCAGAATTGAAACTAAATGACTAAAGTGGAAAATTCGGCAAATTGCACATACCAAAAGTGACTCTGTCAAAAAAATATTAATAATTCAAATTTTAAAAAACAGAAAGAAAAAAAAAATTATTGCCGTCTCGCCATGCTAAAAAGGACCTTAGTACAGAATAATTCTACAATTCTATATGTAATCTGTTTGTAGAAGGAAAAGAATATCTATGTGTGTGTGTGTGTTTGTGTGTGTTTGTGTATGGGAAAATAAAGTACTAACCACTTCATACCAATATGAACTTTTCTCTTCCATATCTTCAGTAACAAGATCTACATGGTAGGGCGTTAAACCAGTACCGACAGATTATACACAAATTACCTAAGCTATTTAAAGAAGAAATAGCGGCTGAAAACACTTAACAATTTCCCTAACTGGCTATTCACATAATTATCCATATTTCCACCAAGTCACAAAAATTTGGTAGATATACAAATTTCTCTCCCTAAACTACCCCACATCAAGGATTCATCGATATGTGATGCCATATGCATAAACAAGGGAGCAGCTGCTGAAGAAGGAGAGGTCATGTACTGAGAAAATTACTTTCTCCAATCATCCTCTAAGATGCTATGATTCACCGATACTAGGATGCTCTTGAGCTTATCTTTCCCCACCATTTCCTACTACGCCTTTTTTCCTCTTCTGAATGCCAAAGTTTATGAACCTTTGTCTTTGTCTCCCGTAATCTTGCCTTGTACTCTTTCTTCCATGACTCAAATCGGTGTTTAAGTTTTCGTAGCTCTTCCTCAGGATTCATATTTACACCTGAATGCCCAGGTTTTACCTCCACTAGAGCTTTCGCATCATCATCAAAATGCTGTTTCCGCTGCTCAAATTCCTTCATCAGATTGCTGACTGCATGCAAAGTACCGTTAGTCTCATGCCCTCCTCCATTGTTGGGTGTGCTTGCACCAGGAGTTCGAGATCCCATGGACAAGGCTTCTTCAGAATCATAGCGAGGTGATGAAGCAACAACTAGTCTTCCAGGTTGACCAGCAGTATTGTCAGAAGCAAGACTCTTTCGGGCTGCAGCAAGACTCGTCTGCATAAAATCATCACAGGTATGCCTCTCAGTCTCAATAACCTTTCACATATCTGCTGTTGTTCCTATCTTATTTTACTTTATTGTTGGAGTTGTTGGAGAGCTGACCACATACTTGCTAACTAATTCTCAATAACCTTACTTTACACATAATGGGCATTTGAATTTTTATATTCAATGAAAGGAACCATCCATTTTTCTCATAGGAGACAGAATATACATATAAGGTGAATTATATGCAAGTGTGTGCCTCTTTGAATGTGAAGATGCATGTGTATGAGTGTGCATCCACATTGGCTGTGGTGAAGTAAATGATCCCAAAAGCTTAGGACTAAGGTGTGGACTGAACGATGCCATCAAGCTCAACTCAGGCACATAAGCCAACAATTTGTTTCTTCTAAGTAGACATAAACCTTGGCTGCCTGTTTGACTCATTTCACTTCCCTTTTAGTTCAATAAGCACAATATGTTTTGTGCATACTTTTTGAAACTGAGATTAAGCATACACAAGCAAACTTACTTGTAAAGACGCCATCTGCTTTTGCCACACGTCCTGCATAGATTTCATCTTTGCATCATATTCTGACCATCTTGACTCAAATTGTCGTAGTTGCCCCTGCAATTCAGCATTTTCCTCTTCCTTTCGCTCCAGAGTTGCTTCAGCCTGAAGCACCCGCCTTTGAAGCTCTGCCAAATCTGATGGCAAATCCTGCTCGGCAAAGATATTCCACTTTCAGTTATTCTTAGATGAAACCTCAGACATATAACCGAGTAATTTCAATAACAAAACCTTCAAATGGTAATATTTACCAGGATGCATGAGTATTTATTGCAATTTCTCAGTTTTAAGTGTAAATATATATCCGTCTCAAAAGAATATTCTTTACAGAAAGCAGATATTCGCAATACGTAAATTTTGGAGCCTTGGTGACAGTCTTCTATAAAGCCTGCCACCTTAAAATTTCATAAGCAAGGGTAATAAAGTTTGTCTAAAATTACTGTTAAAACCTTAATGGAAAAGACATTTTATTTCACATTGAAAACTCGAGCGTAAAGCGAATCCAGTGCTTTTGAAAACTCAATATTAAAGTTAATGGACGTGCTCTTGGTTATATTGGATAAAGTAAGATTTCTTATGCGGTTCTGTACAAGTATTGAATAGATTTTTAGACAACCAGGTTAAAAGGGGTTAAGATCTTCACATAAGGAGAACCCTCCAATTCCAAATACCCAAGCGAAAAATTTCAAAGTGAAGTAAGTGGTTGAAACAAAAAAACCTTTGGAAAAAAAAAAAGGAGAGAATGAAACCAAGGGCACAACAAAAGAACCATTGAGAATAGAACTAGATTGAAGAGTTCCATTCCCTCATGGATTGTTAAGCCTATCCCATGGAACTCTTGAAGATCTCCAAATAAGGAAAACTCTACAATTTTCAAACACCCAAGCAAGAAGTTTTGAAGCGAAGAAAGTGGTTGAAGAAAAAAAACAGAAAGAAAAGAAGAAAAGGAAACCAAGTCTCAATACAAGAAAACCATTGAAAATAGGAACTAAAGAGCTCCATTGGATAGGCTCATGGAACAGAGATTAGTCATGAGGCAAACAGAAGAGCAGTATACTCTAGCAAGTAGCAAGTAATTACTTTATCGGGAGTACCTTCACTTCTGACTTCTTCCTGCCAGCTTTTTGTTTAAATTTCGCATTCTCAGGATGTAACTTCTTTGATTTTTGAGGGTGATCAAGAGTTTCACGAGCACCAGCTCTCCTTCCAGCTTTTTCACCAAGAACATCTGCATCTTAAAAGTAACTTCCATTAAAACTAAAATGTACTAAATAGAGATTGTTCCTCAATATAAATGAATCAGACAAAAAATGGAGTTTAAGCCACAAATTTAAGTGTGTTTAAGACTTCACAACATAAAAGGCAGTGCAAGGTTCCTGAAGAGAGTGCAAAATTTGTATTCAACCAGGGTTTTGTTTTTCAAAAGAAATATCCAATTGCACTCGACAGTGCTACAATGTATGATCATAAACCAGTTAAGTATCCTAACTAAATGGAACTAGAAAATTAGTAAGCATTACTTGATTGTAACGTTGTGGTTTATTCCGTAATAAAACCAGTTCAGTATCCTAACCTTCCTTAAGTTGATGGAAATGGTGACGAGCCTGATTACCACGGAAGTACTTTTGAATACCAATTATTCCTTGCAGAACTTGCTTTCTCTTATCCTCCAATGAAGCAATCTGTGAACAACCAGACTCAACAGCATGAGGAAAACCATCAGACGAAATAAACTTAAATAAACCAGAAAGAGATGTATTAAGTCGCTGCTATAAAACTCTTTGGAAAAAAAAAAAAAAAAGAGGCAAATACAGGCTTTCATAAACCAGAAGTCAACAAGAGAAAACTTATCATGAGCTAAGCGGATAGAAATGAAGAGAAAAACTGAAAACTATTACAGGAGCTTACCTGCCCTGTTCGAAGATACACTTTTGTATAGCCAATTTGATACATTTCAGGAAGGACATTGAATTGTTTTAGAACAGCAATGGATAGACTTAATGGATCCTGAGGTACGCCAGCCCCCAAAAGTAGAAAACCGTACCTAAAATGAACAGACACAAGAAAAGATAACTCAGCAGTTGTGAAAACCAAAAACAACTAAAAAGCATAAACTAGGGTTCACTTTATACAAACCTTCCTGCAAACTCTTGATGTGTCATTCTAGTAGGATATCCAGATCGTGTTATCCTGACAACCTCCAAAATTCCACAACACCTAAGCTGTTGTAAAACAAGGTCTACTTCGTACACACCAGGAAGCCGCTTACTGTTTGGCTTTATGCAGCGAATGAAGTGAGGTCTGCTGCCCTCCAAATGGTGCATTAGTTTAAATAATTGACCCTACAAGAATGCATGATAATTTTTAAATGTTGAAAAACTCAATCGGCTATGCCTCAGAATACTGTTAAACAATTTCAAAGAAAATTTGAAAATTAAAGGTGAATAAATAAGATCATCCAAAATCATCTTGTAAGTCACATCTTAATCAGATTAAATTCATAATTTTGGCATCTGATCTAGACATACAAGAGCTACTCATATATCCAGCTCAAAGTTGTGCAAGCATGTGTACCTTGAACCTAATACCAGTGCTTGGTTTTGGAGGATCCAATGAATTTATCTGGCATGAAGTATTTTCAGGTTTCTGGAACTGCTTAACCACTTTGGAGGCAAACAACTGCAGAAGTTGGCAACTGCATGATGATAGGAGTTGGATGGAAACTGAGGGCAAAGGATCTCTGTTCTTTTCGAGGAAGCCACTTGTGTCATATAGAACCTAAAAAAACCTCAAAATGTTAATGAAATTATAACACATCATGAAAATCATAACCATTTGTATAAATGTAAAGGTCCTCAAACTTGCATAAATCTATACAGGCCTCTGAAAACATTGAGTTTTTCTGTAGCTAGCATGCTATACTATTTCTACCCCACTGTGGGATGATGAAAAGAGATATCTGCACCAATGAATTCAAAAACATTGTCAAGGTGCCCCTGAGGCACATCTTGAGGCAGTGCAGCAGAGAAATGCAGGCGGTTTTTTTTTTCCAAAGCTCGAAGGCCAAACGTGACAATACCAAAATGAGTAGAATAATTCATTAAGTTGGCTTGTATGTATCTAATAGTAAAAGTTAAGTCATCATAAAACCAAAGTTTGTGAACACGCTCAAGCAAAAACTAACCTCTCCAGCATGATGACGAATACTGAAAGCTCTGCCTCTTTCTGCTTTAAAGCAAGAATTAGCATTCAAGTGTTGCTTAAATTTCTCAGCAAGAGTCAAATCATTTGCCTTGGAGAAGTTTGACTCCACGTCCAACAAAGATAGTAGCCCTAAAGGTTTCTGCACACAACACAGAAAAGAGTGGCATTAACTATAAAGGCAAATACTTTGGTAATTTGATGAGAAACAAATAAAGAGAGAAGAGAAGATAAATAGCACCAAACTCAGACAAATTACTTTTATAGCTATCATGCAATGTAAAATTCTTCTATGATATAGTAAAGCATTTAAATTAAGGTAAACTAAATTTGCAAAGAACGCCCAAACTCTAATTGTCACAAATTTTACAAGTAGAAGTGTACTACAGTGGAGAAGAATCTAATTAACTCCTGATTGAAAATTAGCAAGTCAATGATGTAGAAGGCTTTAATCAATGAAATACCTTCTCAAAGAGATTCAAGCACTCTTGGTTGTCTTCAAAATCCACTTTAGTCCAATCAATCCCCTCCAATTCATACTCCTGCAGTAGAAGGAATAAACAGTCACATTACCATTCATGCATTTAATCATAACATCTAGTTGGACAAGATTTAATGAAGATTCTTTATAAGCTGCTTTGACACCAAGTGATCCTAAAGCTACATTACATTTGAGATGCTCACCTCCTGCTCAAGCTTAAATAAATGCCGGTTGAAATGTTGTTGCAGCCTCTCATTTGCATAATTAATGCACATTTGTTCATAGCTGTTCTTCTATAAAAATTAATAATAAAAAAAGGCATTATGATCATTACTGAATATACAAAATCTTATCAAAAATATCACCAAAAATGAAATAAATGTCTATACCTGAAATGACTCAAACCCGTAAATATCAAGTATACTGATGGATCTCCCAGAACGGCATTTTCCCACTGCAAGTGACTTGTTAATTTGTTCTACAAGCCAGTCAAACAAGCTCGCATAGATAAATTTTGCCCATGCATCCCTTGCATCAATTGCCTTAATAAATAGAGAAGGAAAAAAAACCTTCAACTTACGTTAAAAAAGTGCATATAAAAGATGTCAGCCAGGACTTGAGGATGAAGAGATAAATTGTTGCACAACTTAACAAACCTGTTGCAACGTCAATCTTTTGTCAATACTAGCATTGGCACCATGGATTTCATGGATGGATAAAGCTAGCATCAGATCCTGGGAACTACAACCCATCAGCATGGCAGCATTGGTTATAGCTGCCAAAGGGAAATATGAAAAGAAGTTACTTATATGTAGACAACTATTCCCATCCTCAAGTGTAAGTTTGAAAATAATATATGTTTGACTTCACAGAACAAACACACACTAAAAAAGAAGATAGTTATTTCAAGGAACGACAAATGGACCTTAACAACAAAACTTCTGACAACAATGGGAAAGACGCAATTTTGAAGGTCTGTTTAAATAAAGAAGTTAAAATGCAGTGCTTTCAAATCCCATTATCTGTAAACTGTAGTTTGGATAACCACATTTAGATTGACTGAAGGAAGCTACCATCAAATCAAACCATAAACTCAAAGCCCCATGGCTTAATACTTCCATTGACACATCAAACCTATTACTTCCACATATATGTGCCCAACATTCTAGCACTATTTGACAATATCACTATGCAGTAATAGACCTCAAAATGTCATATAGTGATCCAGTTTAATACCAAAGTAAAAAACCTTGGTTGTTACAACTTTCACCAAAAATTCAAGGTTGGCAATGCAACTGCCTTAGAACCAGCATCAGGTGCAAAATACCCATGGAAAGATCACCAAGGGAATCACATATATCTTACCTTCATCAGCCAACACTTCCACATGATTTTCATTCTCAGTTGCTTGAAATGATATGTTTCCCAGCCATAATACTGCAGCCAGCATTGAAAAAACATGTTCTTGATCTTTCTTAGAAACTCGAACAATGTCTAGTGCTTCCTGGGAAAATGCAAAACCAATAGAAAGAGGGCAAAAGTGATGAGGTACATTGACTGAATCAATGGTAATAGTAACAACTATCACTTTAGTTACCATGAGCATATGAAACTTCTCTGCATCATCTACACCATCAATTGCCAAGCAATTACTCTGATTAAGATACTTGTACTCACTAGCCCTTTTAAGTTTTAGCTTCTCTGCAACCAAAAACATAGAATGATTCCCAGTAAATGTGAATCAAACTGACATGTATGGAAAAAGTTCACAGTAGAATAGACAGCATACTGTTTAAGGTTCTAATTTATTAGAAAACAAAAATGGAAATGGTTGTCATAAAACTTGTATAGTATATGACCCCTTTTGAAAGGTTTCCATGCCAGCTTTTGAATCACAAGCGAGGGCCATTATCAATCACTGACCACTGCTAAACTACTGTATAAACCAATTTCTAAAAAACAATCAAGGAGACTGGAACAAGTCAACTCAATACTTCTAATATGTGGCTCAATTGCCCGAGGGCGAGGGGGCAAATTTACTTGTACCAAAAGTAAGCTCTATTGGTTCAGGTCTAGCTAATTTGTTAAATCACATAAAACTTTCAACCCAGGGGACATATTGACTTGTCCCAAAAATGAAATAACATCTATTGGTTCAGGTCTAGCTAATTTGTCTAATCACATATAACTTCTGTAGTCTAACTTCCTGTAATATTTGATGAGGAAAATTAGTGATTCCTGTAATATAACTTCCAAAACATTAGGTTACATGCCAACAACTACACAGAAAGTTTTTTTTTTTTTTTTTTTGTTTCTTTCTTATGAAAAGAATTGAACCTAAGATCTACTCTTCACTTGATCTCACTTCATGTACTTATGCTAAGGCAACAAAATTACCAGCAATATAAAGACTCCCAAACTTATGATGTGACAATTTCCTAATCACAAGAAGTCTAAGGATCCAATGAAAAGCACATGAATTTAGAAAAAGGTTAAGAGGTTTGGCTGAGGTCTGCTATTTTGCCACAACGCACCCATATGGTGAAAAACACAAGAAGAATTGATGATTAGAAAATAACTTCCCTACCTTTAAGCATTGATGGAGCGCCAGCACAGAGTTGATAAAAGATATGGTACGACCTCTCACCATCTTCCAATCGAGCGACTCTTGACTGCTCAAAGGAGACATTATAATTTCAGATAAGGCACATTGAGATGACTTAAGTTCATATGGAGCAACTAATTACCTTATCCAAAATAACTGTTCACAATCATTAAAGGCGCATTGGTGTTGACATGTACATGCGTTGGTAAAAACAAGTCAGTTACTATGATTGAATTGATAGTCACGTAATAGTATACAGAAACAGCAATTTATTCAATTTAAACAGCTTACATGTTTCGATTTCGGCACCACATATTTTTCCCAGTGTGCTAAAATGAATTTCAATCAACTTCCCCTGCAGCAAATTAGAAATAATGTTACCGAAACTGCATATCCTTCAGACCTCATTTATGAAATGGGAGAAAAGAGACCAGCTACCATTGAGAAAATAAATGACCAACTCCAAACAATAAAGTTCAATAACAAGAAAAACGTAGGACCACTGCCTGGACACACGAAAGAAAGAAAGGAACTCACAAATCGGCTAGCATTGTCATTTCTGGATGTTTTTGCATTTCCAAACGCCTCCAGTATACAGCTGGTCTGAAGGATTGCATGCTCTATGCCACAACTGCCACCACCAAGAGCAGCCAAGTATTGCATTGCAATTTTTGCTGTCTCAGTTTTCCCAGCTCCGCTTTCCCCACTGTAAGAGAAAATTTAATGACTCTTTACTTAAGACTACATTGTGATTTTAATCGAACTATAATAATGATCTTTATGATCTCATACAGGATAACACTGTACACAAACAAGCTTCCATTGAAAGAAAAAGTAGAACTGAAAAGACTCTAACCTTATGATTATGGACTGATTTACATCATCTGCAAAATATTACAGCCAGGAAAAGCGTAAACACCAGTTACAGACACAAGTTAAACAATGCCACCAGAGAAGGAAACTTTCAACACAATGGAAAATATATAAATAAAATTTGTCATGCACCTCTTATCATCTCATTGTAAGCACTATCTGCTATGGCATAAACATGAGGTTTGTCTGCTAGTTTCTGCCTGTAAGCTGTGACAAAATCATCTCCATAAATTTGGACATCTTTGAAAGGATTGATTGCAATCAAAACTGGCCCTGCTTTGCTCTACAGAAAGAAAACACGAGAACTGTAAAAGGAGAGACATAAATCTGACTGGAAAGCACAAGCAACAAGAAAATGTGATACTTACATAAATCACGTCCTGAGAATATCTACTTTGAAGATTGTAAAGAACGGAAGGCTCATTCAAATAACTAAGCTGCATAAGATCATCCACGCCTTCCAGAACATCTGGGTTTGCAGGTAAGAGCTCAACTCTGCACACCTTGATTACCTACAGTAACAGAACAAGAGCATACACAACAGTTGTAAAATAAAAAATAAAAAAGTGCCAACAGTTTTACAAGAAGCTTATAAAAGTTAATACGGATTTGGGGTGAGGCCAAAAACTGATGAACTTACATTTCCATCAGAAAGTGAAACAATTGCCTCATCCCCTGAAGTTGACTGTATTGTTCCTAACTCCCACAGCCCACTGCGTAGCCGACACCAAACATGAAGTTTCTGAAACAAAATACATGCAACATAAATTCATGTGTCGCAAATAAAATTCCTGAGTTTAAAGAACAAACTTACAAAACTTCCACAGATCATATCATACAAAAATTATATTTTCTAAGGGACGAATAAATTGAATGCAGATTGAAAGCGTCAAATGGATCATACTGGTCAGGAACCTTAGACCTCCGATATTAGATTTTCATCATAACTAAAATTCAAATTCTCGTGAATCATCGCAATCAAATAAGACAAAACCAAATAGCTTCAAGACCCAAAACATATCTAAGAGTAAAGAAACATATCTAACACTGGAAAGTTCAGTCAAGACACAAAGGTAATATCTAAGAGTAAAGAAACATAAAAACAAAACTAGATCAGTGATGAACTGTCACCCTCCAAAATTACCTTATTGATGAAATAACCAATGTTGTCATCCCAATCCGACTTTCCAATCTTCTCTGGCCAAATTTGACACTCCTCCGGTGCTCCATCGTACGGAGACTCAACATTCTGATCTTTATCCATCCTCTTGACACCAAAATGACCTGCCTTGAACCCTGAATCTCTCTCTTTCCTCTTGTTCACACTAGACAAACACTCTGGCGACCCCTCTGCGTCTTCGACCTTGAAGTTGTTGGGCAAAGACCGGCGCGCTGACGGCAGCCGGGCCTTGGAAGTGGGCCGAGCTGGCAATGCCGGCGGCAATTCCTTCGGCTTCTCGCCCTCATCTCTTCGCCGAAGCGAATCCAACATTTCCTCTAACGAGCTCCTCGCTATCACCGACGGAGACGCCGATACCATCATTTTCACAACAAAAAGCTAGGGATTCAGTCTTTGCAGACCCACCCTCTCCCCCAAATACACCTAAATTCACACCTCAAATTCTCAATTCAACCTCTAAGACTTGGACTCCGAGCCAATTCAAAACCAGCATTGCATTGCGAAAAACAAAAGACAAAGAACCCAAAAACCCTAAGATCGAAGTGTCCGAAAATCCCGGTCCAATTCTTCAAAATCTATCATGAAACTGAAAGGTCAAAACCCAAAAACAAACGAAAGCGAAAGCGGAATTGGGATTCGTACGGACGGCGAGCTAAGGATATGAACTGCGCTCTCTTTTTCTTGTTACGGGGAAAAGCAAACCGAGAAGGAAAAAAAACCAACTCCCAAAACTGGGTTTGCTAAATCGAGGGGTTTACGATTGGGGATTCTGATACTGAAAGCGTGAGTCACGAGGTTTTGGTAGAGATATGATGAAGAAGAAGAAGAAGGAGGAGGAGGAGTATAAATTGGGGGTTACGTTTGTTGAGGAAACAAACCTCTTTTCGAAAAAGAGAAGGTAGGGAGAGAGAGGAAGACGATGAATTGGAAAATAAAGAAGGAAACGAAAAGCTGTTCTTGTATGTTTTCTGAAACAGAAGAAGGCTCTTTCTGTTGAGTTTGTTTTTTCATTTCTCAGTTTTTCAAAAGCATAAATTGGAACCACCTGGAGTTGGAGCGTGGGAAGCTATATAAAATATAAAATAATATATAAATAAATAAATATAAATAAAACAAAAATATGAATATAATTATGATAAATATATTTGTTGACATGTTGTTGCTTTAAAGCATTGTTTTCTTTTCTTTTTTTCCTTTTTTCTCTTGCTTGAATTTAAATTTTTTTCTTTTTTCAGAGAGCCGTTTGGATCCGATAAGGATAAAAAAAATATTATATTAAAAAAAATGCAACTTTTGAAATAAATGGGGCCTACTAACCTATTTGGTGTGACGAGCTACAGTGATAGTTGTTAACTAACGGGGTTTTGGATTTGGACGGGTATTTTAAGGAAATTACAATAATAGCATCCTATATTTGAATTGGTCAGTTCTTTTTCGTTACCTAAATTCTTTTGGATAGGGAGTGGTCAATTTTCTATTTTCGCACGATTTGCTTATCACACCCAACAAACTTGAAAATGTCAATATTACCATTTATTTATTTAAATTTCTATCTTTTATAAATACTTCCTTACTATGGTTGACCCCTTTTTTTCTATTTTTTTCTATTTATTTAGAAGTTTCAAGGGAAAAAATTAATAGGTATTTAGGTAAAATTAGAAATGTCTATATTTTTTTTCTCTTTTTGAGTAACTGAGTAACTTCATCAAAAGAAAATACATCAGTTACTAAGGAGATAAGATATTTCTTAAAGCAGTCTGTTATATATAAGTAAGCTCATTGTAAATCGAAGCATTTATTTGGATTCTTGGGTTAAATTCCTTTTGTAACCTTTTAACCTTCTAGAGTTATTTGGAATTTTGGAAATTTGGATGAACCTTTTTATACAATTTCTTTAGGGAGCTAATTATAATTTGAGGTGAAAGACATATCAGGATAAAGTAGTAGGTGAAATACTATTTTGCAGATGTATTAGGTGAATGACTCAAACCCCAAGTATAATATTAATACATTGCCATTTGTTTTTTAATAAACAAATGTGCTTCCAATTTCTTTTTGGGTAAAATAGACAATCATTTTTAATAACTAAAAATCATACTCAGCAAATGACCCACTAGTGTAATGGTTTGGAGTATTTACTCTATCAAGTAATGTTTTGGGTTTGAGTCCTAGTATCCGTATAGTGTATGTGAGTTTAATATGCTATCGCCTCTTAATAGGAAAGATCCTTTAAAAAAAACATACTTAAATGAGGACTTTTTCAAATCTAATTGGACCGCCCTTCACAAACTTTAGCAAATAATTCAAAAATATATATAAACTAAAATAATGGTGGACCAGATAGCAAAACTTCATTCTGGTCCCCCAACAATAATAAGCATAATGCATGTCCTTTCCTTTAAGTACGAGCCATCAAAATACTCTTTTTATTTTCAAACCAAAAAAAAAAGTACTCTTTGCATTAGATAAATGGACAAGATGAAAATATATTTGTACTTAATCCATTGTTTGTATATACTTGCTTAGAATATTTAGTAAATCACTTCCAAAGTAACCGAAGAAATCTTTCACTTAAATAAATACCGAAACAAGCAAAAGGTTCATATTTTGGTTCACATATCAAAATCAGAGCTTTTTTTTTTTAAAGCTAAAGTAACGGAAGAAATCTTTTAATTTAAGTAGTACCAAAAAAAGCAGAATATTCCATCTTAATTCATAGAGCACATCACCATTAATAATTTAAATTTTTTTTATCGTTCAACATTTATCATAAAAAAATTTGTAATTCAAGTGGTTAAAAGTATTTACCCAGGTATCTGAAATTCTAAGTTTAATTTCTTTTTCGTTTTAGATATCACTTGTGTCCCTTGGCTTTTAAATTGTTATTTGGAAAAAGAAAAAAGCTAACCATCATAAAAACCCAAAAGGACTGCTATCTAGTGAATTTAGATTCTGTATTTAAAGTTTTCACATGAAAGAATAAAATGAGTGATTATCCACAAAAGGGTAGATGAGTAATTTGAAGGTAGCAAGTCAGACTTAAATGAATTCACAATTTAAATAGAAGGAGAAGAGAACTAATCATAACGGTAACGTGGCCCGCGCTAATTAGGGCAGAAGGCAGCAAAAGGAAACTGATAAAAGTCAATAAATAAACAAGTTGCAACAACTGTCTGTGGCCCAACAAACAAACACCACCTTACCCCTCCGGGATTTTGGAACTTAATGCTCGTTGCTTTCCCTTTTTAAATTGCCAAATCCTTTTCCTATATCATGTTGCTACATCAATCTAATTTGTGACCCCATTTGGTTGAATTCAGAGTCATGCTATTGAGAGTCTTTGGTATTAGGTTGAAGAGCTACAACTAATCTAACGTTCTAATTCCTTTTTTCAACCAATCATGAAGAGCGAAGATTCAAATTTAAGACATTTTTCAATATTGAAAAGAGAAATTTCATTATATAAGAGTTAGTTGATAATGATGTAATAACGTCGAGCAAAAACAAAAACATTTGAAACGAATCCTAAAAACTCTGGTGTTTGATGTATACATTTGTCCGAGAGTTTTCTTAACAAAAAATTAAGACGTTTGATGTATACATTTTTATCCGCATGTTTATCGATCTTTATTTAATGAATGAAGATACGATAACTTTTTAAAGTCCCAATAACATATATGTTAAATTTACGGTGGAAACCTAATCTATAAAGTTGACAGTCATGAGATTGTGCAAAGTTATGGGAAAACATATTCTAAACTATGTGATCACCATTCAATGAGAGAGAGAGAGAGAGAGAGAGTAGTGTTCACCCAAATTTTTACATGTTGATCGCATCAACGGCAAAGTTCCAAAATCAATAAACATATAGTGTTATCTTTCACCTTAATTAGCTATTTCGTATTTGTTCTAATCATTGTTTGCACTGGCCTTACATGTATAGATCATGCTTGCCACAATCATGCAGATAAGTGGTTTTTGCAAAACCCAATTGATTATAGAAGACTCAAGACTCTGTCTTTCTCTTCAAATGAGGCAAAATAGTTATCTTGCTGGAAACACAACAAACGCCACCACGTCCACGTTCATTAATTTAAAATTTTATGCATGTTTCCTTTTGATTGCCACAAGACTTACACGATACATGAATATACATACAAAAAAAGAAGAATAGTTATCGTATATACATATATATTATGAAAGTTATCGTATATACTTAAAAAGTTTTGGTTATACATTCAAATAAAAATCAACATTGTAATAGTTTTGGATAGACATTAGACAATATGATAATAGGATATTTTCCTATATAGTCGGCAGGGCTCAATCTATCTCGTAATATGAATAAATAAATATTGAAATGTTCACACTATTTTTAATAATCTAACCTTGACTAAATAAATAGTTAGACATACAATTTTTAATAAACAAGGAAATGTTCACAATAATAAGGCTAAAAGATCTTTGATTTCCATAAATTTAACATGAATGATCTTTGAATGCGGACCTAAGAATTAAAGCGGTTATGGTTATAAATTTATATTGTGGATGAGTGGTTTGTGTCTATTAACTTATTAATTGATTAGCGCTTGAGCACGGATACTGATAGTGTCGTATCAAAACATTTTCCTACACTTGAGTATTAATTGGTTAGCGAATGGCATCTCTAATTTTCTCTGCAAAGCTGAAGACAGAGAGGGAAAAAGAGTAGTATACTATAGTAGTAGTGGTAGCTCCAGAAATCTCGAAATCCTAATTCGGTTTAGCATGACCTCTGGACCAACAACAACTCATACAAATTAATTATAATTAACAAAATCCCAAAGATAAAATAAAACCTGCCACTTGCTTAATTTGATGATAGTGTTTCCCAAAGGGAACCAATGGCATTGCTCCCAAAAGTTTGTCTGGGATATGATAATTAGCTTACCTAACAAATTTATATATTTCCCTTTTAGCAGCAACCCAAATAATTATTGCATGCACCAATTCCACCTATTTTAATGTTTTAATTTTATACTAACCCAATCCCCTTTTGTGCATGTTAAGCACCTAAAAGCTTTAAAAGCCTTTGAAAGTTGGTATTGACAATTAATTCACCCGATAAAATAGTCTAAACTCACTATTTGGAATTTGAAAAGTTTAGGGCCATCATTTTCTTAAAAAATTAGCATCATTTCTCGATTTATGCTTGTCATTTTAGCGAGAGACCATATTAATCTTCTCTGTATCGTTCTAATTTTATTGGATATGCTAAAGGGTCTTTAGGGCGATCACGTGCTTGAGTGATGTTTGCAAATTGTAAGTGAGAAATTTGAGTGATTTTTTTTTTCTTTAATAGAAAAAGTTGAAGAGGAAGAAGAAAGGAAAAGAACGGAGTAGGCAAATACTTTTACATCAGAAGCATGTGTCAATGTTACTGGTGGCTGACCCTACCTTCTTTATGCTGTCGTGTCACATAGGATTGAGATGACACTTTAATCATTATTGGTGAGGGTAAAGTTTTTCTGACAACAACTGAGGTGTCTGGTAAGATGGAATGTTGTTTATTTGGTCTCAAAAGGGTTGCCAACTTGCCATACTTAATTCTTCACAGCAGCTTTATTTTCTTCTCCTGCCATCCTTCTTGAGTAGATTCTAAGGTAAAGGACATTGGTACAAAAACTCATACACCCATACTTAATCATTCAGCATTCTTTCACACATTAAATTCAGCAATTTTGTGTGTGAATTCAAAGTCCTTTTATCTCTCTAATTAAAAGTTCTCCTGCACCGAAGCCGCAAGTTCGATTCCTTCCTCTTAATATCACTTGTATAAGAAAGAAAAAAAAATTCTCATACATGTATTTAATGAAAACAGAAAGAAAGACATGAGAGTATGATTATGTTCAATGTGGATTAGATTAGGTTCATACTACTATGGCTGGTTGTTGCTGTTGCTGGTTTGCTGCTGTTTAGAGCCTTAGAGTTTTGTCTAAGTTGTTGGTTGTTTGTTGTGTTCTTGTTGACCATCTTGGGCTTGTCCTTTGGTTCTTAATTTGTTAAACTAGAATTTCAAAAAACAAGAAATAAAAATAAATAATATTGCTGCCCAAATCAAGGAGGAGAGTGTTCCAAGTAACAAATCCTGACCCTTGATAGCGAATAGCTTCTTGGGGGCATTAAGAATTTAGCAGTTAATTGCCAAAAACAAAACACCAAACCTGTCTAGCTGTGTATTATATCAGATTCAATAATTATGTCCACTAATTGACATATAATCTGTCCTAGCAAATTGCCACTCACACTGAAGTGTATAGGCGTGGGCACGGTCCGGATTGGTTCGGTTTCTCTCAAACTACAGTTGAACCAATAAGAAAACAACGGTCCGATTTGGTTCGGATTAACCTAAAACCATAATGAAAACCGAACCAATCCAAACCACTTGTAATCGATTTGGTTCGGATTGGTTCGGCCGGTTTGTGCCTAACACAAAACCATGCATTTTTCAACCTGCTCTTACATTATAATGCTAACATTTTGCCATTATATCATTTCATTCCATCAAAGGCTAACACAACAATATTCCATTAATCAAAAGCTGTTCAATTTCTAGCATGCATCTAATGAAAGCTGCATAGACTCTGTTCAAACCCCACCAGGTGCTTGCTTCTGGAACTGCTCTGCCAGTTTCTTCAAATTGTCCAAGTTATCTGGCCTGAAAATAATAAAAGGTGTCATAAGGAATTCCCCAACTCCTTTTTAAGCAAGAACAGAATAAAAGGATCACAAGCACACTTACCCAAGTGGCTGATAATACTGGGAAGAATATCTTGCAACTCTACAACAGAGAAAGATCATATGTCAAGTTATATGCCAATATGACAAATCTAAACAATGTCAATCAAAAGGTAATAAAAGGCTCAATGCAGCATAATATCCAGGCACAAACACAAACAAACATGTATATATGTTTATTGTTTCAAAACTCAGGTAGAGTTCTCTTACCAGATAGTACAACATTCAAAACAAATTTCCAATCCAAAGCACATATTGACAACCAAAACTCACGAGTAAATTGATTGTGTAAATACACTATGGAAGCCCATAACACCAATATTCTATCCATTTTTCTATATTACTATTAAATTGAAAATATAGAAGACACCAGAACGGTTAACAAGTTAAACCATCACTTCAAATTTATAAGATATAGAATAATATTGGCATACTCTTTGTCTGAGGAGAACCGCTAACAACCCAAGTATTGGCAGCAATAGAAGCTTGAACTGAAATGTACAAGGAAAATCATCAACTATTAGAGAAAATCAAAATATTATAAGCTTGAACTGAAATGGACAAGTAAATCAAAATAAGGATCAGAGTTTTGGCAGGTTAACTTCACCTTTGGGGTTTATGAACTGGATGACAACATCATCCTTAAATATGTTAACTTCCTCGATTGCAGGAATAGCATTCACCCCTATTCTCTTAAGGGTGCTCTGAAGCCTTTTGTCGTCAGTAGTAGTTGTCTTGTGAACAGCATTCTTCTTTCTGAAATTGGGAACATAAATTAATAAACAAAATCATGTACAAACAAGATGAAGATCACACAAAAAACAAGTGATAATTACAAAGAACTGCACAAATGTGTAAGACTTATGACACAAAACAGAAGAGCAGAATAACCCATCAAACTCTCCTCCAGAGTAGGGTCTCTACTGAAAAAGCAATTACACCAATTGGAGACTACCTTTCTCTTATGAGCTCCTTAAACTAGGGAACTATCTGGTGTAATGAGCACCAAATGCAGCATACACTAAATGATTGTATTTAAATTCACAGTGCGCCACATAAAGATTGCATGTTACTTTTCTTTGTTGGTTCATTAGTACAACTGCAATGGTTATACAAATCAATAACGGAGAAAACTTTCCGTTCCCCATGGGAAGAACAGACTATGAAAGTCTTAAAAAGTTACAAGAATAAGAAGAAGAAAAAAAACATTGTAAAACAACAAAAGACAACAGTCCACTCAACATGCCATCCCTAACTGCTTCACATAAGGAACTCAAATTGCAAATCAATAATTTGATGAAGCAAACTACTTCATCAGGTGCTCAATATAATGCATGCAGACCAAATGAGCATCAACCATATTAAGTGACATATTAGGCATTAAACTGGCCCACATACAACTGCACGCATATTTAACTCATAATCATTAAGACTAAAACTTGATACTTCTGCCTCTGTGACTCAACTTTGGTACAGAAAAGGAGTTTCAAGCTTAAAAGTTAACCCACCTCCTCATGCTACCCTTTCCACCAGTGCGAACCGCACCGGCCATCTTCATAAGTTTCTCCCGATTCATCTGCATAAAAAGTGGGTATTGTGAGATGAAGGGATGAGTTTCAATTGAAAATAATTCAAGATCCAAAACATTGCATCTAAAGTTAAGTAGTCTGTTTTATGAAAGAAAAACTTACCCCAGAGAAGAATCAAGTCCGCCAAATGCCCATCAAGGAAAAGCAAAATAATGCAATATTTCCATCATCAATCCTTGCAGAACCTGGTGGAGAGGGAGAAGGAGAGGGAGAGGTAGAGGGAGATGTAGCAGAGAGACAGAGAGACAGAGAGACAGAGAGAGAGGGAGAGGTAGCAGAGAGAGATGGAGAAATAATGAGAGGGAGTTGCGGCTAGGGTTAAGAAACGAAGGAAGGAAGGAGATAGGAGAGAGAGAGGCTCTAAGAGAAATCTGAAGGAGAGAGAATGGTTAGATTTTAGATGTGTCCGTGAGTTGTAGTTTTGGAGTCCAATCAAGTGTTGCTGGGTACATGGTACACTTCTAAATAACCACTCAAGTCTTGCCACATGTAAACTAAATTAAATAAATAATAAATTGATTTGTAATCGGTCCGGTTTGATTTAGGACAGTTTTTAAAACTCTCAAATCGCAGCTGAACCAAATCAAACCGATTTGGTTCGGTTTTTCAAACTGTTGACTTTTTCTTTAATCAAAATCAAACTAAACCAATCCAATATAATCGGTTAAACGAAATTAACCGGATCAGCCGGATTGATGCCCACCCCTAGAATATATATATATATATATATATATATATATATATATGTGTGTGCAGTGTGTGCAGAGCCATATGTGGTGGGGAAGAAAACATGAATTAAATACTGATACTAAGATTGCTTAGGACAACAAGCATGCCAGAAGAAAGTGCTTGTCGTGTTGGGTTGTCACGTGTTGTGTTAGGTTGTTTTATTTCAGGCTTATTTCAACTAGTAGTTACTCCAAAACCCAAATTTTCAACTATTTGTAACATGTGTAACCAACTAGCCTTTGTTCTAGTGTTATCTGTCTCCAGTTAGTTGGAGAATGTCTAAGGTTACAACATCGTGGATTGGTGATTACAATATATATTTATAATGAGTTCGATACCTAGTTGGTTTGTTGTGGATGTATTGACCCATCATAAAAGTATCTTATAAATATATTCTTATCGTTTGAAAAAAAAACATGGGTACAATTTCTTTTTCTTTTTTGGGAACTACAAGTCATGATTTTCCACCACAATGGACAGCACTTGTAGCTACCAAGGGGTAAGGGGCAGGAAGAAGCCGCTTAACAAGGCACTTCCATTTCTCCGCTCGCAGCTAAAAAGTTATCCTTTGCTTTGATCCATTACTGGTTCCGCAGGCTCAAGCTTGATGAGGAAAAATGGGTATGGGCCAAGTTCAAGCAAATGCTGATGGGTGACTAAAATGGGTATGGACATCCATACATAAACTCCTGCAATCTACTCCAGCAATCTAATCCCATACCTCCTTTAAACCGGAACAAAATAAAGGAAATAAAGACCTATATGTAAAAAAAAGTAGTAGTAAAGCCGCACGGCTATACTATTTAAATACATTATATTTAAACAGTCTAGCCGAACAGCTATACTATTTAATACAAAAAAAAATTAAGGAAACAAGACCCTCCTAGTTGCATTAGTTTGTACTTTATAGATACTAACCTCTCTGCACGCGTTTCCGCGCTTGCAAGAGGCTTTTTTTCAAAAAATTTAAATTTATTTTAGGATTAAAAAAAATAATTGATAGTTGTGTTCCATAAAAATAGGATCTATTATCTGAATTTTATTTTAATTTTAATTTTTTAAATATGAAAAAGTGTGAATTTACCATATTATCATCATTTAATTAATAATTTCAATTCTTAATGTTTGCATTAACCAAGGGCATTTTCTGGAATTTTGAATGTTTCACCATTCTCTGCCTTTTGCTTTATATATATAGATTAATTTGCTATATCCAAAGCATATATTAATCGGCCACTATATAATATTTTAATATAATTTTTATAATATATATAATTTTTATTCAATAATATGTGAGAATTATTTATATAATACGTGAATTTTGTGTGTCTTACTGAAATTTTTGTAAAAAATACATGTATTAAACATTACAAATACTTACATAAATGTATAATACGACTATTGTATGTTTGCTTTTTAAAAAATGTGAGACGTGTATAGAACACGAATGTATTATTAAAACATACGTGCGTACGTGTATAGTAGAGTATTAAACGTGAAAGTGTTAAATTCTTTATATAGGTAATAACTCTGGAAAAGTAAAAAAATTAAAATGGAACAATAGAGACTCGGATAATGGCCTCATAGACTCGGATAATGACCTCATAGCAATGGTTAATGGATAACTACTCTTATCGATAAACGAAAATCGTCGAAAAAATTTAAAAGAAAAAAAGGATCCCAATATATATATATATATATAGAGAGAGAGAGAGAGTATTGCAGCTTGGCTATACTATTTATTAAGGACAATTAAAAAAAAGCCGCCCGGCTATGCTATTTATTAAAAATATTATAAAAAAATTGGGTATAGCCGCGGCTATACTATTTATTAAAAAAAAAACAAAGCAACCACACAACGTCTAGGCGCACACGTGTAAAACGGTAGAGCCGTTCGGCTATACTTATTTTTTATATAAAAAAAAGAGGACCCCGAGCGATTATGCGCCATGTGTCAGAACGAGTCTGTTTTTTTTTATTTATAAAAAACACCGAAGTATAGCCGCACGGCTGTACTGTTGTTTTTTTTTTTTAAAGAGAACCCGCCAGCGTTTAGGCCCCACATGTCAAAAATAAGTATAGCCGAATGGCTAAACTATTTAAATACATTATATTTAAAAGGTATAGCCGTAATAATAAAAAATTAAAAAAAAAGACTCTTCTAGTTGCATTAGTTTGTACTTTATAGATATTAATTTGCTAGTTTCAACATATCCAAAGCAAATATTAATCGGCCACTATATAATATTGTAATATAATTTTTATAACATATATTATTCATATTCAATAATATGTGAGATATGTGTATTAAACATTACAAATACGTACATACATGTACAATACGACTATTGTATGTACGTATATGTATAATAGAGTATTAAACGTGAAAGTGCTACATGCTTTATACAGGTAATAACTCTAGAAAAGTAAAAAATTAAAAGGGGACAATATAGACTTGGATAATGGCCTAATAGTAATGGATAACTACTCTTATCGATAAACGAAAATCGTTGCAAATATTTAAAAGGGAAAAGGACCCCAGTATATATATATATAGTATAGCCGATCGGCTATACGATTTATTAAAGACAATAAAAACAGAGTGGTGATTTCCCCACTCCAATTTCATCCACTTACACTCCTTTTTTAGTTATAAAATGGAGTGTAAGTGGATAAAATTGAAGTGAGGAAATCATTATCCTAAAAAAAAACCCGTAAAGCCGTCCGACTATAGAAATTTTTTTTTAAATTTTAAAAATCGTGTATAGCCGCGCGGCTATACTATTTATTAAATAAAAAAAGAGCAGCCGCACAGTGCCTAGGCACCCACGTGTAAAATGGTATAGCCATGCAATGATATTATTTTTCTATATAAAAAAAGAGGACCCTCCAGCAATTATGCGCCATGTGTCAAAACAAGTATATTTAAAAATATTTAAAAAACACCAGGAAGTATAGCCGATCGGCTTACTATTTTTTTATTTAAAAAAAGTGGACTCGCTAACGATTAGGCCGCACGTGTCAAAAATAAGTATAACTACCCGAATATACTATTTTTTAAAACAAAATCGTAGTATAGGCTTTGACTTCAATTATTTCCTAGCTCATATATCTCGGAGACACTAATCAAAAAAGTAGATGCACAAAACAAGAAGTGAATAACACTAGATGCCGATGGGGTATAGCCCAGTTAAAAAAGGCTTTCATTTATAAACTAATGGCCTCAAGTTCGAATCTAATGTAAGAAACCCCCTCACCTTTGTAGTAGACTATCTCTTGTAACCCCTCAAATAAGCTCTTCACTCTAAACTCCTCGTTATAGCCTTTTTGTAACCGTAAATAACACAAGATTTGTTTGCACCCTCCACTCTTCTCAACCCTTCTCGAAATGGCCCAAAATAATAAGGTTAGGTGGTCCAATTGAAATTCGGTTGGCCCGCTCAGCCAATTCCCCACCTTTAAGCGGGTCCTCTGTGGTATCTGCGCTTGTGTGCTCGGCCTAGGGTTTATTCCCTCTCAACCTTTCTAGGATTATTTGGCTCTCTCTCCAAAGCCATGGCGAAGAACAGGAACAAGAAGAGAAACGATGCCGCTTCAATGGACATCGCTGAAGAGCCCGTTTCAGATTTGCCTCAAGGTATTAAGTCCTGTTCTAATTTCATAAAATTCTATGATTATAACTTTCTTCTCTCTCTCTCTCTCCCCTTCGCTTTCGGAAATTTTGAACCTTTCTGTACATTGATTGTGCAGCAATGGACACCTCAGAGTCTGGGGCTCACAACCCAAGTGGTGGTGCTTCTAGTTTGTAAGTATCAATTATTACCAAGCACTCATTTTTATAAGGTTAATGGGTTTTTCTATTAGAGGAGTGATAATCAAGACCACAAATTTTAAATCTTAAACCTTAAACACACATTTCAACATGATTTTCTTCGACAGATTGATTTGTGGTCTTGATTTGTGTTAATTAGGTATTGTAGCTATGGCTAAAAGATTATGGGTGAGGCTGCTTTCTGGGTTCAATTCAAATAAACGAGTGCATATGTGGTGCTACAGGGTCTTTAATGTTTATGGATGTTACTAGCCCTCTTTTTGTTGTGTGAACATATAGGTTGTTTACTTGATAAGATATTGCAGAATTTCAAATTTTAAACAAAATCGATTTCATTCATAATTATCTTGGAATGTATTTTGTATTTGCTATTCATTAGATAGATGTAACCAATTATATGCATATTGTGAGAATTTCCAAATTTCTATAATAAAAAATCTCGGATGAATTTCATATGCATAAAAAATTTGCTGCATTTTTTTAACGGTTCAACACCTTAAGTGGCACAGATGGTTGGGTTGTATAAAATTAACGTGTTAGGAAAATGGCTGTGTTAGATGGCCTGTGGTATTACTGCACTATGATGGTTTTCTAGTACTGAGTTCTTCGACAGAGGAGTATCTCTGCTACTCTCACTATGAAGTACTTTTTGCCTGTGATCTAGCCTGGTTACTTCTTCATGTTTTGTTGTTGAAAAGCAACTACTTTAACATCAGGGTTTGATAGTCAACCTATGATGGTTTTCTAGTACCGAGTTCTTCGACAGAGGAGCATCTCTGCTACTCTCACTATGAAGTACTTTTTGCCTGTGATCTTGCCTGGTTACTTCTTCATGTTTTGTTGTTGAAAAGCAACTACTTTAACATCACTCTGTTTTTGGGGGTCATTCGAGCATGGTTAGAACGGGTAATGAGGAGACTTGTTTTTGTAGCTTGTTGATACTGCTCTGTGACTGATCATGTCAAAATTGCAGGAATAGGGTTATGATTTAAGGCATGGAAGGAAAGAAATTTGGGGAAGGGAAGGGTTTAATGATGTGGCACGTGATTAGAATTTGATTAAAAATGTTTTTCCTGTGAAAATAGGGTTGAGGATTTTGCCCTCCTGATTAATATATTTCTCTTTCTTATGGACTAAGGGTGGCTAACGATGAATGAAGAAATTCTACCTCATCCCATTAACTTATATGTTGTTTGTTTGTTTAATTTACCCATTAAATGCTTCTGTGATTGAAGTAATTGATTTGCCTTTCCTGGTTTCATTTCATTTCCAGCTCCTTTGTTTATTGCATCTGTCTGTTTTCTGTTTTTTTGTTTACAGCTCTTCTAATTGTGAAAATTTTCCTGTAACAGAAAGATAAAGGGAAGGCAAATGAAGAGATCAAAAAATGCCCGAAAGAAAAAAGCCATAGTAAGAGCTATATCGAAAAAAGAGCAGGCTGTTGAAAAAACTAAGAAGCATGAAAGCAAAACCTTGAGAACCCAATCTGCAAAGCTGTTATATGATTGAGGATTCTCGTCAGCTATACTTGTAAAAGGAAAGGAAAAGCCGTACTTTTTTGTGATTCTTGTATCAGTTTCATTAGAAGTTTCGTTCTCAGATTGCAATTTTGATAATGAATGTAATTAGTTGAATTTTTTTTGACCCTTTGACTGCTTGAACAGTGTCTATGGATTAAGAAACTAGTAAATTACTCTGATCTCCTCTCCACATAAAGGCTGAACCAGGTTAAATCTCGTGTTCTTGGTTGGTTTGGCGAAGACTGCCAGTGTCGACCTGGCCAACGAGGTCGTTTATTGGCCAGGTCGTTTATTCTTCCATTTTTGGCCTGCGAGTCCCAATTCTTTAGTGACATAACTGATATATGTAGTAATATCCCCCGAAATTCTTCATCATCTCTGTAAACTATGGTTTACAATTTTATTGAGCAAACTAGGCAACAACACAATGTCATGTGTGCCTGAAATTAATTAACTTCAGTTCATGGTCGTGGTGGAAAGGGGAGGAGGAATGGTGTGATGCGCCTCTAGTTTCTGGTTTGCACAGCAAAAATTCGCAGAGTCTGGATCATAGGGGCAAGCAGGATCTACAATTACGAAGCTTCTTGCTTCAGCACATAGCTCCAAACCTGCCAACAATTAATTAATTATTTACTTATATAATGAGTAGAATATTGTGATATAAGTCGATATTGAATCTTGGGAGTTATCCAAATTTAACTTAATTTTAGACACCAAGCATGGCGAAACGAGAGAATGAGAGATTTTACCAGATGCAATGACCATGAACACAACCAGAAGAGCCAATTTTGATGAAGACTTGTCCATGTCTTTTGAGTTAGCAATTAGATAGTAGGAATGTATAAGATATGTATATAGTATATAGGAACTTGAAGTTCTTGTAGTGATAGGATATTTATATAGGTGAAGTAATTAGTTAAAAGGCTAAGAAATTAGGTAAAGTGGAGAGGATAGGTTGGGAAATGGGTTAAAATTTGATCAGACAAAGGGCTCGACTCCCTTATGGAATAACGAAAAAAGGAAGGTAAGAAATCTAAAATACATAGAAAAATGTATCTTGTCTCTTTTGATGAGTAAGCTAAAAAATAAATTTTGGTGGATTGTGTTTTATGAATTTCCAATACCATATTAAGATAAATATAACAAAAATAATACTAATTAATTTCAACTATAAAACTTATCTTAAAATAATTTTTACCTGATTCAATTTCTTCCATTTCATCTACAATCTCAAGAACATCAATTTTTGGTGAAGAACGTAACCAATTTTGAGTGCAAATGAGTGCCTCCACTGTTCTTGGGGATAATGAACTCCTAAAGGGATCTAGAATGTGACCACCAATACTAAATGTTGATTTATAAGACAAAATCTTAAATATTTTTCAGAATTCATCTTCCACCAACCCATGAGATTGAAGTTCTCATTTGGATTCTCACATGTTTCAATTAAGTACCTGTCAACTTTCGTTTTGGACTCTTCACCATCAGTTTTCTCCACAAGTTTCATGAATCCAGTTGTGAAAGCAGTAGCAAAATCTATTTCATTACTATCAATCTCCATCTCACTTGGATTATGAGTCTCATCCTTATGTACAACATTTTCATTGTAAAGCAATTTATATTGATCATACAATTCATTCAACTTGTTTCTCACTGTACTTGTCATCTCAATAGCTTTATCTTCACCACATAACAAAGAAAAACAATACTGCAAATAACGTTCTTTGTAACGATGATTAAGAAAAACAACAACAAACAAATACATGTTAATTTTTTGGTAGCTTCCCCAATATTTTTCATACTTCTTCAGCATATTCTCAGCCATCATCTTAAGAAAAACATCTTTACTATGACTCCAACTTTGCAATTGAACCATACACAGTTGTTTCAAGAAACAAATTTGAGGTTACATACAAAGTACCAGAAAATACTAGAGTTGCATCATAAAAGACTTTCAAAAACTTAATAAAGATGACAATTGCACAAGATGCCAATACTGCTAACAAAATACTCCATCAATATTTTCATGCGTGAGAAGATGCAAAATGAATAATTGAATCATTGAGTTCTTGAATCCAAAATAATGAAAACTTACCAAGCAAGAAGATGCAGATGAAGTCATGGTGTTAGGTTATGAAATGTGAAAGTGAAACTAAAAGTTCGAACCCAGAACGTGAAAGATCTTTTCTTTTTTAGGAACGTGAAAGCTGCAACGTCAAAGGTGTTTTATTTATACTAGAATTGGAACTGGAACGTCAAAGGTCATTAAACTGAAAAGTCTCAGCATTTAAATTTTAAAACTAGGGTTGATTTAAGTATTAACCCTATTTGCACATAGAAATCTAGAATTGTTATGATATATTAATATCGTTTTTCGAAATAATATCAACAAAGTTGTGTTGGTGTGTTGATTTAAGTATTAAATATGTTGTAGGTGGTTTAAGGTTTTTCATTTTTTGAATCCAATCCAATCCACAAATATTATCGAAACCAATAAAATTGGATTGAATTGGTCGGTTTTGACAGATTGGTTGGTTTGGATCCAGCCTTATGGACCTATGGAGAAAATGACAAGGAATTTAAAGGAGACACATTTTTAGAATTTCTATAGTTTACATTATATTCGTTGACAGCCCAAAATAATACCAAATTCAGGTGCCAATTTAACATTTTTGTTCAAGCCACCAACTTCCCAAAATAACATTATAATTTTCATGAAATGGCAGTTATGCAAGCAATAAGACTATTTGTTCATTAATCATGTTTAGATTTTCTAAACAGAAAAATAATAAAAAAAATTAAATTAAATTAAATTTAAAAATACCTTAAGCAAATATTATCCTAATCGGGAGGGCCCACTTGTAGAGAAAAAAAAAGGAGGAAGTTCTGTGCACCTACTGGCGCCATTAACAGGGTAACGGCAAAATATGGCAGGTTTGGTTGTTGCATGGACGCCAAATATGCCATGCTTGCCTGTCCTTCTCAGGAGGGATCAAAATTCAGAACTCTGATCCCCTGCAGACGCTCCCCACTACACCCGCACCCATCAGGAAACATCGGACCCAATCAGATTGCAAAACCTCGGAATCAATCGTTGTCAAAACCCTAAACCCCCTTTTGACTCTGGTGCGAGCGACCGCAGGCCACAATTCCTCCTCGTATCGTCTTCGTTGTCGCTGAAATGGCTCTGACTCACACTCGCTCACTCGCATATATACTGGATGTCCTTATCTTTCAACACTTTCTCTGCCTCTCTCTCTCGTTTGCTCTCGTTTGCTCTCTCTGTTTCTCTCTGTCTCATTTGCTCTCTCTTTCTCTCTCACTCTTTGTGTTGCTTCAATGGCTTCAATGGCTTCCGAGCACTGCTTCTTCTGCAAGGCTGAGATTGCTGAGTTCATTACTGGCTGGCCGCTGAAAGATGGCTCTTTCGCTAAGCTCTGCGGGAAATGCGGGTAAGCCAATTTTCCTTTTGCATTTTTGTTTCTCTGAAGGATTTGTTTTTTTTTTTTGCTGGTATGTGACATGTTTGCTTGCTCTATTTGATTTAAATTAGAGTGCCTTTTTTTTCCTTTCCTTTTTGAAGAGAAAATATATGGCTTGGATTGTTTTGCTGGTATATATATTGCTCTTTTCTCTTTGGGACTGAATTGAAGGTGTTTCTATGTGTGTTTTTCTATGATGTAGGTGGTCCAAGTTGATAATGATTTAATGCCCTTTTGGGATGTCAAGTGTCATGATTTTCTTTGCTTTTAATTTCTAAAATTTGTTGATTTTTTGTGGTGATTTTGGGTTATTGATTCTAATCGATTGACTTAAAACAGCTAATGTAATCCGTTAAGATTTTTGGTTCAGCCTTGGTGGATATGACTTCACTCCTTTTAGCATAAAACACAAGGAACATGGTTGAAATCGTGACATTTTTTCCTTGTGGGCCTCTCCCTGTTGAGGGAGCTCACACTAGCATGGGATAAGGTTAATGGGAATATAACATAACAAAACACTACAGGGGATATGTTCCTGCATGCAATGACTATATTTTCTAGTAGCAATATTATTATAAAAAGTTTTACTTTAATATATGGTGCTAGTTACTACTAGGATGTTGATGGGTTGATTGAAGGAACATATAAATGGCTATTGATTGGGTAATGTATTTTCTGCATCAACATTTTGGTTTGAATGCTGTGTGGGCTTTTCTAGACTCAAATTTGATTAAGTGAACTCTTCTATTATTAAAGCTGGGCCTTTAGTGATCCTGAGAAAATGAATTGGTGCATAAAATGGGTTTATACCCTGTCTTAAGGTTCCGTATGAAAATTTGGATTTAAATAAAGAGATTCATTACTTTATGCAATAACTGTCCTGTGAAGCAAACCAAAATTCGAATTTCGGTTGATGCATGGATTTAGCGAGTTCGAAGTTGTTTATCAGCCAATTTTTCAGATGTTGCATTAGTATTCATTGGAAAAGGAGCAGAACTTGGATTTTGTTTGCCTCAACATATGGAAGAAGTGAGCAAGATCATGTAAATTTGATGGAACTTAATGCTGTAAATGTTCATGCCAGTTTTGTTTCATTGTCTCTTAGGTAGCGTTGGTCTTGCAGATTTGGCACTTGGGAATGTGTATGTGGTTTATTTTCCATATTTGGTAAGTTCCAACATGGGAAAGGAAGTGGTGTAGATCAGTAGTGATTTGATGCAGGAGCATCTACAAGGCTCTCCAAGAGTATGCGGACCCTCTAGCAAATTAGGACAGGGTTCTAGCTATTTTGGGAATTTTAGTTATTTTTTATTTGTCATGTTTTTCTTTCATATTTATTCTTGTTAGGATTAGGGTTTATTAAGTAGTCTTAGTAGGAATAGATTTATTAGGTAAGCACTAGTAGGATTAGGTTTTCTTGATAAACAAGGAATAGGAACGCCAGACTGCTTTACTCTAGTATAAATAGGCTCTTAAGAGACTCTTGCATTCAGTTTGTTATGAATATCATTCCATAATTCAATTTATAGAGTTTCTTTTGGGATTCATGCCCTAAACCCTAGAACTCAATTATCTTCGTTCCAACTTCAATTCTATGGCTTAATCTCTCTATTTTATTTATAAAAAAAATCTGTTTCTACTGTGTTTTGGCCCTATTCTACCTGCTAGACAGCAACTCATTGTTACTGCCACACACCAGGAAGGGTTGGGTTTCCGATACCCATGGGTATCCAAGACCCCCAAAATAGGTGCTTTGCTTTCCCAAATGATGAGGTGGGCTACCCATCCCTATTCCTTAGGTTTGATTTAAAATAAATGATAATGAACCTAAACCCACCCTTGGAATTGTTGGTGTTTCTATATAAATTCTTGGGACTCTCCTTGCAAGTTACAACTACTAGCTTCAAGGCTTGTACATGTTCGTTGGAAGGCAGCTAGCTCCAAGGCTTAACGTTAAGGCTTAGAAAGCTTACATACAAGGCGGCAACTTACTACAAGGGATATTCTCTAGAATGTTGCTATTTGCATGCGTTGTTTTTCGGGTACAAGTTCTTTTGTTGAAGGTCGCTCGAGCTTTTCCTAGTATTATGACATGCTTTACTTCATAGCCGTGGACGCTTTTCAAGAAGTTTCATTTTCCTTCCCTGTCAAGAGAGTAGAGGACTTTTTCTAGAAAGCACCTCAGTCATTCATCAGAAGATCAATTTCCCTTTGTGCACCCCAAAACAATAATAAATGTGGATGCTTTTGTAAAGAAGATTATGGGATGTCTCTCTTCAAACATTTTGACTAATCTATATTTTCCTAATTTGTCACTCTAATAAATTCCATAAATTAGGGTGTCTTTTATTGCTCCAATATGATCTCCTTAAGTTGTAAAAGGATTAAAGGTGATGTGCATGACTCACTAGTAATGACTAACGATGAAGAGCTATGTAGCAGTTACTACCTTTTTTGTGAACTTTTTCCTAATGCTTCACAACTTACTTTTATTGTTGTTTGTTCACCGTGGTTAACATTTAGAAAGTCATTATTATGATATAAAGAACGTGTTTCTTTTCCTTGCCTTTACATGTATCTACACTAGTAAAGCCAAGTGAAGATAGTTTGATGATCAACTTGAACATTTCCCAAAATCCAAGGTTACTAATATTTGGTACGGTCATGACTGTGAAATTCATGACATACTATATAAAAAAATGTTGCATTTTTGAAATATGAATGGTCTCTTTGTCAGTGATCATTAGCACAAATTAATTCAACAAAGAAACTCCACGCGCTTGGTTTTTGAAAATGCGGTTCGTGGGCAAAATTTCAAAATAGTTTGATGGTAGATCTTTCTTAGAATAAAGGTCTCCACTAACTAAATAACACTGCCTCATTTGATAATGAATTTGAGGACTCCTCCGTTGTACGCGGTTGTTCTGAGCTTCAAGTATGAATCTCATGGAGAATTCAGTCCTGGCTCTCAGTATCTAATGCCATTTGATCCTCTAGTTCTTGTCCCCCAATGTCAATGTTGGTCCAACATAGAGCCTCGTTATTGGTGTTCTTTCCAATCTCTACGCATTCACTGCTCCACCAAAAATTCTCTCTGCCCCTACCGCACTTCATGAGAAAAATATGACCAGTTAAACAAGCAACAAAACTACTTGCTTCAAATAACTTCTTGTTGTTGCATCGAAACATACAAATGTTGAATAGTCTGGGGTCGACAATTCTTTCCGCTTCTTCAAACTTAAACTCCTATTCGTATTGTCCTTGGAGAAATCTATTACACAATTTATGAAGAAAAACATTACTGGAGAAAAACAATGTAGTTGACTCATTTGGAAGACACAAGTAAGTGCAAGAATTACTTGCCTTGATATGGGTTTATTCAGGTTTAAAATAGGTAACTAGTGTATCTTGCAACAAAAGTTAATGTTTGTTTACTTACCATCTTTTACCATATTTTCGTGGGCCAAATATTAATGATAATAATGATGGGGACAAGGGTCTTGATCCCACTAGAGTGTAGTAAATCCGAAGAACACATTCTCAATCTACGTTGTTGGGTATAACTTGCTTGCGAAGGCATGGTCACGAGGGTTTGTTGGCATACCACCAGAAATAACTGTATGTTCCATCCAAAGTGTTCTCTTAAACATAGATATGTGAGTTCATTATAGAAGAACTTCCTAGAATACATTCCTAGCCCTTCGTTTTTTACTTCTACTACATGAAGCCATTCTTGGACAATGTTGGTGGTTGAGGGTTTCCTAATGTAGCAACTTGGGACAATGACGAGGAAAGTGGTCCTGATCTTGCAAGAGAAATTGAGGGCAAGTCCACGAGTGGAGGGAGCTAAGGCTTGAGACGGGCAGGTGCCCTTCTCCACCCCTCCCTCAAATTTCTTTTTTTAAAAAAGAAAAAGATTACATGTATATTTTTCTCAATGAAATAAGAAATTGCTCTCAAATTTCCAAGTGTCCCCTTCCCCTCTTTGTCTTTGCTTTCTCTATCTCTCTTCTCTCATGTCTACCTCTTTCAAATCTTTCCCTCTCTTACTTTGAGTCTGATGACGCCTTCTTCTCTCTCTGGTTAGCACTTGCTTAGGGTATCAATTTCTTGTAGTGTTTTCATGGACTTTTTAGCTACATATGTTAGCACATATGTAGTTGAATGAAATTTATTATTGTGTAAATTGATGTATTTTTCTTTATTGAATTTGAGTCTAATATAGTTTGTTGGTATGCATAACTTTTAGATTTTTAATGTTACAAATTTAAAAACATGAGAGATAGCACATAATTAGAGATTTATAAATAGTAGAACCTTTAGCTTAAATTGTCAGAATTTTGAATTGTTTGAGGTGCCCCTTTCTTAAAAATTTCCTTGCTCCACCACGTGAGACGTTCTCAATCAAATTTCAGGCTACAATCCTATGCTTGCGTGAAACCAGCTTCATACATAGTTGGTAGTTAACTAGGTCTGGTCTTGAGAGATGTAATTAATGTTTATGTTCATAGGACAAAAAGGAAGAATAATTGTATAAGAAAATAGGAAATATAAGATTTACATTAAAGATCCTAGAGGGACTCAAGTAGGTAACGTATTTGGAAATAATATTTTCATTTACCTCTGTATTTATTTGCCAATATTTGCACTTTGTTAAGCTAGATGAGAGTAAGTGCCGGAGTTGTGATATGTGCCTACTCACTTATGTGCGACGTTGACGTAGGTGCAGCTTCATAGTTTAGGATTTTCAATTTTCTGGTTGACATATTGAAGTATCTTGAGTTTTCATATTGGGTTTGTTACCGCCTCTAGGGTAATTCTAAGGTTTCCTTATTTGGATTTGTTCAGCTCCATAAACTGACTTGGGACATTGTCGTTCTGTTAGACAGTATTGAGCACTGAAAAAAATTACGGAGAATTAATGTTCCCTTTGGTTTTATCCTTCGGCCTCTATTATCTTCAACTTAGCCTCTTGCGATCTTTTGCTTCCTGGGTTTTACACCGGCAAGGATGTCAACAGTTGGGAAAAGAAGTCTTGATCCTCTACATAAGCAAGTCATATTCAAAGACACATCCTTAGTCCAAATTAGTGGCAATAAATAGCTTGCATGAAGCTAGAGTCACAAGAATTTCCTTATCAGATAGATAAGGTATAATTAATGGTGTAAAACTTACTTTGTGTTTGTGTTTAGATTTTTTTTTTGGTCTGAGTGTTTAGTTTTCTTGGTGTTATCATTATCTGCTTCTCTAGTTAGGTTTTCTAGATGAATTGTCGTCATATTTGATATGCATTAACTTGGTTATTCAGTAAGTACATTGTCTCACTATTCTTCAGAGTTTCTGGTAACTGACTTGATTATTTGCAAATTTAGTTATGCTTATATACATGATAAGTTTTGTGAAACTTTTCATTCCAAGTCTGATGGATGGAGACACTGTGATGGCTGCAAGAAGGTGAGCTGGCAACTTCACCCTTTGTTTGTTTTTGGCTTTTTGGATCTATATTTGGATCAACAAAATTTCTGAACTCCAGATTTTGTTTTATATACCAAAAATTTTGTTTTATTTACCATTAATTTTAACTAATAATTGGCAGCGACTCCACTGTGGATGCATTATGTCATGCCACACATACACGGAATTGGACTATGGAGGTGTAGGTTGCAGTAAATGCTTATTGCGAAGTAAAAAATCTATGGAGTCAGGTGAAGTGATAAGTGATGTTTGTGTTTTTATGACTTGTAAACCTTATCTGTGGAAATTTGAAAATTAATATGTTCTAAAGCTTTTTTATATAAACTCAGATGCTTTGTTTCAATATATGGTTTGTGTGGTGTTTCCCTTGTTAAAAAAAGAGTGTGCTGGATGCTTGAGGGGACAACATGTGTATCCACCCACATCTGGTGCTCATTTGGAAACTTATGAAATAGTCAACTACTTTACCTTAGAAGTCTTGAAGTTGGGACTCTGTCATTCTTTTTCTTAGTCATTATAGATTGTTATTTTTAGTACGTTTGGTTTGCTGCATGCTAAAAGCCATACATTGTCAACTTTCAAATATATGCATGTGTGTAGATTCTCAGAATTGTGTTTATTAGACACCTCATTCCCGTGTTAAGTTTTGCACTTAATGTTTGTGTCCTCAACTATACGCTTGAGTTGAAAATGTCTCCAAGAACTTAAAAAAAAAAAAGAACATTCAGTTTTGTCATTTAAACTTAAAGGGGAGAAAGAAAAAAAACAATGGAGTGCAAGAAATGCAGTGACCTGAAGAAAAATTTCCTTTTCTTTTCCTCAATTTTCATAGGCAAGGAAAGTTGGAGGAGAAATTAAATGAAGAAATCCTGGTTACAAACTTACAGCATAATTGTTTTTGTGGTGAAATGTTTTCCAAACTTGTTTTCTTAGTTTTTCTTTTTAGGGTATACTAGTGATTTGCCCCCTAAACTTGTACCTAATTTTCAATTAACCCCCTATTCTTTTTTTTTAGAAAATTAAGGATATGAACTCTTTTTTTTGGCCAATTTCCCCCCTCCGTCTAAATCCACAACATTTCATTCAATTTTCCGTTAAATATGAGGGCAAATTTGTCATTTCCATATGAAAAAAAAATAAAATAATTTGAAATTTGAAATAATAATAATATAAATAAAGTTTATAAATTAAAAAAAAAACCTCACCTTCCATATCTCTTTGTCTCTCTCTATCTCTCCCACTCTCTACAATCCCTTCTTCCCCAAATCAACCACAGCCACAGACACATACACCGTGAATGGAAGACCAACCTCTGCTCCTACGTGGGACCCGACCTCCGAGCGCGTGAAGAAGCTACAATTGGAGGAGGAGGACGGTGCGAAATGGGTTTGGGTCTGTGGGTGGGGATAAGGTTTTCATTTTGGGTTTTTTGGATGTGGGGGTTGATTACAGGTGGGGAAGGGGGTGGATCATTGGCTGCTGTGATGGCATTGGACTTGTTAAGTTGAGGGATAGGGAGGAGTTGTTTTGTGTCAGTGAGATGAGTGGTTGGTTGTGGTGATTGGGTGTGTAGAGTAAATTTTTTGGGGGAAGAGAGAGAGAGAGAGAGAGAGAGAGAGTGTGGTGGCTGTAGGAGGGTGGGCTGCTAAGAGGGGAGGTGGCGGTGAGGAAAGGGGTGTCCTTGGATCTGCGGTTGGGTAAGAGGTCTGGTGATGCAATGGTGGGGAGAGGTGTGGTGGTGATGGTGAGAAGAAAGGTGATGGTTGTTGGGAGGGTTTTTTTTTTTTGTTTTCTCTTTTCTATAATTTTTTCCCAAAAAAAATATTTATTTTTAATGATTTAACAGAAAATTGGATGAAATGTTGATGATTTAGACGGTAGGGGGGAAATTGACGAAAAAAAGAAGTTCATATCCTTAATTTTCTAAAAAAAAAGGATAGGGGGCTAATTGAAAGTGAGGTACAAGTTCAGGGGGTATTTCACCAGTATACCCTTCTTTTTAAGTATGTCATGATCCTAAAAGAAAGACTTAACATACCTTTTCTTAGTGATTTCTTTTCTGCTCTTATCACTTGTAATCTATGTAATTTATCTTCCCTATTCTTCTCCCTCGCCAAAAATAGTTATGGGTTGCAATTCTGTGCTGTTATAGTTGTTAACATTATTGATTCAGAAAAATCACTGGAATGAGGTAGTGATTACTGACTCTAGCCAGTCCTCTACTTTTTCAGCTGCCAATGAAGGGACGTATTTAACAACATTATCTGATTCTGATACCCATTCTGTGGTTTCTAATGAGATAATTGCTGAATGCTGTTCTCCTGGATCATCTAAAGGAAAAACTTCTGCACATATTGGAGAAAACTCTAATGTGGATTCTAGTGGACATACAGGTTGTGAAGGAGTAGAGAGTGAAACACCACGAGTGGATGCCTCTACTCAAAACCATTTGTAACCTCAAAGTCTGCTTAAGATGACAAGTCATGAGCAGCTCCAGAAAATCTCTGGAAATTATCCACTAATTTTGTTTGTGTCATAGGTCTTAGAAGTTGAAAGAAGGAATTTGTTATTTTATAATTTTTCATAGAAGCGATTTTTTTTAAGGGAGTTTCACTAAAATACCCAAAATGGGGGCTGAAATTATAAAAATACCCAACACCCAAAACACTTTATAAACATACCCAAAACTCATCATTACACACACTCAAAACCCATTTATAAACACACCCAAAAAATATACAATTGTTGATTGTGTGGTTGATTTTGGGTGTGTTTCTATGTTTAAATAGTGTTTGGGTATTTTTATAAATACATGTCTAGGATTGGGTATTTTTATAAATATCTATTTTTTTAATGCATTGAGTTCATTTTGATTGTGATAAAATATGGGCACTGCTTCTATGCTACCACTCATTATTTTATATTTTATATTTGTTTTGATGTTTGTATTTTTGAATCCGTGAGTCCTTGACCCAATCTGAGATCGAACATTGATGCTATACCTCTGTTTGAGAAGTCATTAACCACAAGTGATACTTTCCTGAATACAGCACGTCTAGTGATACCAAAGAAATGTGCAGAGGTAAGTCCCAATGCTCATTTAGTATTTGATTAATCTCAGTGCATTAAAGATAATTGCTCTTCATGGTTTTCCCTATGCTTCAATTTGTAATGGGGATGGCCGCTGGTGCAAAATGAACGGTGGCACCCCAAGTCCAACAAAAGTTTTGAGGGACTTGATTTTTCCTTCAGAAACTTTTTGAGAAGGGGGTGCCTCATATCATGCCTTGTGAATTGTTATTGCTATGTTGTCCTGTTCCTAGTCATCTCATTTGTCATCTTTTTAACCTTGAAATTTTCCTTTGTTATATCGTTCTATACTTGTTAACTGACAAAATATATTTAAGGCTGAGCAATCATTTTGGCTATTGAGTCAATTGACTGCATTAATCTATAAGGTAAATATTTGTAACCCCAGTCTCAAGCATGATGGTCTTACCTCTCTCTCTCTCTCTCTCACACACACAATCATACACCAACAAACACCCAATTGCGATTTTAAAGTAGAACAGTTGTGTCAAACTATTGATTCTTCTTGTAGCAGAGCCAAATCCTTCCTGGCAAAAAAATAAAGCAGTCACCTTTACATGAGAAGGGATCTTAGGGAGGGAAAATAAAACTATTCTTTATGCATTTGTCTTTTGTTTACTGAATCAGCTAGGTTTTTTTCTTTTTCTTCAGAATATGTATTTCTGACTCATCTAAACAAGCAGGAAACATCTTTGTCCTTACGCTTGAAGTTTTGTGTGTTGCTCACAATGAAACAGGCCCATTTTCCAAAAATTTCTGAAACACAAGGATTCCCCATCGCAATTCAGGATTACACAGGCAGGGACTGGAAATTTCAATATCGTTGCTGGCAAAATAGTAACAGCAAAAAGATGTATGTATTAGAAGGGCTCAAGGATTACATGATCTTAAATCAGTGGCAAGTTGGGGACACAGGTATCATATAACTCAGTGAACAAAGTCTGGACATCCTTTTATTTTATTCATTTAAGTTTTTTTGTTTGTTTTGTTTTTTGTGACAAGTTGTTCTCTATGGGTTGTTGATGATTCTCTCTCTCTCTCTGAGTTTGATAGTGCCTACTTTTTAGCTAACCTCAAATCCTGATTTGAAGTAGAGCTACACTCAACTAAATGCCTTGACTTTTTTATTAATTTTTCTACCACTGATATCATATGTATGAATTATGTACTCAATGATATTGACGTCAATCCCATTATAAAATAAATAAAAACAATTATATTGGCATCAATGATTTAACTATCATGAATACTTTTTCATTTTTATACAGGGGATTTCCTGAAAGTTTGTGTGAGTTTTAAACATATTCACTTATGAGCTATATATCCTATGCATCGAAGATGTCCTAATTTTGTGACCAACATGGTGCATTTTTTCAGTGACTTTTCATCGAACAGAACAAGAAGGAAAACTGATTATTGGAACAAAAAAGACGCCAGCTTCTATTGCTTCTATTCAAGCTCTTAAGGTACTGCATGCTACAATATTCTTTTCATGTGACTATACAGCTTTAATATCCCCTAAAATACGAAACATTTTCTAAGCTATATACTTCATCTTCTGTCTTAGTGTTTTCATATGATGTCCAATGCAAGAATTTTCAACTCTGAATGATTGAAACTTTTCTCTTCATCTTCGTCTTCCGAGAAACTGATGTAACATATGTATGTGACTGATGTTGCCATGATACTTCTTAGATCCTTAGTTTTTATAGCAGGAGCTACTTAACTTAATTGAATAGCAACATGTGATATCTTTTCTTCTGACAGGAAAATTTTTGGAAACTACTAGGCTGAAGGGAGACCAGGTAAACAGCTTCTTGTCAAGTAGTCACCTTTCCTTACAAAAAGTACATGTTTCTATAATTTCCATGTATAATTTGATTTTGCGATTTTAGTTTTTCATTGAAAATTTCATCTTCCTTAAATCTTAAATCTGTTTTCCAGATACTATACTGATGTTCTAAAACAAGTTCTTATCCTCTCCCAGGACCAAGTGAACCTTGTGCTTTGTTGGATGCTTGAAGGTCTTTATGCTCATTCAGTCAAGAACCTAGTGTGTCAGTGTCACAGAGACCTTCCTTCTGTCTCTCTTAGGCTTATCAAACTCTCTGAGCTTACAAAGCCAAAAAGAAGTAATTTTCTTCATTGTTCCCATAACAATATTTCAATACTGTAGGGTTTTTTTATATATATTTATATATATATATATATTATTTTTTATTTTTTATTTTTTTTCTGATAAGGGTAATTTGAAAAGATAGGGTCAGAAAAGAGAGGATTTCTCTAAGAGTTCCAGCAATATATACTTGTGATTGTTTCAGGATAAATATTGTCTTAAACAATGCAAATGCAATCTTTACCAAAACAAAAAAAAGAAGCAAGAAAATTGGGAACTTGTGTGCTTCATAATGCTCTTAAGCACAATGATGCATTACTCTAAGAAAATCAAGTCCTTTGTACAAGAACCTTGATGTTATGGAGTAACCCTTTACTAAGGATGTCTGTGGTCAGGGTTAGGTCAGTAACAAATATTTCTGATGAATTTGAGAACTACCCCAGTTCAAAAATTGGTTAATTAGGTCAAACTAAACAAGTCTTGCTCATCTGATTGATCTATGGATTTTTTTATTTTAATCCTTGCCTTAAAGAGATGAAAATACATTTTCTTTATAAAACAAAGAGGTTTCATGTCTGTACCTTCCTTATAGATTAAGTTAACAAGAAATTGCTATAATACATGTATTGCTGAAGAACTGAAAAGCTCATTAAGTTTGAAATTTGAAGATCCAACAGTTTTCAAGCATTCAGATTTTGTATAGCTGTTGCTAGTGAGATCATTACTAGAAAATTATCCCTTAGCATTATAGCTTCCTGCCTTGCCAACATTGTGAAGAGTCTGCGGTTACCAAAAACAGCAATTTAAATAAAACTTGTAATACATCTCAGAAACTAAAATTAAACTTTACCAATTGTAGTGTACTCTTGAATAGTTAAAAAGAATCCAGCAACACTGGCTTGACAACAGACAAGTATTTCCAAGTTAGGTTACTATAGAGTATGAGGAATTTTGGTTATAAAAAAATGCATTTAGAAAGAGATTCTTGAATTTTTCATGTTAAGTTTTACCTAAGTACACAGCCTACTAGGTGACTGATTAAATTCCTCACTAAAAATGAACTTCTTAGATATTGGAGTATTCCATGTTACCATTTGGAGGTCCATGATACATTTGAAATCTTTCTGTGGCGACCATTCTGGATTATGAATAACTTGTATTGGTTGATAACCCTACTCTGGATTATATGCTTATTCCAATGAAGATATTCAAATTACTCACCGAACAGCGCGGCCATAAGAGTACCAATTTTGAATCCTCCCCTTTATGCCTACCCTTTGCCTTCATTATCCATCCAGTAACTCATGTAATAGGAAAGGATCTAATGAATTTCTGCCTGTCTAGCGTGGGGCTCTTGTCTGTGACATTCTTCCCCACATATAAACCCCCTACCTACCTGTTCCATCCTACCCCTGTGAGTCCCATTATTTACATGGACATCATTTTGTGGGCGCTTGGTGCAATATTGAGAGGAGTTGGGCCTACTTTGATACCACATATTAGGTGATTGTGCCTATCCATGCATATAAACCTTAGATCAAACTCATTCCATTCTGATGGGGGTTCCTCGTTTATCACAAATTGACGATTGTGTCCCTTTAGGGACATCCAGTAAACTTGGAATGAGATAGAGTGACTAAGTTTTAATACTGTTGGTCTTTTTTTAAATACATATCGAGTTTTTCGCATCCCCCTGCCCCCTTTTTGAAAACAAAAGAAAAATGAAAAGAAAAAGAAAGATCTCCTTGTAGACCTGAAAGATCTCCCATAACCTACAGAACACACAAACATAGATAAGTGACTCGAAATAAAGAGAAACTAAACAAAATTACTAAGCAATGAAGGCATGCAAATGTGTGAAATTATGAACTTATCACTTGATAATTTGGATGCAAGGAAGATGAAGAGAACCGTTCTTGTAAGTCATACTTCCTTATGTAGTAATGCCACTACCTTTGATTTTCAGTTGTACAGTATGATCTGGAAAGCCAAGGCTACTCTGAAGGCCGCTCATGGAAAAGTGAGCAACCATGGGCATGCATTTCTTCTCACTGGTGTATCAATGAGGATGGGGAGAAGGTTTATCATGTGTTTCTGCACTACACAGTTGCATTAAGTCTGTTCCTTAAACTGTTCAGGGAGGCTGAAGTGAGCTGGGCAATCCCAAAGGGCTGTCATGCCTTGTGTGAAAGCATGAAGAGTTTGGTGGTAAGAAAAAGGCCAAAGTGAGAAATAGGAGACTTTTTGAAGACAATGGTGGGATGGAGGTGGAGGATCTTTGGTATTAACTCAGATTTTGGTTATTGCGAAGCTTTCGTGAAGCTTTCTTTTCTTTTCTCTGCAGCATTCGTGAAGCTTTCTTTTCTTTTCTCTGCAGCATTCGTGAAGCTTTCTTTTTCTGTTATTGTACTTGGAATTTGATATGTTTCATTTCCGGTAGTTAGTTTGAGATTGTAACTCCGTAGTAGACTACTTGAGCTTGCACTCTTTCTGTCGTTAATATAATGTTTCCTTAGAAAAAAAAAAAAAAAAAAAGGGTTTACAGTGAGGCAGGGAATTGAAAAAAGAACAAGAAATTGAGCAGCTTTTTTTGGAGGTATAGGAAAATCCATTTCTGCTACCGAAGTAGCTAGTCCTGCCAGTGTTGTATGGAGGATGAGTTATAGCTTCTTTTCTAATCAAAAGTTACTGTAACAAAAAGTTCTTGAATGTTAAGATAGCATTCTTGGATGTCTAAATGTGTTGGTGCCTCGGGAAAAATATAGAACTTCTAATTGTGCATGGACCTATATAGGCCCTTTAGTTAATACTTAATAGAGCATCCACTTGGTTACCAAGAATTCATCTAAGTAAGCTATGACAGATTCTATTTTCAATCTCTAAATAATTCTCTGATTTTGTGGTAATCCTTTTGTTGCAGACCAACTGTTTAAACAAATTTATTTTATTTATTTGCTCTGTAGATATTAAATTTGTCAATGATATTTTGTTGACAATTTTCTAAGCATAGATAGCCGTAGTATTCTTTTAAAGGTTCCAGAAAATAGCCCTCTCAACAAATTTTCTCATCCTCTGATCAGATTATTTCCCTTTTTATTTCAATTGATATTTAAAATTTAAACTGTGGCTTTCTGGAGTGAATCAAAATGAATCACTCTTGCGATTTTTTCCACCCGTGGCATTTTCATCCTGCTGATTCTTACATTTTGTTTCTGACTTCTATAGACCAGCTTCTATGAACTTATCTTACAAGGGTTGCTTATCCTCTGAAGATGGAACTATGTAAAAGACCCTTGGTATCTGGAATCTTTTCTAGTATAACATATTGCTGAAGCTGTCTGCAACGGTCTGCTGCTTTTTGAGTTCACACCCATCTCTGCCTCAGAAAAGCTTGCAGCAGTGTGACATTTTGCGGTTTGGAGATTGAGTAAGTTTGTTTCTGCTCATGGGCTGTAATATAAAAAATTGTATAAAACCAATTTTTTTTTTCTTCTCCTGCTTACCTGCAGTTTATTTCTAGTCCTGTAAGACCAAAAGGAACCTGCAGATGATATCATTTTAACAGGATGAAAGACCAAAGAAGCCCACATGCATGGTGTATATTGTGTACTTGCTAAGCTTGTCTGCGTCAGATACGTATTCGAGGATACGAGTTTGCCCAGAAAAATGGTTGACAAATTTTCAACCATGTCATGCATTAGCTTGTTTGCCTCTAAAGCTATTCTTGGAATGCTAGAATTACATAAGGAATCCCTTGAAGTCCAAATAGTGCTTCTGGTTCGTGCCATAGCCATTCGGAGAAATGAACCATCCCAGTAGAAGAAGAAAAATAAACCAAAGCAGAAGATGGGTTTAGACACATAGCCTGTATTTTTTATGTGTTTTGACGAAATGGAAATTAGGAAATCTGGGTTACTGTATTCTAGTGGTTTCGTGTAATGCTACATTGCCCAGGTTGACTTATAGCAGCAACCCCTCTTGTTCTCCTTTTACTTATCTATTACATTTGATCAGGTCTATTGAGGATTGGAATGAAATATTTTTAGGATTGCATGGCATTGTTTCCTTATATTGTTAACAATTACATATGTCAATGTAAGAATCTCCTATTATTAAGGGAATTATTTTATCCATGGTCATAAAGTAATGTCAATGTATTTTTTATCCACGGGAAATGCCGAATAGGGAAAATTCAAACTTGACCATCTTCTAATATTGGATGTAAACTCATGCCGAAAAGGGGTGTCGTCAACCAATCTGAGAATCTGGCAAAAAGCAGAGAAAAAAAAAAAGAAAAACTAATTTGGAAGGGTCCTAAATCCCAAGTAGGAAATTCAGAACATCAAAACCATCATTGGGCCTCAAGCTGTCTCTTGCATTGCCCCCATGGCCTTGTTTGATAGTCTGCTCTACTGCGGGGAGCTTCTACAATATGAAGTTTAGAGTGAGTAGCTTATTTGATTTGAGGGGTTCAATCCCACTTTCAAATTATTTGAAATGTTTAAGTCCATTGATTTTCTAAAATTTGTTGATGGTGGGAGATTGAACCCTCAAATAAGCTATCGCTCTAATCTCCTCACTATAGCCTTTCTGCTCTACTGCCTGCTGCGAGCCCAATAAACCCATATGCATGACAAGAGCCCACTAAAGCCCGTATCTCCCTTTGATATTTCTACAAGCATGCCTTTGACCACTGACGTTTCTTGGTTAGCAATGATCCACCATTGACGTTATCTCACTCGCTGCCATCGCTTGCTTGCTTTCGCTGCTGCTCTGTGAAGCAAATCCAAAAAAGTTGAGGTAAACCTTGTAGTTTTCTCGGCTCCAAGCCACTCACTTGTGAAAATAAAGCTAAAAGATTTTCCCAGGGGCCAAACGTATCATTCAATGTTTCATTTTTGTGTTCTATTTTTTGAGATTTTCTATGATAATTGTGCAGATGAATTTGGCTATCAACCATTGCGGCAGCTATGGAATTAATTCTTTCACAATTTCAAGCTGCAAGGGTGGCCAGAAAAGTAGTCACGGTGAGTAAATTGTGATTCTTTCGTCTTTTTTTTTATATAAATATTTATGTTGGCCTGAAGATTGAACTGTCTCTTATGATTCATCAGAGTGGTATACATGTGGGTGTTACTAATATATAATATTGTAACACAATTGTTTCTCAAATTTCTATCTTCAAGGTAAATATATGGTACCCATCAGAATGCTAAAGGGACCTTCTACTTCTACACCTCAGGATCTTAGCCAAGATTTGGCATCATTGGCCAAGAGTGATACAAGCAGCAGCTTCCCATTTAAGACAGTAGTAAATTCCATGGCAGGTAACAGGCTAACAGCCTTTGTCTTTTGCTTAATAACCAGTACGTTCTGTTTCCACTGCCTCTTTCCTTCTTTATTTTCCCCAAAGAAGTAAACTTTCATATCTCTATTCTACAATGAATAGGTGTAACTTCAAAGATTGAGACATATAAGGGGAACTTTTCCGATTCCTTTGTATTGTGGATGTATTTAGTTTTGAAAAATGTAAGGAAATCTTCCATGTATAGTTGTGGTTCCGGCAATTGATCATACCATTTAAATATGATTCACTCGCATATTTAGATAATATACATGTACATAGTTGCATTAACAGCTCTCAGTTTCTCTCTGTAACTTGTGATTCTCAGTTTATTTAGGGTGATTACATGAACTCTATAAACTTGCTTGTAACTATGATAATTTTTATTTTTTTATGTTTCAGTGGCAAATTTGGTCTTCGCAGACATGGCAAAGGCTGTAAGCACGGGAAATTTTTTGCTGAGAATTTGTTTTGTGTTTAAGTGCTGATGGCTTCTTACCTTTTCAGTAATTAATATTTTTTCAAAATTCAATTCCATTATGCTATTTAGTCCTTATAGTTTTTGTAGTACTGCTGCTTGATGATAATGCTTTAGATTTAGGGTCCAAAAATTAACCATTTGTGCAAATAGGTCAAGCTACTTTTAAAATCTTTATCCAAATTATACTTCTCATATACAATCTCAGGAACTAGAATTCTTTTCTTTGTCAGGAAGGTGCTGTTTCAGTTTATACCTTGGCTGATGGTGGCCCTGGAGAATGGTTTGGAGGTTTCCTATTTTCTGCTGGACAAGAAGCTAATGAGGCTGTTCAAGACCAGTTATCTGCCCTCAGTTTCTCTAGGTTCAGTCCCATATTCTTGTCTTCATTCACATGCGTATTTTTTATTATTCAGCATCTTGGAATATACGCTGCTTCTCATTGCTTATTCGTCTTAACAGTTTGGCAGTTATTTTTGGGGCTGGGCTTGTGACCAGCCTTTCTCCTTGTACTCTTAGCGTTCTGCCACTGACACTAGGTTACATAGGTAAAAATTTATATATTTTATATTGTGGCTTTGGGGAGAAATAGGCGAAGGGAGTTGTATTTGGGTGATGACTTTCACTCTTTTGTATACATCATGTGTAATGCTGATTTGAATTGATTAAAATCATACAGGAGCATTTGGCTCAGGGAAAAGCAAGGCAGAGGTGATAACTTGCTAAACCAGTTCTCTTATTTCCATTATTCGTCTTTTTTCTGTAAAGTCCTAGGTGTTGTTTATGTGTCAAACTTACCTCAGAAGTATGGGAGTAATTAAATCATTAGTTTAGGCGCTTTGATTATTAATAGTAAAAAATATTTTGAAGCTTTGAATGTATTAGCATTTTAAATATCAAAATGCCGAAAAATTGTTTGGAACTACTTTCACTGGCTTGTGCTTTTTTTTTTTGTTCTTTTTCCATGTTCATTATATTTGAAACAGACTGTTAGTAACATCAGTTTAGTCACTTATCTAAACAAGGCTTCAGTTTTTTCTTGTATGCTTAGTTATCTTAGTATTATGTGGTTCCTTATATTTTTTTTTCATTACGTGCAACTTTTGATTGCTTTTGTAAGCTACTTGTGTAGTTATATGATCGGCTCTCTCTCTCTCTCTCTCTCTCTCTCTCTCTCTCTCTCTCTCTCTCTCAATGTGCCTTTTTTGGTCAGGTTGTTGGGAATTCAATTGCATTCTCATTAGGATTGGCAACTACACTTGCACTCTTAGGCATAGGAGCCTCATTTGCTGGAAAGGCATATGGACAGACAGGGCAGGGGTTACCTTTGGCTGCTTCAGGTTTAGCTATTGTTATGGGCTTGAATCTCCTCGAGGTATTTATTTATGTTCTAACGTCATTTTCTCCCCAGCGTGTGCTTCTTTTATTTGATAGTATCTATCACCTTTCAATGTTTATCATTTCCATTTTGTATCTGTGAGATATGCCCCCGAAGTCTGATTGTTTAGTTTAACCTTTTAGAAGACTTTGATTGACTAGTTCTTTCTGATTTAATGTTATTCCTCATTTTTATGCTATCATCTTATGGGTTGAAATTGTAGGTAATTGAACTACAGCTCCCCTCATTTTTTAACAATTTTGATCCCCGGGCTGCTGCTGCTAATTTCCCATCAAGTAACTACCCACCCTAATTTTTTGAGTTTTTGTGGTTTAGATAAAAGCTGGTTGTCTCGATCTTATGAGTTTCAACTTTGATAAACTTTCACATGCTAGGTGTGCAAGCATATCTAGCTGGGCTTACATTTGCTTTAGCTGCCTCACCATGCAGTACGCCAGTGTTGGCCACTCTGCTAGGATATGTAGCTACATCGAAGGTAAACTCAAATTTTTGATATTCTTGAATTTATTTTGAGCTTTTAGTTTTCTTCAGATTTCTGACAGAAAAAGCTGTAGTTTGACATTTGTGGATGTTGTAATGGCTCTCTCTGTCTCTCTGTCTCTGTCTCTGTCTCTGTCGCTGTCTCTGTCTCTGTCTCTGTCTCTGTCTTCCCTTTATTTCTTGCGTATTGATCTCAGTTAATCATCTCCAGTATTTCATATATAGAAATTTTTTTGAATCATCCATGTTGTATCATAGCATGTAAACACTCAAAACAGTAGAGGAAAAACAAAGAGCAGAGAATTTACTCAAACTGCATGTGTATCGATGCTTTGGGAGTCATTTATCAAAGTTGATGCTCTGAGTGTTCTTTCCAGCTCAAGTTTTCCCTTTCCCTAATTGGTTTACATAGGCATCGAATAATATTTAATGCAAGAGAACAAATTTTATTACAGAATCCAGTTATAGGAGGCAGCTTACTTTTGACGTACACAACTGGTTATGTTGCTCCTCTACTTCTTGCTGCTTCTTTTGCTGGAGCATTGCAGGTATGTAATCTATCACTTTTTAGTTAGTTGTAAGTTATTCTGTTAGAACAGGACAGCAAGTGAAAGCTTCCACCATATTTCTTTATTATTGTGTGGTTATCTGCTTGCCTGTGACTATCCTCATATTAAACGATTTCAATACTTTAACAGTGCTTGCAAATTTAAATCACACTTGTGTACTCGTGTCTGTCTATGCGATTGTTTCAAATTCTTGATGAATTAGAGGAATAATACTAGTCTTACCACATTTCTATACCACAATTTTATACCACATGATGTGGCAGCTGATATGTACATACCACATCAACTAATTAATGTGATTAACACCTTTTTTTTTCTTTATTAAAATATACCTCATTAATTTAATTGATGTGGCATATGATATGGATAATGGACATGCCACATCACGTGGTATAGAAATGTGGGATAAAAATGTGATAAGTGTAGCATTACTCTAATTAGAGTGAACTCCGCTTTAAAGTTTTTCTTTTTCTTTTTGCTGAGCAAAACCATATACATGCAGAGCCTACTTTCATTTCGCAAATTTTCGGCATGGATCAACCCGATCAGGTTATATTTAAATCCCTTTCTTTCTCCTTTTCCAATCTTTGAAACTTCTTAGTACATGTAAGTTCCCCACATGACAGGTTCCTACATGGCTTTCAATAACATGTTTCATTTTGTTGCTTTAACAGTGGTGCACTTCTGTTAGGAGGGGGTGTGTATACTTTTTTGGATAGGCTTTTCCCTGTTACAATGGCAATGTAGGCAATTGCTTAATGACATAAAATCGAACCACGTACAGAATGTAATAGATCTAAATTAATATAATAGTATGTATTTAATGTGTTCTCTATATAACGCAATGCTTTCTCAAATTGTATTAGTTATGTGTTAAATCTGAAGAACTAAAGTGCAAAAGTTGTCGAGGGTGAATATGTGAAAGGACATGAATCCTTGTAGAGCATTCTGATTAGTTAGGAGCAATATTTTTTACTTCCACTCAAGTTGAGAGGTCAATAGAAACGTTGTTCATGCTCTGAAAATTAGGCACATCTGTAAAAGGTAAAATGGTTTACCCAATTATAAGAAAGACCATCGAGTGATTCGTCCTTGACCCAATTATGTTAACCAACATTAAGGAAAGTATTATAGTTGTCTGTGTTTTCACTTTTGAGGATTAATATGGTGATGTTAGTGTAAATAAAGAACCATTTTGCTATTGATTTCGTTTTATAACCCTTCGCTTTCGTGGACGTGGTTTTGAGTTCGAATTATTCCGTCCCATGCAGAAAAAGAAAGAGGTAATTAATTGACCCAACATAAAAAAAAGACTTTCCCTAATTGATACAATTACCATCAAAGTATGTTAGAAATCTTGAAGCAAAAATCGACATGGAGAACATAAGGTTACGAACCCCTAACTCTCAGTTTGGTAAGGACTTGGAAATGACATCATTTAACAGAAAGGAGGTGCTTCTAAGACAATGGCAATAAGAGGTATCTACGCATGAATTATTTCTGACAATACGAGTATTAAATGTGAAAATGCTAAATTCTTTATATGGGTAATAATTCTCGAAAAGTAAAAACTCAAAAGGAGACAATAGAGACTCAAGTAATGGCTTAATAGTAATGAATAATGCTATAAACTACTCTTATCGATAAACAAAAATCGGGGCAAAACAATTTTAAAATAAAGGTAATAGTATCAATGTAAAGCGTATGGCCGTGCGGCTATACTATTTATCAAAAAAATATAAAAAGGACCCCAGTAAAGCCGCGTGGCTATACACTTTTTTTCTTCATAAAGTCCCTAGTATAGCCAGCTAGCGCTTAGTCCCAGGTATAAAAAATCCTAGTATAGACGGACAGCTATACTATTTATTAAAAAACAAAAACAAAAAAAAAAAAGGACCCGCCTAGCGCCTAGGGCCCAACTAGCGATCTAGCGAAAACCTGTCAAAACCCGTATAGCTGCGCGGCTATACACTTTTTTAAAAACAAATGTAGAGTATAGCCCGGTGGCTATACTATTAAAAAAAAACAGAAGACCCTACTTTTTATTAAAAAAAAAATTTATAAAAAAGACCCTTCTAGTTGCATTAGTTTATACTTTATATATATTAACTACCTAGTTTCAATATATACACTTTATAGATTTAAATATTTTAATATATATTATTATTATTCAATAATATGCAAAAATTATGTATATAATATGTGAGTTTTGTGTGTATTATTGAAAATTTTGTAAAAAATCAAGTGTATTAAGCATGAAAAATACATATATACGTATACAATATGAGTATTAAAAGTGAAAATACTAAATTCTTTGTACGGATAATAACTCTAGAAAAGTAAAAAATCAAAAAGGGACAATAAAAACTCGGGTAATGGTCTAATAGTAATGGATAATGCTCTAAACTATCGAAAAAGAAACATCGGGGAAAAACAATTTTTTTTAAAAAGATCTCTATGTAAAGAGTATAGCCCACAATTTTTTTTAAAAAGATCTCTATGTAAAGAGTATAGCCGTGCGGCTATACTACTTATTAAAAAATAAAAAAAAAGAGACCACAGTAAAGCCTCGCGGCTACGCGTTTTTTTAAAAAAATCTAGAGTATCGCCGTGCGGCTATACTATTTATTACAAAAATAAAAAAGGATTCCTGTAACTCCGCGGCTATACGCTTTTATTAAAAAAATTTATAAAAAAATATTAAGTATAGCCGCATGGCTATACGAAAATAATTTTTTTTTTAAAACTCGCCTAGCGTCCAACTGGCTATACGTGAGCGACGAATCGCAAGTTGGACGCTAGGCGAGTTTTAAAAAAAAAATTATTTTCGTATAGCCGTGCGGCTATACTATTTATTACAAAAATAAAAAAGGATTCCTGTAACTCCGCGCGGCTATACGCTTTTATTAAAAAAAATTTATAAAAAAATATTAAGTATAGCCGCATGGCTATACGAAAATAATTTTTTTTTTAAAACTCGCCTAGCGTCCAACTTGCGATTCGTCGCTCACGTAAAAAAAAGTATAGCCGCTTGGCTATACTAAATTTTATAATAAAAAACCGTCGTATAGCCGCGCGGCTATACTATGTATTAAATTTTTTTTACAAAAACAGAACCCTTCTAATTGCATTAGTTTATACTTTTATATATATATATATATATATTAATTTGCTAGTTTCGATATATATACTTTATAGATTTAAATGTTTTAATATATATTATTATTATTCAATAATATGCAAAAATTATGTGTGTAATACGTGAATTTTGCGTGTTTTATTGAAACTTTTGTAAAAAACCAAGTGTATTAAACATGAAAAATACGTACGTACGTGCATGCGAAACGCATAGTACATCAATCAACGGTCAGATTCAATGTGCGTGACCTACGATACCAAATTTTTAGCAATAAAGTACAATGCAAGCCCATCTGATCGGTGGATATTGGCTTTAGGGCAATTGGCACTATATGAGATACTGCCAGAGCCAAATAAATAAGGAGATGTCTTTAGCTCCATGAATCAATCGTTTAGACCTGCAGGGTGATGTGATCTTATAGTTGGAGTCTGGACTGATCTCTTGCAAGTATGACAAGGGACTCAGGTAGACGACAGGCCTTGCAGTCTTAAAATGAATGATTTTCTAGGCAACCAAATTTCCAACCTTTTTTTTTTTTCTTGAGTGCTTATCCAGAAGCAGAAAAAAAAAAAAAAAAAAACATTTTCCCAAGGCTTTTGGCCACATCTGCAGGGCCAAACTTCGGCTGGAATTTATTGTCACTTCACCGCCCTTGCAAATTATATATGAAATTAACATGATCCTAAAGCTTTCCTGCTCATCTTCTCTGTGCCTTGCATTATGAAATTGGTTGGCTGGTTGGTGAAAGGGAAATGGTTTTAGTTGAACTAAACAAACTGAGCCTGAGGTGAAGAATTTAGGGAAATAGCCTTCAATACCATCCATTTTATAATTTTTTTTGAAAATACCAGCCCTTCCCAAATTTTTTAAAACTATCACCTATAAGTACATATTTATTGTCCATTGATTGCACACATATAACTTTTTCAGAAAATTTGTTGTGTCTCAGAGCTCTCTTGGCTCCGTCTCTCTCTCGCTTAGCTCTCACTCTCTCTTCGCTTTGTCTCTCTGTCGCTCAACTCTCACTCCGTCTTCGCTCAGCTCTCACTCCGTCTTCGCTCAGCTCTCACTCTCTCTTCGGTCATTCTCAGTCTCTCTTGCGCAGCTCTCTCTCGTGTAGCTCTCTCTCTCTCTCTCTCTCTCTCTCTCTCTCTCTCATTTTTACTTATATTTCTCACTCTACCTTCCATAATGTACTCTAGTATCACTGGTTATGCCTATGTATCTCTGACTCCGTTTTTTCCCTCAGGCTGGATTAGCTCTTGGAGGGTTGCCGAAGGAAAATAATTTCCTAAGAAGCCTTTGGCCAGTAACTAATCCACCTTCAAGTCAAGAACATCTTTTACATCCTCAACTTTTACAGAAGCCTCTCCGCACACTCCTTGCTGGAGGGTATTTTGACGCTGAGGAGTGTAAAATGTGATTCCATTAAGGACGTCGTGTCCTTTTTGTAATATGTTGTAGATTATGAATACATAGTGGGAATGTGGAGTTTTTGTATTGCCATTGTATTGCTCCCCTATTGTATTTGTATTGTCATCGTATTGCCATTGTAGTGCTGTGGTATTGCCTAGTTATTGCACTTATATTTGTTTCTTATCACCTGTTTTTTCAAGTCTATCTTGTGAAGGAACTTATAAGGATATTTTGTAAAAGAAAACGCTTGATTGTATTAGTTTATTTTGTAAAGGAAAATGTCATATCATTATTCATTATCATATAAATAAGGTACAACAAGCACCGTATATGTATCTCTTCAATATGATTGATTCATGTTCAACTATTGGTGTAAGAATGCGATTCCATTAAGGTGTAAGAATGTGATTCCATTATTGATTATTGTAAGAATGTGATTCCATTAAGGACGTCACGTCCTTTTTATAAATCAAACTCATAGTTGCTTTCCCTTCAACAAATTATATTAATTAAGAAAACCAACCAAAAAGCAATAAACAAAAACAATACGAAAGTAATGGCACGTAGATTATGAAGTGGTAACAGACATGCAATACAAAAGCAATACGATAGCAATAAACAAGCAATAAAGTGGCAATAGAAAAGCAATAAAAACACAATACAAATACAATAAACAAGTTAGGCGTGACTTTTCTTTTTCTTGTGCAATCTGAAATGAAAATAGAAAAGAAACAGAAATTGTCAAGACAAAACTGCAGAAAATGATTATATCAGACATTTCCCCTTTCATTTTTCCTGGCAATGATATATACCCTATGAAATTGGAGACATTGTTGACACTGAAAGTAGCTGAGGCATGCATCATTTTGCAAACACAATGATGAGATTGAGATATGATGCACATTTCACAATTTCCACCTTATTATAATGGAATTTTAAATTATAGATACAAAATTCTATACTGATAATGATAACCACCCCAAGCTAAGGACGGCTCGGCATAAATTAATACAACTTCAGTCAGACTATGGCATTATATATATCCCTTGAAATACATTATACAAATTGCTGGCTCAAAGAAGAGTAACACAATTTTGATTCCAAATCCAGCATTTCAGGACAATGCTGGAGGAAGTTGCAACAAATTGATGACTATAAGTCTCTTGTCCATCTTGAAGATGAAATTCTTTCCACAATCTTGGAGGCTTGACATAATGCTCTTTGATAGTCACCCATCCTTCTCTAAAAAAAGTTCTTCTTTCCTCTACAAGAAAAAAGAAAGAAAAACCAAGATCAAGATAAATTGTCCTCCAAAAATATCGCTTAATTCTGAAGGAACAAAACTTTGTGTCCTGGTTAATGCAAATGTATTCTGAGGGCCAACCGTCTCCCATTCATCTTCTTCTCGAGAAGATACTAGAGATGATTTGAGCCTATTAATACTCAAGGGCTGTCCTTCAAGCTTAAGTAATTCATCATGCATCTGATCCATAATGAAGCTAAGGAACTCCTGAGCACCATCTTGTCTGAAAAACAAAAATAGGTTCACTAGGCAACTTAAAATAGAAAGTAGAATATAGACATGCCGACAAAAATATTTACACTAGACAGAGAAGAAACTAAACAATGCAAATTTAACCCTTTGGTGATTACTCTTGAGGTGTTCTATGTTTCTTCTTTCCTTGGTCCATGAAAATATTGGCGAACTAGAATAGTACAAAAGATTGTTAATCTATTTGTTACAACATTTGACCGATTACAAGTTAACTTCTAAAATATCTTAGTCTAACCCATTATTTCACATTAAATGGGTTGCAACAGGTGTAATAAACCACAAACAGAGAAATAAATTGGAAAAAAGTGTAACATGTTTTTAGAAAATAAACAATTTAAGTGGAGACACTGGAACAGGAGACATTTTAGTCATGAGCTATGTCAGGGCAGTGGCACTTTTTCAAGCCATCAACAAATTGTAAAGCATGAGAATTATCAATCAAGCCTAATAATACTGAAGGAAAACCATTACCTATCAATACAAGACTTATGAAAATCACAAAGTAACAAAATTGCACTACATGTCTGACCTTTCTTGTTTATTTGAAAATAGTGAAAAGATATTAATATAAGGAAAGAAAGGAAACAGTGCATTAGGGATTTAAAAGAAAAAAAAAGTGGCAGGGAAGGACAACTTTTGTGACTACAAATAGATGCATGTGTCTAAATCTTTTTGCAATGATCGTGCCTTACAAAAACAGAATTCTTTTTCTCTAAACAAAAATATCTTAAAAGAAAGGAAAGAAGGAAATGGAGTAACAATTTCACAGCAATCTTTTAAAGAAACAATGAGATTGACAATGATTATGGTTCCAAAACAATACCAGGCATTAAATTAACACATAAATGTTGAGAAAAATACGAAGAGAAGAGAGAGAGAGAGAGATCGTAAATAATACTTTAGCCAAGAATAATCTCAACTCCTACACAAATCACAAGCAAATAAAGAAAAATGATATCAACATATATTCCTATTAAATTACAGTAACATATCAATAAAACACCAAAAAAAAATCAATATAGCAGCAATACCATAGCAATACAAAACCAATACCACTACAATACAACCGCAATAAAATCACAATACGATTGCAAATAGCAAATCAACAATGCTACCTCATTATGATATAATCATACCAAGTTCATAGAAAATCCCAATACCAATTGCAAGAATCAATCGACAAAGAACAAACACATTTGTTGTTTCAGACAAACAAAATCAATCCCAATACTTCACTTTCTACACAAAATACATGTGAAATCAATCACAATTCCAATTTCAGTAATCAAATTCAATTTAACATCAAAACTTACATATTCCCAACAATTCATTTTCAGGCAGAAGCCGTTCTTGAAGTGGACATGTAAACCCTGACTTCAAAACCCCCAAAATTTGAATGTTGTGTTTGCAATTACCTAGTGACTGGTTGGCAATTTGAATGTTGGGAAATGTTCTCAAAATATAGGCATGTGCCCAAAGTCTTGGAATGCATATGCTCAATTACAGTCAACCTTGGAATGCATATGCTCAGTTAAGGTTCAGGTTTAGCCCCAAGAACCCTTTCCCACCTCACTCCATATCGATGGATTAAACTAAATGATTTTTATCTTAAATTGAAGTCCAATTTCAAGATAGCAAGGGTGACTACTTCAATTACAGTCAGTCTTCAATGGCCAAAAATTACATCCAAATATGCAGCAAAATGCAAATACCATCTTAAAACATAGTAAAACATACCACTCAAACATACCTCTTCAACATGAAGTTGAGAAAAACTAAGCAGCAGTCCTTACATCCATCACATCAGAAACCCATAAACCCTATACTTTCGTTTAGACTAACCCCTAACCCAATTTTAGAGAAACCCCTAAATTGTAAACTAATTTCAGATAATTGCCTAAACCCTAAACCATTTCTAAGAAACACCTAAATCAATTTCGAAGAAACACATAAACCCTAAACCAACTTCAGAACTAAGAAAATGACGATGAACAGTAACTTTTTGAGGTGAATGATGGAGCTGAGCTTCAATGAACACACACGGCTGAGGGAGAAAGAGCATTGCGTAGAGAGAGAGAGAGAGGTACACGAGAGAGAGAGAGATGCGCAAGAGAGACTGAGAGCCACACGCGATAGAGAAAGAGCAAAGAGAGAGAGACCAGAGTTAAGAGAGAGATCGGAGCGAAGAGAGAAAGAGAGAGCTGAGAGAGACGTCAATTTCAGAAAAAAGTGAGATTTGGGCAATAACTGGACACTAAATATATATTTTTATAGGTGGTATTTGCAAAAATTTTGAAGGCTATTTCCCAAGAATTTATAGCTTTGATGTGGTTATATTGGAACCAATTGACACACATTCTTAATCCATGAATCAACTCACAACACGTAAACACCACATATTAGGTAAAGTAGGAGCTCCTAGAACCGACATACACGGTGATGTGAATCGCTCTAATTTGAACTGATTAACGAAACAAATCTAGTATAGGGAGTCAACTTTTTGATCTGATATCTGTAATTCCCCAGTGAACATAAATTCCAAACAACATCCTCAACTCTTTTTCTCGGAACATTTTGAATCTTGGCAAGAATTTAAATTAGCTCACTATAAACATCATTTGTGACCCAACAAAAATTGGGTGCACTATCCCTGTATTTTTTCACCACCCTTTTATAGGTTTTATTTTTTCCCAAAAAAAAGTGAAAAAAAAACCAACCCAATAATTAACATACGGTAATTGCCTATTGCCCGCCGAATGCCCTGTCTGCTTTGTTTAAATTATAAACAAAAACAGAAAAAAAGAAAAACAGAGATAAATAACTGAAACTGAAACTAATGAGCCAATGGAGCCCGAGCCCCACTTCTAATCATCTCATGGTACTGATTCAACGACTCCTGCCTCTGCAGCCTCATCTCCTCGTTGAACTTCTTGATGAACGCCTCCACTCGGCGGTTCAAATCGTCCTGACTCAGCGACGGTTCCTTCCTGAGCCGACCCGACCCGGTCGACGAACTCAGCAGCGACGGCGAGTTAACGGTTGCGCTGCTCGGGTCCTGGAACGTCTCGGACTTGTTCATCTTGGACTTGGGAGGCGTGTTCTGGTCCACACTCCGCACATGCGTGTCCCACGTGTCGGACTTCTTCAGGTGCCTAGTCAACGGCATCGAACGCCCCTCTGTTATCGTCTTCCACGTGCTCTCAAGCGTGTCCTGCCGCTTCGGCTTCGCCACTCCCAACGACTTCCCACCTGCATTTCCCACAAAACAAAACAACAAACTTCACTTATTAATTTACCATTTTGACCTCGTCTTTTAAAATTGCTCCCCTAGCTGGCACCTCCATAAGCCGAGGGCAATCTAGACTTTTCGTACTATCAAGCAAATTTGAATTTGAACGACAATAACGAAAATTTTAAAAATAAAAAATACAGGTGGTGCTCCGACCAGTCGGTTTTCTCAGTTCCTTGTTCCTATCCGAAAATTACAAAAAAATTTGGACTTAATATAACGATTAGAAGGAATAATCATACGACATGTCGTACGCAGAGAGAGGGGTACCTTCAGGGCTAGCTCTGGCGGATTTTCTATGACCAAATCTAGAAGAAACGGGAGGTTTCTCGTTCTCGTTCAACCAAAACTCCATAGAGTCTTTCCTCTGCAAACGCGTCCGCACAGGCGTCGACACCCGCACGGCCTCATCGCCTCCGTCCACCGCCGCTAGAACATCGCTCTTCTCCTTCTTCTCATTCTCCGCCGCCTCCGAAATCCTAGCTTCCACCACCACTCCACTGGCCGATTCGTCCGAATCTGGAACCTTCGTCAACACATTCGCATCGTAACCGTACTCGTTCAAAACGACGGCTTCGTACGCCGCGTAGTCGGTCCTCACGACTTCTCCGGAGATCTTCACAGGAGTCACTGGCGCAGGGACGGCGATCATCTCCGGCGACGAATCTTCGGGTCTCGGATGGAGCTTGGAGGAGGCGACGATGCTGATGATGATGCAGTTGATGAGGATGTAGAGGTAGGGAGGTCTGAGCCAGGAGAGCGCTGAGCTCCAGAGAGAAGGAACTTGGGAGGCGACGATGTCCGAAACCACTGGAGCTGAGAGCTTTAGCGCCACGGCCATGGACACCAAACCGGTGGAGATGAGAACGACCTTGAGATAGAGTAACCAGGTGTTGCTCGAGCTCTTCGACATTTTTCCGGCGTTTGAGTTTGGGGCTTGGTCGGAATCTTACCTTTTCCGATGAGAGTTTTATTTGAGAGCTGTGAGAAGTGAAAAAGTTAGTGAATGGGTGAATTGGCGAGGAGAGAGCTTATATATAGAGGAGAAGAGGGAGCGGGTTTTGCGATGAAATGCGAGCCGTCGGATGAAGAGGTGGTGTGACCGTTTTTGAAGAAGAAAAAATGGTGGGTATAAGAGGTAACGCGTCAGCAAGTAAATGGGTTTTCTCCACGTGGCATTGGGGTTTTTGGCGTATGGAATAAGGATGGATATCAATGAAATGTTTTTGCAGGAATTTATTGGATTCTAGAATCTGTACAAATAAGTTCAACATAATATTAATCGAGTTAAAAAGAGAAAAATTTACATGTCACGACTTCAATATCCGGTTTTTATCTTATACACCGACACAAAAAAGATAAAACTCTTTTGAAAACTGAAATTCTAGTCTTAAATATTACTTCCTTTTAATATAAATACTTGTTATGATGGTAACAATGAAGATAAAGTTTTTCTGTTGTGTCATTTTAGTAATCTCACATTAAACTATTTTATCAATTTGTGTATAAAATTTCAGAAAATGTTTTATTCCAGCTTGGATTGACCCTCAAAAAATAAATAAAGAAAAAAAAAGTGGGCATTTCTTGGATCAAGAGCCCTCCCTTTCCGCAACAAAAACACATCGAAGTGGCAATGCCCAGATGATTCTGGAGGTGGGGCTTTTGCTCTGATTAAATTATTTAAAAAGAAGAAAAAAAACGCAAAAGTAAATCGGAAAGGTGATTAATTTTTTTAATCTTGCTTAACATTGCTAATCTTCCTAGAGCACTAGTTAACGAACTTTTAATATTGGAGGGGGAAGGCAGCAGATGATAGATGAGAACTGTCAGGAAGAATTGAATATTTAAAAGGGTACCACATCTCAACGGCTATATTTTATGTGACCGTTAACTCCGGCCTATGTCTTGTCCTGGAGAGGAGGATCCTAAATCTCCGGTCCATGGGGTATGCTATGCTATGAACATGAATGAATTGGACTATGAAGTCATATTAACCACTGCCCTACCAATACTTAATTAACCGACCACGTTTGGAGCTAATTAAGTGTTGCTCACTTGCTCAGTGACATTGTGGTAATAATGGGAATGTCAAATGTGGTAGCATCTAATGTGAGAGCTCATGGATTTTTTTTTTCTTCTAATGTAATATTGCTATGCGATGTTATTCTTATTCATAGAGTATAATATGAGTGAGAAATAAGTTTTGTTTCTTTGCTTTATACTTTAGATTATAGTTTTAATAAATATACACGTGTTATATCATGAGTATATCAGGTAACACAAAACGCAGTCTTACGATCACACTGAAAAATTACTCCCGAAATAGAGTCACATATTGAGTGTACGTACATTGCCGAAGCGCCAACTCCAGCATCTTCCTTTCAACGAAGGCATCTATCTAATATTCTATATGGAGAGCATGCATGAACATGAAGAACAATATTCAGAGTACCAACAGGAGTTGGTCCAAGTGGAAGAGGCTTGTATCCTTTAAACAAGAGGTCCTACAGGACCTCAAAAGGGTTAGTCCCCCAATCGCGCGGGGATACCTTGTTTTCACCCAAAAAAAAAAAAGAACAATATTCAGAGTCAACGACCGGGTAATAACGACGAACATGTGATATGGGCTACCAAAGCAAAAAAAAAAAAAGGAAATAGTAATAAATAAGTCTGTGGGTTGGCCATGCCATGTTCTTGAATCTTGTCCGTAAACCCAAATGCCCCAAGTTGGTTATTTAGAATTAAAATTTATAATAAATTTCATGTGTTCTGCCGACCAACCAATAAGCACCACCTGTTTTAAGTCATCTTCTTCATTTTTGTTTTCGCATTTGCTAATTATAAATGTCAGAGAGCAAATCATGAGCTGGTTAATTTTATACGCAATGTGTGGACGAAATGAGTCTAAAATATGACTGGTGTGTGTGTGTGTGTGCGGGCGGTCAATATAAGCAGGCATATGCATGCTAGTAATTTCCTACCAGGAACGGGCAAAGACTGCGACTTGAGACCCCCTAATGAGACAATTGATCAAGTTGTTTTCTTGACATGCCTAAAAAGGCTACGTGAAATATGCATCCAAGAAATGCCAAGCAAAGTCAATTAAAAGGTCAGGATCAGAGAGATTGATGTCCAAAGTCTTTTAAATGTATTTGTTTTGGAAACAAACTTCATTGAAAATGTGAACCAGCAGGACATTAACAACTATAAGACGGAGTAGACTAGTTATAGGATATCCGAAATAATTGCGAATGCGTACATACGTGTTTAGGATAAATTTTGACAAGTTATGCTGTTAGATTGCCGATCAGACTAATATGACCTAAACATACGGTTTTATTTAATCAAATGGTGTTGACGGATAGTCCGTCAACATTATATACGTGAAACTATGCGACACAAGAGAGCACAATCAATTCCATATAAATCTAATTGTTAGCTACAAACTTTTAACTAGGGTGAGAAAATAAACTTAGAGTTGTTTATGCACGACCAGCTTGATATGTGCTTGTAGCTAGACAATACCTTAAATCATGAAGATGGGACTATTAGGATAGCAGAGAATTTAAGAGTTGTGGTCCTGTGGGTGATCTCGTGACATCTAATTTCTATTTTGTTGAATGAGGTCTTTAATTCAAAAATCATAACCGGCAGAGACTTGTACATTCGAATTAAGAAGATATAAACCCAACCAAGTTAAAGTTACATGAAGTCTATATAAGTTCCATAAATTTTTTTTTTATAAAATTCCCCTGATTCATTTTTGGTGCCATTGATGGTCCTGCATTCAGAGAGTTGCTTTTTATAAAATGTCCCATTCCTCTGATTAAGCCCCACAGAAGCAGAAACAAATTTTCCACAGCAGGGTCCAGGAGCTTACATCACCATTTCCACAACAAAAAATATAAAGAAAAAGTTAGAATTATTAAGATCATCATTAAGATAACAAGCCAGTATGGAGAGCATCTATGCATATCATTCAGCTCATCCTCTTCAGTGGGCACCTTCGAGCCCATGCTTGCAGCCAACACGTGGTTCTTTCCTAGTGGTCTATGATGACCTAATATACTTAGACTCTAGTTGGTACAAGTGAGTCAAAGAAAAAGATTTTGGAGGCTTCGGAGCAGCTGTAGCTTATGGCCTCGTGCTACCTTCTGATTCACCCTACCTTCTGATTCACTCTCATGCCACCGTCCAGTTGTTAGATGAGTGACACGTGTTGGTCATCCACCGACCGGCGCAGCATTTCTGGTGGGTTAACCGGTTCGATCGAACAACTTCTGCAAGGCTGCAACCATTGCATTTGCAGGGTCTTCAATTTGGTCTTTTTTTCCAAGTCCAAAGGTTTTGCCTAACTTTGGTGTGGAAATTTCAAGAAGTATACCACTTTACTTTACGATCAGATCATAAAAAGTACACTAAAGCTATGGTGATTCATTGGCATTTGGCAGGGAACAAGACATGTTGGCAAGTGTTCTGATTCTTCTTGCTCCTTTTTGGCAAGGCTAGTGTCTGTCGATCAGACACTGTAGAAGAGAAGCCTATACCAAAAAATAGAAAAGATCATAAAAATCACACTAAAGCTGTGGTGATTGATTGGCATTTGGCAGGGAAAAAGAGTTTTGATTTTTCTTGCTCCTTTTTGGCAAGGCTAGTGTCTGTCGATCAGACACTGTAGAAGAGAAGCCTATACCAAAAAATAGAAAAGATCATAAAAATCACACTAAAGCTGTGGTGATTGATTGGCATTTGGCAGGGAAAAAGAGTTTTGATTTTTCTTGCTCCTTTTTGGCAAGGCTAGTGTCTGTCGATCGGACACTGTAGAAGAGAAGCCTATACAAGTTACCTCAAAAATTAATGAAAGTGACTTTGTACTAAGAATTAATGATGAGCCAAAGTGGCTCTTTTTCATACTAAAAAGACGGGATAAGGACTTAAAATAAAGAATGGAAATTCAAATCTTTTATAGTAAAATCACAAGAGAGAGACTCAAATTGCAATATGAGTCCTGTTTATAGAGACGAGTTATGCCGGGAACAGCTGTTCATTAGTGCATGAGTGACTATTAGATGTCGATAAATATGATGACTCATTCATGAGATCCACATAAATTTGCGTATGAGTGACTATTAACCGTCAGTAAATACGACTCCCTCATGATATCCACATAACTCTACCGCTAGCAGTCATTCCTGCATGCCCAAACTGTACTGCGCATTATTGTGATGCAGACATCTTTCTTTGCTGATAGTTTTGTTAACCTCGACCAGGAATTTAAGTTGTGAGATTTTTCACTCTCCTCTTTCTGTGCTGCATTTCATATCTGAAGATCTTGCTGATGTGGCATTGTTATCGGACGGTTAGACAAATGACAAAAAGAAAAGAAGAAACAAAAGGATTTGTGATAATTCTGAGATTCCAAAGATCAAGCATATAGGCAATGTTCTCGAGGTGTTTTTAGGTAAAAACATTCTTCCAAATAACACAATTGAAGCGGAAAGGAAATCATTCTGATCAATCTAAACCCATCTTATTACTCAAATAGCACCTAATCAGACAAATGAAGTAATCACCCAGAGAAAAGCTAAAAAGTGGCACTGCCTCTACTAATAGTTTACAACCTCAGTACAGGTGGAAATGAGGACCGAAAAAAAGTAATTTTTTTTTTCTGTAATTCAACTGTTTTTGTATGGTATAACAAGGCCGGGATTATCAATCCCCAAGGCTCCTCAAGGCTCCTCACTGTTTTGCAAACATCCCTTGTGTTAAAGAAGAGAAATCATAATCTTTTGCTGATTGTGCAGAAGTCCCTGATGATACGGGAGGCGGAGATTGAGTCTTATTTGCTCCATCGTTTTTCGCACCATTAACTGGGTTAACTTGGGCCATATTATAAAAGCTGCAAAAGAGAAGCAGTAGCATGATGATGTAAGCACAGATCAACAATTGGTTATCGACCCATTCCCTATTCAAAGAAAATAACAATGATAAAAGTTTTAATCATTGACGTTTATGGTATAGAATCCAAATAGAAACTCTGAAAACCTTCTCTGGAACCAGGTAAGAGATGTATTATTCTGCTAACGAAGCAAAACTAGCATTATCATGAAATTATGGATACTTGATGCTTCACATTCCACTGTCTCCTGTGTAAGCTTGTCCAATAGGGAAAATAATAATTGAAGCCAATATATTGTAGGACAGTGTTCGCAAAGAAATGCATCTACTATGTTCCCCCCAGAAAAGGCACAGCTCCCAGATTCACAACGGAAATTGGGAAAAACTCAGGGCAATTGCTTGAGATTTTGATCTCTTGCTATGGGCTAACCTGAATAACAATTTAAGTGCATAAAATTGCAGTGTTCACATTGTATTCTCCCCTTTATTTTATTTGTGGCTGCTGGGTTTTTGGGGGATGGAGGGTGGCATGGCAGTCAACGACTAACCAATTAAGTTAGAGAGGCGCCTATTGCAGAATAGCAGCAATCCAAGTTATTAGGACCTTTTTTGCTGAGGATCTGGATCTTCACAGGCTCAATTTGCTTAGGATCTTTTTTCGTTTGCTTAGCCATTTCGAATGATATTAAAAAATGCCTTAATAACATATCCGAAAATCCCATCACATATGTGGCAACACAAACTAGGGCAGGCAGAGATTTATGACATACCTAGAAGTTGAATATGGAACAGAGCTCCCCGGGGGATGTGCCGGTCCCATGATCTTTGTCTGACTCTGAACCAAAAAAGAAACATAACAAAATGAGAAATTCAATAGATGCAAATAAATGAAACAAAATTACATAATTAAGCCTTACTGACCCTACCTGTGTAACTTTCTGTAGGTCAGCCTGTCCATCTACAGGCATCATCAATCCCGGAATTTGGTAGCCAACATTTGGCCAACTTTGGGAGGGTAAATTGCTTCCATTGGACACAGGTTGTTGAATAATACCAGGAAACTTTTGATCCATGCCAGCAGATTTAGCTGCAGCAGCCATGAGAAGAGACTGCTGCTGAGCCAGCATTGCAAGTTGCTGCTGATGCATAGCGAAGGGTGACACCATGCTGGACTGCAAATATTCAAATCATTTCATAATATAACATGCATCTACATACCATGTTATGCAATAGAACAAGAAGATGATAATTCAATTCACTTAAAACCAAAGTAGGTTTTTTAAAGTTTACTGGACTTGATTTCTAAGGCTTGATTTTTAATTAAACAAATCAAACTTGAATAATGGAGCAACTTGAGAACCACTTTTTCCAACTAGCAAAAAGAAATTTATTATCACACTATCAAACTCATAAAATATTTTTCAAACAAATTCTGATTGAACGTCAATATCACAATGAAGCACATACCTTTTCAAAAAGACTCATAATATCATTTTTTAAGTCTTTCGGGGGTTTCTCTGAAACAGGTGTTAGCGAAGGTACATCTTTAAATAGATCCTCAATTCCTGATGAAGATTTACTATGGCTCCCTGCTTCACTCGATGGAGCAGTTTTCTCAGCTGTTGCTACCTTTTCAGCAGCTGTCGATGCCTTTTCAGCAGCTGCAGATTAAACGCAACCATATTTCTTAACCTCAACAGAATGGCAAAAACCTGAACCAAACAGATAGCAGGATCCCAGTAAAGTAAAACACTCAGAGTGTCATGAAAAAATGAGAGAAAGTAAGAGAGAGGGTGGGGGGGTGGTGAGTGTGAGACATACACCTAGATTCTTTAACATAGAAGCAAAGGAATTCCGAATTAAGGTGGATGATCTCTCCTTTGGAGGGTCAATTCTAATTACAGAGAAGGTTCGAATGCGGTTATTCCATGTTTCTCTTGAACTTAGATGTGTGAAATGGCTAGTCAAAGAGCTGCAGGTACTCTTGGAAAATAAAGAACAAAGATTTTTCCGACAGTATAATGGAGATTCATATCAAGTGTGGGTGGAGAAGCTTATTAATGGGAAGGGAGTTCATTTGCGACTGACGAAGTGCGTAAACGGAGTACTCAGGTCTGTGGTTGTTCCTCAGGGTCAAAACAACTTTGGATGGGCCTTGATGAAGGAAAACTTAGAGGTCATCTTGACAGGAAGAAGCAACTCGAACAGGTTCAACTCATCGGAGAAAGCTGTTGGTATTAACTCGAGTGGCAGAGGTAGAGCGTTGGGCAAAACTTACAAGGAGGCGGCACAAAGTGAGAATGGGCCAGAAAGGACGGCTACTGAGAACAACAATATGACTGGGAAATCGAACTGGAGTTGGGTGGTAGTCTGTGAGAGGCAAGTTCTACATCAAGCTTGGTGTGATATCAGGATGGCCTTATCAAGATGGTTAGATAAAGAGGTTGAACTATTTCCCTACCAGATTAATAGGGCGTTCTTCGTTTGTGAAGGTAAAGAGGAAGCCATGAGAATTAGTAGAATCGGTAAAGTGGCTGTGGAGGGACAAACAGATGTACTCTTGCATACTTGGGAACGGGGTCTGGAAAATAATACCCCTAAAATTGTTAGCTATGGAGGTTGGATTGGTGTCTCTGGCCTTCCTATGCATTGGTGGAGAAAAGACTTCTTTGAGCGTATAGGGAATGAATGTGGGGGGCTGATTGAAGTGGATCAGAGGACGGAAAATTTCAAGTATCTGTTCGAAGCAAGAATCAAAACAAGGAAAAATCACGTCGGATTCTTCCGGAGATCGTGATTATCAATGAAGGTTCAGAGAGCTATTTCGTGAAGATCAGACCTTTATCTCCTGCGATTAGACCCACCACTGATCGGCTGCCTTTGGCTAAAAATACGGACGGCCGGAAATCATGGGTACCATGCGACGGAGACGGTCCGGTAAGGCCTTTCAATCTGGGGGAAAGGGGCAGTCACATCGGGAAGAGAAACTGCGAAGGTACCGAGGAGGAGCACTGTAGTTTGGCGGCTAAAACTTTGGAATGCGGAAGCGGGATTTGCGGGAACGGCAGATCATATGGGTGGCAGGTTCCACAGCCGGAGCCATCTACGGAACCTTGCCAATTTCCAGAAGATATAGTTGGAAAGTCAAACATGGTGGATGTTAAAAAATCTACCACTTGGAATACTAAATTGGGCCCAAAAGTTGGGCCTGCTATGGAAACTAATTCTGAGCCCAACCCAGCAAAAACAATTTTATCTAGCTTGGGGCTTGGAGGCAATTGTGAACCACTACCTAATAGTCAGGGTAATAGAAACTGGGCTGGACCTGTTCAACATAGAAGCAGATTTTTATCCAAGTTTAGCTCTGCTAAAGGAAGGAGGACCCTATCTAAAAGACGATGCGTCTCTTTTACTCAGGATTTGCGACCTGGTCACGGAGGGGAGTTTGCTACAGTGACTGAAACGAGAAAAGGAGATGAATCATGCGATTCTGAGGACGGCAGATCTATCGATTCAGTAGCGACAGAGGAGGATGACCTCCCATCTGAGGTGGAGGAGTCAATTGAAGTAATTGAATGCAACGACGGGTCTATCGCTGGAATTTTTGTTGGGCAGACCGAAAGGATTGTCTTGGAGGATCGCGGTGGGATGGAGGATATTAAGTTTGGTACAGACAACCATGGTGGCGATGATAAGACGGGAATGGAGGGGGACGGTAACAAAAAAGATAATGGGAATGCGAAGGAATTCAGAAATATGCAAAAAGGGGTCCGGCCGAGATTACGGCTATGGAAGACGATGACAAAGAAAATCAGGTAGGCGATGTCGTGCATTTGATTTCACAAGACATGGAAGGGGAGGCCGAAGATGACAATGAAAATCAGGTAGGCGATGTCGTACATTTGACTTCACAAGACATGGAAGGGAAGGCCGACGTGGGGATGGTGGGGAAAACGACAAAGCAACTGAACTAGTTAGTTACAGCAGAAGAAGAAGACTGGGTCAAGAGAAACATTCCCGAATTACGGCTAAACTGAATCTCACGATTGTTCCCATCAGGAAGCAGCTGTCACATGGGTGCCTCTCGAAATCAAGCCGAACAAATGGTGAACCGGGGCAGGAAGGGGAGACGTAATTCGGCTAGGGTCGAAATGGAAGCGGATAGTGCGCAGTCTACTTTGTTTAAGAGGGAGGCCAAGTTAAATCAATGAAGATCATATCTTGGAATGTGAGAGGCCTTGGGAGTAGAAGGAAAAGGGTTGTGGTAAAGGAGCAGCTGGTACGGGTTAATCCAGATATTGTTATCTTGCAGGAGACTAAGAAAGAAGTTTTTGACAGAAGACTTGCAGCTAGTATTTGGGGGTCTAGATTCAAAGAGTGGGTGTATGCCCCTTCAAGGGGCAGGTCTCGGTGGGATTGTGGTGATGTGGAATTCTCAAACTGTCTCCATTTCTGATTTTGAAATTGGGGAATTCTCTTTTTCTATAAGAATTTTGGATGCTTCTAGAGGGGATTGGTGGCTATCAGGTATTTATGGCCCTTGTCATCCTAGGGATAGGAGAAGATTTTGGGAGGAACTAGCGGGGCTGTTCGGTCTGTGCAACAACAAATGGTGTATGGGGGGGATTTCAACGTGGTCAGGTTTGTATCTGAGAAATCTAATGGAGGAAGGATGACAAGTAGTATGAAGAGTTTCAATGAATTTATTGATGACACAAATCTGCGTGATCCATGTCTTTTGAACGCTTCCTTTACATGGTCAAATTTTAGAGAAAACGCAGTGTGCAGAAGACTTGATAGATTTCTCTTTTTCAGAAGCTTGGGAAGACTCTTTCCCCCAGGTTAAACATACGGCGTTGGCTAGAGTCACCTCTGATCATTGTCCCATTTTGCTGGACACTTCTAAGTTGAAATGGGGTCCCGGCCCTTTCCGTTTTGAAAATATGTGGTTGGAACACCCTGATTTTAAGAAGAAATTCAAACAATGGTGGGAGGAAGACCAGATTATCGGGTGGGAGGGTTACAAATTCTCTCAGAAGGCTGAAGACTCTAAAACAGAAAATGAATGACTGGAATAAAGAAATATTTGGGGATTTGGTCTCTGCAAAGAAAGTGGGAGAGGCTAGAATCGCTGCTATTGATTTGTTGGAAGGACAGGGTGGGCTAGATATTAATCTAGAAAAGAAATGGAAGATTTATATCTTCTGGTGAGTGATCTAGTCCACAAAGAAGAGGTGAAGTGGAGACAAAGGGGGAAAATTCAGATGGGCAAGAGATGGGGACAACAACACTAAGTTTTTTCATCGTATAGCAAGCGGGAGAAGGAATAGGAATTTTATTCAAAAGTTGGAAGTAGAGGGCTCTGGTGTGGTTGTCAGTGAAGGGGAAATAGAAATGGAGATCATTAATTTCTTCAAAAACTTATAAAGTAGCAACGCAGAGGCGGGGTGGTGTTTGGAAGGCTTGAACTGGAATGCAATTAGTGTTGAGGAGGCTGAATGGTTGGAAAGACCCTTTGAAGAGGAGGAAGTTAAAAGGGCTGTTTTTGACGTGGGACAGATAAATCGCCAGGTCCATATGGGTTTTCCATGCTTCTTTTTCAATCATGCTGGGATATTGTGAAAAAGGATCTTATGAAAGTCATGGTGGATTTCTTCGATTGTGGTATAATCAATGCAATCACTAATGAGACGTTTATTTGCCTCATTCCCAAAAAGAAGGAATCCATTAAAGTTACTGATTTTCCGACCTATAAGCCTGGTGACAAGTTTGTACAAAATGGTGTCGAAAGTTTTGGCTTCTAGATTGCGGGAAGTTTTAGGCAGCACTATATCTAGCTCTCATGGTGCATTTGTGAGGGGTAGACAGATTTTGGATGCTGCCTTGATTGCCAACGAGGTGGTGGAGGAAAGTCGAAAGCTTAACAAATCAGGAATGGTGATTTGTAGATGAGGTTATGATAAGGAAAGGTTTTGGGGACAGGTGGAGAAGCTGGATTCGAGGATGTCTTGAGTCGGCTAATTACTCTGTGATGATTAATGGAAGGCCTAGGGGTAAATTTTGGGCCTCAAGGGGTCTGAGACAAGGTGACCCACTCTCCCCCTTTCCGTTCACTTTGGTAATAGATGTGTTGAGTAGAATTATAGAGAAAGCCCAAGCTGATGATCAGTTTCATGGTCTTATTTTGGGGCATGAGATGGTGGAGGTTTCCCATCTCCAGTTTAAGATGATACCATTTTTTTCATTGAGGATAAAGAAGAGTACTGGAACAATCTCCTTCAGATCTTGGATTTATTCTGTTTCATGTCAGGAATGAAGATCAACAAATCGAAATGCTCTCTAGTTGGCATTAATGTTGAGGACGGGCTGTTGAATGAGCTGGGAGGAGCTTGGGGATGTGAAGTGGGGGCTTGGCCTATGTCGTATCTGGGTCTTCCCCTAGGTGGGAACCCCAGAGCAATCAAGTTTTGGGACCCCGTAGTGGAAAAGGTGGAGAATAGACTACAAAAATGGAAGAAAGCTTGCTTATCCAAAGGGGGAAGACTCACAATGATTCAGGCAGTGTTGAGTAGTATTCCGATTTACTACATGTCCCTTTTTAGGATTCCCATTGGAGTAGCCAATAGAATTGAGAAACTTATGAGGGGTTTCTTGTGGGAAGGCTTGGATGGGAAGAAAAACCACGCTGTGAGATGGGAGATTGTGGGTAAAGCAAAAATCTTTGGAGGACTAGGAGTGGGTTCGTTGAAAGCTAGGAGTGAGGCTTTGAGAGCCAAATGGCTGTGGCGATTTCCTAATGAAACTCATGCTCTATGGCATAAAGTGATCAGAAGTATTTATGGAATGGATACAAACGGGTGGGATGCTAAACCTGCGAGACAAGGATCTTGCCGCAGCCCTTGGAGAGACATCTCTAGTGGCTATAGCTTATTCCGTCAAGGCTGTGTCTTTGTGGTTGGAGAGGGAGTTAGGGTCAGATTCTGGGAGGATGATTGGAGCCGGGGTGGTGTTTTGAAAGAGGTGTTTCCAAGTCTTTTCAATCTGTCCAGGAAGCAAAACCACATAATTTCCTCCTTTACGGTATCGAATGAGTTCCCTCTCAGTTGGGATTTTAGTTTCAGGAGGAATCTTAACGAATTAGAGATTGCGGAGGTGGCTAGATTATTGGACTTTTTAGAGGGAGTGAGATTGGTCACTTCTAGAGTGGATAAGAGAAGATGGAAGCTAGATCCCTCCGGGTTTTTTTCCTGTCGAGTCTCTATGTTCCTATATTCAAGAGTAGAGGTGAAGGGGAGGTTTTCTCTCCGTACACTCAAATTTGGAAGGCCAAAACTCCTCCAAAAGTTAAGATCTTTGTGTGGCAAGCAGTGTTGGGAAAACTTAATACGGGAGATACACTCCAGAGACACTGTCCCTTTATGTGCATTAGCCCGCACTGGTGTGCTTTATGTAATAAGGCAGGGGAGAGTGTGGACCACCTTCTCCTTCACTGTCCTTTCTCCCTAAAATTGTGGGAAACGTTACTAAAGGAAGTAAACACGGTGTGGGTAATACCGGAAGGCTGCTTTCAACTTTTTTCAATCAGATTTGATGCTTTGGGAAGGGGAAAGAAGGCTAAAATTCTTTGGGGCAGTCTGATGCAAGCAATGGTCTGGAACCTTTGGCTGGAACGTAACAGGAGAATATTCGAGGAGTATAAGGGAGTGGGGGTGGAAGAGTTATGGGAAAGAGTGAAGTTTTGGGCTGCTCTTTGGGCATCAACTTCACCTGCTTTTAAGAATATACCCTATCCTACAATTATGCGTAATCTGCTAGCTGTAGTATCATAAGGGGTCTCTTAAGTTTGGCTGTTTTATTTTCTGTGTTGAGTGGTATTGTGTCTGCTCTTCAGGATAGTGTTTCTTTCGTTTGGTCTAAATGTTCTTATTTTATCCTTCATTTTGAATAAAAAGTGTTTCTATTCAAAAAAAAAAACACTCAGAGTGATGGGGAGGGGAATAAAGACGTACACTGAAAACCTGCCCAATCATTATCTTCAGCAGATGCTGCATCTGAACCGTTCTCACTTGGACCATCATCCACTGAAAGCATGTTGAAAAGGTCAATAGCATAATCAACTTTTGGAGGGGCAAGAGGAGCAGTGTCAACAACTTGCTTTGTTGCTGCAGCTGGCGGAACTGCTGGTTCTATTTTCTGAACATCTTGCGGTCTTGGGACATGTACAACCTGTTGACATGTAGATAAACAATGCATCAAAACTTTTAGAAGGTCTACTACAATTTCTTAAATGAACGAGGTAATGAAGGAGGGTATGGAAACCAAAAAAAAAACAGAGGCAGTGAGGATTATAGAAACAAATGGAGCAACCGCAATAAAATATGAAATGAGCCAATAAAATCAAACTTAAGTATGCAATTTGATTTTTACAGGACGTGAAATACATTTAGAGAGAATCAACAGATACAAAATAAACCAGCAGATACACTTTTAGGCAGAAACAAGGAAAGCAACGAGCAATGAAAAGAGGCCAGGTAAAACATGTTGCCCGAAGAGAGAGCACCTTCCCATTCCAAGTTTATAATGAAGAAAGGACATTTTCGGAATTCAGAAGACATTAAATGCAGAGTGAGGCCCAGAATTTAGCCTTGTCCGGAAAACTTTCTTTCACACCAAGCCTCCCAAAAAATTTCTAGCACACTACACCTCCTCAACACCTTTCACCCAACCTCCAAAGGCACAAAACCTCTCAACAAGTAAAAAATCACAACGATGGCACCACCCAACTCAATCTAACCCTCTGGAAAAGCTTTATACCAGAATTTCAACATTGCACAAAAAAGGAAAAGGCGGTTGATACTGTCAGCTACTCCTTTGCACAGTGTGCACCAATGATGGAAAAACAAGCAATTTGCATTGGAAGCATGTTCGCCTTCCATATAATTAAGGATGTGAATAAAAGTGAGGAAACAAGTGATCATAAAAAATAAAATAAAAAACTGCAGAAAAGAGATTTACACGAAAAGGTGCCCGATGACTCAAGGAGCCAATCCTTCCTGTCTATTCTCGAAGGGGAAAGAGAAATGTTTTCAATCAGAAAGAAAAGAGCAGAAATCTCCACACATGATATTGAAGTTCCACCACAAAATATGAAGAAGAGGCAACATGCAAACTAGCTATTGAAGCATTATGACACAAGGGAAGCCAGTAAACTCAGGAGAAAGTGATCCAAAAAACAGATTTTCTCCCCGTTACCCAAACTGAAACGAAAGTTAAAAGAGGACTCAACAAGACCCTGAGAAATGTCTCTCTAGGACACCTACTTCAACCTCGAATTACTACTTTAGTGTCCCACCAATTGACATGTAGACCATATTCACACTCCAGATGACAAAATGCCAAAGACATTTCAATATTGCTACGACACCATTGATACTTGATTTTAGTATGCTTTGTGTCTGCAAACAACATTATGCTGAATTGCTAATGCATTAATGTCCAACATATAACATAAGTTGGTTCCAAAAGATTATTTTGAAGGAAGATGATTTCAGTAGAAAACAGGGTATCACAGTGTCACACCCTCTTAGAAAATCTAGTTCATACAAATGAACTATCAGTAAATCTGACATATAAACAAGTAACAAGCAGAGTTTGATAACACCACAAGTCATCTATGATGCAAAAACGAAAATAAAGAAACCAAAAAAAAAGAGGTTAACAGGGAAACACCGTATGACATACCTGTTCAGGACCTTTTGGAGGAACAGGAAGACTGATTCTTGCAGCAGGAACACTTTGTTGTGTACTAGCTGATTGAATGTTCTTCCTTTCCTCAAAAGTTTTTTCAGAATTTCCTACATACCCATGCCCACTTCTTTCTCCAGGTCTCTGCCAATGAGTGGAAGTTTTTTCTTCCCATCCTCTAGAAGGTGGTTTTGGTTGTCCATCCCTAGAAACCCATCTCTTATCTTCATACCTGAAGAGAATATCCAATAATTACCAGAAGCAGAAATCAACAAACAAAGACTGATGATAGACGGTAACAGAATCTCGAAAAATAGGTGCTAGGTCTTAGGGATACCGTCAGACACGCACTTTGCACGAATAAAATTCTCAATTCCAACTCTGTCATAGTTTGGAGGTAGCTCTGCTTCCCAGTAACTATTTGCCTTCTCATTTCCCATTGCTGTATGAAATCATAAAATGTTACCAAAATCATAAGAAAATCAACATCAATCAAAAGAAAAACTAAGCTAGCAGCCCAAAGACAAGCTTACATTGGATAAAAGCAACCTGCTCTGGAAGCCATGTGTCCAAAGTAGCAGATCGCACCTGCAGAAAAATCCAATAATACTCAGATCAGCGCATTGCAACCGCATCGATAACAGTGTTCTTGTAGCTACTAATTTGTAAGTGGGGAATGAAGCAGTTAAAAATTAGAAGGGAAAGAAAAAGTTATATAAGTCTCCAGGAAATGAAAATGTAGATGAACATGAGGTAGCCACATTCCTATGGCTGCATATGATGCTAAATAAAATAGAATAAAAAGAATATCCGAGGTGTGGAAACCTATATAATTGTCTCCATTGAATAAAGGAGATCGTAGGTTATTTTGGAATATAAAAAAAACCATAAGATCATTCATAGAGAGAGAGAGAGAGAGAGAGAGAGAGAGAGAGCCATTAGACTTTTTTTTCTTTTTTTGAGGGCCTATAAACTGTTCTGACCTGTAATAGCCTAAAGAATGCTAGTTAGAACAGGATTAGTTGTTAGGCAAGGCATGGAAAGACACTATGGTGCTGTTGGCCACCACCAAGGGCCAGTTAGTGATATATAGAATTTCAGGATATCTTCAAGAAACCAAGAGCTAATGCTTTGTGGGTCTACCCTTCATTGTAATTTACTGAACCTTAATATTACTGTCAAAAAGCATTCAAAGAGAAACCAAGAGAAATCTAAATAGCCCTAATCCTCAGTTCAGAAAATATTACTGCAAATAAGCCACATAAAATATTAAAACGTCACCTTCGATATGTGTACCCCAAGACTTCTGTGGATCCCAGAACACTGCATGCACACAAAGATACCTAAATTCACGCTAGCCCATCTTGGACCCCTGCAAAGAAATCAAATCATTATTCAAAACTCATAAGTGTTCACCTATTAAAGTTTGCTTGATTATGAAACTTTTTTATAAAAACTACTCTTATGCATAGATTTTGAAGCACAGCTGTTAAAACTTCAATCAATTTTCATTCTCTATAATTGGTTGTTCACTATCATGATATGCACATCATCTCTTTTGGATTCATCCTGATACGTACTTAGCTTTGCAGTCAGCACATTCCCTATTCTCTGGCAATTTAAGAAGCCCTTCCAGTATCTGCATATGTTTAAAGAAAAAAAAAAGTTAAAAATATAAAGAATGTAACCTCTAAATATAATCAAAGAGGGACAAAGGCAAATACAAGATACTGATTCAGGAACCTTGAACTTGGAGGCCACTATAATTGTGGAAATGATATAAAGAAAGTGTAACTATTTGAAGAGATATCAATAACTTGTAGCACAAATACAGCAGGGGTAATTAACATTCAGTAGGATCACAATCAGACATTCTTAAACCGCGTACATGGAATGTCAATAAGGCCATTGGATTTTCATAGTTCACAAACTCAAAGCAGAAAATGATCTTAAAATCACACATAAACAAAAACGACAATAGATGCGTTGAAAGGATCCTCTTCAAGACTAACTTCTCCAAGCTTCTCAGATTATAAATTTGAAGAAAACACTTAACATGACCGATAAAAACAAACGGGTATTAATTAATAATCACATACTCTGATAATTATAGATAACTGTTAAGCATGGTTTAAACTAAACACCATTCCATCACTACATTATTACGCATCCATTTCCGTATTTTATCATCTAAAACTAGACCAAACGCCCCCAAAAAAATTAAAAGATAAAAAAACAAAAACCCAAAATACAGATTTCACACACATTCACAAAAGAAGTGTAAAATATGTAGCACCAACAAGAGCTATCATCGGAATCGATACAAATTCAAATAAAACCAATCATGGCCCAGAGCTCTAGATCAAATCTCACCAAATCCAACACTTCAATAATTACATTTCATTTGCATAAATCCACATTGAAATATACAAATCTAATTAAAGCCAATCGGAACTCCAATCATTCACAAAAATTCCACAATTCCACAATCCTCTCACTTCTCTCAATTTCTCTCAGCAAACAAATAGAGAAACAAAAGAGAGAGATATAAACCAAGGCCGAAATCCAATTCCGAAATCGACAGTCAAGGATCCAAAGAAATTTGTACGAAAAAGATGCAGGTTGGTGAAAATTTTCTCATTTTGAAAATACTGGGCCGATAAATGATTATCAAATTTAAGCAGAAAAAAGAATAACCTTTCTGTGCTTGGCGTTGAGCTCCTTGGTAACGTTGGCCTTCTCGTTCATGGTGACCGTACAGCAAAAACTAGCAGACGCGAGAAAAGACGAAGAAGAAAAAGCAGCTCCGCGGACGAGGTCAAATTGGTCTCTTTACGCTCTTTCTCTCTTTCTCTCTTTCTCTCTTTCTCTCGTCTCTCTGATTATTATGCGACCAACAGAAAAGAAAGAGAGGGGGACAGAGATCGAGGCAGAGTCGCTCTTGACTTTATTTTTGCCTTTCCTATTATCTCCGCGTGTTTTTTTTTTCTTTCACTTTTTTTTTCTTTTTTTTCTTTTCTCAGAGGTGGAAGAAAAAAAAAACATTGTGATTATTACATGTGCAAAAATAATGACCCAATTAAAACTAGGTCACATTGAACAGTTTTTCTTCTTTATAATTTGCAAATTCTCGAGAAAAAGTTTTTATGATCAATAAACATTTAAGTTTGTTTATAAAAAAAACGTTGTTAGAAGTTTTTTATTGTCATCAAAACACTTGTTTAATAATAAATAAATAAATTTAACATGAGTTGTTCGTAAATGTTGAAATACGTCAGTTGACTAGAGTAGTGCTTCGGTTAATATCGCTTTGTGAGAAGAAAAAAAAACTCTTACACAATGCGTTCAATTATTATTGGTTAAAATATTAACATGACATGCTCATCTAATCTTTGGACGTTGTATTCGGAATTTTCATAGTATTATCAGGTAAATAACGACAAACACAAAACAAATAGATTAATGTTGATTTATTAGTTTTCAATTATAAGTTCTTCAATTTGGAGATTAAAAACTATATATTAGTCTTACAAATCAAGTTTAAAACAACGAGTTAAGTTCGAGTTTGTTAAAAAAAATTCAAATGCTCACGAATTTTAGCCCGAAAAATCCACCAAATTTCATAACCCTAGTAAAAACTGTAAAATAACAGATAAATTAGCATAATCACATTTCATTGTTAATTAGTCTTTAATGGGGTTTCCACTTCTTGGTATTAAATCAAAGTTTTGAACAACTTTTTGACTAATCTTTGGACACTTATATGTATTAGGTGGATGACATTATTGAAATGGAAGCTAGATGGTGGGAAGTTTTTGTCTCCTCTGGTGCTAATCTAGCGGGGAAGAAAAAATGCGGTTGATTTTGGCACAAATTATGAAATTAAGTCCATGACATTGTCGTTGTCAATGATCAATCATACAATACTACAATCAAGGTGATTTGATTCGAAAACAAGATGAGAAGAAAAATTATAAATCTTCCTTTTAAGGCGATGCTTGTTGTGTAGTTCACACATTTCAACAAACATTAACAACACCACAACACCTACAACTGTTTTTTTTTTTTTGCCTTAAAAAAAAAATCTAGCTCATTGTAAACTTGGTATAAATTCCTAGCTCATTTTTTGACAGTTTAAGTTTATTGGGTTAGTGGTTGTCTAACATGGTATCAGAGCATTTCTTTGCAACTCGTTATGAGTTAGTGTGACTCTCGTTCCTTATTTTTGTCGGTTTGTAACAAAGTGCAGGGATGCCTCTTCATGTTCAAAATTAACATACATGCGAGGAAAGTATGAAGTTAATATACATTGCTACTCCATTATCAGAGAATGACATAATATTCATGAGGGAGTGAAGTTGTTGGCAGACAATAATAACAAATCAAGAGTGCAAAATTCAATTGTTATTTATAGGTGGGGGGGTGGTTTTGAGTAGGGGTGGGCATTGGAACCGCAAAATCGCAAAACCAAACCAAATCAATCCGAAAAAAATCGTGTTGACCGAAAAAGTCAACAACCGAGTCCAATCCAAATTGAACCGGTTCAGACCGGTTTCGGTTTCAGTTTTTCAACACACAAAACCGGTCCAATCCGAACCGGTCCAATATAATTAATATTTATATATTTATAATATTTTTTACACATGGCTCTTTTTTATTGGTTGTTTAAGAAGTTACCATGGGCGTGCATGCACACGATCAGCACCTACATTATAACCAAATTAGGTTTTCATCTCTTTCCTTCTTCTACAATTTTGTTCCTCTCTCTAAGTCCTCTCCTTCTCAGCCGCCGAACCCGATACCTCTTTGCCAAACCTCTCTCAGCCATCATCTCTCTCAACCAAAACCTACATCTCTCTCATCCTCTCTGACAGAAGCTTGCCAATCGTCTCTGCGCAAAACCTTCTCTCAGCCTTCCTCTCTCTCTCATCCTCTCTGTCATCCAACGCCTCTCTCCGCCTTTGCTTCTCTCAGAACCACCACCTCGATCAGTCGCCGCCATCACAGGTCAGATTGTCTCTTCTTCTTGTTTTTTTTTTCTTTTCCCCCTTTGAATCTCTGGCTAACTCTATTTGTCTACAATTTGCAGATTCAACACAGCATCCCGCTTCCATCTCTTCATCGTATTTACCTCTCTTTTTCTCTGGCAGGTATGATTCACCTTTGCAAATACTATTTAATTGTATCTGATTGTTATGATGCCAAGTTTAGTTTAGTTCTTAGTTTTGTTATTGTCTGCTGTTTGCATTTTTCAAATAGATTTAGGGTTCTTGTTCAAATATCATATCTTTTTTTCCTTTTCCCCTTTGAATCTGTGGCTCACTCCAAATGTTATATTCTTCACAGATTCAGCACAGCAGTTCGCAGCCATCTCTTCATTTATTTACCTCTCTTTCTCTCTGTCAGGTATGATTCAACTCTTCAATTTATTTAATATCTGATTGTTATGTTGCCAAGTTTAGTTTAGTTCTTAGCTTTGTTATTGTTTGCTGGGTTGTGGTTTGGTTTTTTGTGGCTGCTGTTCCATTCATGTACAAAGCAACAAGATTGGAGAGAGAGAGAGAGAGAGAGAGAGAGAGAGCTTCTGTTTGGTGTTGCATAGCAGCCAGTGAAGCTGTACATACATTTTCTAATCTCTGGTTTTGATCATTCATAGATCGATGTTGCCAACTGGGTTGTCTTCTGTTTATTTAGGTTTCTGTACAGCAGCCGGCATTGCTGGTACCCTTCTTCATTTTGACACCATATCTGCTCCAATATGCTTCTTTCATTGTATATATTTGATTATAACTTCTTTCAATATATGAGTGAGGTATAGTTTTCTGTGTGTTTTTTGTTTCAGGAAGCAAAACCATGAATTTATATAATACTGTTGTGGGTCAAGAACTTTACCTTGATTGAAGGGTTTTGAATTGTTAATTTAAGATGAAAATTCATATGTTGTTTAAGATGCATGTATGGGAATCCGCTTGGATAGCAAGTGTATGGTTTTGCTTAGCATTTTCTAAATCTAGTTAAGGAAAAGGAAATCTTCATCAAATTTGTTTTTATGAGTTCCAAGAAACATTCTGACACCCATCTCTGTCAACTGCAGGGAATATCTTTGCCTTCGTGTTGTTTGTGTCACCATTGTAAGTTGCTCAAAAAGTTTATGAGAAAAAATGGAAATTTATGAAATCATGCACTTCCCCACTGATTATATATGAATCTTTTTATGTTTTCCAGGCCAACATTCAAGAGAATCATCAGAAACGAGTCAACAAAGCATTTTCATGTTCCCCACTGATTATATATGAATCTTTTTATGTTCCCCACTCATTTGGGGCTGTTTTCCAGTCAGTCTACTTGAGCATTTTCATTGGATTGGTGTTGTTTTGGTGCTGTTTTCGTTAAATTGGGATAATGTTTAATTGGATTGTATGAGATGCCGTAGTTCTGTGGTAGCAGTAGTTCCTTGGTTGGAGGTCGGTACTGATAGGTGAGAGGCCGGGGGATGGAGCATTTGTTGTTTAGTGTGGTTGAAGGAAAAGGGTTTAGGCGGTTTTGTATCTGGGTTGAATTTGGGTTGTATTTGGCTTGTAATTTATTTTGGAACTTATTTTGTTGAAGTTGGATTGAATTTGGGTTGTAATTTATATGTTGAAGTTGGATTAAATTTGGATTGTATTTTTGTTGAAGTTTGATTCATTTTGATGTGTTGAAAGCTTGATGGAATCTCAAATTTGGGGTATATTGGTATATAAATACATTCTGGGCAGATCTGTAAAATAAAAAATAAAAAATTTTGGGCCCATGCCAAACCGAAACTGCAGGAACCGAATCGGAACCGGATAGGTTCGGATTGGTTCGGATTTCTATATGGATTTTGAGCAGAACCGGTTTGTATTTTCGGTTCAGATTTCATATTTAGACGAAAACCGGTTCAAATCGGATCGCGCCCGCGCTGAAGGTCATAAGTTGTGGTGGATGATCACAAAAGTGGAAGAATTATTATGGTGGGAATCTATCTTTCTATCCCACTTAATAACAAGTGGGATAAAGTTTTAGAGTTGGCCTCGTCATGATATCCACATGGCTGGATTCCTTATTGGCTTTCCTAGGCAGGAAATAATTAAATATCCTATTCATTTCTGTTGACATGTCTTCATCATTGATTTTTATTTCTATTAATCTTGGTAATCAAATTTGTATGATTGGTTAATAGCATAATTTAAGCTAATCACTTTTTGAATTTGGATGTCGAGTGGCAAAAATTTCCACCGATGCGGGTTCTCATCTGGTCTCTGACTCTAATGAGGAAATTTCGGGGGGAAATTGGGGGCAGGTACGGGGATCCCAATCAAAAACATGTCTTAAGTGGTATTGTTATCCCCATGCTCGAGCCCACCTCAATAAATAATATATTTATAACATAATATATCAAGTTAATACTAGAAGATGATAACAATCAAAAAACAAGTAGATGTTTTTTTCGATGAAAAAAAGTTTAGGGGGAGGGAGGGGAGGCTACCTATTCCCGGGCTAGGGCATACCAAGTCTTCTTTGATGACTTACATAGGGGGTCATAGCTTCTTTTTATGATTTTTATAAATTACCCACCAAGAGGGATTGTTGGCAGCGGGACTCAAACTTAAACCTGGATAGCAAAGACAACGATCCTTACCAACTCAACCAACCCTCATTGATAACAAGGAGATGTTCTCTTCAATTGAAACTTGATACATGTGGACACACACTAGCCTTTTTCCAGTACTCCCTTTCTTTCTTGGTATCCAACTAATATATATATATATACAGTAGTTTGTATTTCTTCAATTACTTTAATAATAAAATAGCACTCAAGAATGAAAGAAAATAATTGTAGCAGCTAGTTCAGGGACGGTACTATGCTATGTACAACGCCCAGGTTAGTTTTTTCCTTTTCTTATAGGTAGTGTTAATGTTTAAGCGTATACGATGAAAAGTTGCTGGAATTGTTAGTGTAAAATAGGCCTTTTTAAACAAATAAAATAAAAATGAAATGTTCTCAAATTAAATTTATATATATTTATGATCAATTCTATAAGCCTCCCTTAAGCGTTTAGCCGAGTTTAAAATCTAACAGTCCAATAAGGTAAATCTAGCCCACCCCATTTTGAAATGCTGGGTCCGTCCATGAGCTAGTAGAAATCCATATGCTTATTATTGTTGTAGTTAGTTTCTGGAAGCAATTGTTTTCCTAATTCATTGTGGAGATTATGGCGGGGAGAAATATATGATTTATGTTTTTGGCCACCTATGCAATTATGGTTTAGTTATAAAAAAAATTGAAAACAAAAGTTTTCGTTTAGGAATATAACACCTGACACACATACACATGTACAATTAGTCCTAACTAATTTAGATTTAAGAAGATTTCACTTTTCAAATGGCAAAGAAAATTGGAGTAGGGTTTGGGAGACTATCTTTGACGAGAGCGGGAACGGGGATTTCAGTGAAAATTCTTATCGGAATGAAAGCAGGGACAATAATAGTATTGTCATATTCGGCCCCAAACCAGTCCGTTGCCTTCCCTACTCCCAAAAAAAAACCAATTTAATTACTCACTCCACCCACAAAAATTAAATCTCTTTTTTCCTTTTTGGAATCAATTGAGATAGGTAAATCAAGGAGACTCTCCGATAAAACCATATATACAACGTGGTAAATTCTGATCTTCACCATCGCAAAAACACCCAAATTTTAGAAACAAAAGTCATTTGTAAAATAATTTACACCCATATATTCGGAGTTCATAGGGAAAAAAACCAAATTGACATGGTGTAGGCTAAAATGCGTAATTTGAACTAAAACGTGCGTTTTGCTGGAAACAACGACAGTGCGTTTAGTTAAAATCAATCCGCGCGGGGAGCACAACACAGTTTTCCCTCTCTCAAATTGCTTCGTCATTGCCGTTGTGTTGGCGAACAACGGGAACTTGTAACTGTAAGTCTCTGTCAGCTCCTTCCTTCGTTTTGTTGTTTTAGGGTTAGGCTTAGCGTCTATTTCTATTTGTTGTTCTACGGTGAAATTGGGGGTTTACAATTCACTTCTGTCCCAAACCCTAGATTGATTACCCAATACTCCCAATTGTTTTTCTTTCTTGAAAATGGATTCAATTGATCCTTCTAAGGGCTTGAGCACGCTTGACGCGACCATGGAAGATAGCTGCGGCGCCCGATCTAAAGCACCGTGGAAGAAACTGGGGCCTGTAGAGAAGGAGGCATCTGTGCACGAAGAAATGAAGAGGATGCAGAAGCTGCCTGCAAACAGTACTTATGTCACTCATCGGTTGCGGGTTCTCAACAAAATTCTGCAGCTTTTGTCCATTCAGGTACACAAAAATTGGATTTTTATTTGCTATATAAATCATGGTTTAGCTATTAACCTTAGATTGCTCGTAATATGCAATGGGTTTGGTGCTTAAGTGAATTATAATCTATTGGTATTGGAGAGCCACAAGATAAAGTTGTTTAATTTTGCAGTTTTGTTTTTGTTAATTACCAGTTTGCTCTGCTGTGATGTAGAGCATGATATTCTGTGTTTTGTGTATGATTCTGATTGGGAATAGAAGAGAAATGAATTTTATACCAGTTTTTGACACTATTTTGCTGTTCCTCTTGCTCCTTTGTATATCAGAGAACTGCATCACAAGAACAGGAGTTGGAGTTGCTTTTTGCTGGGCTTTCTATGTGAACCCAACCAACCTTTTTCAGGCAGTGGTCAGTTCCAGATGAAATTTTATTTTGTGGAGCTAGATATATGTAACTACTTATTTAGTGCTCTGTTTCAACCGGCTGACAAATAGTTTAATTATTTGTTGTGTTTGATCTATGTATATACTGTTAAAGCATGAAACAAAATAGCTCATGGTATAGGAAAAGTTTATTTTATTATCCATTCACTTGGATCCTCATTTTCTTCCCAAAAGAAGGAAGGGGAGTATTCTGCGTACATTGGAAAATGCAAGCGCTGTTTCATGTAAAGACGGATTCAGATGCATAAATTTGTTGTTTTTTGTAGGCACAAAACCTTGCTCTGCCATTTTTCTTTCTCTAGGATCTTATGTTGGTTAGAAGACACTGTTCTTGTTATGAAACCGTCATTGTCTTTTTTAATCACTGAGTACTGTCCAGTTTTTTGGTCGAATAGGTGTCCATTATTGCTATACAAATTTCATTTTTTCTCAACCTCATGCAGATCCTGGGTAAGATACTACTTTTGCAGTATTTGTTCTGATTTGTTAATCAACTGCTTTGCAGATTATCCCGTCATGGATATCTGTATTTTTGGAAAACTGGGTTCATATCTTTTCCGTTACGCACTGAAGATTGTATGTTTTTGGCAAGTTAAACATCTCAGTCTTGTGTCTCAGAAAAAAAAAACATCTCACTCTTGTGACTATCTTTTGTATATACTTTTTCAAAGTTTCTAAGCTTTAAGTTAACCCACATTGTGAATATTTTTGTTTTTGTTTTTCTTGTATCCTTGCCTGTTGAGTCTTGACATGGTTGAACTGTACGCCATTGTGGTATATGGAGGAGAATGGTATACTATCAATTTGGCGTTTTCATTACCCATTTTATTGGATGGGTCATTCTTGGTTTGGGTTTTATATGGATGTAATTTTCAGCTATTTGATTAAGAATATTCATCCAAGAAGAGATGATAGAGGATCTAAACTTATTTATTTTTTGTTTTGTGATCATATACAGTTATATTCCTCACATCTTAAACCATGTACAACCCCTGCAAATAACTGGTTAGTGTATTCGCCAGTTTGAGACTTACCATTGTGCTTCTCAATCCTCGTTCTTCTTAATGGCTTAAAGAGGGTTAAAATAGGCTATTTGACCCTTAAATTAGGCCTGAAATGATCATCTTATTCAGGCAACTGATGTGTGAGGTGGGATTCGAATACATGACTTAGTTACAATATAACAGGAATAACCTTAACATATGACCCAACTCCTATAATGATTCGTACAATATCACTTGTAAAAAAAAAATCGTATTTTTATTTATTTAAAAACGAAATGTTTCAAAATTAACTCAATATTTATTTTCCCATTGTTGCGGCTAATTTATTCTCCTTCGTAACTCCAACCATTCGTTTGGATGAAGAAATTGAAAATTATATAGAATTCTAACAGTTAAACAATCTCCTTCATGGTAGCAGTTTCCATCTACCAAGTGAACACAGTATACTTTTTCGGAAGCCTGACTTGGAGTGATGGGATACATGCTGTGACAAGTCCCATATCAATGAGAACAAGGGATTTGATTCTCATTTGTGTGAGTGCACTAAAAAACAGAGAACCAGATGCCTTGGTGGGAAAAATGATATGGCACCATTTTCTTTGCAGGTTAAAAAATAGGCTTTTTATCACAAATGGTCCTTGACGTTTACGAAATTATCGCGAATGGTCCTTGAGGTTTTTTTGTGACACTAATAGTCCTTAACGTTAGGAATTTTTATCACAAATGGTCCTTCCGTTAGAAATTATGTTAAGTTTATGATGTGGAAGATAAGTGGAGCCCATATGTCCAATCACATCGTGACATGTGGATTGAATAAATAATAAAATATTTTTTTTTATGAAAATCCATTAAAAATCCATTTAGCCGCCCTCTCTCCCTTTCCCTCTGCCTTCTCTCCTCCCTGTGCTCTCCCTCTCCCTCTGTTATTTTCTTGCCTCTACAACCCGACCACCCCATGCCCACCCGCAACCCACCCCTCTCCCTCTGTATATTTTGCAAAATAATCACTTGCACAAGGTAGATTCACATTTCCTTTTACACAAACATTTATTCAAAAACTTAAAATAATTAAAAATAGAGGGGGAGAGTAGAGGAGGAGAGAAAATACAGAGGGAGAGGGTAGGGAAGTTGCGGCTTGCGGATAGCAGTGTTAAAAAAACAGAGACCATTAAAAGAATCCCAGAGACCATTTTTTTTTGCGGGTGACAGTGGGCAAGAAAAAAACAAAAGGGAATTCTCAGGTTGTGGGTTATGATATATATACAACTATACAAATAGAAAATCAGACACATATTGCAGGGAAATCTAATTACTTTATACCTTGCTTCAGCTCCATATTGTATTCTCAGGTTGTGGGTTATGCAATATTGTGTGTATCCCTATCAGACGATGATGTTATGCAGGGAAATCTAATTACTATATATGAGTTATATTATTATTTTTACTGAGGGAGAAGTAGAGGACAGGGAGGAGAGAGGGAGAGCATAGGGGGAGAGAGGGGGCAGAGAGGGGAGAGAGGGGTGGGTTGCGGGTGGGCATGGGGTAGTCGGGTTGTAGAGGCAAGAAAATAACAGAGGGAGAGGGAGAGCACAGGGAGGAGAGAGGGCAGAGGGAAAGGGAGATAGAGCGGCTAAATAGATTTTTAATGGATTTTCATACAAAAAATATTTTATTATTTATTCAATCCACATGTCACGATGTGATTGGACATATGGGCTCCACTTATCTTCCACATCATAAACTTAACAGAATTTCTAACGGAAGGACCATTTGTGATAAAAATTCCTAACGTTAAGGACTATTAGTGTTACAAAAAAACCTCAAGGACCATTCGCGATAATTTCATAAACGTCAAGGACCATTTGTGATAAAAAATCTAAAAAATATATTAAAAGGCACCTCAGATGAATAAAAGATGAAAAATATTCATGCTTTTTTGCTGGTCTTAAAATATTATGCTTGGCCATGGCATACAAATCACACCAAGCTTTTGTGCCCTACTGTTCAAGTTGATAACACGAAAGGATGGGGAAGTAGATAAAGCGAAATGTTCGCCTTCAATAAAAGTATTTGATTCTTGGGGAAAAAAAAAAGAACCATGTACCCTGTCACCTCACTTTTTTAAAGTTTGAACTAGCTTTTTCTTTTAAAAGAAAAAATTTGCACCAAATCTTAACATGAGCTTTGATCTACTGAGAAAAATGGGGATATTGGATTTCATTTCCGGGACGACCGAGTTACTGAAAAGCAACGCTCCGGATCTAACGGCTGCGAAGAACTTGTTGTCCACAACTTACGGTTATGGGTCAGCCACCGTCACCCATATCGATAGCGCCGTCAGGGGTAACCTAAACCACTACCTTCAAGACGAGGAAGCCCGGTCCAAGAGCCTCCAGTTGGGCAAGATCATCGTTACACACGTCGCCATGGAGGGCCTCAAAACTATCCCAGGTTTAGTTACTTCCTCGTATCTCTTGTTACATTACTTTTAGTTTAAAAAATATATATATATATTCTTGTTTTTCTGGTATAATTTTCATTATTTTCTTTGAAATTAGGTTACAATATTGTTAATAATTCAATCAAAGACTTGAAGGACTCCGATAAACAAGAAGTGGATGTGGAGGCATTGCAGGCTGATGTACGCAGATTGGATAAAGAACTCAGCGAATACAGGACCATGAGCAAGTCCCGATAGATAAGCCAAAATGTAAAATGCCAAGTCTGGTTTAAGAACGGTTTTCATAAACTGAAGTTAACTGGTTTTGTATGGCTGTTATGTTATGTGCTGTTGGAAATGGAATGGAATGTAGATATCATATACCCAGTGGCAAGCAATACTTTTTTCACTTTCATAATCTGCTTCTTCAGGGTTTGGGGAATGAAAGAATCTTGAGTAATTAATGAAAAATATGTTGCAGAATAAAAAGTGGCTAGTCTAAGGCCAGATGAATGATTGCAACAAGGAGATCGTATGAAAGTTGGGAGGGTGAGAGCTTAAAAAATGTTGGGCCTCTCCATTGTCAATTAACTTTGGCTTGGATAACCGCAGAGGATGCCCTCAACCTCCCTTGTTGAATATGGATCTGGAAGCGTAAGGAGGTGAGTTGCTCCAGAAAAAAAAAAAATTTGATTCACTTTTCAAAAGTATATATATATATATAAAGAATTTTTAATACATTTAAAATGTTAAAAAGGAAAAAAAGAAGAAGTTATGATTAGGGCTGAGGACGGGGTCGGGGTTGGGTTGGTTATGGGCCCAAATCGCACGCCGAACCAAGCTTGTCGGCAGGCCCAAATACTAAACAGTGGACCTCTTTTTTAGGCACATTTTCGACTTAAGTCGAAATCCGATTTTGATCGGGCCGGGTTGATTCGGTTCGGGTACTTGCCGAGGCCCAACAAAGGCAACAATTGAAGGTTTTTTTTTTTTTTTTAGTTTTCCAGGCCCATTCTGTTTTTTAGTTCAGATTTCAACAATTCAGTTTTGACAATTTCTGTATAGTTTTTCCAGTTTTGACAAATCTGCATATATGAAGTTTTCATCATTCAAATACTTAAAAAAACCTTAAAACCATAGCAAATCATCATCCACCACACATCTCCAAATACATAAATTAATTATTATTACAGTCCATAGCAAATTGTGAGAGTAATCTCAATCACAATTTGCATATTTGCAAAGTTCAAAAGAAAATTCAAATAAAAACGGTTAGTAAACAGATGAATTAATAAGAGAGTCAGATTAGATTTGCACTTTTGTCCACCAAAAATCACAACAGAGTCAAGATTAGATAAATAGAAAGAATTAACAAAAATTGTCAAATCCCCAAATCACATTATTGAATTATGCAAATTTTCAAAATCCGAAATGAAATCATAAATAACAAATAAAACTACCACAAAAAATAACAAATAAAACTACTGAAAAACACAAATAAATCAAACAGCATTGTTCAAAGAAATTCAAGAAAAATCAAGATAAACTGAGTTTGAAAACTATGGTGAACAGATCACCTCCTACGGAACTTTTTAACTTAAAAAAGGTGCAAAGACATTAAGAAGCATATGCTTACGCTGTGTCAAATGGTCTGGACATTTTGCCAGCGAGAGTTCTTCAAACAGATGAAAAGCGCAGGTTAAAGAATAAAACTAAATGAATTTTACAAATTTTATTATGAGAATAAAGAATATTGGTCACCAATATTTGTACTTCTCAACATGTTCCATTTATTTGTTAAATTTTTCCGGTCAACAATTTGGCACACATCACTAAACACTTGTTTCTAAGCCAAATATTGTCATCTAATTTGAGTCACAGCCACAGAATTCCTACTAAAATGTAAGTTGACATTGACCAATAAATTGCAATGACTCACCTTTTCTTTGGTTCCAGCACTACCAACAACAAAGCAACCAGACAACTTTTCAAATTGGCCAACAAGCTGACCCACTGCTCCAGATGCTGCTGAAACATATACTGTCCCTCCCTTCTTAGGAGAGCAAACCTCATAAAAACCAGCATAAGCAGTCATTCCAGGCATACCTATACGTAAAGGCAAGTACATGAGATGATCCTTGAGCATCAAACAGATTTATCATGCATCACAATTTACAAATCCATATTACTGAAAACTTGGTTGAACTAATTAGGATGGATCACATTCAAGCAGAGGGCAAAACTCTAGATCCAGGCAGGAAAAATGACTGTATGACCCATTGAAGTAGAATCATTTTATTCTAAATAAATTCCCGAACTGCCAAACCACATAACTAATCTTGAAAAGGAATGTGGTTTGTGAAAATCTAATATCTGATATGGACTAGTGCAGACAATTTCGCGAACAAGAGAAGAAGGATAATTGATATCATCACAAACAAACCACAAATCATCATAAAACTTAAATTATTACTCAATATCTAACATAAATAATTTCTGTGTGTAAACTACAAATAAAAAAGCAACCACAAATAACAAATAAAACTACCATAAAAAATAACAAATAAAACAACAACTGAAAACCACAAATAAATCAAACAGTAAAAAAAAATCACTTATGTCCCAAAATCAATTCTATGATCCTAGATATTACCAGAAATTACAACAACACCATAAATAAATCAAACAACAACAGAGTCAGAATAGAGAAATTACCTAGAGCAAGCCAATTGTTTCCTATGATCCCAAAATCAATTCTGTCCACCAAAAATCACAACAAAGTCAGATCATATAAATAGAATTAACAAAAATTGTCAAATCCCTAAATTTTTTAATTAGGGTTTACACATATTAATACCTCAAACTGAGAGAGCAAGAGAGAGCAGCTGAGAGAGAGCGAAACTAGCTGAGGAGACGAGAGTTAGAGAGCGGGTGAGAGAGAGAGTGAGTGACTGAGAGAGAACGGGTGAGAGAGTGAGTGACCGAGAGACTGAGAGATCGAGTGAGGAAAATCTGGAAAAAAAAAGAGGAACTTGAGAGGAACTGAGAGGCAGAGACGAGTGATGAAAGAGAGTGGGTGACTGAGAGATCGTGTGAGGAAAAATCAAGTGAGGAAAATTCGAAGAAGAGAGCGTGACAACTGAGAGAGAGTAAGAGTGACAGAGAGAGAGAGTGAGAGAGGGTGCGAGTCACTAGAGAGAGAGAGAGCTCGAGATTGGTTGAGAGAGAGAGAGCGAGAGAGAGAGAGAGATGAGAGAGAGAGAGCGAGCGTGACAGAGAGAGAGCCACGAAGAAGAAGAGAGGCAAGCGTGGAAGAAGAAGACATGCGAGGGTGGAAGAAGAAGTCGACGATTTGGTTTGGGGAGAGAAGGTTGAGTGAGAGGTCGATCTGGTGTTAGGTTAGGGTTTGGCGACTCGAAGAAGAAGACAGACTCGAAGAAGAAGAGAGGAGAGTAGAGAGCGAAGTGAAAAAAAAAAATTGAGCGGCTGAAGTGAAATGTTAGGGTTTCTCGAGATCAAGTGTGGCAAGGCTTACGGTTGGGATAAAATGGACGAACGAGGCGCTGCCATGTGTATTACTTTAAAAACAAAATATAATTAAAAAAGTTCGGTCCGGTCCGATTTTCGCGGTTTGGAGAAAATTAAACCGGCTCAACCCGGTTCTTGGCTAGTTCGACCGGTTTTTTTACCGATTCCTGCATTTTTAACTATAAAAATCGAACCAAACCACTTAAAACGGTCCGGTTCGGGCGGTTCGGTCGGGTTTTCGGTAATAATGCCCACCCCTAGTTATGATTAGCTAATGTGAGTGCGCCTTTAATAGCAGTTTCTAGTTGCACGAACTGATCCCCTAATCATGCCAACGTGTGATTTTTCATCTTGTTGGGCAGCAAATGTGCTGGGCCTACAAAAAAAATTGGCCCGAACTTGGAGCTGGGCTACATGTTGTATGAGAGAAGGGCTAAAAAGCTAAATATTGCCTTTTTTTTTTGGCCCACATCTAGAGTAAGATTTTACACTTTTGGAGGCTATATTTGGCCTATAGTTCATGGTTGGAGATGGCCTTAATGGCTTATCGGGGTTATAATAGCCTATTCAACTCGGATCAGGTGAGAACACTAAAATGAGAACACTATATGAGGATTAATCTCAGCCATCCAAAGTCATCTGAACGACTAAAGAGAAAAAGCAAGCTTAACGTAGAAATGGGTACGCTGCACTTACCCCTTAGGCCACATGTCCTGCGGTGCCTTTTCCAATCGTGCCTTTTTTCCTTCCTTCCTACTCTTTTACCAAAGAAACCCTCAAATTTTCAGTAGAAATGGGGGAATATCAAACCCCTTATATTTCCCCTTCTCCCACATGTCTGTATCTTTATTCCTTCTATTAATTCTTTCTTGAAATTTCCACCTCAAAATCTTACAAACCAAAAACTCCCAGATTCTCACCCCTTCATCGTCCTCATTCTCTTCACCTTCTTCACGTCAATTCCCACCTTACTCTTCCAGTGGACTTTTCAATCTCCATGAACTACATCCCTCTCTTCTCATCTATCTTTCAATCTACTGCCCATTTCCTTGCTTCCATTTCTAACAAAGCATTACTCTTCTCCCCTTCAGAAATTTTTCTGACATGAAACTGTCATGAGTGGCTACGAATATGGATCTATCGCTCTCCATTTTGGGAAAGGGGTATTGTGTGTGCGGGTATGTGAACAATTTGATGTTGTAGGTGTAGTTTTGAGGGGTTTTATGTAGAAGACAAGGCTAATTTTATATTATATATTTTTATATATATGGCTTCGTAGATTCAAGCCTCTTCCTACTCATTCTCCATCCCTTCTGGTTTGTATTGATCTTTCTCAAGTCTTGGAATTTTTTATATTTTTTATTTGAGTCATGGTAAGGCCTCCAGTTTTTTATTTGAGTCATGGTAAGTATTTTTTATTTTTTATAGGTCAATTATACTCACCTCCTTCCTCAAATCACGACAACTTATCAGCTACAAGTTCCTCTCCTCCAGCCCCACTTGAAATTATGGGTCCAGAGCCAATGCTTTGCTAACCTTCGCAGTCATAATTTTAGCCCTCATGCGTGCCATAGACTCTATCTCTGATAATCTCAACCACCCCACTCCCACTTCCCAAGTCCAGGTCATTTCTCTTTTCTTTGGTAGATTTGGGATTTAAAAATTTTGAATTAGAATACCCAGTTCGATTTTATGTTTGATTTTTCTTGTTGGGTCCGTTTAGGTGCTGAACATGAATTGGTTTCATAAACAACCAAATGGGAACGACGAGGTACATTTCTCTAATTTATAGATGGGTTATATGTAAAATTGCTCTGTATATGAATTCAATTTGGTATTGGCTTAAATGGGTTTTTTTTTTATTCTTCTTTATAATCTAGTTTAAAGACCGCCACTTTGGGATTGATTTGTAAGCATAAATGAGGGCTTTACACTCATCCTAGTGGAATAAACTCAAATGCAGAAGTAGAGTCCTTTTACAACTCACCTTGTTGCTCATACAGAGTGTAAGGGCAGATTAAAAAATTGAGCTAAAGGAGTCCTATTTGTACAAAGATTAATACATGATATGTACGGTTAAAGTTGGGATTAATACATCATTTTGATATGTTGGTTGTTGTATTAATCTAAAATGTAAACACAGCTGTAAAGCTATACAGAATAGTAAAAGACCATATGCAGAGCCACTTGATGAGGAATAAACATAAGGATATCATATTTTATGTGATAATAAGTGCAGAACATGGAGATAAGACTCATTGGTTATCTGTTTATAAATAATCAAGTAGTACCTTCAACCTTTTAAAAGATGTGGTCGTTCTCCTCAGTTGAAAATGCGGTCCATGGTTTGACTAATTATAGGTGGTAGTTGCTAGTGTTGAGGTTTGTGACAGATTGAGATTGTTGTGACGATAGGAAAACATATAAAAGAAAATTTGACACCTTTTTATTTTTGTTTGATAATGAAAATAAAAGGGCAGTTTTTAGAGTTCAAAGTTATAATAACCCCATGATTGTAGATTTTTGTCTATTATTTGGCTCTCTAATATACTACTACCTTCTCTATGCAACTTGTTTTTCCCCTCAAATTTGGTATCATTTCTGTATCTTAATGTAATGACAGTAGCGTTAGTAGGTATCATTTGTATCTTAATGTGTTGACAATAATGTTAGTAGATATCATTTATGTATCTTAATGTGTTGACAATAGTGTTAGTAGATATCATTTCTGTATCTTAATGTGTTGATGATAGTGTGAGTAGTATGAATATGGGTATCAGGGCTGTATCCTCATGTTTTCATAATAGTTTCAGTATATCTTATGTAAACTTTGTACGTTGCAGGGATAAAATGGAATCTGGATTTGAACTATGTTTCACATAGGCGAGTACAGTCCTGTAATCAAGCAATTTCTATGGATAAACAACAGTATTAAAATTCACAATAAAATGCAGGCTGATGTGGATGTGAAGGCATTGCAGGCTGATGTAGTCAGATTGGAGAAAGAACTCAGTGAATACAGGAAACCCCGTGAACAAGTCCAGATAGATAAGCCAAGTGCGGATTTGGAGTCAGCAAATGCCGCCGACATTCATTCAGTTGCAAAGCAGAAACCGAAGTTGTGATCAGAGTCTTTATGATGGATGAGTTTATGGGCAGGAAGTTCTTGGATGATCTAATGGTTCCTTTGGTAGCACCTTGGAAGAAGTAGAAGGCAGTGCCACTGCCAGGTACTAGTGCATAAGATAAGGTGGAGCAATGATCATTGTTAATCATGATATGACCTTGTTTAAAGCTTTGTGGTTAGGTCTTGATTGCCCTGTGTAATTATTCTCACTGGTGTATTAGGGATGAAAGTCGTAAGAAAGTGGTCTTTTACATTGTCAAGACTCAACTCCATTAGCCTTGTTTGTAAATTAAAGGCAATTTGGAGATGCCGAGTCTGGTTTTAAAAGGACGGGTTTTATTTGGCCAAAGTTAGGGGAGGAGATTTTCTCACACATACTGCTACATTGCCATGGAGATTCCGATTTGCAAGACAATACCCTTTTTCACTGGGCTAGAACCCGTTGGTTTTTATAAACTGAACTTAACTGGTTTTATATGGCTGATAGCGCTTTTGCAAAAGTACATTCCTATGGAAATAGAATGTCTAGATACCCAATGGCAAGCAATACTTTTTAAATTTCATAATCTGCTAATCCGATGAATGTTTGAAAATGCACCTTCACTGAAACTCTTCTGCTAATCCAATTTTCTTAGAAATTTCTTCTCAAATTTGAGAACTGAAAATAATACACTAGAAAATCATGGCCACTTGCCGTGGCAGGGTCTTTGAGACAAACTATGGGATTATGTTCATTTATAACATTCTGGGGAGCCAAGGTGTGGTTGAAACAGTACTTGTTGTTGAAGTGACCAATAACATTGCCAAGGTTCATCGGGACGTACTCGTGAAGGAAATGATATTTTCATGAAATGAAAGAATCTTGAGTAGTTAATGAACAAAAATGTTGCAGAATAAAAATTGCTCTAGTCTAAGGCCAGATGAATTATTGCAAGGAGATCTTATGACAGTTGGGAGGGACATGAGACGTGAGAGCTTAAAAGATGTTGGGCCTCTCCACCAATTGTCAATGAACTTTGGCTTGGATAACCGCATTCTAATATGGTATCAGAGGATGCTATCGTACTCGGTAAATTTTGCTCAACCTCCCTAGTTGAATATGGAGCCGGAAGAGTAAAGAGGTAAGTTGTTCCTTTCTCTTTCCTGTGTTGTCATGCTCTACATATGATTGTTAATTGCATGGAATACTCTGACCTTATTTGTTCTTGCCCTTGTTTCAAGAAAAGGCTTAGTATCACAAAAATCATTGGAACCTCAGAAAAGAGATTATCTGCTTCTCCTAATCACATTCTTTACTTCCCTAAGTACCAAACCCTCAACAGATATACTTTGCTTCAACAACTCCCAGCTTTCCATTTTCAATTCTCTTATAAAGGGGCAAGCTTTTAAGGGCAGTGGCTTTCAGTTTGTTCTCACATACGAGGGCACACATTTAGCGAAAGGATTTGGTGTCTTTACCATTCAGTGAAGCCCGGTACAGTATATATATTTTTTCTTTCTGAAAATGATGTGCTGCTAATTTCTTATATATTCCAAGGTTTTTCTCTATGGGGGGCTAAGTGTTCCTTCTTCTACCTTTGGACATTGCCATCGGCTTAAAATCCATTATATTTTACAATTCCCAACTCATTTATGTCTTTCTATATTAATGTATGAAATCATATGCATAGCTCAGATTCTCTCTACATAGACATAGTCTTTTTAGCATCCTTATAGTTGGTACAATTATTTGAAAACAGATGGTTCAAATGGTGCAAAGAAGAGGAGAATGCTTTTAAGATCAGTTGATTTCATTAGGTCTAGTCTAATGGTTTCATATGGTGCAAATTTCTTGACGTCTGGTGGAGTTTCACTAAAAGAGAGATTAAAAACCAATACATAAACAGACAAACATGTTGCTAGTGATTCTGTATAATACATATTGTAGAAATTATTCAACCACAGTTGCTATAGCTGTTGGTGGATATGTGTGGCTAACTGTAATCCTGGGTTAAATAAAATTAACTTGAAAGCACAACAATAAAACTTTACTTAATTCGAAGTTACTAGTTCAATGAAGCTTCAATTATACTTTAAGTTTCTGATTTCTTACCAGATTAATGATCCTCTTTTCATCCAATTTATGTTGACAAATATGTTTAGGAAGTCGGAACTCACCGATGGGATTTCTTACGCCAATTTGTGAAACAATAATGTTCATATGGGCTCTGATTACCAGATGGTTCAAATATCAGAGAAACCTTGAAGTTAATATGAATACTCTGAAAAGAATGTTAGAAGAGCTAGATAGCCAAACTAAAGATATAGGTAAAAAATTGAAGGCTGAGCCTCCCCTTCCGATTAGAAGACACAAAGATGAAGTCTATGAGTGGTTAGGGAATGTGGAAAGGATCAAAGGTAGAATACAAACTATCGAACAACTTGACGAAAGGAAATATGTCTCACGTGCACATCTTGCAAGGTGGTTGATGAAAAAATTGGAGAAGTTAAGGAATTGCTTCAGAACAAGGAATTGCTTCAGAAAGGTATTTTGTATAATGAAATTTTGATGAGGAAGAGGTTCAAGTACGTGATCATTGGTGGTGGTGTTGCAGCTGGATATGCAGCAAGGGAGTTTGTTAAACAAGGGCTCAGACCAGGTGAGTTAGCAATCATATCAAAAGAAGCAGTGGCACCTTATGAACGCCCAACACTTAGTAAGGCCTATCTGTTTCCTGAGGGAGCTGCCAGACTTCCAGAGTTCCATGTCTGTGTTGGAAGTGCTGAAGAGAGGCTGCTTCCTGAGTGGTATGTGGAGAAAGGTATTGGGTTAATTCTCAGCACAGAAATAGTCGAAGCAGATCTTCATAAGAAGACCCTCGCTAGTTCCACCGGGAGAACCTTCAGATTTCAAACTTTGATCATTGCAACTGGCTCCAGAGTTATAAGGTTGACAGATTTTGGTGTACATGGAGCTGATGCCAAAAACATTTTCTACTTGAGAGAAATCAGTGATGCTGATAAACTTGTAGAAGCAATTAGAGATAAGAAAAATGGAAAGGTAGTGATTGTTGGAGGAGGATACATTGGTCTTGAAGTCGGAGCAGCTATGAAAATCAACCAATTCGACGTTACCATGGTTTATCCGGAACCATGGTGCATGCCTTGGCTTTTCACCAAAGAGATAGCTGCTTTCTATGAGGCTTACTATGCTAACAAAGGAATTAAAATCATCAAGGGTACAGTTGCAGTTGCGTTCAATGCTGATACGAATGGAGAGGTAAAAACAGTGAAACTCAAGGATGGCAGGGTGCTGCAAGCTGATATTGTAGTTGTTGGTGTTGGGGCAAAGCCTCTCACTGATTTATTCAAAGGGCAAGTTGATGAAGAGAAAGGTGGCATCAGAACTGATGGAATGCTTGAAACAAATGTCCCGGATGTATATGCTGTAGGCGATGTGGCTACTTTCCCTCTGAAATTGTACAATGACATGAGAAGAATTGAGCATGTTGACCATGCCAGGAAATCAGCTGAGCAAGCTGTGAAAGCTATCAGGGCAAGTGAAGAAGGGAAATCCATTGAAGTGTATGACTACCTTCCATACTTCTATTCGTGTGCCTTTGATCTTTCGTGGAAGTTTTATGGAGACAATGTTGGTGATCCAGTGATGTTTGAAGGCAAAAACCCAGCATCCGGAAAGCCAAAGTTTGGAACAGCATGGATCAAGAATGGGAAGATTGTGGGAATGTTTTTAGAGGGATGGACAGATTTAGAAAACCAGGTTATTGGTAAATTGGCAAGAATCCAATCTTCACCTGAAGACTTGGATCAACTTCTTAGCGTGTGCACGTGGTTAGGGACATTCTGTGGTAATTAGTGTGGTTAACTAATCCTTGTACAATTAGGACTTTGTTTCCTATTTTATTGTTTCCTTGTCTAACCTGTGAAATCCCTATGTAAATCCTATATATATACCACCTTCTGAGATGATACAATTCAATCAGGTTTCCCGAAATGCATAATTTAGCTTGGCATCAGAGCCACTTATCTGGTGGTTTGTTTTTTAACCCAAACCCTTGATTAGATTCTAGATCAGATCTAGACCGTTGATAAAAAAATCAATGACTTTTGACTTGATCTGAGCCTTTAGATTGGTATGTAGTAATGCATCTGGACCGTCCATCTTGAAGCTACCATGAACCCCCCACACTTGATTCAAAACTCATCTTTTGATCTGAACCATTGAATTAAATATTCAAATTGTTGTTAATATTATGTTAACTCGCAATTGTACGGGGCAATTAGTAGTATAGCAAGACAAGTACGATGTCGTACCCACGAAGACTGAGAAGTTAAAACTAGTTATGTACTTAGATTACCGAATTCAAGAAAGTAGGAGGTTATGTCTAAAACAGAATTTAAAGCAAGAGTGGTTGTGATTGTTGAACAAAAGAAGCAAAATGAAATTGCAAACAAACAAAAAAAAAACAAGTAAACAAATGTAACAAAGAGTGATTTTAAGAGTTGGAAAACAGATTTGGAGACTAGGGCATTCGAATCACCATAACAATTCAATTCTGGGTTATAAGGAGTCAAGTAACAAGTCTAATTCATATTCAAAGATTGATTCTAGCTAAAGTATGATTAGGCCATGGTGTCTGGTTCTAACCTTGTGTTCCTAATTCCCTGATTTGATCATTTGTTGTCTAACCTAAATTAAGCATTAGGAACCCATTAAGCATAAAAGAACAATTTAAACAACCAAGTATGTATCTAATCCATGTTGTCGAATGTCCATACATACTCTTCCTATTCATAGTTCAATTTGAATCAAAGCATGGTGTCTACTCTTGATTCAAACCAAGATAGCTAACATACAAGTTCTAATGGTGATCAATCATTCAAACAAGCATATTAACTGATAAGCATAATGAATAAAAACATGAATCATGAATCAAACTTGAAACTCCAAACTCCAAACTTATAAACCCAGAATATTCATGTTAGGTTACATCGAAGCCCTAGTTATGAAATTAGCTGCTCATAATGAAAAATAAACTCATATAGAAATGAGAAAACATAAGGAATGCAATAAGAATAGAAAAACACCTTTTCTGAAGTTCTTGTGGTGTCCAAGACTTCTTCAAGTGCTTCTCCACGTCTAATGCTTCTCCAAGAGCTTCCCCACGTCTAGAATGATGTATGACAGCTAGTAGGTGATTTGGGATGAGTTTGGGTGAGTGGTGATGGTTGAGAAAGAGGAAATTCGTAGGGAAATGGAAGGGAGGTTTTTTGGAGCTGTTTTGGTGATTTGGGGTAGTTTAGAGTATTGGGTTGCTTGCTAGAGTGTATGGGGTTGATGAGAGTGTATGAGGATGATTTCAAGATGTGTTGATGGAATGATGGAAGTGTGGAGGATGGCTGAAGTGAATTTTGTAGCTTGAAGACTTCTCTATTTATAGGGCTAAGAGAGAGGAACATCATGATGAAATCCAACACCACCATTCCTCTTTTAATACAACCCATAACTCACACTTCATCTTGTCTATGTTAGTGTGGTTGGAATCAATTCCATCCCATACTTCTTTTGCTGCACCTCAAGCTTTCTTCACATGGGATCAAAGGTGATCAGTTTTGCTGCCAACCCATGTGGTTGCCTTTTGGTTGCTCAAAAAAACGAGTTTTCTGAACCAAGCTTGGTGTAGGAAGGCCAGAGGTTTCAATATGTATCCAATGGGGCTCAAATTTTGATATGTCATAATAGACACCCATTGGAACAACATGTATGAAGAATTCATTCCCATATGAGAAGTACAAGTGTATGTTTTGGGCCTTGCAAGTTGACTGCCGAAAATAGACTGGAATTGACTTCATTGCAGTCATCTTGTGGGCTTGTTTTAGGCTTGATCTTCCCTCCTAAAAAATCTGGAAAAATCTGAATCTTCAAACCCTTTGAATTATCTTTCCAAGAATATGCAGCCCAACTCAAGGAAAAATCGGAAAGCCCTTCAAATGTGATATTTGGCCCAGTAACGCAGATGCTGCCGAATTTGACCTTAAGTTGCCAAAACTTGTATAACTTTCTCTAGAACACTCGGAATCATGAACCGTAAAATTATCCAGAAACTAGACTTCCACATATTTCCAATGATGTATGGCTAGTTATCTGATTCTTCTTGAGCAAGTACAGTCCAATTCGTGAAGTTGACTGATCTGCAGACACCGTTTTGAGCTAACTTGTCTCCAAAATGCATTTAATGAGTTTCAAGCTTATTACACTGAAATAAACACAAAACTTATTAAAAACACAAGTTTAACTCAAAAACATAATCAAATCATAAGTTAGAAGAGTACAAAATGATATATAAATATGCACCGATCACAAATCGATCCAAGCCAATGTCAACAGAGTGGAGCTGCGAGAAGAAAAGGCTACAACCGGGACAATGTCAATAGAGTGGGACGACAAGAGCGTTGGGTACAAAAGCGCGGTTGAATGTTAGGACTTTAGATCATACATTGGAAAATAGCATATCTTAAACTTTAGGATGGTTTAAGAGCTCTTGGCATATCTTAGACCTTAGGATGATTTATGAGCTCTTGGCACCCTTCCTTACTAGCCAATTTTCAGAATTGCATGCTTGTATTATATGGTATGTTTTGTATCTTGTCAAATTGATTGGACCACACATTCAAACATGATTCTACTTGATAAATAATCTTGATTGATAACTTGGTGACTGGTGGCATATATGAGTGGCTGACGGAAATAGAGCATGAGAATGGCTCATATATAGCTGCTTTTTGAAATCATATATAGTGGTTTGCTTAAGAAGGGTCTAGTTAAAAATTCCCAGCAGAAAATTTCTCTTAATAACATATTTTCCTCGAAACAAATAGACCAAAATAAATTCATTGACCCTTGTTGCACCAATGTTGTTATGTTACACTGTTAATTTTTGAACCCACTCAATTTTTAGCTTGTCTTGAACATTGTTGATGCCAAAAAGTGGTTCTCTGACTTAGAGGGTCAACTTAGTAATTTTAAGCCTTCGGTAACTCAAAGGCCTCGGGAGGGAGCGTGATCTGCAAAAATAAGAGAACGCTGGGTAAGACCTAGGGCACCGTGTGGTACCGGGCCGTAGGCTCTCCGATGCTTGAGTAAGTTCGGGATTAGAAAGTGGCTCTAGAGATCGATAGGCTTGTATGCCGTAAGTTCTGATTACCTCTATTTTGGGGTAGTTGGCCTCTTTTATAGGCCTTGGGAGGTGTGCACTTGATGCAGAATTTCGATGTGGGACCTGTGGACGTCGATTGTGAGCACGCCACGTGTCCTTGGAGTGGGCGTTGCCCTAATGGAGGGATCGGTATCCTGGATGCCGAAGGCAATCTTGACCAGGCTCTGGGTGCCGAAGGCGACTTTGACCAGATTCGATCCCCGTCCACGTGTTCTTCTCCAATTGGCCGTTTATTATGGTGTAAACAAACATGTTGGATGTAAATGTGTGTAGCCATAATTCATTAGTTTGATTCACCTTTTTCATGCACAAATATGTCCGAGAGTTGAATGAGTCCGATACACAAGAAGCGGATGTGAAGGCATTGCAGGCGGACTCTACGGGGATTGAAGAAAGATTTCAGTGAATACAGGAAAGTGCATGAGCTAGAAGTGGATGTGAAGGCATTGCAGGCTGATCGACTCAGATTGGAGAAAGAACTCAGCAAATACAGGAAACTCCATGAGCAAGTCCCGATAGATAAGCCAAGTTCAGATTTGAAGTCACCAAACACTGTCAACATTCACTCAGCTGTGAATAAGAAACGGGAAGATGTGGTCTTTTACATTGGCAAGACTCAAATCCATTAGCCTAGATAACCGATTTGCAAGACAATACTCTTTTCTATTGGAGTAGACCCCATTAGCTTTAAGGTTGGTTTTTATAAACTGAAGCTAACTGGTTTTATATGGCTGATTAGCGCTTTTGCGAAAGTATATATTCCTATGGAAATGGAATGTAGATACCCAATGGCAAGCAGGGACGGATCCACAGAGGAGCAAGGGTGGTCAATTGACCCCTGCAACTACAGAATCCGCCACTAGAGGAAGAAAAATTGACCCCTGCAATGGCTGGATGGTTGGGCAATTCATGCTCGCCATCTGTTCGAGGAAATGCCTCAAAGGGTTGCAGCAACTTCAACTTCGGGGCAGCAAAGAGCATTGCACGCAGAGCGCTTCCTTTTTTTTGTCCAAAAGTCCCTCTTCCTAAAGTGGATATCAGCTTCTTGCTCTTTGTAAAGGGTTGGTTTGGGAGAACAGTATCAGTAGGAAAATCAAAGCTTTGCCATCGAATTTTACCATGTGCATCTTTCAGAACAAGGTTGCCAGAATTCAAAAGCTCTGCTCTCTCAACATCAAGGCTACTGGAGTTGGTGCTGGTCTGCCAGAGAGTTGCGCCAACCACATCGGTCAAGACCAACGAGCCATCTTTTCGAAGCGAAACTCTGGAGCCAAGGCTATTGACAGGTTTGTCTCTGTTAGCCATCCAAACAACTGTTCTGCTTTTAGAGTTTCTGAACCATATTGAGAACTAGTAAGTATTTTTGCCCACCCCATAGAACCCACATGTGAAAAACTCATCTGGGAAAGTTACTTGATTTAATATTTGTTTTGTAATGTTGTTTTCTCAATGAATTATATATGAATGATAATTTATCGTTTTATTGTTATGGGATGAATATTTATGTTTTTCTTGATTAGTTATTGAGGTTTTTTATTTTATTTTTTGCCAAGGAGGTTTAATTTTGGTTAGTTACTGTTAGTTTGAATAAAGGATTTCTTAATAATAAAAAAATTTATGGGTATATTTTGTATAGAATTTTTTAACGTTTTAGACATTGACCCCGGAGGGAAAATTCCTAGAATCCGTCCCTGATGGCAAGCAATACTTTTTAACTTTCATTATCTGCTAATCCGATGAATGTTTGAGAATTCTCCTTGACTGAAACTCTTCTGCTAGCCCAAGTAGTGAGAAGTAGCTCATGGGTTTGAATCCATCCATTTAACAAGTTTTACATCACTACAGACAGATTGTACAATTCCTCCATATAATTCTCCACTCTATTTTCCTGCATATAATTCCTCTCCATCTTTAAGAAAAATGTGAAAAATTATCAAACGGGAGCATCGCCAAGGGTATATGTAAATAAAGTAGGCAAAAGTGTACTATAAAGACTGATGTGGCATGTTGCCTATTTAATTTGGAAAAAACTGGACCAGGCAGATGAACTAGCAATGTAATATTATATTTTTTATTTTCATCTTTTACATTTACCTCATTTCACCCACCACAAAAATCTAAAGAAAGTTGTATTCTATAATAATAGAAATATGTGGGTTCAATATACCTCTTTACTTTGAAGTAGAAAATATTGCCTTATTGGAGAGAGTAGATATATTTTGCATACCTATTTATCTCTTCCTTGAGCACGAAAATGCTGATATGGCAACGCAAATGAGGTTTGCCTACTCTTTTGCATCTTCCCTTGGAGATGCTCCTATATGACAATTTCCAATAAACTAATAGGAGCAAACGGGCCTCGAGTCGGCTACTGTCCTCTAGTCGATGCTCCTATCTTCAGTTAATTTATCCTCTTAAATTCTCAACTTTTAGTTAAATTCTAAGTTATTTTTCCATTATTGGGGTAAATAAAGGATTTAGGGAAAAAGAAAAAGTAGAGAAAAAGAAAAAAAAGCGCCTATTGAACTTTCCTCAAAAAAGAGAAAAAGAAAAAAAGCGCGCATTTAGGCCCTGTCACCCCACTATTTTGAAGTATGAACCAACTTTTTCTTATCACCGGAGAAAAGAAAAAATTTGCACCAAATCTTCACCTGAGCTTTGATCTACTGAGAAAAATGGGGATATGGGATTTCATTTCCGGGACGACCGATTCACTGAAACGCAACGCTCCGGATCTAACGGCCGCGAAGAACTGGTGCCCCACACCCGGTTCCCTCAAACGGATCGTACCAGATATAACGGCTGCGAAGAACGGCTGCTCCACCGCTTACGGTTATGGGTCAGCCACCTTTACCCATCTCGATCGCGCCGTCAGGGGTAACCTGAACCACTACCTTCAGGACAAGGAAGCCCGTTCCAAGATCCTCCAGAGCATCGTTACATACGCCATTATCGAGTGCCTCAAAACCATCCCAGGTTTAGTTACTTCCTCGTATCACTTGTTACATTACTTTCAGTTTAAAAAAAATAAAATTTAGTCGTGTTTTTCTGGAATAATTTTCAATATTTATTTGAAATTAGGAAAAATTAAACTGAAATTTGTTTCCTTTTGGAAAATTAATTGTGCCAATTTAATCGTCTTTAAATTGTACGTTGTTAGGACTCGAGAACCCACTTTGGAAAAATAGCATATTTTAGGATGATTTAAGAGCCCATCCTTACAAATCAGTTTATAAGAGCAACCTCTACCCATAGACAGTGGCGGACGCAGGATTGTGATGTCGTGGGGTCATAACACTAAAAAACATAAAGATAGTACTTCTATTCATAATTCATGGCTAAACTTGTTGATAATGATTGTTAGTTTTTTTAAAAAATTATTGTCATGCATTTAGTAATGGTATTTTTTTTCTTCGTATTGTTGTGTTAGATTATGTGAAGACTCCAATGTAAGTTTCAAATAGGGCTCTCAAAATCTCAAGACCGGCCTTGGATTTTACCATTAGAAGTTTCTTCAGTATCATTACTTGAGTCATAACAAGTGAAGTCTTTATCCTTTCACTACCACCTTGGATTTTACCATTAGAAGTTTCTTCAGTATCATTACTTGAGTCATAACAAGTGAAGTCTTTATCCTTTCACTACCACATTGTTTATCTGAGTATTTGAAGGTGTGTGAGCATTGCTAAACAATTATATAATGGACATAAAAGAATGATTTTTCATTTGCTTAAGGAAAGTTCTCAAATGCAAATTTGGTGGGAACCTTGCTTAAGTTGTTACATATATAGGAAAGTTAATTTACTGATTTACTCCAACTTTTGAATTACAAAGAAGGAATGCAATGAATTACATGAAGGAACCAGAAGAAATATGTAAAAGAAAGTGGCACATTAGCTATGTATTAATATTGAATGAAATCAAAGAATGTACATGAAATTACACAAAATCACTAATTTAGGATAATGAAGTATTACACCAATTTGTGAGAGGTGCTTTCAAAAAAGCAAATACAAAATACCAACTTAAGGATCAAGCTAAGCAGCACCAATTATAGGGAAAGCAGGTGGCTTTTGGCAAACAGTGGTTTATTTGGAATGGCAGGTCTTGGATCCCAAGGGAAGAATCTGCTGCTCAGAAGACAACGACGACACCAAAGAGAGTTCCTTTATTGGATTGGGATTAGTTAGGTTTTTGAGAGGAGAGGGATTTTTGAAAAAAAGTGCGCAAGGCAGGCTCTGCATACGCGCAAGCTTCTTCTTTCTCTGCTGGGCATTTCGTCGAGCACTTGGTGTGCGCCTTAGGGTCACACACCAGCCAGCCATGGGGTCGCCTGACCCCATTTGTCCCTCTGTGCGTCCGCCCCTGCCCATAGAGCCCATCCTTACAAATCACCATGCATCTCACGAAAGGGGCGACGTATTGGCTGGATTAATATCGAGTCATTGAATACTGGTAGATTAGTGGAGCCGCTCAAAGGAAAAGGCTATTACTGGGCCAGTGTCAATAGAGTTGGACGACAAGAGCGTGGTGGAATGCTAGGAATTTAGATCACACATTGGAAAAATAGCATATCTTATACCCTAGGATGGTTTATGAGCTCTTGGACACCCTTCCTTACAAGCCGATTTTCGGGGGAAATTCTACCCTGGACTCTTAACAGGTTTATTAGAAAATTGCTTGTATTATATTGTATGTTTTGTATCTAGTCAATTTGATTGGACAACACGTTCAAACATGATTCTACTTGATAAACAATATGTGAGTGTCTGTTAAGAGAGCATGAGCATGGCTCATATATAGCTGCTTGTTGAAATCATATACAGTGGTTTACTTAAGAAGGCTCTAGTAAGAAATTTCCAAAAGAAAACTTCTCTTCGTCATGTATTTTCCTCAAAACATCTAGACCAAAATATATTCATTGATCCTTGTTTTTAGGCGGATTTGTAGGTTACAATATTGTTAATAAGTCAATCAAAGACTTGAAGGACTCCGATAAACAAGAAGTGGATGTGAAGGCATTGCTGGCTGATGTACGCAGATTGGAGAAAGAACTCAGCGAATACAGGAAACGCCATGAGCAAGTCCCGATAGATAAGCCAAGTGCAGATTTGAAGTCACCAAACACTGTCAACACTCATTCAGCTGTGAATCAGAAACCGGAAGATGTGATCAGAGTCTTTATGATGAATGGGTTTATGGGCAGGAAGTTCCTGGATGATCTAATGGTTCCTTCGGTAGCACCTAGGAAGAAGTAGAAGGCAGTGCCACTGCCAGGTACCAGTGCATAAGATAAGGTGGAGCAATGATCATTGTTAATCATGATTTGACCTTGTTTAAAGCTTTGTGGTTAGGTCTTGATTGCTCTGTGTAATTATTCTCTCTGGTGTATTAGGGATGAAAGTTGTAAGAAAGTGGTCTTTTACATTGGCAAGACTCAAATCCATTAGCCGAGACAACCGATTTGCAAGACAATACCCTTTCTCATTGGGCTAGACCCCATTGGCTTTAAGGTTGGTTTTTATAACTGAAGCTAACTGGTTTTATATGGCTGATTAGCGCTTTTGCGAAAGTATACATTCCTATAGAAATGGGATGTAGATACCCAATGGCAAGCAATACTTTTTAACTTTCATAATCTGCTAATCCGATGAATGTTTGAGAATCCACCTTGACTGAAACTCTTCTGCTAGCCCAAGTAGTGAGAAGTAGCTCATGGGTTTGAATCCATCCATTTAACAAGTTTTACATCACTACAGACAGATTGTACAAACCGTACAATATTGCATTCTAATAAAAAGTTAGGGCATTTTTTTGGTACTTTTTTCTTTTTTCGTTTTTCGTTTTCAATTTTTTATTTTTTGGGTAAGAGAGATGAAAATGTATGGAGGGAAGGAAAGGGAGGGATGAAGCCAAAGGATGGTGGAGGAAGGGTTATTCTCCTTCTCCCACCACAATTCTCCACTCTATTTTCCTCCGTATAAAAAGTGTATTACATAGATTTGTGTGGAGGCATGTTGCCTATTCAATTTGGAAAAAACTGATCATTCCAATGGACCGGTAGATTTGTGTGGAGGCATGTTGCCTATTCAATTTGGAAAAAACTGATCATTCCAATGGACCGGGCAAATGAACTAGGCAATGTAATATTATATTTTTTATTTTCATCTTTTACATTTACCTCATTTCACCCACTACAAAAAGCAAAAGAAAGTTGTATTTTATAATAATAGAAATATGTGGGGTTCAATATACCTCTTCTCTTTGAAGTAGACAATATTGTCTTGTTGGTGAGAACAGGTATATTTTGCATACCTATTTGTTCTCTTCCATGAGCACGAAAATGCTAATGTGGCAAGACAAATGAGGTTTGCCTACTTGCATCTTCCCTTGGACATGCTCCTATATGACAATTTCCAATAAACTAATAGGAGCAAACGGACCTTGAGTCGGCTGCTGGCCTCATATTTTTAAATCTCTCAACAAACATTTTCTTCTCCGATCAATTTTTCTTAGGAATTTCTTTTCAAATTTGAAAACTGAAACAAAAACACTAAAAAATCATGGCCACTTGACATGGCAGAGTCTTTGAGACAAACTATGTGACTATGTCCGTTCATAGAACATTCCGGGGAGCCAAGGTGTGGTTAAAAAATAGTACTCGTTATGAAATTGACCAATAAATGAAAGAATCTTGAGTAGTTAATGAAAAAAATGTTGCAGAATAAAAATTGCTCTAGTCTCAGGCCAGATGAATGATTGCAAGGAGATCGTATGAGAGTTGGGAGGGACATGGGACATGAGAGCTTAAAAGATGTTGGACCTCTTCACCAATTGTCAATTAACTTTGGCTTGGACGACCGAACATTCTAATATGGTATCAGAGGATGCTATCGTGCTCCGTGAATTTTGCTCACCCTCCTAGTTGAATACAGAGCTGGAAGTGTAAAGAGGTAAGTTGTTCCTTTCCCTTTGCTGTGTTCTTATGCTCTACATATGATTGTTAAGTGCATGGAATACTCTAACCTTATTTGTTCTTGCCCTTGTTTCAAGAAAAGGCTTAGTATCACAAAACATTTTAAAATCATTTGAACCTCAGAAAAGAGCTTATCCAGGATCTCACGTTCTTTACTTCCCTAATTACCAAGCCCCCAGCAGATACTTTGCTTCAACAACTCCCAGCTTTCCAATTTCAGTTCTCTTATAAAGGGGCAAGCTTTCAAGGGCAATGGCTTAATTGGCAGTGGCTGCCAGTTTGTTCCAAGGTTTTTACCATTCAGTGAAGCCAGGTACACTATCTTTTTTTTTCTTTCTGAAAATGATGTGCTGCTAATTTCTTATATATTCCAAAGGTTTTCTCTATATTAATACCTTTGAACATCCTTATAGATAGTCTTTTTAGCATCCTTATAGTTGGTACAATTATTTGAAAATAGAATCAAGAAGAGAACGCTTTTAAGATCAGTTGATTTCATTAGGTCATGGTTTCATATGGTGCATTTCTAAAATTTCTTGACAAGAATCTTGTGGAGTTTCACTAAAAGAGAGATTAAAAACCAATACGTAAATAGACAACATGCTGCTATTGATTGTATATAATATGGTAGAAATTATTCAACCACAGTTGCTATAGCTGTTGGTGAATATGTGTGGCTAACAGTAATCCAGGGTTAAATAAAATTAACTTGAAAGCACAATAAAACATTACTTAATTTGAAGTTACTAGTCCAATTAAGCTTCAATTATACTATTAGTTTCGGATTTCTTATTATCAGATTAATTATCCTCCTTTCATCCAATTTATGTTGACAAATATGTTTAGGAAATAGGAACTTGCCGATGGAATTTCTTGCGCCAATTTGTGAAAGAATAATGTTCATATGGGCTCTGATTACTAAATGGTTCAGATATCAGAGAAACCTTGAAGTTAATATGAATACTCTGAAAAGAATGTTAGAAGAGCTAGATAGCCAAACTGAAGATATAGGTAAAAAATTAGAGGCTGAGCCTCCCCTTCTGATTAGAAGACACGAAGATGAAGTCTATGAGTGGTTAGAGAATGTGGAAAGGATCAAAACTAGAATACAAACTATCGAACAACTTGGCGAAAGGAAATATCTCTCACGTGCACATCTTGTAGAGCTTGTTGATGAAAAAATTGGAGAAGTTAAGGAATTGCTACAGAAAGGTAGTTTGTATAGTGAGATTTCGACGAAGAAGCAGTTCAAGTACGTGATCATTGGTGGTGGAGTTGCAGCTGGATATGCAGCAAGGGAGTTTGTTAAACAAGGGCTCAAACCAGGTGAGTTAGCCATCATATCAAAAGAAGCAGTGGCACCTTATGAACGCCCAACACTTAGTAAGGCCTATCTGTTTCCTGAGGGAGCTGCCAGACTTCCAGGGTTCCATGTCTGTGTTGGAAGTGGAGGAGAGAGGCTGCTTCCTGAGTGGTATGTGAAGAAAGGTATTGAGTTAATTCTCAGCACAGAAATAGCTGAAGCAGATCTTCATTCGAAGACCCTCACTAGTTCCACCGGGAGAACCTTCGAATTTCAAACTTTGATCATTGCAACTGGCTCCAGAGTTATAAGGTTGACAGATTTTGGTGTACAAGGAGGTGATGCCAAAAACATTTTCTACTTGAGAGAAATCAGTGATGCTGATGAACTTGTAGAAGCAATTAGAGCTAAGAAAAAGGGAAAGGTAGTGATTGTTGGAGGAGGATACATTGGTCTTGAAGTCGGAGCAGCTATGAGAATCAACCAATTTGACGTTACCATGGTTTATCCGGAGCCATGGTGCATGCCTCGGCTCTTCACTAAAGAGATAGCTGCTTTCTATGAGGCTTACTATGCTAACAAAGGAATTAAAATCATCAAGGGTACAGTTGTAGCTGCATTCGATGCTGATATGAATGGAGAGGTAAAGGCAGTGAAACTCAAGGATGGTAGGGTGCTGCAAGCTGATATTGTAGTTGTTGGTGTTGGGGCAAAGCCTCTCACTGAGTTATTCAAAGGGCAAGTTGATGAAGAGAAAGGTGGCATCAGAACTGATGGAATGCTTGAAACAAATGTCCCGGATGTATATGCTGTAGGCGATGTGGCTACTTTCCCTCTGAAATTGTACAATGACATGAGAAGAATTGAGCATGTTGACCATGCCCGGAAATCAGCTGAGCAAGCTGTGAAAGCTATAAGGGCAAGTGAAGAAGGGAAATCCATTGAAGTGTATGACTACCTTCCATACTTCTATTCGCGTGTCTTTGATCTTTCGTGGAAGTTTTATGGTGACAATGTTGGTGATCCATTGATGTTTGGAGACAAAAACCCAGCATCCGTAAAACCGAAGTTTGGAACAGCATGGATCAAGAATGGGAAGATTGTGGGAGTGTTTTTAGAGGGAGGGACAGATGAAGAAAACAAGGCTATTGCCATAATGGCAAGGGTCCAGCCTCCAGCTGAGTATTTGGATCAACTGAAAAAGGAGGGTTATTTCATTGCTTGACTGGAACTCTTTATACCATGTATAAAATTGAATTGATGGCTTGGGATTTCAATGAGTTGGTTTTGTTCCTGCACTTAAACAGATTGCTGTGTGCCCTGGATTTTAATTCTGTTTCTTCACATTTTATTCTCTGTATTGATTTGATTGGAAAACAAAAAGATGCTTTCATTGCTCTTTCTTTCTCTTTCACTTAAGGTATACTTAAAAATTTGTACACCTCTAACTTGCACTATGATGAAAACCATTGAACAAATTGTTAGCAATAGTCAATTAATGTGTTAATTATGTAGTCAATTAATGTGTTAATTATGTAGTCAATTAATGTTTGACACCTACTATGTTTGGCACCTACAATATTTGGGGGGCTTGACTAGGTTGGTTGCCTAACTAGGTTGGTTGCCTAACTTGGGGGGCTTAGGAACTTGTATATATATGTGTTGATTGTAAGTAATGAAGACATAAGTGAAAATCAGAAAATATTCCACAACTCTCATTCTCTCTACACTTTCCACTATCTCCTCTCAATATTCTCTATGTTTTGACATGGTATCAGAGCAGCGATCTGCTGACTCTAGTCTTGAATTGTTGTTTCCATCATGGGAGAAGATGTTTTTTTTCCCTGCTGGATATAGCACCACCAACTCTTCTCAACCTACCTACCTAGAAGCATTGACGACACCGATCCCGACCCAGAACACCGAACCAAACCGATTGGCCTCACCTGGACTAGGTGTTGCCGCCGACCCAACCAACCGACCCCGATGATCCAGACCTCGACCCGACTGAAACTGCACGATATGAAAAAGATCAAAAGAGATATGAAGTTGCAAGTGGTGACTCTGGCTATGTATTCCATACTTCGGATGATAGAAATTCAACGGGCTGGATAATTGATTCTGGCGCAACCGATCATATGACATTTGATCCTGATGATTTTCTGAGTACTAGTCAACCCAGACGAACTAGTATTGCTAATGCCAATGGAGTTACTTCTCCTGTGACAGGGGCTAACACTGTGGCTCTCTCATCCTCTCTTTCATTATCTAATACTTTACTTGTTCCATCTTTATCAAATAAGCTAATGTCAGTTAGTCAGAATTCCTGAACAATTGAATTGTTGTGTATTAATCTACCCAGGAGTTTTTGTTTACTTCAGGATATTCACACTAAGGAGATTATTGGTCGTGGTACTAAGAGAGGAGGGCTATATTATATGGAGGATCTCAGTACAGGCATGGCTCATAATGTGACACATGATATCAAACAAAGGCAAGTCTGGTTGTGGCACCGTCGATTGGGGCATCCATCCTTTGGATATATAAAGCATATTCTACCAAACTTATTATCAGATTTCAAGGACTCCGACTTCAAATGTGACATTTGCATTTTGGCTAAAAGTCACCGTGTGCCGTACCCATTAAGTTCAAGTAAGAGTACTACTCCATTTAAGTTAATTCACTCTGATGTTTGGGGGCCCTCACCTATAACTTCTCATTCTGGCTTTCAGTGGTTTGTGACATTTGTGGATGATTGTACTCGTATGACATGGTTGTACTTGATAAAGAATAAAAATGAAGTGTTTACTGTGTTTCAGTCTTTCCACAGGACAGATTGAAACTCAGTTCTCTACCAAGATCCGAGTTCTTCGCTCCGATAATAGGGGCGAATATGTCAATCATGACTTTCAAACATACTTCCAGATGCAAGGCATGATTCATGAGACAACTTGTCCTCAAACACCACAGCAAAATGGTGTTGCGGAACAGAAAAACCGACACCTCCTTGAAACAGGCACGAGCCCTTCTGATTGAAGCTCATGTTCCTCGTCACCATTGGGATGATGCTATAGTCACCGCAGTCTACCTCATCAACCGAATGCCTTCCAAAGTTTTAGATTTCCAGACTCCCTTACAAGCACTTGCCCAACATGGGCCCTTGCCCTCCGTTCAAATGCTTCCGCCCCGAGTCTTTGGTTGTGTGGCATTCGTTCACCTTCATAAGAATCAACGTGGCAAACTTGATCCATGTGCTCTCAGATGTGTTTTCGTAGGCTATGCTGCTCATCAGAAAGGATACCGGTGTTATCACCCCTCCAGTCGTCGTACGTATGTCACTTTGGATGTCACCTTTATGGAGTCGGAGATGTTCTTCCATGATCCGATGTCCAACTCTATGCCTCAAAGAGGCATAATGAACAAAGAGGCTTTGGGAATTCAAGGACTTGAAGATTGGAGCAAAACAAACCCAAGCAATGAAGTTGAATTTCGGAGCAGGAGCCAAGCGACCGGTCTCCAAGAGCCCAGCGACCAGTCGTCCAGAGAATCCTGAAGAAGAATTTCCGAACCTGCCCAAAAGCGACCGGTCCCAGGAGCCCAGCGACCGGTCGTAGAGAATCCTGAAGGAGAATTTCGAACCTGCCCAAAAACGACCGGTCGCCAGGAGCCTAGCGACCGGTCGTCATAAAGTCTTGAAGAAGAATTTCGAATATGCCAAAAAGCGACCGGTCACCAGGAGCCCAACGATTGATCGCTTCCCTGCCAAGAACATGATATCTCTTCATATTTCACCTCCGAGACTGATGAAGACCCCCCTCACATCTCAGGACCCGCTGATCAATCTCCTGAGAATAATCCTGAGGTACGTGATTCTACTACATCTACTGCTTTAGTTGATAAACCTGTTAGATATCAATTACCTGAGGGCAGAACCGTGGAAAACCGCCAATTCGGTATTCACCGGATAATGGCAAGGCATCAAAGTACCCAATTGCAAACTATGTTTCTACTGAAAAATTATCTGCACCCTTCAAGGCTTTGTACACCAGTTATCTGCAATTCATATTCCAACCAAAGTGAGTGAGGCATTGAAGGATCCAAAATGGGTTCAGGCAATGAAGGAGGAGATGCATGCTCTGGAGAAAAATCACACATGGACACTGGAGAACTTACCTCAAGGAAAAAGGACTGTCGGATGCAGATGGGTTTACACTTTGAAATACAATGCTGATGGGTCAATTGAACGTTACAAAGCACGGCTTGTGGCAAAGGGATACACACAAACATATGATATTGATTATGAAGAAACCTTTGCCCCGTTGCAAAACTTAACACTGTTCGAGTGCTCTTGTCCATTGCAGCAAATCTTGATTGGCCTCTCCACCAATTTGATGTGAAGAATGCCTTTCTCCATGGAGAACTCACAAAAGAAGTCTACATGGATATCCCACCAGGATATGTTACATCTACTCATGCTAATGTGGTGTGCAGATTACGAAAGACATTATATGGATTGAAGCAATCTCCTCGAGCATGGTTTGGGCGTTTTACCTTGGCCATGAAGAATTATGGTTTTAAGCAGAGTAATTCTGACCATACTCTGTTCTTAAAACACAAGGGAGGAAAGGTAACGGCTCTAATCATTTATGTCGATGATATGATTATTCCTGGGAATGATATGCAGGAAATCTCTCAACTACAAAAATATTTGGCAAAGGAGTTTGAAATGAATAATCTTGGTGGACTCAAGTACTTCTTGGGCATTGAAGTTGCTAGATCAAAGCGAGGTATATTTCTCTCACAAAGGAAGTATGTTCTAGATTTATTGGCAGAAACAGGAATGTTAGATTGCAAACCTGTTGACACTCCAATCGTTCAGAATCACCACCTTGGGGAATATTCCAATCAGGTACCCACTAATAAAGAAAGATACCAAAGATTAGTAGGTCGATTGATCTACTTGTCCCATACCCGCCCCGACATCACGTATGCTGCCAGTGTTGCTAGTCAGTTACGCATTGTCCAAGTGAAGATCATATGGATGCAGTTTTTCGGATTCTTAAATATTTGAAGTTAGGGCACCAGGAAAATGACTTATGTTCTCCAAAAATGGTCATCTGAATATCAGTGGCTATACAGATGCAGAATTGGGCAGGGAACATCACTGATAGACGATCAACATCAGGGTACTTCACATTTGTGGGAGGTAACTTGGTTACTTGGAGAAGCAAGAAACAGAATGTCGTTGCTTTGTCTAGTGCAGAAGCGGAATTTAGAGGAATGACCAAAGGAATTTGTGAACTTCTTTGGATGAGAAAATTGCTTACAGAGATTGGATATGCACCTACATTCGGAATGCATCTACAGTGTGATAACAAGGCTGCAATATCCATTGCACACAATCCAGTTCAACATGATCGCACCAAACATGTTGAAGTGGATCGACACTTCATTACAGAGAAAGTTGAAAATAAAGAAATTGAGCTTTCGTTTGTCAAGTCGAAGACCAGCTCGCAGATATATTAACAAAAGCTGTTTCTAGCAGAGTATTCCACAACTCACTGATCAAATTGGGCATTGGTGATATCTATGCACCAACTTGAGGGGGAGTGTTAGCAATAGTCAATTAATGTGTTAATTATGTAGTCAATTAATGTGTTAATTATGTAGTCAATTAATGTTTGACACCTACTATGTTTGGCGCCTACAATATTTGGGGGGCTTGACTAGGTTGGTTGCCTAACTAGGTTGGTTGCCTAACTATGTTTGGCACCTACAATATTTGGGGGGCTTGACTAGGTTGGTTGCCTAACTAGGTTGGTTGCCTAACTATGTTTGGCACCTACAATATTTGGGGGGCTTGACTAGGTTGGTTGCCTAACTAGGTTGGTTGCCTAACTTGGGGGGCTTAGGAACTTGTATATATATGTGTTGATTGTAAGTAATGAAGACATAAATGAAAATCAGAAAATATTCCACAACTCTCATTCTCTCTACACTTTCCACTATCTCCTCTCAATATTCTCTATGTTTTGACACAAATCTCATATAATTTGTTCACTCATCCTATTTAAATAATTTCCTTAATTTGAAAGCACAAAAATAAAAGGGTTTAAAGTTACTCCTGCACTCGAGATACTGTGTTCTAATCCCTCCTCTCTCAATATGGCTTCAGAAAAAAAAAAAAAAAAAAAGGACAAATGTGACTTGAGCCTATTACTTTGTTTATCTTAAGAGAATCTTTTATAGGTAATTGGAACGTTAAAAATATTATTTTTTTCCAGAAAAAAAACGAGAAAAGAAGCACTCTTCTTTCAGATAATTAAACGAGAAAAGCACCGACTTAACGTTGTGAGTCTCCTCCCTACACCATTATCTTCAGTTGACAAATACAAAGCTGGGGTCTTTTGAGTTCCATTAAACCGAAACGCTAGCGATATTCACAGACGCGTATCGGGTACCAGAACGACACGTCGCTGCCGAAATGGCCGAAATTAGAATTGAGAGAGCCTCTGATAAGCTGAAAGAGCACAAACCAAACCCCAACCGCCGAGAAAACATTGGCGGGCTTCTGGGTCACATCGCCAAATTTGCTATTGACTCCACCATCAACTTCTCTCTCAAAGCCCTCCCTGGTTAGTTTCTTATATATCGCACTATGTAAAGTGTTAGATGATTTTTGGGTTTTTATTGTTTGATTGAAATTGGTAATCTGGGATCATTTTGTTAATTATGGATAGGATTTTTGGTTCGTCATCTTGCTCAGAAGTTGTAAAGTTTTTGCAAGAACGCATGATTCTTGTTGAACCCTGTTCATGTTGTTGCATTCTGGAATCGTTTAATTATCTCTCTCTCTCTCTCTCTCTCTCTATGCCCATGTTCTTAAATTTCAAGTGCACTTTCTGTGAATTGCTCAAATTTTGTACCTTTATCAATTTGTAAGTGAAGGGCTCACTGAAAATGCCTATGACGCTGTGGAAAATACAAAGAGGATTGGATTGTTGTTTTAGTATTATTTTTCAGGCCTTTAAGGCGAAGCTTTCCCCGGAGTGTTGTGTGCTGTTATTTGAGCTATGGAAACTATCTGAGAGAAAAATGAGTTTCTGTAGATATAAAATATGGGAAGCTTTGAATGGTTGTGTCTTTAAACTGGTTACTTGAAAACTTGTTGAAGCAGCAAACAAGGTACTAAATAGATCCTTCAAAATTTGTCAGAAAATTCAAGCTATGAACAGAAAGACATAGGTAGAGATTGTCAAGTGGCCCGCTAATGTTTGTTGAGGTAAACTTTGGCGCCACTAGTAAATACTTAGAAATAATTAGTGAAATAATAACGGTGAATTGCGGAAAGTTGATGGATATCGAATGCAGAGTTGATATAGGCCTTGGCAAGCCAAGAAAGCTCACTAGTCGTGGAGGTAAAGCTCAAAGATGAATCTGGCTTTGCTTGGGTTATAAGTTCACTCCATTTTCAAAATGGTACCTAAGCAGCACATAGATTAGTCAGTGAAGTTATTGGTGTTGCTGCTAATGAACAAGAGTTTTGGACGCAATTCCCACCTTTTTTTGGGTCAATAGCAGAGCTGCCAATATTTTATTTTCTCGAAGTTTGTTAAATTTATTTTATTTTGGGCTCAATTCCTAAATAATAAAAGGGATGAGGATGGGGTTTTAGAATTTTGTTCCAGATATGCATTTGTCTCTGGATTTTTACTCTCTTTCAGGTGCAAAATTCTTCATCTCCAGGGTATTGTTTAATTTGTCATGAAATCCGACATTGTCATTGTCCTTTTGATGCTTTAACAGAATTTCTTTTGAAATCCTCAATCCTATAGAGATGACGGCTTATAGTATTTTCTCAGTGATAGTCATCATTTTGGCATCCCATTCACACAAATTATATCCTATGTCGTTGCAGCATAATAGCCCCTTTTTCCACATCTCAAAGCTATTTTTAAATAGCATTACATTGTTAAGAACCTGTGTTTTGTTTAAACTCACTAATTGGACAGGCTGCACCTGGACCTCAGATTGTGATGCATTAAGCATCCCATCTCATGCCTGAAAGGTTGCATTTGCTATCATTTCTGTTTTTATTTTTATTTTTTTAAAACATTTGAGCAATTTATTGGACATCAAATATACATCTACTCTTGAATTTATTGGACATCTTTTTTGGTCAGAACTATATTTCTTTATGTCGTCCTTAAATAACAGAGTTGATTCGTTGTATTTAGCTACTTCCGTACTTTCCACTTTGGTAAACTATAGATGCATCCGCCGCCGTTTCTCTTTCCCCATATTTTTTGAATATTTTTTTTTTCTCCATCATTTTGACTACTGCAGGTAGGAAGCAGGTGTATCAGATTGTGCAGGAGGGATTAAAGGATCAACCCCTTTCAGTTTCTCCTAATGACAACAAGAAACCAGAAGGTCTTAAGTTGGCAATGGAGGACATGCATGCAAAAATGGAGAATATGCAGGAAGACACGAACATTGTAAAGCAACAACATAACATATCAGCAGAACATGTCGTGGGATCAGCGGATCCAAAGAAGATGCCAGACGGGGGAGGCATTCAGGGGTCGGATCTTCTGCAGAACAATAAGAAGAAGATCTTCATTCGATCGCGTCTATAAATTAGAAAACGAGGCTGGCGCAGATGACCATAACAGCAAGTCAAAAAATAAAGGACTGTAATCCCAGTATAAAGAAAAACCAAATGTAATGGCATATAGTATTGGGGGTATAAATCATATGTGTAATGTGTCAATAATTTACTATTTCATATAGAGTTGATATTTGATATGTATGATATGTATGTATTATGAACTTCACAAAAAGAGTAAAGATCACATGACTCTTGAGAGGATCATGTTTCCACCCAAGTGGGCTGTTCTTCTCAGTTTGGTATTGCCAGCGGCCCAGCCTTTATTTTTTAGGGCCTTTTAGCTCACATTATACCCAAGGAAAAAAATAAATAAATAAGGCAAGGGCATTTCCGGAAATTAGAAAACCATTTTTCGTTGTGCATGTTTTTCCTCGTGTAGCTTCTCTGTGTTTCCACATAGTCTCTCACTCTGTCTCAGACTCACTCTGTCACTCAGAGCACCGAACAATGGCGGCATGGACAGCGGCGGCTCGGCAAGCCGCGAATATGGCGCGGCTCTCCTCTCTCAAGTCGGCTTGTTCAGCTCAAGCCGCTTCCCTTGTCCACCGGCGCGGTCTTGCCGGCGGCGGTGGTAATTTACTCACCCTTTAACGTTTTTCATTTTATCAAGAGCTCCTCGTTTAATCTTCTTCCTTTATTTGTTCTGTTTGGTTGCTCAGTAAGTGTGAGAAAATATTTTATGAATTTCACTTATATCAACATGGTTGTACCACCTCTGGGATAGTGGTGGTAGTGGCAGAGCTGGGCTTTTTTCTTTTTAATGAACTTTTATTTTCTTTTTCTTTCTCCTACTTAACCTGAAGTCAAATGGGTTGTGGTCGATTTATATTTATATTTATTTTATTTTGTTCGTTTCTTGCTGTTCTACTTGCTTGACTGTGTTGCAGATCATCATGGACCTCCAAAGGTGAACTTTTGGGAGGACCCAATGCGCCCATCTAAATGGAAGCAAGAACATGTCAGTTTTATTATAATTTTTTTTTCAAAGACGTCTTTATAATGGTGTTGTTAGATCACTGTTGAGATTATTTTGATTGCCTTTTAACAAAGCTAGAGAAATTTCCCGTTTTTACATGAAGACAAGTCCCATATTATGTCAAAGTTTATAGTGAATGGATACTTGGGCTATGTTTGTGGTTATAGGTTTTTTCTTGTCATATAAAGTTGTACCTCCAAGGTGAAATCGAAATCTGCAATTGACAGCTTTCAGTCTCATTGTGATGTTGAGGAACGTAGTAGTCGTGTTATGTTGTGGTGTGTGTGAGCGAGAGAGATGGCCTTAATCTTTTTCGCTTGTCCAAGCAGGCAAAGAAAGTTGATTTCAATGCTATTATTGTATAAGGTGTATATCGAGTCTCAGATGAGAATGTGGGAGAGAAGTAGATGTGTTTGAGGATGTCTTTAATTGTCTGTTGAACTAAAGAGACAAAATGATCGTGTTGAGTGAAATCCTCATGCCAAAATACCTTTGGATTGCCTGCAATAGTGCTGCATGAGATATTCATATGGCTTTAGTGATTTAGAGTCAAGACTCTTATATCTCATGTCTTGCTTCACTTGTTACAGTATGTGATTGTCTCTTTAGCTGGATGGGGGACACTCCTATATGGGGGTTACAAGTTCTTCACCAAAGACAAAAAGGACAAGAAGGACGAGGTACTTTGTTAAAGCTTTTGATTATGAGCTTTGTCTATTTTCATTCATCTCATGATCTCATGAAGCTAAATATGTTTCCCTACGTTCGTTACATTCCATTTAGGCTTAGGAATAGGCGTAATCGGACCTGCTTTTTACATATCTCGCGTTAAGTACCTTCTCATTTTTAGTGTGACAAGATAAGACACAAATATCTCCTACATTTGTTACTATAAAAGAATAATTCAGTAGTGTTGGGGATGTATATATGGATTTCATAGTGAAATTCTTCTGTGTTCCTTTCCATTATCCATGTGTTTTCTGAATCATCAGTTCTTAACTCTTGCATTATGGTCTTCGATCAGATCTATCTGGAGCTGAGAACTTGGCCTCATAAAATGATTTGAGTTGTAAGAGTTGGGCTGATTGTTTATGCATGCGATGGCTTGAGGTAGTTTTCACCTGCTAGAGGTGTTTATGTATGATGATGCTTACATTTCCCATCTTCATGAACCTGAAGCATTCGAGTATTTGCCATTCTCGCTGGATGACCTACACATATTTCCATACTTATGAAATCAATCTCCATTAGCTGAGCATTCTGTTGTCTTTGGTTGCAGAAAGTTGGAGAACCATCACACTAGCTTTTCGAGATCCTGAGTATATGTACAAATAAATAAATCGGTGTCTCGTCTTCAGAATATCTACAATGAGCATGATCTTCCATGATACAAGACACCACAGTTTTTAGGCAGTTCCAGTTTGTACATGAATGTTGTTTAACATGACGGGATTTATACCTGGTGCCTTTTCATTTTATGGTCATTTTATCTAATGGTCATGGTTGTTTTAGCACTCGTGCATTCTAGCAAACCCTTTTCTTTTTACCACTAAACTAGTGGAACTTGAACATTCTTGGTTCATTTTAGAAATCAATCATTGCCAAGAAACCTGGATAGGCGGGAAGGTAGTTTAAAAGAAATCTGTTGCCTCAAGGTCAAGGCAAAAAGTAATTTGAGAACAACTTTGCAAATGGCTTTACACCTCAAAGCACCATATAAACAGTATCTACAAATAAATTGACCAAAATTTGTCTCACAGCCTTGGCAGCAAGTTTAGTCATGTAACCGAGAAAAGCCTTACAACTCAACCCAAATTGCAAATGAACACTTTGCATCCATAAATAATATACAAAGTATGAAGCAAAGTCTTCATTGTCAAAAACATAATTTACACTTAGGATGCCACATTGGTAACCATTTCCCTTTCTCGCATGTTCAGTCTTGCCCTTTCACCATGCCACCAGTTTAACATCGGATTACCCTTTAAGACGATGCTGGTTACAATGTTATTTCCAGATTTTCTAGGAAACTATTCTATATTACTATTTTCAATAATCTCCGAGGAATATTAGATCATATTTCAAGCATAATAGTTTTCCACCATTTTCATCAACAGTGTCTCCCAAGCAGCCTCTCAGTCCGCATCTTTTACTTCTGCTTCAATATCAACAACTGCCTTAGAAGACTCCTTCCCTGAAACCAGTCTCAAGCTCAGAAAACAAATCGATAAATATCGGTATTACGACCACGAAGAGAAAATGGCAACATGGCAAGATGCTTTTCAGGGATAACCTCTTGTGGAACGGGTGTAGTCGTTGAATGCCTGTCCAAATGTTGTAGACCGATTGGAGTATTTCACAGAGTCCATTACAAACTTGTTGTCCACCACTGAAATTAACAAAAATAAGTCTTAAAACATGAGGGACCGTGGACACTACTTTTCCATCAGATACTACAACTTATTCATAATTTAGAAATACAAGTCTTCAGTCTACTAACAGGAGAAAGCTGCTTGAGGAATTTTTGGAACTCATAAAAATATGAAATCCAAAATTTAACAGATACACAGACATTATGGGTTCACCAACATCTCATGTAATATAATTAGAAGTGGTAACGCAAGCATAAAGTTCTGCAGACTGGTAAGAGGAAAAAAACAGCAGCAAGTAGAATTTGGAACTCAAAAAAGCAAGAAACGAAAATATTAGAATACCTGAGAAAGGTTGGGTGCAGAAGGGGCACTGCTGCAAATCATCATTTAAAGCAGATCTGCAAGAGGTTACATCCTCGCCCAAGTTATGCAAATTATCATAGATGACAATCCTTAATGAAACTAAAGAAGAACAACCAATACAGGTCCCCATAAGTTAGCTTGAACTATAACAGAATTCAACTGGTCTTACTTGAAAATCTGAAAATCGTTTCCGCAGTTTGGGCACTGCAAGTACATAAAGAAAAAAAATCATTAAAGGCAGAAGACATTAGAGTAAGAAATATATAAACCTTCACAATTGAAAATGACCCTCAGGATGTTACTCTGAAATTACTTGATTACAAGATGTGGATGAAGCGTTTGTGAATTGTTACATGAAAGAGTATCACTTGCGTACTCAATCTTTTTTCAAACATCCTATACATGTCATGCATTTATCTGATACATCTCACATGGGAAAGAATGAACTCATTATAACACACTAGATTTCTACATGCCTATCCATGGAAACTATCCAACACCAATCCAGATGATCTGTTTATATAGCACCTGTGATACAGTTAAATCAAGAGCTTGCGACCAATGCAAACATTACCTAATTGTCAACTCCAAATAAAAGAAAATCATAGAGCGTTTTGGTACACCATCCACTAGAAGATCTGTAGATTGATAAATTAACTGTCCACACATGCCAAAACATCATGTAAGACCTAATCTATTGTTAAAAAATAATTGAAGCTAACATAAATAATTAAAAAGGTTTTACTAGTCCTTGTAGGTGTCAAACTGGTAGCAACATCTTCAGTTGTGTTTCACTAAGCAACAACAAATGTTTGATACCACAGTTGAAGAAAACTATGAGCTTTAAGAAGTGAGCAAGAGAAAATAAAAAGAAATGAAGTAGCCTTACACTGTCTTGAACCATATCCTGCCTTGCCCACCACAGAAAAGCACCCACACCAACAATTGGTACAAGCACTGCAAGGAGCTGGATGTGAAAAGGCATCAATTTCATTAGAGATATAATCCTACATGCTGATGTCAGAGTCAACAAAGCTACCAGTATTCTTCAGAAATGTAAAGGAACTAAGATTTGTGAGAAGAACCCCAAATCAGTTGCTAAATGAGAGAGAGTACCCAAATGGAAACAATTGCATCCAAAATCCAACCAAGCTGCCCAGTAAATGAAAGATAAGTCAATCCAATAGCCAAGGCTAAATTACCCAGAACTCTAGCAGTGGCCCCATCATCTTTCCCACCACCACCTCCATCACCATTAAACCCAAACCCCTGATTGAACCTCACCACAACCTCTCTTTTCTTCTTCTTCTTCCATCCCTCATCTCTCCCCAACATCTCATCTTTAACACTACCCCCTCCCAAGGAAGACCACCTCTCCCAATAAGCCCTCACCTTGAACCTGTTCTGCTTCAAACAACCAATCTTTGTCCTCGACACAGAGCAATATTTGATGGGTTTCTTGTATATGTCATTATGCAAACTGCTCAGCCTGAATGCTAAGGAATTGATAGAGATTTGAACAACGGTTGTCATGGAATAGATGGAAGTTTAAGCATAAACGACCCAATATCTAAAACACTGGTTTTGAACTGTTCATAGGGGATTTCATGGTGGGCTTGGCTTAATAAGATGGGAAGAAATATATCTGTTTTCCCTAGCTTTGGCTTTTCTACTTTCTATGATGTCGCTTAGTTTTTATATTCTCAGCATTACTTACAGTATTTTATTACAGATAAGATACGTGATCCAACAACCATGTTGTTTCTTACCAGATATGTGACCCAAGTGGCCAAAATTAGTGTACTTTGAAATTAAAGGGGGCAGAAAATAAAATAATATTGACATGATTGTGTAAGGTTATATGGACCACATCTTTATGATTCTTTTCTTTTCGTCCCCAAAATAAGGTCCAAGAAAGAAAGGGTGACAATTTAGTAAGTAAAAAAAAAGTGACAGTTTGTGTTGGATTGGATGTTCATGTTGTTATTTTGTGGTGAATAATATTCAAATTTGACACGCTTAATTAATCGTGTCAAATAAACACCTAAAAAACCCTAGCCCCTCTCTCCCAAAAAACCCTCCTAGAGTCGTTTTCACTTTGAGGGGAGAGGAAGTCATTGTTCTTCCTCTCCTCTCCCCTCTTTCTCTTCCTCCCTCTCTTCTCCCCTTATTGTCAGAGACAAATGGTTTTCCCTCATAGGCGATTGCGATTTGTTATGATTTTCCTCCAACCATCATAGGCGATTGTGTCTCAGGTGTTGGATTTCCACCTGTGTTTCGACGTTGGATCTCCATCTGCATTTGAGCGTCGATCTCTACCACCATCTTCTTTGCGGTTTCTTTATGTTCGGAATAAGCCACAGAGACTCTCTAAGTTCTCTGTGTAGTTTTCACCTCTTCTTCTGTGAGAGCTTTTCACCTCTCCTTTGTGAAAGTTTTTATCTCTCATTTGTGAGAGTTTTATTTGTATTGTTATGGCTTGGTTTTTTCAAGCTTTATCTATTTTTGATTATTCTGAGTTTACAATCTTAGTTGGGATGCCTATGTCAGTTTATTCGATCCTGCGTGATCGTTAGTGGAGGCGCACCTGAATTGTCTTAATTTTGTTGTTCGACCGCTCCGTTATTGTAATCGCCATCGTGGCCAGCTTGTTTTGGCCCCTTGTGGCTATTGGCTTTTTTGGCTGAATTATGAATGCAATCCTAGAATTTCTCAAAAAAAAAAAAAAAAAACGTGTCAAATAACTCAATAAAATATAGCAATTAAATAAAATGTCACCTTGCTAGAAGACATCTGTCTTTGGATGCTTCTTGTGGTTTGTGTCATTGGCTTATGGAGTCTATTCTTCATATTCTTCGCGATTGTGTTAAGGCTAGGAAGGTGTGGAATGCTCTTCTCAATTCTAGTCAAAGTGCTGGTTTTTTTATTATGGACTTTCAGCCTTGGCTTAGAGTAAATTTGATGTCAAAGATTGTTTGGGCTGATGGTATTCCCTGGATTTTGGTCTTTGTTTTCACATGTTGGTACATATGGAAATGGAGGAATTACTATGTGTTTCATGGTGAAGAAGAGTTGGCTTTTGACTCCATACAGATTATTATTGCTGCTATGAAGGAATGGCTTAAAGCTTATAATGTTCCTTCTATCAAGTGTGCTAAGGTTGAGGCTTGGTCTGCTTGGGAGCCTCCTCCTCCTGGGTTCTTTAAACTGAATGTTGATGGCTCTAGGAAAGTTGCTTCTGGCCATATTGGCGCTGGAGGTGTGTTGCGTGATGGTTCTGGTGATTGGTGTAGTGGGTTTGCAGTTAATTTGGGAAAGGGGCAGATTTTAGAGGCTGAATTATGGGGCTTGTTCTTTGGTTTGAGGATGGCTGTTGCGAAAGGGTTTAATAGCCTTATTGTTGAGATGGATTCAGCTATTGCTATTCAGCTTGTTCAGCAGCATGACTCTCTTACTTTGCACCCTCTTGCATCTTTGGTCTCTAGTTGTTGGCAGCTATTGCAGCAGCTTGAGAATTGCAGCCTCCATCATATTTTTAGGGAAAAAAACAGTGTTGGGAATCGACTGGCTGCTTGAAGTTATAATTTAGATCTTGGTATCTGCGTTTTTTATGAGGCTCCAAGTTGGGTTGGGACCTATTTGGCGGATGATTTGTTAGGGGTGTCTAGGCCCAGTTTGATCTGTGTTGTGTAATTTGTTTTGTTTGTTTGGGGTTTTCCCCCCAGTTCACCAAAAAAAAAAAATGTCACCTTTGTTATTTTGTGCGAGCAATAAGTAAACATGTCATAAATACTTTTAGGATTGGATCATCCCCAAATAAAAGGAGGGAGTGGTCGATTTGTGAACATGCTCAACATAAAACCCCAAACTACCAGGTAGTAACTAGTGTGAACAGAGACTTTTGGTTACAATGACAGACAAAAAGGTTTCCTCATAAATTAACCCATTTACATGAGGTCATAAAAATAAACTAAACAAAGGTTTGCTTTGAAGTATTTTGTAAAGGAAAACTATATCATTATTCATTATCATATAAATAAGGTACAACAAGCACCATATCTGTATCTCTTCAGTATGATGGCTATATTTGCCAATGTTCCTCGTAAAACAGCTACAAAAATTGAACACATATCATTACATAACATTCTGAACCACACTCTTGGCCCCCAAATCATTCTTTCTTCTTTTCCCTTGTCTTATTTGGTATACCATCGTCTCTATACGGTTCAACACTGTACGCGTACTTCTGAAAAACTGAAAATAAAACCATCTCCACACACACCAATATGTTTTGAAGAGCTTCCTCAATATGCTCCACGTCTAGCCAGATATGATGAGATCGAATTATTTTCAATGCTGCAAGTATGTCAAGAACAACTCCCTGCAAAATCAATTGAACTACTTTCTCAAAACACACAACAAATTTCATTTTATAGAACAAGAAATAAGGATTAGCCCTGCTCCAAACTGAACCAAATCCAAATCTACTACTTGGAAATGTTCAAGAAAATACATTTTATGGAAGTTTTTTGCAAGCCAATATGGGAATATCAGTTTTGATATTTGAGCAAAAAAACGATTTCTTGTGTGCATTCTAAAGTAAGGCTACCGGACAGACATGGTTCTCAAAATTCAACGCAGAAACAAAGGTATTTGATATGGTTTTGGACATCTTGAAACTAGCATGAAACACGGTTTGAGACATGTACACTGGTGTTAGAACCAGCACGATCTGCCCAACAATCAGGATGGACAAGAAAGTATACAGTGTCCTTAACTCATAACAATTTATATCTTGGAAAGCATTAAAAATCGTTTTACATAGGGTCTGATACCACAAGCACTATAACATCACCAATATGATATATCTTGCTGCTGTATGACATGAAACAGATCTAGAAGGAAGAATGCAATATGTAATTGCACATTTTGACTACTGCTCAAGGAGCTCTACCAGAGGTCCATCCTGCTCGAGATTTAGAATCAGCAAGACCAATACCTACTCCACTATCCAGTGGTACGCCTAAAAGCTATGGAAGGTTACATTCCCTAGTCAGAGTTTATAATATTTACAAAATCCTTTATCCACAATGGCATTCTCTAACAATCCACATTTGACAGAACTATGAACTTGTCAGTTTCTGGCTCAGCATGAAAGGGGAGATGGAATGATAATTACCCGCCAAAAGCAGAAGAAGACAATCCCTTTGATACATAAGAACTTAGCAAGAGGTTTGTGTGGTGCCAGCTCTTTAGCAAACACATGATAGAAAACAATAAGAGAATACAGAGCCAGTGTTACTGAAATATTCAGAATTATTGTGAATGTCCAGCTAACCCAACTGGGATATACTCCAAGGAGTTGAAGTGTTATCATCAAGATGGAGCACACAGGGCGAATCACAACAAATTTCCATGTCCAGTACTTGAGAAGCTTCAATGTATGATGGTTCAAACGAACAGTGCGAGGCTGCATTTTTTATAGATACAAGTCAATATACCTCAACATGTCAAGGGTAACAAAACTAGCTAGTTCCAATAAATCCAAGGAAAATTAGTTACATACATACACTTTCACACTCTACTGAGAAGGTGAAAATATTAAGAATTCAGATAGCTAGAAGGTCCTTGTCATTGAAAGGAAAGGAATCTTTCTATTGTTCTCATCCCAAAGAGAATATGCAATTTCTTGCCAATAAATATGAGTTCTTTAAGCATAAAATTGAAGTGATATAAGGAAACACACACATTTTTCAGTCGTTAACTTAATTAACACAACGAGAATCGGAGATGAAAATTCACTTACCAGAAAAAGAGTCATGGGAAATGAATGATGAATCTCCCGTCCTTTGATTTCATCCGGCACTATGTTTTTACTTATAGATATGTTCAAGTAGCTGTACAGCAAACCCAAAAAATTAGCTATCACCTGCACATAATGAATTTACAAACTCAAGCACTAACAAATTAAGGATTAATGACAATAGAATATACATGAAAAGTTATATTGAAATCTTACCAAAGCCTCGTAGCACTCCTTGATGGAGTCCAAAAAAGTAAAGAAAACATTGCTTCCCTGAAAATCTAACAAGCCCACAAAAGAATCTAGAGCATATAAGGGCGCCATAAGTATAATGATTATGATGGCTTTTTGCTCCTTTGGCTTCTTCCAGTAGAAAAAATGTTCTGAGAGAAGCTGTACTGAGAAATGCATTGTAAGCATCGCGCAGAAAGTGGAAGCCAGAAGAGTAATTTGTGCCGGATTTCCCATTTTTCCTTTTGTGTTTTTAACCACAGAGGTGGTGATTCAAGAACTAGGACCTGCAATAAAGTGTCAATGGTTTCAGCTAGGATCAACTGAAGCACTAAACCCAACAGTCTGGGAGAGCAAATTATAAGTCTTATATCGATGAAAAATCCAAACAAAAACCATAAATTTGTGATAACCCAGATGACAAAAACACAAATTTATGAAGTAAAAGTTGCAAACACAGAGCAGAAGCATAAATTCTTATGAAAAGTCAAAGATTTAGAAACACTATTCAAAAAGTCAAGCTGAAGTTAACTGTAAAGTAATGCTACAGGTAGAAGTCAAGTGAACCACTCATAAGCTAATAAGTTCAGAAAATGGACTAACTGTCTCTTGGTTTGCAGAGAGAAACGCTTGCTTCTGCGTTTTCTGCGACATTTCCTTAGCTTTATCGAGATTCGAGAGTAAAGGAAGCTCAGAAAAGATGGCTAGTTTTGAATATCTGATAGTAAGGTTTGGTTTGTTGCTCAGAATGAGATTTATTTTACTATCAAGAGCATTCACAATGGGGTGTAAAGTCATTTTTACATGTCGTTTACACCTTTGGGTGTAAATATGTTTTTTTTGCTCCGGGGTGTAAATTCGGGGTGTAGCTGTGGGTACCAGCTTTTTATGTTGACTTTTCTTCATTTTTCTTCTCTTTTTCTTGGGTGGGTCCCGCCTGCAATGAATGTAAATATACATTTTATTTTACATCCCAATAGTGGTGATATATATTTTACATCAATTTACATCTCACCATTGAAGACAATTTTGGTAACTGGGGTGTATATTTAACATATACCCCCATATACACCCCCACTGTGAATGCTCTAAGGATAGATAGTGAGAGATGGTAGCGATTGAAGCTCCTCTGCCATGCTTTGAACTCTCCTCTGCCATGCTTTGAACTCCAATTTATTGCAGAAATCTGGCGGAAAAGGAGATAGCATCTCTGTAAAATGAGATATAAATGTTTATATCATGTCTAATATCCACAGCGGGGATAGCTCAGTTGGGAGAGCGTCAGACTGAAGATCTGAAGGTCGCGTGTTCGATCCACGCTCACCGCATTTTAGTGTTTTTCCCTTTTTTATCCCACGGCTCGAAAACAACCCCATCAAGAAGCATTTACTTTATTCGTTGTGCTCTTTACTTAAATTTAAAATAAAATAAAATAAAATTTGTTATTTTAATTTTGTCGTTGATGGATCATGAGTTCATCAATACGCATACCACCAGCAAAGTTGTGGTTTCCACCTAGTTATGATTCAATCATTCATCTTTTTAGAGCATAAGTTTTGCTAACAACGTGTTTAATGACTAGCAAAATTCAGCAAACTATTCATCTCTTCCAAATATAAATTTTTCACTCTGATCAGCTCCAATCTGTTTCACCAATCGATGTAATGAGTTAATGAGAAAAATTGCAAAATGAGTGGCAAAAATCAATGTATAATAAGGCAAAAATTGTAAGATTCAATTCATTTCCACGCTACACTTGAGTGACTGATTTTCATGCATCACGCCCAAAATCAAAGAAAACCATATGAAGTAAAAACTTCCTCAGACTGTATCCTCACTTGTCCCCTTGGGTTCGAGTAGTAGCTCCCGTTACAATAAACTGATCTGCCAAGCCGATTAGAATGGTGGCAGAAGTACCCAAAAGTTAGTCTGACAATTATAAACCAGGTAGTTAATGTATGTGTAAGGAACTCTCATATAAAACACAAAAACCCGGAACTTGGTAGCAGAAGAGTCCGTTGTACCTTGTATCAAAAAATTGAGGTGAGTGTGATGTCACTTCTGTTATACAGGCTACAGCAATCAGGGAAAGGGTATATCTTGAAGCTGCCATAACACGTAATTCTTGCACGATAAATAGACATTAATGGCATCCCTGAAAATATTACATTCTATACAACCTTGCTGTCCTCTTTGCAAAAATTTGGTTCTACATCATATGGCTTTTAAAACCTCTCCAAGAACTAGTCCCCACTGAGTCCAATGAGAGCCGCCCTGCATTAGAAATCCAACAAAAACTGAAGTTCAGGATGCAATAATTGCCTTAAATTAAGTTAAATATATCTCCATTTCTAAAGCTTCAAACTTACCCTACTTCATAATTCCAGGATAGGGTCAAGTCTCAACTAGGACACTAAACGATATAAAACAAGCACTTACCTGGCAAAATACAGCAAATGGCTCTCTTAATGGTCCATCGCATGAAAGCTCACTCGTACTCCCATCAATGAAGGTTCCATCAGCAAAGATCACCTGATACATGACAACTAAGAGTGATTGAAAAGCCTCACTGAAAATTTACAAGTAACACTGCAACTTGTTAATGCAAGATTGGCACCACTCTTGACAAAAGTTGTGCATAGTAACACCGAATTTCAGAGATGATAAAGATCGCAGCAATGCTATTATGCATGCTTAGCTGTTTAAACTTTATATTGATAAAAATTTCAGTAATGCTATTATGGTGCTTAGCTGTCTAGATATAATGAAACTAGGAAGAACTAGAAATGACTTCTCGACCAGTTTTCACATAGAAAAAAACTCTCAAGTTGAAACTAAATTAGAAGACCTAATATCCAGATAATTGCCACTAGAACCTGTCCCACAATAACGCCTCAAGCATGGATTTCAATCTCCAAGAACACTACATTGCTTACTTTATATGAATTGACATCAAAGGCATCTGAAGTCGGTGAAAGTTTGAATGAGCCAGTAGTTAATGTATGTGTAAAATTATTGGTTAAGTTAACATCCAACCCAAATCAATCGGTAATAATAAATGGAGAGGCCCAAAAAAATTTCTATTGAGATGCAAAGCATTCAATTGTGGATATATAGTCTGTTTCATTACCATGTTAAGTTGGAGCATCCAATACAAAACCAGTTCTGTCCAGGAAAAAAAAACCCCGACCAATTAACAATGGATGGAGAGGCCCCAAAAATTTTAGATTGAGATGTTAGGTTTAAAATGTCCAATGTGGGACTTAATATTCTCAACTATCCTGATGTGCACTTAAGATATATGAGGCTTCTAATGCACACAATTAGCACTTCATCAGAACCAGACTCATAGATTTGGTTAGGAACAGATCATATTAATAGAAGCTGCAGCTGCCTGCTTCCTTTGTTGTAAGAGATGAAAATAATTCTAAAACATTAAGTAACTAAAATGTAGAACTAAATGTGGCCAGACCTCTGATGCATATCCAGGAGTTGTACCAGCAATTGGTCTAGTAAATGAACCTACTGGGGAGCTTCTCTGTACAGCCTCACAGAAAGCAAGAAGACGCTCCCGGCTTCCAAGCTGTATGGCCTGAAAAGAATTATTAAAATATTTGAGATTTTCTTCTGTCTGTAGCAGAGCATGTTTCCCAACTAACATTGTCAATCAGCTAACCAAAACTGCACAAGCAGAATAACATTATCATCTTACATTTATTGACAGATATGCTATCTGTTTAAAAGGCTAAATTATACGGAATACTAACAATTAGAATGAATGAAATAAGCAGCTGCTTGCTGCATATAGATCTTTGTTAACTCCAGACCATGTGACCATTCAGACAGACCTAAATCTCTTAACCAACAACATAATGTTTTGGAGGTTCACTTGGAATTAGGAAATAATATAATAAAAAATGGTAAATTACCTGTACTGTGTCATGACGAGGAACACGAGGAAGTGGCTGCACCTTATACCCTTTGGATGCCATTACTTCAGCGACTAGGAGTGTACCCTATTGTAGAGGAAACCAGGGAAAAAAATGAGCTCCAAGTTGAATAATGGAAATTAAATGTAAACTAGGAAATGCATATTTCAATACCTTGATAGCTTCGCCTACCATTTGAGGTGAGAGGAACAAACCCTGGAAAAATGCTCGCATAATGTCACCAGGAGTTGAGCCGCAATCAACTCCAAGGCCAGGTGCAGATAAACGAGCTGCTGCTGCTTTTACCCATTTTTCTCTCCCTGCAACATATCCACCGCATGGTGCTATAGTTCCACCAGGATTTTTTATCAAACTGCCAGCAATCAAATCTGCACCCTGAACACCAACAATGACATTTTATTGCCTTTCTTCAGAAGAAATAAAAAGGGATACAAAATATGACACATACCACCATTGGAGGTTCAATGCTTTCCACAAATTCACCATAACAATTATCAACCATGACCAAGCAATTAGGATTCTGCGTCTGTTTAAATATAAGAGGAACAACAATAAATTTTCGAAGACAAAAGAATTCACAGGAAAAAATGAGCGAGAGTTAACAATAACAAGTCAGAATATATCAGCTTCAGGCTACTCCAGAATTAAAAATAATAATTAGATTAATATATATTAACAACAGTTCCAGTGTGAAAGAAAATCTTCCCGGATGGGTACCCCAGTAATATGGCTACTCAAGGAGCAAAACAATTAACATAGAACATACCATTTGTTAAAACGTCATGCTATTTAATATTGAATGACACCACTTTAATGTTACAAAGATTCTGATTGGCACTCTTATTCTGGTTAGAAAGTCAGATCCATGTAATGATTCCATAATGGACATTGAGAAAGTTACCTTAATTATCTTAATTGCTCGCCTTATCTCATCTACACTTAAACTCTGACGCCATGAATAACCACATGACCTCTGTATGAGTGCACATTTTGTTTCAGGTCTCAAAGCATGCATAAGCGCATCCCAGTCAAGGCCACCATTTTCAGCAAGCTAAAATGACATCAGATATGAGATAGTTCACAAAGCACAACAAGAAATCTGAAAAACAGAAATCTTTTAGTAAAACTAATAACATACTGGAACTTCACGGTATTTCACACCAAAATCTATCAAGGATCCCATCCCATGAGAGTCTCTCTTTCCAATAACTTCCTCTAGCGTGTCATAGGGAGGACCAGCAACTGCCAAAAGCTGACATTTAGATTAGTCGAAAGTCTAACCATATTCCAAGGACAAAGTGGACAAAGAAGAATATATAGCTGCGGAAAAACTTTCAACACAAAGTGCACCCAAGATCAAAGTAATAGCTTACCTCATCCCCCGGCCTTAGAAAAGCAAATAAAGCACAGGTTATAGCATGAGTTCCTGAAAAAAACTGAATGTAAAGATGATTAACTAAGCATTGTAAATAACCCCATAAAGTAAACACAACACACTATATGACAAACCTGTGAGCGAACTATAGAAGATTCAGCACCAACAATTTCTGCAAAAGCTTGGTCAAGCGCTTCACGTCCCCCGGCTTCATCATGACCATAGCCAGTGCATCCGGCGAAGTGCTGATTGAAGACATAATCATGAGAAACATATTGAAAACCATATATTATAAATTCAATGATCCCATAATTGTGACTGAAAGGCAGCAATTTCATGACTTCAAGAGACCCAAAAAGGAGAATTATGGGCTTTTCTTACAGAATTAGTGCATTAGTGACATATAAAATGAAAACAGTAAGGCATGCTTCTACAGAATCAGTGCATGTATTAGTTACTAAAATAATTGTTTCAACGCATGTATTATAACAACTAACTTAACCAAATAAAAGGCCTTTGAACAAAGAACAAACGCATAGATATACAATGGAATGAGGCTGCATGGATATCTGCTTCTAATAACTAGTGGAGGCAATCTACATACATTCTTCCTTCTGAAGGATTACATGAAAAGAATTAGAACTATGGCTGTCACAGTATCACCAAAAAAAATATTGGCATCCAAGTATATATACAATAACCATCTTGAACATTATATCCAAATAAAACCACCAAAAAAAAAAAAAAAAAAAAAAACCTTACATGAGATCCAACTCGAGCATTCTGGAAAGCTTTGAGAACACGGGTTGTATTGTGTGCCACCAAATTATCCACGGCTCTGAACTCTGAATACAAGGAGCCCACTGCTTCCGCAACCTGCATTGCACAGAAATTGAACCACTTGGGGTATTATCATAATGAAACTTTTAGAGCTTAACGCAAATATCCAGCTCCATATCAACTCCATCCAAATCCCGAATATATACTTAGTAATTGAAATCATATATAGGTTAATTTAAGAATTATGTGCCCCAAACCCTATTAATAAATGGAAGATGGGTCAGTCTGGTTGCTCTGAAACTCAAGGAAACATGATGTGCCTTGTGGCTTAAGCTGCTTCGTTTACCAACAAAAATAAAAGTGGGGATAACCCACCTATAATAAGCCACAATATGCATGACCCATTATTTTATCCGATATAATTAAGATTGAAAGAAAAGAAATAATCTTTCTCTGCAATTCCCAAATTTTCTAAGCAAGCAAATTGAAGAATGACTATTAAAATAAATGGGTTTTGAGAGAACATGAGCAGCGTTGAATTTAAAAGCTAAATACTTAGAAGTTCGATTTCGAGTAAATGTTTGCACTTTCCCAGCAACCAAACAGAAAACTAACCATCTTATTAACGTTCTAGATATTTTGAAAATAGCATGAACTTAAATCGATTTACCTCTGGAACAAAAGGAGAGTCTTTCTGATGATAATGGTGATTAGTAGGGACTGAGACTGGAGAGCATGAACGAGTAGTAGCCATGGGTAAAGAAGCTCTGAGAGTGAGCATAGGATAAGCAGACGTGGCGCAGGATAGGGCCCACATCATCGAGCAGTTTGAAGGAGACGACTAGGCCTGTGAGTGTGTCTTTCTGATCTCGTATATTTTGAGCGCTTCCGATGAGCATTTCACTTGTTAACTTAGCACATAAAACTCTCCTCGGACAGCCAACGGGGCAAGCCTAGTGGAACCTTAACTTGCATATAGATCTCACGGTATCATATGTGTGTGTAAAAACTCTCTATCTTTGTAGTTTAGAGTATCTTACACTAAAAAAATAAAATAAAAAATTCTCGTTGAGTCCCTGAACCTAACGGGAGGAGATTTCGAGATCAAACGGGTATCGGGTACTGGATCCCAGAACTTGAAAAATCCTCAAATGGTATAGGGAGGGGATGGTATTAGCGTCCCCATCTCCAAACCCGACACGAAAATATATATGTTTATATTTAAAAAATATATATAATTATAATATTTATGTTTAACCATAAGTTAACCTTTTTCTCCTAATTCTTCCTAATCTTCTATGGAATTTCATATTGATGTGATTTTGAATAATTGAGTTGAACTTTATAGTTAATTTGGATGCGTTGAATGATAATTTAATATGAAACTTAATGTTAAAATGTATGATAAATATTTTTTATGCAAAAAAAAAAAGTCAGAGATTCGAGGCGGGCATGGGTATGGAGGATAGTTCCCGACGGAAACGAGGACGGGGATTCCCCGAAATCTATTAAACAGGGATGAATTCGGAGACGGAGGCAGAGATGGAGAGCAGGGACTGGAATGGTATTATCATACCCCGGCCCCTACTGGCCCGTTGCCATCCCTACTCGTAGGCTAAACACAAAGTCTTCACCTCCATTACTCTTCTTTCTTTTCACCTTCACTTGTAGGTTCCGCATGCTTTACTACAGGTGCTTGTTATTTTTCCCTTCGACATTTGTGCATTTAACTTTCACATGCAAATGCAATATGTAATAAAAGACATATGTGTAGATCTTATGTTTACGTTGTCCTTGTCCAAAGTTACTGAGTAACAGTAACAAATATTGTTATCGAGTGGCACTAACAAAATGAAAATTATATACATGTACTACAAGAGAGGATTTTTCCCACTTGGTCAGTCTAGTCTACAGGTCTCAACCAACATAGTATATTAGGCAAGGCCATATGTTCTTTTGGTTTTCCAAGTTGGTCAATGACAAAAACTTTGTTTGAGATTCTTTGTTGGCATTAATGACCATTTTTTTTATTAATAGAAGCGATAATTGTATTCATAAATTAGTCACAAAGATCATCAGTCACAAAGGTAAGACCATCAGCCACAAAGGTAAGACCATCAGCCACAAAGGCAAATACAAATGCTCACAAAGGGATAATACAAATATGGAAACTTAGTAACCATATAGGGTTAATCCAGATACAGGCCACAAAAGGCCAAGAAATTTCGACATAAAAGCCACATGCCTGAACAAACCATACATGAATCACAACGCCCAAATCTACCAATACAACTATAATTTTTAACTCTCACAAGTACAAAATATAAGTAAAGACTAGAAAACAATCAAACACCCAACTCACAAGGAGTTGATGCAATTATTACAAAATAAGAAAACTGCAAACAAACAACCAAAAACTAAAGAGCCACTACCGTTGTTGTTGCCACTGCCACCACAAACGCCGTTGCCGCCTTGGAGACAAAGAACACCACCGAGATTACAGCCAGTCACCTTACAACTAAAACACCAACCAACGAAACCACAAATTCAAGTAGATCTAGACACAAGTAACCTCCCCACAATTAAAACCCCCCAAATCCAATAGATGGAGAAGGAGAAAATAAGTGAGGAGGTCAGGAAAAGATAGAGAGGGAGAGAGGAGGAGGAGTGGCCTCCTTTCCCCTCCCTAGAACACAGCAAAAAAGGTTAGCGAAAGAGAAGGGAGGCTAGGGTTTTGATGACCAGGTTAAAAGTACTATTACTTACCTTATATTCCAATTTTGATTAGAAGTATTCAAGCACATGCACTATTAAGTAAAACATTACACGTGATGAGAAATGATTGGGAGTTATTTAATTTTCATTTCTTCATAATATTTCTCATTTTCTTAAGATTTATCTAACATATATAACTTAGCCACGTAGAGCATGTATCATATGGTGCGACACAGATAAGCAATTTCTCTTCTCATTTGTCCATTTATGTACACTTAGAAAAGTGTGCAAATTTGTTGTACTATCCTGGCTATGAGAGCATATATTGGTCATCTCATAGATATGAAATTAATTGTTGTTATATGTATGTGAAAGGGCTTCAATTCTTCTCTCCATTTGTGTATTTTGGCTCTTGAGCAGCAACCACTAAGCATCGACAGTGACGAAAAACAACAGCCTTACATAGGCTTTTATACCCAAACAACCTTAGAGAGAATCATAGATAAGATGCCCTGAGGTAACTCTGATTTACAGTGACCAAAGACAACAGCTGAAATGGCTCGAGGTAATTCGTGTTTTCATGTTTTCATTGTTGAAGATGAAATGTCATGCATGTCTAATCATATGATATATTAATACATGGTCGTGTTTTAAAGTGCATGCCTTTGGGCTAGACCAAGTTTTGTTTTGTTTTTGTTTTTTTTTTTTTTTTTTGTGGTAAGAATTTGTTATGATGTTTTTATCTATTTTATCTGTAGTTTTTTTTCAAGGGGATGTGATTACTTTACTGTTTGCTTTCCCACACACCTAGCTAGTACTTATTAACTGTTTCTTTCACTACGATAATTGATCAATACACACACCTTGATTTTGCCCCATCTTAGGTATGAGATATTAGGATAATCAAATAATTTTTTCAGCTAAATTAATATTTTTAGTTTATGATCTCGCATTATTTGCTATAATACTATTTCTTGATCTAATAGATTCGAGCTAGCATTTAATGTTTTGAGAGTTGATTTTCGCAATGTCTGTCTGTTTGAGATCGCATATGTTAAATAATCACTTAGTATATTTTTCTTTCTTTGATTCAACAAATTATCATCTAATCATATTTAAACTCAAGATCATGCGCGATTTCAATAATTAATTAAGTATCAGTTTTGGAGTGTTCTTGACAGTGTAAAAGCACTTCAAGTTTAGTGAAAACACACTTTAATTTTGTAATGTTTGGATGGAATAATTTATTTATTTTTAAATGTTTCCTTGGATGTGTTTACTAGGAGCACTTCAGCATGGTTATATATGCAAGAATACTCGAGTTTTTATTCAAAACTTTTATGCACATCCAAACAGGTCTTTATTTGGTTAATTATTATTAAGCAAGCTCATTTTAAGTTTTATATTTTATTTTATATATTAATTCACCCGTTGAGTATGGTATTGCAATTTATTATCACCTGTTGCAATGCACCACATTCACAGTCCTGAAATAATGCTATATATATGGTACTTGTTTCTCTCTTCTTTCTTCTTATTCCTTTCTCTTTCTCTCTCTCTTTTTTGGGTTTTGGTTTTAATAGAAAAAGGATGTGTGTTTAGCGATGTGGATATTCAGGTACCATTAACCAAAACCAACAAATGGATCATGGTGCAGTATCTGTCAACATGCACCTTAGCCACCTCTCTCTCTCTTGATCTCCCATCATTAGCATTTTTGGAAACCATTAGACTTCTAAACATAATAACAATAAGCCTTACATAGATAGCAAACCCTCATACATTTGTCAACCTTAGCCACCTCTCTCTCTCTCTCTCTCTCTCTCTCTCTCTCTCTCTCTCTCTCTCTAACATCTTCTTCTCCACGTTTTTCTACCTCTGCATGGTTGTTTAGATGTCCTTGATGAGTGCATTTCGGCTTCATTACAATTTGACAAGGTTTTGAACACAAAACCCTGCCATAAAAAGTTTCCCAATAAATGTTGGTGCTAATTAATATTGCACAAAATCTACACGCTATTTCTAATGAGTTTTTTGTTGTTTAATTTTGATACAAATTATCCAGAGCATCTTTTCTAATTCTTTTCATTGAATTGGTGTTTTTTTTTTTTGGCGTCACAGGTGCAAGGAGATCTCGATCATCGGCTGCCAGACAAAACATTGGGATTAAGGATGAGAGCAATGAAATAATGTTCAGAGATGAAGATATTAAGCAACTGGAGAACATACATGAGCTCGTGCGAGGGCCAAATTACGTTGAAGTGATTTGTGGTTGCACAAGCAAGAAATATGGGGATCAAGTCGGCAAGCTTAAGCTTTCTTCTACCGGCCAATTCCAAATAAATTGTGAATGCTCTGCACCTTCAACCTGCGAGGAAGGTACTACTTGCTCTAAATACAATTTAATTCTATAGTTTTCATGTAAAGAGTATGATTATTTTCTAATTTATATGCTAACTTTATTTTTTATTTTTCTTGACACTTTCTTCCTTTGAATATGTTACTAGTGCTTATCAGCTTATTTCCTAAAGCCATGGATCTATCCATGAACCCACAAAGCCCTTCAAATTTTATTCTGTAACATGGTATTAGAACTTTGGCTGCAGGATGTTCTATTTCCAATATCTCGAAATCTAGAATCTGTATTTCCTACACTTACGGTTCTATCGAGGCTGCATGTCATATGACTAACTTGATAAAGTTTACATTGTTGGCGTATTCTCTGAGAGCTAATTAAGCTATATATGAATTAATGCAGTGGGGGTGTTAGAAGAAATTGGCAAATTGACACCAGAGGAATTCGAGAAGCATTCAAGGGAGAAAGAGGGGGGGCCTAGAAAGTGGAAGAGCAATATTTGGGTAACAATCAAGGGCAAGAAAGTTTCACTTTGGAAATCAGGGCTGATGAGATATTACAAGCATGCCTCCAATGAAGGCAAATTGGGTTCAAGCAGTCGGCGTAGAGGGACTTTTCACAGGGATGAATTTCTACTTTGCTCCAAGTGTAAGAAAGAACGCAGGTTTCGCCTGCGAACGAAACAAGAGTGCAAAGCCTTCCATTATGCCTCCATGAATAAGAAGTGGAAATGCTCTGATCATCCATACGACAAGTGAGTTCCTCTATCTTCCCATCTTCAATCTCACTTTTAAGTACACTCTTTAATTTATTTTAAGAGTGACAATCTGACGAAATAACCAGAGGCGGAGTTTGAATAGCTTAGTTGGGGGCTATTACATAAATCTTTTGCAAATTCTTTCATGAAATGCTACAAATGAATCTAAATTCACAAGGAACCACACGTAGGTTGGAGGGCATGACCACCTTAGTCCTGCACGTGACTCCGCCCTTGGACATAACATGTATGTTAAAATTTATAGACATTATATTGTACTATAATTAAACGACTTGTTTTTTTTCCATGTTTCAGAATAAAATGTGAAGAGAAGTTGTGTCTGCAATAATGGAAGTATTTGTGATGCTGCTAGTATTGTTGTTGCTGCCTACTATATTGCTCTTGCTGGTGCCAGTGTCTTAGATTTCTCTCACTGGTGCCAGTGCCACTGATCATATGGCTCCATCGACCCCTTCTCTTCAGGGGGAGATGGGGAGTGAAGAGAAGTTGCCTCTGCCTGTTGCTCCTCCACAGTTGTCTGCCCCTGCCTTGTCTTGCCGGTGCCAGTGGCTTATCCGCTCTTGCTGGTACCAAGTGTTGCTCTTGCTGCTGTTAGTGTTGTTGTCTCTTGTTGAGGACAGTGTTGTTGTTGCTTCTACCGTGTTCTTACCTTTACCGGTGTGTTTCCGATGTGGTCATGCCCGTTGACCTTGCCTTTGCTTTACCTTGCCTTATCCTATTTTTTAGGGTTTGGTTGCCCTTGCCTTTGTCGTGCCACCTTGCCTTTGCTTGGCCTTTATTTGCCTTACCTTGCCTTACCCTTTCTTTTTAGGGTTTGGTTTTACCTTGACGTGCCTTTCCCTATTTTAGGGTTTGGTTGTGTCCTTGCTGTGTTCACAGGGTTTCTGTGTCCTTTACCTTATCATTGCCGTGTTCACAGGGTTTCTGTGTCCTTTACCTTATCATTGCCGTGTTCACAGGGTTTCTGTGTCCTTTACCTTACCTTTGCCATGTTCACAGGGTTTCTGTGTTCTTACCGTGTTCACAGGGTTTCTGTGTTCTTTGCTTTGCCTTTGCCTTGTTCACATGGTTTATGTGATCTACCGACCAACCGGCTGCACTTGGATTTGGTGTTGCCACCGACAGACCGAAATGATTAACTTCGATGTGGCCTTTGCTCCACGTGTGGCCCACCATGTAGTGGTCCCACGTGAGGGGGCATGTTGAAGTGGATCGACATTTTATTAAGAAGAAGCTCGATGCAGACATATTAATGAAGGAAGTCTCTTGTTATAGCTTTCCACAACTCTCTTGGCAAGTTGGTCATTGATGATATCTATGCACCAACTTGAGGGGGAGTGTTAGCTATGTTGAACATTAGTCAATTAATGTGGCTAAACAATAGTCAATTAATGTGTTAATTATGTAGTCAATTAATGTGTTTATTATGTAGTCAATTAATGTTTGGCACCTACAATATTTGGGGGGCTTGACTAGGTTGGTTGCCTAACTAGTTTGGTTGCCTAATTAGTTTGGTTGCCTAACTAGGTTGGTTGCCTAACTTGGGGGGCTTGACTAATGTCTTAGGAATTTGTATATATATGTGTTGATTGTAAGTAATGAAATATAAGTGAAAAATCAGAAAATATTCTACAACTCTCATTCTCTCTACACTCTCTACACTTTCCACTCTTTACTCTCAATATTCTCTATGTTTTGGCATGGTATCAGAGCCTAATGGCTAATCCTTAAGATCCTCTATCAAATTGAGAGTCGTTGGCGTTTTTACATGTTGCTGTAAATTCTCTTCTTTCCATTAAATTTCCTATCTTTTATTTGTATGGGCAATAAGTCTCTTGGCCACGATGGCCTAATTTGTTTCCTATGGGAGGACGTTCCTTGATCACCATGATCTCTTTCCTCCGTGAGCCTCGTCATCGCTCACCGAGCCATTTCCTTTCCTCCGCGAGCCTCGTCACCGCTCGCTGAGCCTTTTCCTACTCGGCCTTGTCTCTGCCATGCCGAGCTACACTACTGCCGTTGTTCCCTTTGCACAGCCACTCTGTTGTCGGATGCCCATCTCCATTCCACCTTTCCTTGCATTTGTTTCTACCACGAGACTGCCCTGTTTGAGTCTCTTTACTATTATTTCATTTTCTCTTCTTCCAAATCTCGACCTTCTACCAGTGTTAGATTTTGAGGGGGAGATAGATGCAACTTTATTTGGGTGCTGCAACTTTATTGTCATTACCGGTGTTGCTTTCTCCAAATCTCGACTCTCATACGTCGTCGGATTTGAGGGGGAGTGACATTGCTGCTCATCTATTCCGCTGCAATTCTGTTACTTATCTGCCATGACTGATTCTTCTACATCTGAGCTTTAGTCAGCTTCCTTTTCTCAAGTGCCACTGCTTTTATGGTTCTGACAACCCCTTCTCTTCAGGGGGAGAGGAGGAGTGAAGAGAAGTTGTGTCTGCAATAATGGAAGTATTTGTGATGCTGCTAGTATTGTTGTTGCTGCCTACTATATTGCTCTTGCTGGTGCCAAGTGTCTTAGATTTCTCTCACTGGTGCCAGTGCCACTGATCATATGGCTCCATCGACCCCTTCTCTTCAGGGGGAGATGGGGAGTGAAGAGAAGTTGCCTCTGCTGTTGCTACTGCCCAGTTGTCCTGCCCCTGCCTTGTCTTGCCGGTGCCAGTGGCTTACACCGCTCTTGCTGGTACCAGTGTTGCTCTTGCTGCTGTTAGTGTTGTTGTCTCTTGTTGAGGACAGTGTTGTTGTTGCTTCTACCGTGTTCTTACCTTTACCGGTGTGTTTCCGATGTGGTCATGCCCGTTGACCTTGCCTTTGCTTTACCTTGCCTTATCCTATTTTTTAGGGTTTGGTTGCCCTTGCCTTTGTCGTGCCACCTTGCCTTTGCTTGGCCTTTATTTGCCTTACCTTGCCTTACCCTTTCTTTTTAGGGTTTGGTTTTACCTTGACGTGCCTTTCCCTATTTTAGGGTTTGGTTGTGTCCTTGCTGTGTTCACAGGGTTTCTGTGTCCTTTACCTTATCATTGCCGTGTTCACAGGGTTTCTGTGTCCTTTACCTTATCATTGCCGTGTTCACAGGGTTTCTGTGTCCTTTACCTTACCTTTGCCATGTTCACAGGGTTTCTGTGTTCTTACCGTGTTCACAGGGTTTCTGTGTTCTTTGCTTTGCCTTTGCCTTGTTCACATGGTTTATGTGATCTACCGACCAACCGGCTGCACTTGGATTTGGTGTTGCCACCGACAGACCGAAATGATTAACTTCGATGTGGCCTTTGCTCCACGTGTGGCCCACCATGTAGTGGTCCCACGTGAGGGGGCATGTTGAAGTGGATCGACATTTTATTAAGAAGAAGCTCGATGCAGACATATTAATGAAGGAAGTCTCTTGTTATAGCTTTCCACAACTCTCTTGGCAAGTTGGTCATTGATGATATCTATGCACCAACTTGAGGGGGAGTGTTAGCTATGTTGAACATTAGTCAATTAATGTGGCTAAACAATAGTCAATTAATGTGTTAATTATGTAGTCAATTAATGTGTTTATTATGTAGTCAATTAATGTTTGGCACCTACAATATTTGGGGGGCTTGACTAGGTTGGTTGCCTAACTAGTTTGGTTGCCTAATTAGTTTGGTTGCCTAACTAGGTTGGTTGCCTAACTTGGGGGGCTTGACTAATGTCTTAGGAATTTGTATATATATGTGTTGATTGTAAGTAATGAAATATAAGTGAAAAATCAGAAAATATTCTACAACTCTCATTCTCTCTACACTCTCTACACTTTCCACTCTTTACTCTCAATATTCTCTATGTTTTGGCAAAATGTGGTGATGAAGAAGAAAGAGCGAGTCGAAAAAGCTGTAGGGGTTGTCCTCGTACATCAACATGCAAGGGTTGCACATGTTGTGTGTGTCTTGGGTGCCTCAGATGCCGCTACTTGGACTGCAACTGCCGCACCTGTGTTGATTTCATGCAGAATGCCCAACCATGAGCCCCTCTCAATCTCATCTCATCCCTCCTTGTTCAAGATTTTGTGAGTTTTATTCGAGTAGTAATTTTGGATCGTCTAAAATTTCCTTGGATTTCAGAAAAAGATAGCCTTTTATGCCAATGGTATGGTTTTTTCTTTTTTCTGATACTTATATTCATGCTGTTGAGTTTGTTTTTCCTATATTGCGTTTAATACTTTATTTTTAGAGGTGAAGAAAATAATAGAAAGCAGTAGAAGTTTGAAGGGTGAGAATAGCATTCACTACTATTTTAGTTTTGATGAAGTTACTTACAGGCTCAAAGTCAGATGATTTACAACAAATGTTTTGCCATCATCCTTTTGAGGTTTGAGTGAACCTCTCAAGCTCATCAATGCTTCGACACTCATGCATATACAGGATGAAACGTATCGTGAGGCCAACCGGCCTATACGTACAACGAACCTTCAACAACAGTGTTTATGAACAGATATAGAGTATACATGGCATTCAAAAAGATTGGATTGACTTCAAATGTCTATGGATATTTTGCTCCCTATAATGATATGGGATGCGTGTACAAGGTCTTCAACCTAATCAAAAATTTCACAGCCGCATGAATGGCTGACTCTGACTCTGTAGTTAGCCGCTACCCCGGGTCAAGATCAGACTAAGACATGTTCTACAGAAGGACACAAAATGGGCTTTCCCAGTTCAACTCCAAGGGATCAATTTCTCTTGAAGCTAATGAATTACCTACATGGCTTGATGATATACAAAAGGTGTGCAACTTAAAATAAAGACAACGTTTAGTCCTTTGGAACTGTCAGCAACCTACTGGCGTCCAGCAGACGTGCGATTCCTTCCCCTGCCTCTTCGAGCATTGGCAATGCTAACTGTCAAGGAGTTACCTACAGTTCCCAGGGCACTAGGTCCCATCAGCTTCAAGCCAAAATCTTTTACCAAGTATGATAACCTATTTTCATCTCCTCCCGCCACCAGTTCTAACCCACATGCTTGCTCACGAGATATGACTGTATAAAGCTGCAAGGGTATGGTTAAGGAATGTTGGAAGTTGTTTGATAACTCTTGTTTATAACTGTCTTCACTACTCCCAACAATAACTCTCATAAGCCCTACTGATTTTGGGTCTTCTGTTGAAGGATCAAATACAAACGAAAAATTCCCAAATGCTAAATCGGGCCTCTTGAATAAATCTTCCAGCATATCATTGCTTGGTCCAACATTCTTTTGCATGACTTTCCTTGGATTGTTTTGGTTACGTCTTGTGGCGCGATATATGCACGAAGCCTCTCTCAGGCCACTCAGAAAGGCCCCATGCATAGTAGCAGGATGTTGCCTATTTGTAGCCTCGCCTGCAAAGAACAGCCGGTTTCCAACACTTTCTGCAAGTAAATCGTAGTCATTGCCAGAGGACTGTACTCTAACATGAGAGTATGAACCATAGGAAAGAGGATCACCACCCCATCTTGTACATATGGTTTGTATCGGCCGAGGCACATCAATCCCCTTAGGAGTATATATACCTGAAGGGGGGAAATACAAATAAAACAAATCTATAAGACAAGAAGGTAGACTAGACCCAGATGGAAGCTTTCTAAAGTCACCCCAAGCGTCAAGACACAAAGACATGAGAAGAAGGCAACCACAAATAATACATACCTCTGAGGACGCTTAAAACTCGATGGAGCAATATGGACGGCTCAGTGCTTTCAAATGTTTGTGCAGCTTCTCCAGCCACCAGTGCAATGAGAACTGGACCTCCAGATACAGTATGGTATCCATAGAACAGAAAGAACTCTCCACGTTTATGGCCATGTTCATTTAGACATCCAAAAGTATCCAGGTCTTCTCCCCAGAAAACATGAGGAAAAACCATAGCTACTTTGTTCAGCAACCCAAATCCCAACCTTTCAATTGCTGCAATCTTTTTTGGAGGCAACTCAGGTTCAAATCTGATAGCCCCCTTTTTCAGAACGCCAAGAGGAACAGTGCATAGGACCATATCCCCTCGAAACACTTGGTCCCCAGCAATAACTTCAACCCCTTCATCTCCATAACTAATAGTATTGACAGTCTTTCCATAGAATATGGGAACCCCTTCACTCAATGCTTTTATCAATCTCCAATTACCTCCAGCAAGAAAGCAGTGGTCCCCACCCATCTCATAAGGATCATCCTGATCCCAATAAGTAGCTGAGAGATTTGATAGACATCCAGCATTTGCATATTCCAAATTTGCCAGATGCCAATCAAGAAGTTGCCTCTCCTCAGCACTTCTAGCAACACCATACAACTGCCTCAGTGTCTCCAAAACTGAACCCAAAGATATATCATTTCCAAACCCACCCATAGTTTGTCTGAGTTCCATGACTTTGTCAAGCAACTTATTAAAGATGACTTCAATCTTAGAATCAATGTCCTTATCAACAGGTGTCCCATCAGGCTTGTACAGAGGACACTTATCTCTGACCTTATGAAGCGGAATAGAAAGTTGCCTGGCCAGAACTCCAAGAGGATTAGCATGGATACCAGTAATGACACTGCCGCCAAGATCCACTGCAGAAAATTTGTCATCCTGCCCCATCTTTTGGGTGTAAACTCTTCCACCAGGTCGATTCCTACCTTCTAAAACAGCCACCTTGAAACCCAATGACAGAAGCTGCCTTGCAGCCGCTAGCCCAGCAAGTCCCGCACCAACAATAATGACAGACCCTTCGGTTGCCTCCTCTGGCATATTAGCCACAAATGATGGTGCAACCCCAAAATTAATGTATCCATTATACAAAAGAAAGTCGTAAGCTGAAGATATCAAATGCTCATAATCACCACTCACAGTTTCTTTAATCTGTCCTTTTGAAAGCCACACTTGCACATTACCCCTCCACCTTGCTAAAATATGATTCCTCACAACAATATAATCATTCTGCTGCTTCCCGCCCAACTCACTGACCACCCCAGCTTTCCTTTCCTCCTCAAGCAGCTCATCAATGGGGAATCCAAGGGACAATGCTATCATGGCCTCAATTTCGGTCTCTTTCTCCAAATCCTCCTTGGTTCTATTTCTTTTCTTCAAAGTACCACCCAAATGCTTCTCTATGAAATCATCCATCAAATTCTCATCATAATTTCGCAAACCCGCTTTCTTCCTTAGAGACCGCTTAGTAACAGAACCATCTGCACCTGGTGTCTCCATTACCCTATACCGTGTTCTCTCAGTGACAGCTCTTAACCCAAATCAATAAGTCAGCTTAGAAACAAATCAAGAACACAATCCCGCATTTCTTGAACGCCACCCGTATATCATCTTAAGCAAAGTATCAAACGGGTATATCATCTCAAACAATTTCGTCACAACCCATTAACAATATTTTTATGGATTCTCGTATCAATCATTGAGACTTTGATTATCTTTACACGCAAATTGAACATCAAATTCACATATATCAATCACTTCCCACAAAACCCATGTTATTTCTAACTCCAATCTGTAATTTAGCCCAAGAAATTCACAGTTTCCATCACTCAGAGTGACGGCAGAAATTAAACTAAATCTAAATTTGTGGCCTAATTTCCGATTTTACAGTCAGAATTTGAGTGGACAGCGTGTGTAAAATACACAAGAAGTTTGCGCAAAAGGTTCTTGCACGATTGGGAGTGAAGGGCTACTCACCTGGTTGGACCGAGTTGAATCGCAAGCGGGTAATTTTCAGTAGGAGTTAGGGTTTTTCTGGTGCGAGCACGAAAGGTCTGGAGACGAGTAAACTGAATGCGATTGGAGGGAAATGACGGGATAGTGGGCCTTTGACGATGAGCATGTCAAAAGAGTAAAGCTCCCTCTAACGAAGTGGGCCTGAAGTGGCCTACCAACCAAGGGAGGTCCTAAAAGTAAATTTTTTTTCATTTTTTCCTAAGGAATTTTGTAGACACCAAATTTCTATCACTCGAGTCTCGACATCTATTAAATTTTTTCCAAATAAAATGACAATGATCTATGTTTTTAACAAAGCGGTATCCTAAACTATTTTATTGTATGGAAAAAAGGATATAACTCTGAATGCGAGTACCACACACTTTCTTCACCAACTAACATAACTCACGTCTACAAATCTATTTTTAAAATTACTACAATGAACTTAAGGAAATTCTTTTTATAGAAAAATATCAATTTCCTAGACAATCAAAGTATATTATTACATGCTACCATTTTTTTTCATACAAGTGAAAGTCATAGTTTAAACTATAAGGAAAGAGCCTTATACACACACTACCAATGTGTCATGGGGGTTCAAACTTAAGACCAGCATCTAATTCTCCAAGTCAAGACCCTTTTCCACTTGGCTAGGCCCCGTTGACTTATTACGCACCACTTTAACACACTCACTTCACCTCTTTCTCGGACTTCCTAACCCTTTACTTAGCCAATCTGACTCTCTCATTCCTACGAATCCACCTACATTATGCGGAAAGATTACAATGGAGGAACAAATCATCATCTAGGATAACTGTAAGAAGGATATGTAGACCACGTGTATAGCTCTTCAAGAGAATATTACTGTACAACTCAATTCTCTTGAGGCATGTCTAATTAAATTGCTACTTCCCAAGAAAAACAAGGCACAGGCGCAATCCAAGAATTAATGGGGAGGCCATGCGTGAGGCAATACCTTCTGTATGTACATGCAGATACTCATGGCTGATTTTAATACCAAAAGTCCAATCCTTCATCATCTGCAAGCAAACCAGGAGATGATCAAATTTGTATTTTGAAGGCATATCCCTCTTCTATATATGTGAACAAGTTGCATCATGTATCTTCAAAATGGGAAAACTAACCAGCAAAGCCCATGTTCATACTTCTAATTCCAGTTACAGAGATTTGATTCTACCCCAAGCTTTGAATCTAAACTGTAAAGCAGAATTAAATACAGAATAAAAAACTTATAAATAGCAAGGGGAAAACCAATTAAGTTGCTACATCTATCAGCTGCTTCATAAGGCCTTGTTTGGAATTCTTTTAACCTATTAAGAACTATAGATGTCTTAAGCAGTTCCACATTAATCGTTGTCCTAGTATTTGTTGCAGGTGCAGCATTTCAAGCTAAAGCATACACTTCTCTCTACTGTACCAACTCAGCAAGCCGATGCTATGTTGACTGTGATTCACCTATTTGCAAGGCCCAATGCAAACATAAGATCACATTCTTTCCTTCATATCATTTTGTTCATTTTGTTTGTGTTAGTGTACTCAAAATTTATATACTTATCACAAGAATGCCTCTTTCTCTTACGTGTTCTCTTGCCACACAGTTTGACATGTTATATCATAAGATTATCAATTCAGATCATTAGTTATGAAGTAGCTTTTTTTTTTGTCCCTTTAATATGTAGTCCAAGATATATGGCAAAGGAACGTTGCTCAGAAATGAGTTTCTTTTATATAGAGAGACGCGTTATTTGGCATTTTGTTTTAAAATGAATAAGACATTATTTGTATTTTTATCTACCCTATAGTTTCATATAGGACTGGGTGGTGAATCCATGTAAATCGATGCTCATTGATAATTCTTTCTGTTAATGAATACAAACTTAATGAAGTGTTTGATATTTTAGACCGTAAGCCAAACTGCAATAGCCCTGGATCAGCATGCTATGATCCCCGCTTCATTGGTGGTGATGGCATTGTTTTCTATTTCCATGGCAAGAGCAACCAGCAGTTCAGCTTAGTCTCAGACAGCAACCTCCAGATCAATGGTCGCTTCATTGGCCACAGGCCAGCAGATCGAACCCGCGACTACACTTGGATTCAAGCCCTGGGAATGCTTTTCAGCTCTCACAGTTTCTCTGTAGAAGCCGCCAAAGTGGGTACTTGGGACAACCAAATTGACCACCTAAGGTTCGCTTACAATGGAAACAATGTAGTTTTAGAAGAAGCCTAGCTCTCCTGTCGGTACTCTGCAGAAAAATATGTTAAAGTAGTTGAGAGAATATCAAGTAGGAACAGTGTTATTGTGTCCCTTAAGGATGTTGCTCAGGTTATAATCAATGTGGTGCGAGTGACCAAGGAAGATGATAGGATCAACAACTGTCAAATGCCTTCTGATGACTGTTTTGCCCACTTGGAATGGCCAGTTTAAGTTCTTTGCTCTGTCCCCAAAAGTTGATGGAGTGCTTAGCAAAGCCTGGAGTGGCAATGCCAGTTGTGGGGGGGTGAAGACGAGTATCGAACCTCATCGCTTCTATCGGCAGATTGTGTTTCTTGTATGTTCTCACCACAGAAAAGTGTGGCAGAGAAAGAAGGGTCATCAGCAGTTGTGGATTATGCCACACTTGACTGCACCAGAAGATCCTCCTCGAGGATATGGGATTGTTTGCAAGAAATAAGTTACCACAAGCACTGTTTAACAAAATAGGGAACAACTGAATCTCATGGTGCTTTGCATAAACAACCAGCCCCAACCAAACAATAAAAATATATAATAATATAAAATCTAGGTAGCATCATTCAACAAATAAGATTCTAGGTCCCTGATGAAATTGAAAGAAGACATATTTCACTACCCAAAAAAAGGGTCATTACCAACCAATGTTTTTTGAGGGCCGAAATTCCATTGGAAAAAGTGTTTTTTGAACCAAAAAATGTTGTCTGTTAGAAATATGGCACGGTGCTGAAATTTGTGACAAAAGAAATGCCCTCGGAAAAAATCTCTATAATCGTTGGAAATGTAATTTATTTGGCGGGAAGACTTGGCGCCAACTTTATTAACAACAAAAAGTATGTTTGTAGGAAATAGGATGATTATTTCCGAGGGATTTCTCATTCCGTCAGGTTGTTTGACTATTTTCGAAGGGCTTCTCATTCCATCACAATTGTTTGACTATTTCTAAGGGGCTTCTCATTCCGTCAGAATGGTTTGAATATTTACGACCAAAAATATGTCATCTCGGTAATGTCATTACATTTTCGGGGGCAAATTTTCCTCGGTATGTTCTCGGAAAAAGTTGGAAGGTCAATACTCCATTGTAGAATAAGTAAAAAAATATAATCAATACTATGTTGTTAGAGAAACTTTATGTTAGTGACTATAATGATTGTTCTACATTCGATTAGGGCTCATCATTTGGCCCGCGGGCTCATGGGCCTACGGGGGCCCGCCCGGCCCATTGAAAAAAAGCCCGGCCCAGCCCGTTATGGGCTTTGAGAGGGCCCGGCCCGCTTGGGCTTGGGCTTAGGTGTTTGAAACCCGGCCCGGCCCATAGGCCCGGCCCAATTAAGCTCATGAAAGTCCGGCCCATTAAGCCCGCATACATATATAATTATGTATAAATAAAGGTTTAGGATTAGGATTACATCATTTGAATGGAAAATCTCCCTCTTTAATTTTTTTGTGTGTTACTTGTTATAAAAATTGTGTTTGTTTCCATTGAATTCTACTCATTCCTAGTTTATAATTGGATGATTAGCACATTAATTTGTGTCATTTATTAATACAATAATTATATATATATATATATAATAAGACAAATAACATATCATATCACCAAACATAATCATACCACCAAATATAATAATACTTTTCTTTAACACATCACCAAACATTTGCATATTTATTCATACCATCCTTATAATTTTTTTTTTTACACTTATTATTTTTTAGGCTCATTTTGGCCCGGCCCGGCCCGATGGGCTTTTTCAAGCCCTACTCATGAGATGGGCTTGGGCTTTGAATTTTCTAAAAAAATCCGACCCGGCCTGGCCCGATATTTTCTCTCTCCTCTTTAAAATCCAACCCAACTCGGTCCAAGCCCATGAAATTTGGGTCGGGCTAGCTGGACTCGGCCCATTGACGAGCCCTACATTCGATACACTATTTTCTTTTTATTTCTTTTTTATTTTGTTCTATTTTTGTTTGTTTTGGTTTTTTTTTCTTACTGTCGTTGACTTTGTTTTGTTTCATCCCTATTTTGTTCTTTCTTTTCCCTTTTTTTTTCTTTAGATTAGTAGTTGATTAATTTTTTGTCTTTATTGCGTTTTTTTTGTTTTTTTGTTTTTTTAAAATTTATTTATTTATTCTTGTTTGAATTCACATGCGATATAGAGATCATTTAGGAAGATTTGCTAAAAGACACGAATCAGAAACTTTGTTTGGCAATCTTTTTAATACATATGCATGTACTGAATTTGAAACCATGGGTGATCTTGTTAATCAAGGGGAAAATCCTCCAGTGTGAACTTTGAATAATTATTTGCATCCTAGTCGTACTTCATCTTCCTCATGCATAATATTGTTTTTCCTGCTAATATGTCCATTTATGATTTTAAACCTGGCATGATTCAACTTCGTCCTACTTTTCATGGGATGGATAGTGAAGATCCATATGTGCATGTTAGAGAATTTGAAGATGTTGTAAGCACATTTTATAACCAACATGATAGAATTGAGATCATAAAACTAAAATTCTTCCCATTCTCTTTGAAAGAAAAAGCAAAATTTTGGTTATATTCGTTGAAGGCTACGTCTATAACTTCTTGGAATGATATGACTCATGCATTTTTTCAGAAATATTTTCCAAATCATAAGACAATTGCTTTGAAGAAAAAAATCTCAAATTTTTCACAAAAATAAAGTGAAACATTATATCTGTTAGTGCTCAAAACTAGACGAGTAGTAATGGGCTCAACTTAAAGATGAGGTGATGATCGAGGGATCAGAAACTGCCTTTGGCAAGCCGTGTGTGATCTATGCAAAAAGAGAAAAGAAGGTAGTTGGTAAGGCCTAAGGCACTGGTGTGATACCAGCCGAAGGCCCTACGATGCTAAAGTTAGCCGAAGGAGAGTAGTTTAAGCTATTGACAATGCAAGGGCATAAATGTCAAGTAGAACTCTTACCTTGTATCTGGGGCAAGGGGCTCAATTTATAGGGATTTTGAGTGTTCTCTTAGTGTGAAGTTTTCGATGTGGGACTCGTGGGAATAGCTTGGGAGGCTGCCACGTGTCCCAGCGAATATACCAGTGAGGAATCCGAGAAATCCCTGCAAGATGCCTTATGGGAGGCTGAATCGGCAGGAAGTGTTAAAGGCACCTGCGACGTCAAACAAGTAATTCTAAGTTACGATAATGCAAATTAGTACCTTAAACCAGAGACATCACAGTTGTCTTGTGTAAGACTTGTTTGTCTTTAAGAACACTGTTGTGCCTCAAAAGAGGTTTTTTTTTATAAAATTTATAAACTCGCAAGCGCACGAATCGAATATAGCATAAGCGTGTAAGAGCGAGATCGTACCCAAGGAATTGTGTGTAAAGATAGAAAACCAATTATACCCAAGTTAATTTCATTGCCAACCTAGTTGATTCAAATGGTGATTTGTTTGTTGATAAAGAAAATTAAATAAAGCATAAAACAAATATGGAAATGACAATAAACTGAAATTAAGATTTAAATTTATAAGGAAAATAACTAAGGTATTAGAATCCACACCATTATTCCATAAGATCCTAATTATTTATCTTTCAATTCCCATAGAGTAGCAATCTAGAAATCAATCTACTGCTTTCTCAAGATTTATCAATTAAGTTTGTATTTTAGATCATAAATAAATTTTCCTTCCCTTCATAAGTACAAATTCTAAGCATAAAATGTAAACAAAATTATTTAACCATAAAGGATCAAAGTTTCCTAAGCATCCTATGTGAAAAAGTTTATTTGAATAACAAAATATCAAAGAAATTAGTAAATTAGAAATATAAACAAAGGATGAATTAATAGATTAATTCAAACTCTTAACTACCACAAATACATGTTATATGTCACAATACATGATAGAAGTGGTGAAAAGAATATTAATCTATTAATCAAGTGAAGTGAAAATTATAATCATTGAACACCACAATATTTGAGAATTGAAGATAAAAACTAGAATTGTATTTAATAATGGTGTTTCATCCAACCTTAGTTAAGTAATTTAGCTAGACATAATTAATAATTAAAACAAAACAAAGAAACTAAAATACATGAATTAAATGAGAACTAAGAAAGGTGAAGAACAATTTTAAGAGAGTTATTAGCTCTCGGTTCTTTCCTTTCCATCCTTGTTCTCTTTCTTTCTCACTTTCTCTCTCTCTCTCTCTCTCTCTCTCCTTTCTTTCTTTCCTTCTCTTTCCCGTGTGTCTCCTCTGAATTTCTGATCTCCTACCCTCTTGAGTTGCTGCCTATTTATAGAAGCATGAAGTCCCTTTCATTCCAGCTGCATGTGCAAGCTGTCTTCTAGAACCTGTCTTGGTGTGTGACAGCCTGTGGATTGAGTTTTTATCCAATTGCTCCAATTTTTGGATATGTGTTAGTCGACATCTTAATGAACAAATTTCATGAAGGATATTTATTCATTTGAGCATGGGAGAATTCGGTTTTCAGGCCTGAAAATGGACTGTACAGCATGAGCTGTAATAGGCAAACTTCTAGAACCTGTCTTGGTGTGTGACAGCATGTGGATTGAGTTTTTATCCAATTGCTCCAATGTTTGGATATGTCTTAGTCGACATCTTAATTAACAAATTTCATGAAGGATATTTATTCATTTGAGCATGGGAGAATTAGGTTTTCAGGCCTGCAAATGGACTGTACAGCATGAGCTGTAAAAGGCAAACTTCTAGAACCTGTCTTGGTGTGTGACAGCATGTGGATTGAGTTTTTATCCAATTGCTCCAATGTTTGGATATGTCTTAGTCCACATCTTAATTAACAAATTTCATGAAGGATATTTATTCATTTGAGCATGGGAGAATTCGGTTTTCAGGCCTGCAAATGGACTGTACAGCATGAGCTGTAAAAGGCAAAGTCATCAAATCCAACTTGAGTTCTTCTCTCTTTTTGCAACACATTGCCTATTTCTCCTCCTTCTCATGCCATTGGTGGAAGACAATTAATATCTACAAACAACCACTCATTAAATACAAAAACAAAGATTGGAAATAACCAATACAAATACTCTAATAGATTTACATAATACAAAAGAAAATACTAACAAATATAAATTTAAGGATAAAACTTGTATTAATTTTGTGCTCATCAAATACCCCCAAACCTATATTTTGCTAGTCCTCGAGCAAAAGAAAATAAAAACTAAGTAGAAAAGAAAACTAAGCCACTTTCGCAGGGATCTCGATTGCATTTAGCATATGCAACAAACCTTTAAACCCCTAGGTTACCCTAGTGGACGAGTATAGTCTCGTGAGGGCTTTCATGATGATACCCACAAACATCGAAATGAGAGATTAAAAATTATGCTACAACAAAATTGAAAATTTAAACAAATGCTTAACCATCATCAAAGCTACTGGATTGAAAATTCATGAACAATTTTTAAAAGAGCAAACACGCTTCAAATTAATCCCCACATAAAGTCTTGATCACTTATAATTATTTAGTAAATTTTTCATTTGTTTCCTTTGGTGTTTAAGTGAACCAACACATTTTAGAGACAAAAAGTCAATTTCAATCACAGTAACCTCATTATTTCAATTATTATCAAAATTCAGTGCAAATAACTAACCAAGGCATATATATACTTTTTTTTTTTTTTTTTTTTGATTGTGACTGTGCAATGTTTAGTTCCATTAAGCTTTCTAATTAACCCATGTAGCGAGATTTAGGCCAACAACTCTCAAACCAAAGGTTTTAAGGCATTAGGTGTAGAAACACCCCTAAGGGCTTATTAACTCGAAGTTAAAAAGGCTACAGAACTAAACTAGTCACAAAATGTATTTACCTCAAAACTTTACCGTTTGACGCGAACACTCGCTGCTGTTTAGGCAAGAGGCCCGGTTACTAAGTAAAACTCTGGATAAATTAACATTATTATTATTATTATTATTATTTTATTTTTTTATGCCAAGGTCAATCAAGAGCAATGTCATCTAACTCTACTTAAAACAACAAAGTTAATTATAATTGATATTTTCTTTCATTCTCACTAAAGTGTTGATGTGCATGTGAGAGTTCAAAGTATAACTCATGAATTATCCACTAAATAGAAATAAGTGAAAAAAAAAACTAAAATTATGGGTTTAAAAATTAATCATATGTTTCCAATCGTAAAAATCATTCATGAGTGTTGAATCAGATTTGATGATAGTAAGCATAAAAATCTAGAGATAACACCATTTTTTTTTTGGAAAAACTATAATAATAAAAACAAAACAACCCTAAAAATAAAACTTCTAAACCTTACCCCCAAACCTAAACCAAACATTGTCCTCAATGTTGAAGAATTGAGGCATCAACAATTAAATAAAACAAAATCAAACGAAACAAAACCAATTAAAACTACAATTTAGTTGCAAAAACAAAACAAAATCAAACGGAACAAACCAAAACCAAATACAACAGTAAACCCTAACAACAGTTCTACGCCCGCATAAATCCAGCCCAGAGAACGTTCAAATAAATTGAAAAACCCAACCCAAATGAAAGCCCAAACATTTCTTTTATTATTATTATTATTAAAAGCTAAAGAAAACAAAGAAGCGTTGTCAGAAGCGCAAGGAACGAGATTTCTGAAAAGAGAGAAGGGGGGCCGGATGTCTCGTTTCCTGATAGGTCACGAGCCAAAAGAGGTGAGGGACATGTTAGCGTGCAGAGGCCGCTTTCACATCCCCCAAGCTAGAATTATTGGCTTCGTAGGAAGGCGCGACGACTTTTTATTTCTTGAAAGCGCTGAAAGGTAAAAATGCAATTAAGAGGGTTGGGGGATGGGTGCGGCAGATGGAGATAAGCCGTAGGGGCGAGCGAAACTAGAAGCGCGGCGGCTAGGGTTTAGAAAAAATTAAGTCTATAAAAGGCAGAGAAAAAATAATGAAAAACACAAACTCCTAAACACACAAAAGAGAAAAGAAAGAAGAAAAGAGAGTGAAAAATCAAAATGGCCTCTTCCTATCCATTTTCGTTGGATCTTAACTTAGCTCCACCGACTCAGACTCGGGGCCAAAGCAGTGGCACCAGGTATGGGTGCCCTATTTTGCCTCTGCACGAGGCCTGTGAACAGGTAAATGACTCATACTCCTGGACAACGATGTTGCCATTGGAGTTGCGAGAAATCTAGTGACTCCTAAAGATATACGTGTGCTGGGCACAAGAGATGACAATCGGGTTGTGAGCGACGTCATGGCACTAAGCGTGCAGAGTACAACATGTGTCGCAAGTTTGGGTCATCGCCTACTGCGAAGTCCCATGAGATAGAGGTGCTGAAAGGTCAGTTGGCGGCGGAGCGAAGTATGGTTGAAGATTGTCAGAGTGTTATAAAAAGCTTGAAAAGGGAGAGGTCAAGGATAGTGGAGGTGAATCGACACCAGCTAGAAGTATTGCGGAACGAGAATAAAAATCTATCAAAGATGGTAGAGTTGTACTCTCGAGACATGCGAAAGCAACTGGAGGACCTAGACCGACCGGGAAAACGCAAGCAACCAGATCGCGAGAGAAGTTATCCTGAAGCGAAGATTGCGATCTTTGGGAGCTCAAGTGAAGAGCCCCAAGAGGCTGTGCGTGAAGACCCTGGAGAGGACATCTAGAGGGCCAAACTCAAAGCTCCTATGGTCGAGACACCAAGCACTGTGAAAAAATAATTTCTAATGTATTATTGGTGTGCCTGCTTGTTTCGCCATTTCCCTTGTATTTTTCATTTTCATTTTGTTTCACTCTTTTTTTTTCGGAAATAAAAGAAATTAAGTTGCAAAAGAAAAAGTAAGCACACTTCCCAAACTTTGAAATAAAACAAAGATGACAGCCGAAAGGGAAAACACACTTTCCAAACTTAAAATAACACAAAGCACCAGAAAATGAAAGTAACGGGCAAAAACATAAAACACCAGAAAAACACGGAGGTAAAAAAAAGAAAAGTAAAGTGAAAGTAGAAATGCTCCCTTCTAAATGCATGTGTCCGCAAAATCCTCGTGAAGCGTAGGGATCCGAGAAAAAAGGGCAACGGCTGGATAGCAATATGGAGATCCGAAGTGGATGTCGGCTCCCTCATCAGGAGATGTCTATTTAAACCGTGCATTGGTTAAGTGTTGGAGTACCCTTCATTTCTTCCTGCAAACTCAAGAAAAACCATCAAATAATTCAGAAACAAAACAATGGCATCCTCATGCGCTCACCTTGATGATCTCAACCTTGAATTGTCCCTTGCACCTCCGAATGCCCAGATAAGGGCTCCTCCAAACCTTGTCTTCCCAAACTCTACATATCATCACGGCACGGCCTCAAACTTTGCTGAGGCAATACCGAACTTTGCTGAGGCAAGGCCGAAAGAGAGCGGGTGCCTCCTGGGAGGCATGATTGGCAGCAAGCTCACACCGGCAGATCATTGGCATATAGCACACAGGTCTGACAAGGTGGCAGTGGATGAGTCCCACACTTATACCGCGCTCCAAGCGGTCTCGGCCACAAATCTGGGCTTGCGCTTCCTGGCGAGAACACGGGAGTGTTCAGGACATGAGTGAGGAGGTGGCCTCCTTGAAAGCTCTCGTGGCGGACTCCAGAAACGGCTATACTTGGCCAACCAGAATGTAGAAGCACTGGAGAAGAGAAATAATGATCATGTCGAACTTTTGCAGGTTCTACAAGTAAGAGCAAGTAGAGGCAATTAGCATGATGCCTCAGGTTGCTCAGAATCTGGAAACAAACATGTGATTGAGAATTTTATGTATGCATTTTCACATTTGTGTATGTAATCACATGTTTATGAAATGAATAAGTATTTTGAGCCAAATTTCCATGTGTGCAATCATGAAGCAATCTACTTCCCAAACTTTAACAACAAATTAAATACATAAACAAGTGAAAGAAAGAAAGAATTACAGTAATAAAAGCAAAGCGAAACAAGAAATTCAGAATAAAAGCATAGCAAATGTATGAAATAAGAGGGTAAATGAAATAGAAAGATAATACCTGGAAAATATGCGTGCCAATCCCTTTGGTATTTATCCATTGCAGAATAAAAGACAATAAATATAAAAAAAATCCAAGCAAAAAATAAATAAAGACCAAAATGAATTAAAACACACAAAAAGAAAACTAAAATCTATACAGACACGCAGAATAATCAATTCGTGATAAACAGGTTTGTCAAGAAATATCCCCTCTACTTCTGGAGATTTCAACTCAAAAAATGGTTTCAGTCTTTGACCATTCACTTTGAATATATCTCCATTTTTGGGATTTTCAATCTCAATAGCTCCATGAGGGTAAACAGTACGAACAATGAAAGGGCCCGGACCAACGAGATTTTAGTTTACTAGGGAAAAGATGCAAACGAGAATTATACAGAAGGACTTTCTGACCATTCTCAAACATTTTTCGCAAAATTTGTTTGTCATGAAACACCTTCATCCGGGCTTTATATGATTTAGTACAATCATATGCATCATTTCGAATTTCTTCTAATTCATTGAGTTGGAGTTTTCTTTGAATTCCTGCTTTATCTAGAGAAAAATTAAGTTGCTTCACAGCCCAGGAGGCTTGATGCTCTAACTCAACAGGTAAATAACATGCCTTTCCATACACAAGTCTGTACGGGGATATTCCTATGGGAGTTTTGAATGATGTACGGTAAGCCCACAAAGCATCAGTGAGTCTTAAAGACCAATCTTTCCTACTAGGATTAACTGTCTTTTCTAAAATATGCTTGATCTCCCTATTTGACACTTCAACTTGACCACTTGTTTGGGGGTGATAGGGAGTTGCAACTCGATGTGTAATGCCATATTGTTTCATTAATTGCTCAAATGACCTATTACAAAAATGTTTACCTCAATCACTAATAATAGCACGAGGTGAACCAAAACGAGAAAATATATTCTCTTTCAAGAAACGGACCACAACCTTATGATCATTTGTTTTGCATGCAACTGCCTCAATCCATTTAGACACATAATCAACTCCAACAAGAATGTACAAATTACCGAAAGAGTTAGGAAATGGTCCCATAAAGTCAATACCCCAAACATCAAATACATCGACAATGAGGATAGGGTTCAATGGCATCATGTTTCTTCTAGAAAGACTCCCTAATTGTTGACAACGCTGACAAGCTTTGCAATATGAATAAGCATCACGAAAAAGAGAAGGCCAGTAAAATCCACATTGTAGGATCTTAGCGGCAGTTTTCTTGGCACTAAAGTGACCTCCACAAGCTTGGTCATGACAAAAGGATAGGATATTGGTCTGATCATATTCTGGAATGCATCTCCTTATGATCTGATCGGGGCAATACTTAAATAAATAAGGATCATCCCAGAAGAAATGTTTGACCATGGCTAAAAACTTTGATTTATCTTGTTTTGACCAATGAGAGGGCATCTCACTAGTAACAAGATAATTTACAATATCAGCAAACCAAGGAATGGATGAGACATGCATTAGCGCTCGTAAGGAAATGTTTCAGTGATTGGAATGGAATCCTCACTAGACTCAACAATTAGTCTAGACAAGTGGTCTGCTACAACATTCTCAGAAACTTTTTTATCCCGAATTTCAATGTCAAATTCTTGAAGCAAAAGAACCCAACGGATAAGACGAGGTTTAGCATCCTTTTTAGACAAAAGGTACTTCAGCGCTGCATGGTCTGAGTAGATAATGACTTTAGATCCTAAAAGATAAGATCTAAACTTGTCTAAGGCAAAGACAACTGCTAGCAGTTCTTTCTAAGTGGTAGAATAATTGAGTTGGGTATCAGAAAGATTTCTACTAGAGTAGTAAATGACATGGGGAAGCTTGGCAATTCGTTGTCCCAAGACAGCACCTATCACATAATCAGAAGCATCACATGATTTCGAAAGGAACACTCCAATCTGGAGGACGAATGATAGGTGCAGAAGTCAAAAGTGCCTTGAGTTTTTCAAAAGCATGGTTGCAATCATCACTGAAGACAAAAGCAGAATCTTTGGCAAGCAAGCTACACAAAGGACGAGAGATTTTGCTAAAATCTTTGATGAACCTACGGTAAAATCCAGCATGGCCTAGGAATGATCTAATTTCTCTCACTGTTCGTGGAGGTGGAAGATTTGAAATCAAATCTACCTTGGCTTTGTCAACTTCTATACCATCAGAAGAAATTACATGTCCTAGCACTATCCCTTTTTTCACCATGAAATGACATTTCTCCCAGTTAAGCACAAGATTCTTCTCTTTGCAACGAATTAATACCAGAGAAAGATGGTGCAAACATTCATCAAACGATGATCCATATACTGAAAAATCGTCCATGAAAACCTCTAAGAATCGTTCTACCATATTCAGAGAATATAGAGACCATACACCGCTGAAATGTAGCAGGTGCATTGCACAACCCAAAGGGCATGCGTCTGTAGGCAAATGTTCCAAAAGGGCATGTGAATGTGGTTTTTTCTTGATCCTCAGGTGCAATAGGAATTTGGTTATAACCAGAATAACCATCCAAGAAACAGGTAATATGCATGACCTGCTAACCTCTCCAACATCTGGTCAATGAAAGGTAGAGGAAAATGGTCTTTCCTAGTGACAGAATTCAACTTTCGATAGTCGATGCATACACGCCATCCAGTTCAGAACTCGTGTAGGAATGAGCTCATTTTTCTCATTTTTGACAACTGTGATACCAGACTTTTTTGGCACTACTTGCACAGGACTCACCCACTTGCGCAGAAATTGGGTATATCACCCCAACATCTAAAAGCTTTAATATTTCATCTCTAACAACATCCTTCATGGAAGGATTCAACCGCCTTTGTGGTTCTCGGGAATTTTTGGCATTGTCCTCCAGATGAATCCTATGCATGACAATAGAAGGAGCAATACCTTTAATGTCAGCGATAGGCCACCCTATGACTTCCTTATGTTCTTTAAGCATTTTGAGAAGCTTACCTTCCTGTTCTTTATTAAGGTCTGAAGCTATGATTACAGGCAAGGTTTCAGAAGACTCTAAGAACACATACTTGAGAGTATCAGGTAATGGCTTTAAGTCCAGCTTAGGGGGCTCTATGATGGAAGGAAGTGGGGGTGACGTGGAAAGAGGAAGAGGTTCAACCTTAAGTTTCCAAGTTGGCGTTTCAATATACGGAACAGAATCTAACAATGCATTGACTTCATCAAAAGATTTTGGAAGTCAAAGTTAGCCCCAAAGTGAGCTAAGCATGCCTCTAATGGGTCCTTAATGCTAGAGTAATGAAAAGAATCTTCCACCATAGTCTCAATCAAGCTGATCTCACTAATCCCTTCATCATCTGGTGGTTGCTTTCTTATGTTGAAAATATTAAAATCAACAGTCATATTGCCAAATGAGATATTCATTAATCCATTCCTACAATTGATATTTGCATTGCATGTGGCAAGGAATTGACGGCCTAAGATGGACTGGAATTTGTTTTTGACCTGAAGGTACAGGTTGTGTATCAAGGACAATGAAATCTACAGGAAAGTAGAATTTATCAACCTTGATCAAAACATCTTCAACAATGCCTCTAGGGATTTTCACAGATCTCTCAGCTAAAGAGAGACATATCTTAGTTGGTTTAATCTCTCCTAAGCCTAATTGTTTATACATTGAGTATGGCAATAAATTCACACTTGCCCCTAAGTCTAACAAAGCCGTTTCAATATGGTGATCACCTATCATGCAAGCGATGGTAGGACAACCGGGGTCCTTGTACTTGATAGGAATCCTATTCTCAATGATGGAATTGATATGCTCAGTTAGAAAGGCTTTTTTTGGAACATTTGTCTTCCTCTTAAATGTACAAAGATCTTTTAAGAACTTAACATAGGAAGGAATTTGATTGATTGCATCTAGGAATGGGATGTTGATTTGAACTTACTTAAACACCTCTAGGATATCACCAAATTGTGCTCTCTTCTTTGAATTTGCTAACCGGTGAGGAAATGGAGCTTTTGGAATGAAATTCCTAGGAGTATCAGATGGAGTCGGTGATATTGCATGAGGATGACTCTCTTTAGACCTTTGTGTTTCTATTTCTTTTAACTCATCCTTATCACTCAAATGTGGCTTTGAATCCCGATTATCAATTTGTTTCCCAGATCTAAGAGTGGTGATGGACTGAACATGTTCATTAGAATTTGGAGAGCTTGATGGGTTATTAATCACAAATTGACCATTCGGATTCGGAATAGGCTGGCTAGGAAACTTACCCTTTTCTCTCTCTCCCACAACAGTTGCTAACTGGCCCATTTGTTGTTCTAACTTCGAAATGGCTTGAGTATTTTGTTGGGTGGAAGCTTTGACATCATTAATAGCCTGACTAGTTAATTGCATGAACTTTTGGATTGAATCCTCCAAAGAAGATGATTGTTGTTGCTGTGTCGCAACAAACTGTGGAGTGGGCTGAGGGACAGGAGGTTGACGAAACTGATTATTTTGAGATGGGTTTCCTCCAGAATTTTGAGGTTGATTTGACCTCCAAGAGAAATTTGGGTGATTCCTCCAATTTGGATTGTATGTTTCAGAAAATGGACTAGGAAACTGGTTTCTATAATAATTGAGTGCATTTGCCTGTTCATTGTTCTCAGCATAACCATGACTAGAAGGACATGTTTGTTCTAAATGCGTTGGGCTACAACACAAAGAGCAAATCTCAGTGTGGCCTTTGTTGACAGAGTTCATGTTTTGGCTCAATGCTAGAGCCTCAACTTTACGAGTCAAACTCTCTATTTTAATCCCGAGATCAGAATCGCTTCTGACTTCATACATCCCTCCTTTCTTAGGTTCCCTAATTTTCTTATCAGGGGTGTTGGAAAAATCCCATTGTTGAGAATTCACGGATAAGTTCTCAAGGAATTCATAAGCTGCAACTTCCCTAAGTTGTAAGAAAGCTCCTCTATTCATAGATTCAATCATATTGCGACTAGTCTGAGTTAGCCCATTGTAGAAGGATTGAACCAATCTCCATTTTTCAAAACCATGGTGGGGACATTTAAGAGTAAGGTCTTTGAACCTTTCCCAACTTTCGTAAAATTGTTCGCTTTCACTTTGTCTAAACTCAGAAATTTCTCTCCTAAGCCCATTGGTTTTAGACATGGGGAAAAATTTTGACAAGAATTTTTGTACAAGTTGGTCCCAAGAAGTTATGGAACCAGAAGGAAGGGAATTGAGCCATGACTTGGCCTTATCTTTCAAAGAGAATGGGAAGAGACGGAGTTTCGGACACTTTCATCAGAAAAGTTCTGAAATTTGAATGTTGAACAAATTTCAAGAAAATCTTTGACATGCAGGTAAGGATCATCTCGGTCGAAACCATGGAAATTGGGCAAGAGTTGAATGACTTGAGTTCTCAACTCAAAGCTGGTTGCATTGGTGTTAGGCAACACTATGCAAGATGGGGAATTAGTGGTGACAGGAGCAAAGCACTCCAAGAGAGTTTTTTTTGGCTCAGCTTCTGCCATCTCAAACAGAGGGTTGGTTATCACAATCCTAGGTTTTCGTTCTTCCCTAAGCGTCCTTTCAATTTCTGGGTCGAAAGGCTCTAAGTTTAAATTTTGAGAACGACGACCAAACATAAAATAAACAAGAAAATACAAAAATAACCACACAAAAAAAAATAAAGGTTTATTTATTTATTTATTTAAAAGCTCTAAACAAATCCTCCTCTTAAGAGCAAACTTAAGGATGACCAGTTAAAGGCTTCCAAAAATTACAGCCAGGTCTTTTTGGGGAAGGGTGGAGGGGTCACAATGGTCCCACTTAAAATCCAGTCCTTCTTAAACACCGAAGGTGCCTCCTTAAAGAACTTTCCTAGACACTGTAATGTTTAGAAGTTATTCACTGGAGTTACCACAAGTTAACATCTTTCAAGAAGGGCCTATAAGTTTTAAATTTACTAATTACTTATATGCGAGAAAAACAATATAAAAATAAAACAAAAAGAAAATTCAAGCAAGAATTTAAAAGAAGAATTAGAATTTTCTTACCAGGTGTCCAAGACGCACCTTTAATTTCACTCATCCAATAAAATCTTTATGATACCTGTAAAAACAAGCACACAAATCAATTCAAGTAATAGAAACAAGCACACAGATTGACATAAAGACAAAGAAATTAACTTTCTTAAAATAAAATAAAATAAAATATGAAACTTCTTCCAAGTCCAAAACTGCACTAAAAGAAGCTTTGATGATACAACTGAAACAAAGAAATGAAGTATTAATACACAATGATATTACAATAGAAACAAGAGAATTGACAAAATCTAAATATTTTTTTTATTATATATTTTATAATTTCGTTTTTTTAAAAGTTTTATATATATTACAAAACTAAATTATAACTAGTGGAAGAATTTAATTAACCAAAATTTGATTAGTTTTCCGTTGCAATCCCCGGCAACGGCGCCAAAACTTGTTGTGCCTCAAAAGAGGTTTCTTTTTAAAATTTATAAACTCGCAAGCGCACGAATCGAATATAGCATAAGCGTGTAGGAGCGAGATCGTACCCAAGGGATTGTGTGTAAAGATAGAAAACCAATTATACCCAAGTTAATTTCATTGCCAACCTAATTGATTCAAATTGTGATTTGTTTGTTGATAAAGAAAATTAAATAAAGCATAAAACAAATATGGAAATGACAATAAACTGAAATTAAGATTTAAATTTATAAGGAAAATAACTAAGGTATTAGAATCCACACCATTATTCCATAATATCCTAATTATTTATCTTTCAATTCCCATAGAGTAGCAATCTAGAAATCAATCTACTGCTTTCTCAAGATTTATCAATTAAGTTTGTATTTTAGATCATAAGTAAATTTTCATTCCCTTCATAAGTACAAATTCTAAGCATAAAATGTAAACAAAATTATTTAACTACAAAGGATCAAAGTTTCCTAAGCATCCTATGTGAAAAAGTTTATTTGAATAACAAAATATCAAAGAAATTGGTAAATTAGAAATATAAATCAAGGATGAATTAATAGATTAATTCAAACTCTTAACTACCACAAATACATCTATATGTCACAATACATGATAGAAGTGGTGAAAAGAATATTAATCTATTAATCAAGTGAAGTGAAAATTATAATCATTGAACACCACAATATTTGAGAATTGAAGATAAAAACTAGAATTGTATTTAATAATGGTGTTTCATCCAACCTTAGTTAAGTAATTTAGCTAGACATAATTAATAATTAAAACAAAACAAAGAAACTAAAATACATGAATTAAATGAGAACTAAGAAAGGTGAAGAACAATTTTAAGAGAGTTATTAACTCTCGGTTCTTTCCTTTCCATCCTTGTTCTCTTTCTTTCTCACTTTCTCTCTCTCTCTCTTCCTTTCTTTCTTTCCTTCTCTTTACCGTGTGTCTCCTCTGAATTTCTGATCTCCTACCCTCTTGAGTTGCTGCCTATTTATAGAAGCATGAAGTCCCTTTCATTCCAGCTGCATGTGCAAGCTGTCTTCTAGAACCTGTCTTGGTGTGTGATAGCCTGTGGATTGGGTTTTTATCCAATTGCTCCACTTTTTGGATATGTGTTAGTCGACATCTTAATGAACAAATTTCATGAAGGATATTTATTCATTTGAGCATGGGAGAATTAGGTTTTCAGGCCTGCAAATGGACTGTACAGCATGAGCTGTAAAAGGCAAACTTCTAGAACCTGTCTTGGTGTGTGACACCATGTGGATTGAGTTTTTATCCAATTGCTCCAATGTTTGGATATGTCTTAGTCGACATCTTAATTAACAAATTTCATGAAGGATATTTATTCATTTGAGTATGGGAGAATTCGGTTTTCAGGCCTGCAAATGGACTGTACAGCATGAGCTGTAAAAGGCAAAGTCATCAAATCCAACTTGAGTTCTTCTCTCTTTTTGCAACACATTGCCTATTTCTCCTCCTTCTCATGCCATTGGTGGAAGACAATTAATATCTACAAACAACCACTCATTAAATACAAAAACAAAGATTGGAAATAACCAATACAAATACTCTAATAGATTTACATAATACAAAAGAAAATACTAACAAATATAAATTTAAGGATAAAACTTGTATTAGTTTTGTGCTCATCAAACACTATGCAGTCATGTTAAAATATATGACTTAAAGGTGCGCATCGAGATATCTAGCATGTCCACAGAGTCATGTGAATTTACAACAAGAATCTCTATTCTTAGTAAGAAGAGATAATACTCTAAAGATATGATTCGTTGAATCTTTGGCCAAAGTATAGGATGAGAATTGAAACAAGAATGTTTGCAATCACATCCAAGTGAATCATATAACCTAGAAATGTTGTATTAGGGACTTGACATGAGTTAACCGTATCCCAACAATATGACTTAGAGTGTTGTGTTAGAGAATGACCAAATTGCATTGCAATCTCAAACTGACTAGGATATCTAAATGAATTCTATTTAGCTTGGGTAACCATCTTATTTTAGGGTTTTCAAGTTGGAAATTTGGAAGAGAGGAAATATCAAACCTCTCTCAACATCCCCATTGGCCGGCCACTTAGTAGAGTGAAGAGCTAGCACTCTCTTCTCTCCAAGTTTCTTCTTCTCTCATCTCAATCATCCTTGGTGAAGAGATTTGGGGAGGTGCATATCCTTTGTACCTATTTGAAGAGCCATAGTGGAGCATTATCAAGCAAGAGATCAAATCCATTACTTGAACACCTTAATAGGTTTCAAGATTCGCTCCAAGGGTAACCATTCTTCATCCCTCTCCTTTAAAATGGATTAAAGAGTCAAATGTGCAATTTTTGATAAACCTACAAATATTGGGACTTACGACTTGCATGAGTTTTGAGTTTTTGATTTTGCTTTTGCTAATTTAATATGAGATATATTTTACTAGATAATTCATTTTCCTATACATAATGGGTTTTGAGAAATACCCAACAAATAATTTTCCCTTCAGTTATCACAAAGCTTTCAGACGAGAAGTTGGCTTTCCAAGCATTCAAATATTTTTTTAAATTGTTTTCTCTTTGCCTATGGTTTGTTAAGATTTGTAAAAATTCGATTTATTCTATATTGAGTTTAATGGGTATTTCAAGTTATGTGTCGATTACCAAAAGAAAAAAAATGGTAAAGATTTCTTTATATATGTCTTATGTATGATGTTTTGGTCCGAAGATATTTTGGTATTTTTGGTTACTTTGGAATGTATTGTGAAGTTCGAATATTTTATTATATGTTTTCTAAGAGACTCCCTCACATATGAAATCATGGCTCCGTCACTGTGTGCGCTTGATGTTGCCGATATGTTTCTATGTATCTTGATTAACCAAGCGTGATTACTATATTTTCATCTTTGTATTAAACCTTTGTGGGTATTTGTCCTGGCCCTTTTGGCTTATGAACTTTGTGCCTAATTTATGCATACAATTATTGCCTTTTCTTTTAAAAAAGAAGATAAATAAAAAAGAATTACCTTTTACTAACTTATCATTTACCTCTTTTATTAGCGGAATTTTTCTTTTTGACAATTGATAGTTTAACTACAAGGATATTTTTACAACAAGTCAATACACTCTCAAAAAAGTTACATCATAGTAATTGAGCAAGTCATAACTAAGTATCAAAGTCATCAAAAATAAATATATTGTCATTGATCTGTATAAGTCGATTGAAATATCCTCCAACTAAGTAGTAAAGAGAACTACAACTAGATAAAAGGCTAATTGATTATTCAGAGGAACATAAAGTCGCAAAATATTCCACCATCAAGTACATATTAATAAAGCTGACTACCAGAATCACTAATATACACAAAACAAACACACAAAAGAAGGAAAATAGAGGAGGTAGCGTCCCTACCCTAATGTTTTTTCTACTCTCTTTCGTGTGGTGGATTATTTATCCTCTATGCAGTGAAAATAACACAACTAAAAGACAAAGTCTCTAATTAAGCAAGAGAAATTGATGCCACTATGTAAAACATTTGTATGTGCTCCAGTAGCTCTTTGGCATGTCTTAAGCTCCTTTGTTCCACTCTTAAAAACAACTCATTGCCAAGGTGCTCACCGATGTGTGCATCGATGAGCACTCCGACTGCACTCCTACAAGTGTTGGCAAAGGCTCGAACCGACTTCAGCTGCATCATCTGGTTGGTTTACTACAATGGAGTTTCCTCCTTTGAAAATCTCAAGCTTGTTTATGGTGAATGAACCATCAGCTTCCACTACTTCCCTAAAATCTTGTAAGCTTGAAGAATACACAGGAATGTTGAAACTGTCACGTTTCTCACTATTGATAAGACCCTGCAAAAAATTGATAATTAATATATACATCACAAGTTTATGTCAAAAGTAGTAGTATAAATTATACAAAAAAATAATCTAAAGCTAAATATTAATTTGATTAAATTTATCATCATGTGGCCCAACGAGGTCTTGTTCAATGGAAAAGGGCTTTGATTTGCTTACCAGAGCTCTTAGGTTCAAATCACCACGACATCAGAGTTGTGTTTATGTGTGTGTGTGTGTGAGAAATCTTCCTCTTCTATAGTTTAGATTATCGATTGTACTAATATATATATAAAATAAATGTGGTACATGAAACATTAATTAAGCTTATATAAGGCTGTAGCTTGGACTGCATAGTAATATTATTTATGGGAGAATTTCACTCACATCCCCTAAGTTTAGGCATAATTTCAACAGACCCCACAGGTTTGAGGAAGGGGTTCGTGTTTTAATATTTTTTTTTTACTCAATTAAATTATAGATATTTATAAAAATACCCAATCCTAAAAATGTATTTATAAAAATACCCAAACACTATTTAAACATAGAAACACACCCAAAATCAACCCCACAATCAACAATTGTCTATTTTTTGGGTGTGTTTATAAATGAGTTTCGAGTGTGTGTAATGATGGGTTTTGAGTATGTTTATAAAGTGTTTTGGGTGTTGGGTATTTTTATAATTTCAGTCCTCATTTTGGGTATTTTAGTGAAACTCCCAATAAATTATTTAAGGTAATAGAGGGGTAGAATTGACATTTCATCTGTCAAACATAATTTCCTGTTAAAATCAACTAACAGAAGGGGTGTCATTGCAATAAATCAAACCTGTGGGATCTGACGCTAATTATGCCTAACCTCAGGGGTGGATGTGAAATTCTCCCATAATTTATTAGGGTCAGAGCACGATTTTCGCAGAAAAAGAATGCAATTTACTTCACCGGCACCAACAATGAACATTCCTATTGTAATATATAACCAGTGTCAATATATGGTATTGTTTTGTGACAATATATATCATGATTACCTCTTGGACAAGATCATCCCAAGCACCATGAATGCGGGTCCCCAAGAGAAGGCCTAGGCCTCCTTGGTCAGTGGGGTCCACTGAGGTCCTGCCCGAACAGACAAGAAACATAGAGCCACTTTTCTTAAGCTCCTTGGCTCTTGACCTGAGAAAGCTTGCCAAGTCTGTCTGGAACTGCTTCTTGTATGCATTGGCTGTGCTCTCATTTGCTCCATGAATAAACACCCTTCCTTTGTTGTAGGCTGCTGATTTCTTGTCTAGCACTCTCTGGCACCTGGGTCCCACGCAACACATAAACAATTATCAACTAATATTAGAGGGCATCTTAACGAAATGCTAATGGAACTAGAGTCTCTGCATAAATTTGCTGCCAGATTATAATTTTGGCTTAATAAGTAATGTTATGTTTAGTCCTCTTTACACAATAAACATGAAGTAACAAGAAGTCCATGTATGCTCTCTTTTAAGTAAGTTCGGTTAGTACCTCAGGAAATATTAAATAGTTGGGTTAATTTTAATTTGGTATCCTTCGGTTACTTTTAAGTCATGTTTGTATATGTGATTTCAATTTTAACAATGAGGTACTCCATTTTATAAATCTTTTGCAATGTGGCTCTGCCTGTAGTCTTACCATTGTAGAATTTCCGTTAGTGATGATGTGGTATATGTGGGGCCGCCTTTTAAAACTTAAATTGCTTAAAAAATTAATAAAATATTAAAAACTAATTGAAAACCAGAAAGTAATAATAAACCCTTCCCTATCCCGACCCCTTCCAACCTGCACCCAATAAACCCCAACCCCAACCACAAGGACCCACCCCATTGTTGGAAATTGGCTCAAATGTAGAAGAATTTTGGAGTTGCCCATGTGAGTCAAAGTTAGTTGCCCATGTGAGTAAATGTTGGCTTACTATGAGGTCAAAAATGGTGGATTGTTTGGTAGCCATCCATTGGTAAGTTTGGTAGCCAACAAATGAATAGTTGAAGCTTGCATTCACACTCATGCATCTTTGGCTATAAATTGGAAGCAAATGGTTTCATTTGAAGCATCACACCAAGTGTTGAGTAGAAGAGAAAAATAGCAAGAAAGGCATCTTGCCAAAGAGAGAAACATTTCTCTCTAATTGTTCTTTGCTTTGTATCATTGTTTTCTCTTCAATTGTTGTGAGAGTGAGACTTGGGTGTATTTGGGGCTTTGGGTTTTCTTGAGTGATAAACACTTTGTATACTCTCTTTGAATATAGTGAATTACTCCGTCGTCTCCAAACTGGATGTAGGCATTGCCGAACCAGTATAAATCTTGGTGTTCTTGTTGGTGTTGTTTTGTGTTCCATTTATCTCCTAGTTGTTATTTATTTTTCACTCACAATTGGTTGACGCTTCCGCACAACAAGTGGTATCAGAGCTCCAGTTTTCTTCCGGGGTTTCGTAGGAGTGAAAAATTCGTCGAAGCTACAGTTCCGTGAATAGTGTCGGCGCTACAGTTCTCGTGAACAGTGCCGGATTTGATGGCTGGAGATAAAGACGAACTTGTGAAGGAGAAGGAGTCGACATCGTCTTCGTCGACATCCAATAGACATCCAATCGCTACTACAAGGTTAGAGGTTGATAAATTCAATGGCTCTAATCATTTTGGTATGTGGCAATGTGAAGTTATGGATGTGTTGTATCAACAAGAGTTGGATATTGTTTTGGAGAATAAACCCGAAGAAATTGATGATAAGCAGTGGAATAGACTTAATCTTCATGCTTGTGGCTCTATTCGATCATTCCTTGATAAGGAGTTGAAATACCCGTATATGAAGGAAACTTCTGCTAAGGAGTTATGGACGAAATTGGAGGAGAAGTATATGACCAAGAGCGCAGAAAATCGGCTCTTCTTGAAGAAGCGACTCTTCCAATTTCAATATCGTTCAGGTATTTCTATGCACAAACACCTCAATGATTATAATAAAATACTTGCTGATTTAGCAAACCTTGATGTGAAAATTCCTGACGAGGATAAGGCACTATGTTTGTTAAATTCATTGCCCGATGATTATGATCATTTGACAACTACTTTGTTGTATGGAAAATCCGAGGTGAAACTTGAGGAGGTGTCTGCGGCATTGGTGAATCATGAGTGTCGTAAGAAGGACCAGAAGACTCACAATTCACAAACCGAGGCACTAGTTGCAAGGGGTCGAACAGAGGAAAGAAAATCTGGGAAGCGGGGAAAGTTTCCTGCCATAGATGAATGTGCCTTTTGTCGCCAAAAGGGTCATTGGAAGAAAGACTGCCCCAAATTGAAGAACAAAGAGAAGGAGAAAGCGGATTATGAAGCAAATGTTGCAAAATCTGGAGATGATGATTTCGAGTTTGCTTTGGCTAGTTCATCTGCTGATGGTCACTTCGAGGAGTGAATTTTGGATTCAGGTTGCACCTATCATATGTGTCCCATTCGGGAATGGTTTTCTAGCTTCAAGGAGCTGGATGGTGGAGTTGTTTTGTTGGGCAATAATAATGCTTGCAAAACACAAGGGATAGGCAAAATCTGTTTGAAGATGCATGATGGAACAGTCAGAGAATTGAGTGATGTTCGGTATGTACCGGATATGAAGAAGAATCTCATCTCATTGGGCGCTTTGAAATCCAAGGGTCTCAAGATCACCATGGATGGTGGAGTTCTTAACGCTGTGTACGGGGCATTGGTGGTGATGAAAGGTACAAGACGAAATAACTTGTATTTCTTGCAGGGGAGTACAGTTATTGGTGGAGCAGCTGCTTCACCAAGCTCCTGACGCAGATAGCACAGACACCACGAGGTTATGGCATATGCGTCTTGGGCATGCTGGTGAAAAAGCGTTGCAAGGATTGGTGAAGCAAGGCTTATTGAAGGGTGCAAAGGCATGCAAATTGGAATTTTGTGAACACTATGTGCTTGGTAAGCAAACTAGAGTGAAATTTGATACCGTTATTCACCACACTAATGGCACTCTAGATTATGTTCACACTGATGTTTGGGGACCTTCCAAGAATGCACCTTGGGGAGGTTACCATTATTTGGTCTCCGTTGTTGATGACTTCTCTAGAAGAGTATGGGTGTACACCATGAAGCGTAAAGATGAAGTCTTGAAGATATTCCTGAAGTGTAAAAAGATGATTGAAACGCAAAGCGATCGAAAGATTAAGACTCTTAGATCAGACAATGGTGGTGAATATAGGTCTGATCCTTTCTTGAAAGGTTGTCAAGATGAGGGTATTGTGAGGCACTTCACGGTTAGGGAGACACTGCAACAAAATGGGGTGGCAGAGCGCATGAACCGTACTTTGCTTGAGAAAGTTCGGTGTATGTTGTCTAATGCTGGATTAGGCAAGGCGTTTTGGGCTGAGGCAATTAGTTATGCAAGTCATCTCATTAATCGGTTGCCGGCTGCTGCGAACGAGGGCAAAACGCCCATGGAGGTATGGTCTGGTAAACCTTGTACTGATTACAAGTTGTTACACATAATTGGTTGTTCTGCTTACTACAATGTCAGGGAAAGCAAGTTGGATCCAAGAGCAAAGAAAGCTCTATTTATGGGCTTTAGCACTGGCATGAAGGGATACCGACTATGGTGTCCAGATGAGAAGAAATTTGTTGTAAGCAGATATGTGATTTTTGATGAGACTGCTATGGTTAATCAGAACAAGCATGAAGGTGAAATTGAAGCTACCAAGACCATGAGTAGTTCAAAGCAGGTGGAGTTACTAAAGACTCCAGTTGTTCCAGGTAAGGTCTGAAGTTACAGACACTAGTCCTACAATTGATTCGTTGTTCAAGTTTAAGCGTTGCTTGGACTTGATTGGAATTCGTAAAATTTGTTGATTGCCCCTTGGGGGAATGGGAGACGACCATTGGGAGTGTTACTATGAGAGTTTGTTACATGTTGAGCCAAGGTGGAGATTGTTGGAAATTGGCTCAAATGTAGAAGAATTTTGGAGTTGCCCATGTGAGTCAAAGTTAGTTGCCCATGTGAGTAAATGTTGGCTTACTATGAGGTCAAAAATGGTGGATTGTTTGGTAGCCATCCATTGGTAAGTTTGGTAGCCAACAAATGAATAGTTGAAGCTTGCATTCACACTCATGCATCTTTGGCTATAAATTGGAAGCAAATGGTTTCATTTGAAGCATCACACCAAGTGTTGAGTAGAAGAGAAAAATAGCAAGAAAGGCATCTTGCCAAAGAGAGAAACATTTCTCTCTAATTGTTCTTTGCTTTGTATCATTGTTTTCTCTTCAATTGTTGTGAGAGTGAGACTTGGGTGTATTTGGGGCTTTGGGTTTTCTTGAGTGATAAACATTTTGTATACTCTCTTTGAATATAGTGAATTACTCCGTCGTCTCCAAACTGGATGTAGGCATTGCCGAACCAGTATAAATCTTGGTGTTCTTGTTGGTGTTGTTTTGTGTTCCATTTATCTCCTAGTTGTTATTTATTTTTCACTCACAATTGGTTGACGCTTCCGCACAACACCCATGCCACAATCTACTACCGTTGCGACCGGAAGAGAAAGAAAATCCACCACTCAGCAACCACCACCCGCCCCCTTTAGAATTTGGACGCGAGATTTCATATTTCTTTACACAGCGTAATTTCAAGAAGATTACGTTGGTGCCTAGGATTAGATTGGATAACACATAACATTCAAGGTATACTGAAGTAATAAATGAAGGCTGAGATGAAAGTCGTTCATAACAGAATCCAAAATGGAGATTTGGTGTGATACGACTGGAATTTGCTAAACCCATAAACGACAATCACCCAAAACGGAGATTTGGTGTGCTATGTTATGAACCAAGAGCTGTGATTTATCAAAAAAGAAAAAAGAGACGGTAAATAGAAACTGAATTCAAAAAAATTTATTCTACTCATTGTATTCCTAGGAAAATTGGATAAGAGTTCAAGGTACTAAATTGAAGTAGAGATGTTGTAAGATAGTCCCTTATAACTCTTATATTCTAGACATAAACTCACCTATTTATTAACTTTTATGAAAAAACCCAAATTTAAATGTAGGTTAATAATTGTCCTAGTATTATCAAATATTTACAGACTATGCCATCTCTCTTACTTGTCAAATCAAATCCCCTTATTTTTAGCATTTATATAATTCCTTTTAATTTGGGGGGGACCTATTCAATAATGAGAGCATTTTTGCTCACAACTTTATCCCAAGGGGTACCATCACTACCCTTCTCAACACTTGACACATGAGCATAACCAGGATTGCACAAATACGAAGCAAAGAGTTAACTATGGTTAGGCTCATGAACACGTTTCAAGTGTTGAGAAGGGTGGTGATAGTACACCTTGGGTTACGATGGTGAGGAAAAATATTTCCATTCATTAATAACATAACCCCCACGGGTATTGACTTGCAAACCAGATATCTCATGTTTGAATCCCCACTGCATCATAGTTTGTGTGTGTGTGTGTGTGAAATCCCCCTCTCCTTTAATTTAGACTATCGCTTGTACTAAAACAAAAAAATGCAATGAAAATAAGCCTCATACAAATTAATCTTTTTCCCTGAAAAGTAGTGATTAGGTAATTGTCCATCGGAAAATTTTGGTGATATATGCCAAAACAAAATACCTACATATCTAAACATGATACGTACATATTCATGTAGAGAGAAAAAAAAAAAGGTGCATTATTTAGATATAAAAAGGTAGGTGCATAATTTATAAACTAAAATGAAAAGATAGGTACGTTATTGCATTCATTTTAGATGGGTGAAAAATATATAGGTACAGTATTTATCTATAAGTAAAACTTACCTTACTTTTTTTTATATACATTAATGTAAGTGTATTCACATTTATATTAATTTACCTATATTTTTAAGCACAATGATTTACTTATATTTGCTAATACAATGATTTACTTATATTTGCAAATACAATTAAAAATAGGCACATAGTAATTTTGATTTTAAAAGAATGGGTACATTAATTTATAAATGAAAATTAAATTAAAGAAAATTCCTAAGAATTGACGGAATGAAATTGGATATATTGCAAAAAATGAAAAATCCCAAGCCAAAAGAAGACAAATGAATTGTAAAATAAACAAACAAAAACATTAAATACCACCAATTTGGCAAAAATAAACACTAAATTGCACCAAATCAATTGAAAAAGAATAATACTAGTCTTACCACATTTGTATACCACATTCTTATACCATTTTATGTGGTAGTTGAGGTGGACAACTACATCAATTAAAATTATTTAATATTTTCTTTTCTTTTATGATTTATTCCAGTATTTGTTTTTCTAATTGTCTTTGATTTAATTGATGTGGCATATAATATGGATATGCCACATCATGTGGTATAAAAATGAGGGATAAAAATGTGGTAAGTGTAGCATTACACATTGAAAAATAAAGTCAACAATGTAATAAGAAATCAACACAATTAATTGAGCAAAAGTAAACTATGAGGGGTACTTTTGGAATAAAAAAAGTACAATCAATTTATTAAGCTTGATTAGGTAAGTTCTTGAGCTGGATGCTAGTCATCAAATTTTACTTATTAAAGTCAGGGTTTTATTTATAGAAAAATAAACTGATTGGTTGCAGATAAGGAAAAATAAGTTTCAAGGGAAAAGCAAAAAATTTACTATTGAAAAATTAACCCTAACTATTTGAACGGTATTGTTTGCACTACATTTGTCATCAACAACCTAGAATTTTGTACGTATTATATTACACTATAAACAATAATTGCTTGAGAAAATGATAAAGAAAGTGATGCACACGAGATAAAATGTTAAAATGGTCCAGCCCCTTCAAAATTGGACAAACCAATCGAGCGACAGTGACATGAGGGGCTGGATCATTTTGTCTTGGTGTAATTAAGTGACTCGGGGCCTAATTGCTTTGTACTTTTATTTGGTCATCAGTAGTTCTTATCGCATATTCTTAAAAAAATAAACAATAAAGTAATTAAGTGACTAATTATTAGCTAGTAAGTATCTATCACAACCAATAATGGATTAATTACCTGTGAGAGCCAATGCAAAGAAAACGCCGAGTGAAAAACGTCAATGGACCTTGACGGAAAAAGCCGCCGGTAGAAGGAGCCGGGTACCCCTGCAGCAAAGTAGGAGCGGTGGAGGTCGGCTGCGACGGTCTCCTCCATGCTACCACCGTGGTTGGCCATAGGAGGGAGGAACTGGAAGAGGGTGTTGAAGTCATTGCTAGGGAGATCAGAGAAAAAGGCTGAGAACTAAGGCGGGTGATATCCCAAGGCCTCATAGCGCTTGGCCATGTGTTTGATGATCACGTCTATGATGTAGATGGTGTTGCTTCCACTTGAGCATCCAAGGTCCACAACCACAAAGGGGGCTTCTCGAGAGCTCAGTTGCACTCTGTCTAGGGTTTCTTTAAGCAGGGGAAGCATGGACCTTGCATGTTTGGCCTGGAAAATTAAAGACACAATTATTTGGGCACATAAATTAAGCAAATTGAAACATATAGAACAAATGAGAAAATTTTGAAAAGAAAACAATTAATATAATGGACTAATTACCTGGGATTTGGAATTGTTAGCATAGCTTAACTCTCCTTTGCCTCCTTTCATGCTTAATATCTTCTCGAGCTTTATACTTGAAACTAAAACATTGTCTCCCTTGGGAGCCATGAATATGATTAATTAATAAGAAGTATTTGTAATAAGATTAATACTGTTGTAAGGGTGAAAGAGAGGGAGGGTGTTGTTTTTCAGAAGCGTGATATAGTGCATTTTGGAGTGCCATGATGCCGAGCTAGCTCTTTCAATTGTGTTCCCTAATGTGCACCCAGTTGGCACAACGCTCCTTAATTAGCTTAAAAGTATGGGACCTATACGTTTGTCTTGTCATTTTGTAAGAACTTGATGAATTTTCAATATAATTGAAAATTTTCATATTAATATTATTGTCCTTAAATTATTATACTTCAATGTTCTAGAGATGTTGGTAGTTTCTAGTTTATTTTATTTTTTGACAATTTACCACACAAACTTTGTATTTGATGTTAATGTATAACCTCTGTTAATTTCCGTATATTCTTTCCTTAAAAACATCCAAATACACCTTAATCCTCCGTTTGGATGAGGGAAAATAATTCGGAATTGAGCTAAAAGTCAGGAATTTAAGAGGAGAAATTGACAATTCCCTTGTTTGACAACTTAAGCGCGGAATTTATTAAATGACATGCAGAAAAAATCGTGGAAATTGAAGCATCAAATTCCCAAGTTTAATTTCCACAAAAATAAGTGTCATTTCACAATTTGTATAGTGCGGGAATTCATATTTTCTGGTATGCCAAAACTTACATTAAAAAACAGCGCCAAACTTATAAGAAAACAGCACCAAAAACCTATGATAAAATCCTAGAAAACAGAGATTGCAAGCCTTGTCGCTTAAAGGCATCATAAAAAAGTTGTGAGCTAGAGAAATAAGGAGAAGGAGTTCTTCTTGGGTTACACGTCTCTCTGGGTCAAATCTGAAGGATTTGTTGTGGGTTTCAAGGGAAAATTCAGGGCTGGTCCTGTCAGTTGCATTGTGGGTAGATGTGATTGGAGTGAGCATCATAGCAATTGAAAAAAGAAAGGAAGAATATTCTTCAAGGATGTGATGCTTGTTCTGGATCTTGATCAAAATTTGCTTAGTGTTGGACAACTAAATGAGAATTGTCTTCGTGTTCACTTTAGAGACGATTTCTGTGACCTAATCGATAAAGAGGACAAAAGTCAAGTTATTTCAAGGGTTAGAAGGAAGATAAATAGAAGCTTCCCCCTTCATGGCATAAAAGGTTGGCACATCTCAATTTCCAAAGACCGCTACTCATGGATAGGTGATAAGTTTTTTCTGATTTTTGTAGATGATTTTTCAAGAACGACATGGATATATTTCTTATGGCAAAAATCAGAGGTACTCTCTATTTTTAAGAAGTTTAAGGTGATGGTGGAGAATCAAAAAGGTTTGAAAATTAAAACTCTAAGAAGTGATAGATGTGGTGAGTACACTTCAAATGAGTTCGGAAAGTTTTGTGAGGATACAAGACTTGAGGGACAAATCACTACATCTTATGCTCCACGACGAAATGGAGCAGCTGGGAAGAAGCACATGACTATTGTTGAAATGGCAAAGTCCGTTGACCCAAAAAAACAAAAACAAAAAGGCAAAGTCCATGTTACTTGAGAAGGGCCCTATGTGTTTTGGGGAGAAGTTTATACTGATGTGTATTTGACACCATTTGAAGCATGCAGTCCCAAAAAATCTGTGAGTTAGTTGAGGGTGTTTGGATCAATATGCTATGCTCATGTTCACAAGAACCTTAGGCACAAACTTGAAGAAAACAGTGAGAAGTGTATCTTTGTCAGGTACAGCAGTCATACAAAGGGTTACAGATTTTATGACTTGAAGAAAGAGAGTTATAATTCGAGGGATGTTATTTGTAGTGAAGAAACTTCTTCAAATTGGAAGAAAAAATCTGTCTAATGTTTTCTGTTATTTGAATACAAGCGATAGTCTAAACTACAGGGAGGACGGTTTCTCACACACACACACACACTACTATGACGTCATGGGGTTCGAACTTGAGACAAGTAGTTTGTCAATTAAAGCCCTTTTCCACTGAGCTAGACCCCATTGGTATCACTACTACAAAAATTGAAATAGACGACGGGAAAACACCGTCGTCTTTTTCATTTTAAACCGTCGTAAATCGACCGTCGTCTTTTTGAATGTCAAACTACGACGGTAATTAACCGTCGTCTTTACATATAATAGACGACGGTTTTTAACAGAACCGTCGTCTATTACATATAATAGACGACGGTTTTATGAAAGAACCGTCGTCTATCATATGTAATAGACGACGGTTCTGTTAAAAACCGTCGTCTATTATATGTAAAGACAACGGTTTCTTGAAATATTGTCATTTATTAACTCTAAGACGACGGTTATTAATTATAAAACTCACGTAATTTTACATTTTAGTTTTTTTTTCTTGTTTCAAATGGTATCAGAAATATATACTCAAATATGCTATTACCCACGCCATACATATATATACTCAAAAATTGTTTATTTCATAAACAGAATATCAAGAGTACAAGTAGAACAAAATAAAATCTAAAAAATGAAAGTACTCTAAGGCAGCTAGCTGCAAGCCTAATTATAATAATACACCAAAATTCCTATACCTAATTATCCTTCAAGTCAAGTTCTCCATATGTATACAGAGCTATACATTCATCATCACCAATTTTCCTCTGCATTTCTTCAACTTTTACCACTATGAGTAGCTTCTTTAGTACAATTTTCTCCTAACAAGACCTACATCTAGTACTCCTCATCCAAGCCTTCCTCTCATCCAAACATACAATTGATGCACAATTGAAGTCTACTCCATCATCCCTGTAAATAAATCAAAATGACAAAGAAAAAAAGGCTAAGATTACACAAGCCAAAAATATAATAAAACAATTTAAACATGCCCAGCCTTGTTAGCAGGCCTTGAATTTTCCCAAATTGAACAAATGAAGAAGGTTAGTATTATCATCTAATCTTAGTCCTAGTTCTAAGGTTAATGCTTTATCATCTAAACTTTGTTGATTGAACAGTAGAAATCTATACTACACATAAAACAAGAATGATCAGTTAACAAAACAAAAACCCAAAATAGATCACATAAGTTATACCTGTAATTTCGTTATGTCCCACCCAAAAAGTAATTTAAGCCTACAATTGGAGATGTGCCAAACATTAAGTAGAACTTCATTCAAGGCCATAAGCACTAAACAGAAGGCAAACAAAAGGAAAAGAAAAAAGCGATGTACTTTGAGAAGAAAAGGAGGACCAGGATAAATAAGAAAAACTTGCACAGAAAAAGGCTAAGACATATTCAAAGTACCACAATGATCGGCTATGAACTGTGAAAAAGATATGAAAGAAAGCTATCTCAGATAGACAATTAAGCTAAAGAAATCCAAAATTAATGTGCTGGGTTCAGTTCAAGTGTACCATAGTAACCATAATATGATATATCTCACTTTTATCTTCTTCTTTTATTTTTTATTTTGGTTGTTAACAAGCAGCAGAAAAGTGAAAACAAAAATACCCAAAAATGAGAGTGGGTTTCCGAATGCAATTCAAGTGTACCATAATATGATACCATTTTTCTCATTGTTTATAAAAAAATTTGAACTTTTGTTTTTAACAAGCAGCAGAAAAGTGAAAACAAAAATACCCAACAAAGAAAGTGGGTTCTGGAATGCAAACTGAGTACTTGAAAATGAATCTAAAGACAGAAAAATAGGGAGAGAGAGAGAGAGAGAGCTTACAGATAAGGTCCCCAAAAATGAAATCATATTTGACTTCTGATAATAACGAAACCAGCAAACAAAGGGAACATGAATGAACAACACTCAAATAAGAGAACAGGTTATATCTATCTACATGTGCACATACCCACACACAACAAAAGACTGCCTATCCAACTTGCTTTCCCAAATTCATGACCATGCATTTTCACTGGAATTCCATTATTTCTGCTGCAATTGATGCAGTGTGTGTAGAAATTTTCAGGTCGACGGGCCGAGGGCCCACTCCAACAACACCAATACTGTCCCCACTTAACCACCTGCACAATCCTCAGGTGTGGGGTTTTATCACAAAAGGCCTCGGTATTAGTTAGAGTGGGGTATTTCTATTTAAACCACTATTTTTCCTTCCCTCCTGTCCGATGTGGGACAATTGGTTTCCAACACTCCCCCGCACGTGAGACCCCATTTTGTGGGTCACACGTGGAGATCCACACATCGGCAACCACGTGGAGCCATGTAGGGACTCACCCATCGCACGGGGCCAAACGGGGACCCACCCATCACGTGGCACCTTTGGCCTACGTGGAGCCAAACGGGGACTCACCCATCGCGCGGGGCCAAACGGGGACCCACCCATCACGTGGCAAGTACGGCCCCGCAACCTCCTGATACCATGTAGAAATTTTCAGGTCGACGGGCCGAGGGCCCACTCCAACAACACCAATACTGTCCCCACTTAACCACCTGCACAATCCTCAGGTGTGGGGTTTTATCACAAAAGGCCTCGGTATTAGTTAGAGTGGGGTATTTCTATTTAAACCACTATTTTTCCTTCCCTCTGTCCGATGTGGGACAATTGGTTTCCAACAGTGTGACAGGTAGACAAAGACACAAAAAACAGGACTTTAAAAGCTTCAGACAGAAAATCAAAACCAAAATCTCAATCAACAACAACAGAAAGGGGAAAGGGAAAAGGAAAAGATCAACAAATTTTGTGTTACAACCTATGAAGATCCATACTCTATGAAACAAAAATGGCAGGAAATAGAAAACAATTAAAAAAATAAGCAAAATAAATAGATATAAATAAAAAAAAAAAACAGAAGCACATATACACTCACAACACGACGTCGCCAGACTTGGACCCAAGAACAGAATCGTGATCACAGAACGATGATCCAACTCATAACCACCACCGATAAGTGTCGCTTGCAAATCTCTGAAATCGCCCAAACAAAAGTCAAATAAAGACCAAAACGAAACCTCAAATTTACCGGAGAATGGGTCGACAAAGAGAAGGCGAAGCCTGGAAGAGAAGAGCTAGTGGGCTCGAGAGAGAGAGGGAGATCGCGAAGATTGTGGAGGTGTCCTCGTGAAGATCGTGAGAGCGATACTTTTGGCGACTTCGGTAACCTGGACTCAAGGGATATGACGACCTTAGGATTGGGCTGGATGCTGAGATCTGGAACCTGGATGGCAAACTTAGTGACCTAGACGGCGCGATGGAGATGGTGTTTGAGCGATGAGAAAGGGAGTTGGGAGAGAGAGGGTTTCTAAAGGTCGTGAGAGACGGGTTTGAGATAGAGGGTTTCTAAACTGAAGTGAAACTTAAGTGAATTATTTGTCCACCGCGTTTTAAAGCACGGCCGTTTTTAATAACGAACCGTCGTAATTTTTATGAGGGCCTTTTAAAACACGACGGTTTTAGATGGAACCGTCGTGGTTTTTTGTGGTTTTTAAAAACACAACGCTTTTTAGTTTTACCGTCGTTAAATAAGTGTCGTAGTTTTCCATTTTTGTAGTAGTGTATCTGTCCAAGGTTCTTCACTTCAATTTAATGATGCCATTGAAGTAGAAGAGAATGAAGAAGAAGTTGAACATGAAGTTCCACCACGGTCTCCTCAAGTAGCAAGTCCTTCAACACCACAATCACCAGGTTTCAGTTCTAGTTCAACTCCAAGAAAGAAAATGAATCTCAGTGGTGTGTTTGCTAGTTGTAACTTATGTGTCATTGAACCAAAGAGTTTTGAAGAAGCTGTGATGATGTAGCTTAGAAGAAAGCTATGGAGGAATAAATTTCTCTGATTGAGAAGAAATCCATTTGAGAATTAGTGGATAGAGCTAGTGACAAAGATGTTATAGGTGAGAAGAAATCCATTTGTGAATTAGTGGATACCCCTGCAGCCCACACTCCTATTCAGTGAAACCATCTAACTCTTCCACAACACATGCCTCTTTAGTCTCAACCAACAATCTACACCCGAAAGAGATTAAGGAAAAAACAAAAAACAAAAACAAAAGTTTGTAATATAATTAAGAGAAGAAAGTCTACCAGTTTGACAAGGTTTTCTCAAGTCAAACTCACGCCCAGTTATTAAGCTCAAACTTAGGTTCCCAGTTGCAACCAATTATTCAAGCTAGAACAAATGATAATATTAGCCTTATGGATCAGATCCATTAGCCCATGGCACAATCTGAGAGACTTATCAAGCCAAATCATGCCACAACATGAAAATTGAAAGAAAACATGAGATTTGGAAGAAAATCAAAAAGAAAAATAAGTATTAAAGACTAACCTGCGTTTTGGAAATGTCAGCATCCTCTTTGCCTCCATCCAAGCTCTCAATCTCCATGTTAGAAACAACCACATGCTGTCCATCTGAAGCCATATTTATCAGAAATATAATTCTATGGTTCTAGGGTGAAATTATGCTAAATTGTTCAAAGCATATACAGTGAGAGGCAAAGTATTTGTATATGTACAATTATAGATCGAGAGCCCAAATGGGTAACCAACAAGACAATTGTAGAATGAAAAGATGGTGCAAATTCATGGAACCTGTAGCCCTGTTCAGTGCATGCAATCAATCACCCTTCTAAATATACTTAAAAACTACGTATGGGTGTATTAAATTAGGATTTAAAACGATTTTGCAATTCTTAAAAATATCATGAAAATATACAACATAAATATCTTCTTCTATCCTTTAATTTTTTTTTTCCATTCAAGCTTTAATTTCTTAAAAGATAATAATAATAATAATTCTTTGGTTCTGATGATTTAGGTGTTGGGTTCTGATTTGTACCCAATTGGGGCGTAAACTCGTTTACTTCGCAAAATGAATTTTTTGGGAATGAAACTCACATGTATAATCTCAAAAGATGGGAATCAAAGATTTTCATTCCCGTGTTAGGTAACGTTGGGAAATAAGGACCAGGAAATGTTACTTTCTCTCATTCCCATATTTAGTATGCAATTTTGGGAATGGAAAGCTATTGATTTTTCTAATAATACCGTTTATTTTTCTATTTAAAGTTACTAATGAAAAGTGGTATTTAAAAATTAGAATAGGGGTAAGTTAGTCTCAAAAAATTGCATTAAATGTTTTCCGAAGTGGGAGGAAAATATTACCAAGGCCAAGGGGTATGAAATTCCCCCTAGTGTAGGCTATTGCAAACATGAGAATGTCATTTCATACTATTTCCAAACTTCTAAACCTTGAACCAAACGAGCCATATTGTTGGATATTCGACTCTTTCTAATAGGAGATTCAATTTGTTTATTTTAATGATATATACGAATTAAAACTCATTAGATTAATCTAATGATTAAGGTTTTTTAAAATGTTAGACAAATTGTTGTATATATATACATGATGTATAGTAGTTTGAACCTAAAACCTGTCACATGAATTAAGGCCATGGCCATCTCTATATGGATTTCGAAAAGCTTTAAAATATAGAAGGGTGCTTTGGTTTACAATAATGCATTTAAAAAATCTCACAATTACACACATTGCCATTCCAAGTCAATCACACAATGTCACATGTCCACCTCTGGCAACCCTTTTTTAGCTATTGTTTCACCTAGATTCAATCGAACTAACTTAGGCATCGAAGGGCTTTTGGCCAACACCCCCCGAGTGTGGTCTATTTACTCCAATCTTTTTTACATGAATCGAGGAAGAGAAAGAAAGAAGATCGAAGGGCGAAGCTTCTAGAACGAATATTCTCCCACGAAATTATTTAACATTTGGTGCTTTCATTGAGAGCACAAGTTATACTCAACGCGTGCTCAAGAAATCCGTTCCTCCTATTTTCCAATCCACCGAAGCCTTCCAAACTGTTTGGAAGCAAGCACAATAGGACTGATAAAACCCAAGTCATAGATATGCATATAGTATTTTGATTAGTGGAAAGAAAGCATCTTTTGCACACAAGAACACTGTTGGTGGCATGATAGATGCCTTTTGCTTTCACCAATAACTTATTTCTGTGAGGATAGAAATCGATTTATTCCATGTTTACTAACATTGTATACTTGATTAGGAGTTTGATCTTTCTCAATGTGTTTTATTTATAGAATTGCAACATCTAATCCAAAATTAATTGACAATGTGTATCGTGTTACGTAACACTTTAATTTTTCGGTCTGGAATTCAATATAACCTTCCTACTCTTTCCTTCTACCACTTATGCTTGTCCATTATAAGATGATTACACTAGCACGCTTATAACTAGGGGCAAGGCAAGGCAATAGAAGAAAAAACTTAAAATCTTTTTTTCAGAGAAAGCCAACCAATGGACAGTTCTTTTTCTTCAATTGTTATTTTTCATTCTAGGTAATTGAATTTGAGGTAATTCCCACAATGGGCTTCTCTAGCTCAATAAAATGGCCCAAATTTGCTCATCAAAATGTAGAACAGAAACAGTCAAAGCCCACTATGAGTTGACTAGGACTCATCTCATGGTGCATTCAAACAAAAACAATGTCAAAATTCTAGATAGCACCATTCAACAAATAACATTCTAAGCTCCTTATGAATGCTAAAACAGACTTTGCTGTCTTTGATGGCATGCTACTATCTTCCACTTGAGACTCATATGTGACCTCAACACTGACCATGGTCTCCTCTTCCTGAATTGGAGTGAGTTGGAAGGTTGTTTTGTATGAAGAAAACCCAAAGTTCAAGTGTCCTCCTTCTATGACTTGCAGCCCAATTTTATGCACAGTCTCATCAAGCTCCACAATCTTTTCCTTCTGATAACTCATCTTTGATACATCTGATCAACATTGTTCACAAAAAAAGAAAACATAAAATTCATTGTTTAACATTTGCATGTCATATGGTGGAGGAAGAAGCTTTTTATTTTTGTTGCCAAAGTTAGAAAGGGAGAGGAGGATTTTCTCCAACCTGAGACCACTGGGCTAGACTTTGTTGGCAAAGAAGTTCATATTCAAATATTGAAATTGGAAAGTATCAAAAAGAGTTGGGGAGTCACCGGAGCCAAAATTGAAGAGGAAGACCGTGCCAATGCCACCACCTCCTTCTGTCACTTCGACGTTCTTGACCAAATTTGGGATGACTTTTGGTGTCACAGATGCCACATCTTTTGCCAAAGCTTTCCACAAAGCTTCAATCCCAACACTTACTTTTGCTTCAGTTTTTATTTCCTTAACCATGGCTCTCAAATGTAGTTTTTGAGAGAAAGAGAGAGATAATCGACTGATACGACCGAGGCCATAAATATACAAATGATTTTCAAGCGGCAACGCAGCATCTTTTGCATATGCATGCGATGGAAATGCCGTTTTCTTTCACAATTGGTTAGTTTCTGTAAGGACAAAAGCTCATTTACACATGGCATTCCTTATAAAGTATATGAAAATTCTCAAGTTAGGTAATTCTCTTTTTCTTTTTTTATAAAAATGCCACAGAATTTTATTAGATCAATAGGAATACATAGTACAAAGGACAGACTATATGGTGCGTTTGGATGAGGGAAATAAACTTTATATTTTGACAAAAATCAAAAATTTTAAATTGGTATAAGACAATTTCCGTGTTTGGATTTTTAAAAAAAAAAAAAATCTAGAAATTATATAGACTATATCATTAAATTTTCATGTTTAAAACCATAGCCAAATAAGAAACTTAACAAATTCTAGAACATTAATTTCCGTCATTTTAAATTTCATCATTTATGAATTCCTTATTACTTTTAAATTTTCTCATCTAAATGCACCATAAAAAGAGTCATCCAAATAACAATATGGCATACATGGGTAAAACTCAATGACCTGAGCCAACCGAAAAGCTTAAACAATTTAAAGAGAATCACTCTTGAAAATATAACTTTTCTATAACCCCTTTCTAACTACCATAAGTTCCCCAAATCTTATTATACACATTTGATAATATCCATAATAAGATAGACTATATATGTTATGTTATGTTATGTTGGTTTCTTAATTTGAAGGTAAATTATGAATTCGGATTTTGACTATAAGCTTGTATGGGTTGGAAGAATCATAAAAATATCAAATACAAAGTATTCGTGTTGGATTTAAAATGACTAAACACAATGTAACATTATAAATCTAATATTAATGATCAAGTACAATGAATCTATTTGAATAGTAATCTTATCAACCAAAAGAAGTCTCATTCAATAAAAAGAAAGTAGGGAGGCTGCACAACACAACAATTCATGAAACTGCTACTGCCCACAACACTGCATCATCCAAATCAAGGAGATGCCAAATTTCTGATACCAGCAATTTGTATCTGCTACCATTTATTCACAATAAAAACCTTATTTGCTAGCTCAAGGTAAGTCCACTGTTATTTATTCTGACAAGATGAACCTAACTCAGCTAGTTGGCTTGAACTGATCAAACACATTTCAGTACTAGGAGGATGATGCTAAGCTCTCCCACTATGATTCCAATACATATTTCTCCAGGAACTGAATGTAAGAAATCGCAGGCTGCAATGCTATATATCCGGTATTAGCTTCCTCCTTTTCAGTCTCATACACCACTTTCATATCAACCAAGGTCTCCTGCTCTCCGATTTTGCTCAGTTGGAAAGAAGTTGTCAATGCAGAAAAATTGCGCAGTGTTAGCGCCGGACCTTCCAATACTTTCAGTGCAAATCGATACTCAGAGTCGTCAAGTTCCACAATCTTTTCTGTCTGTTTTCTCTTGGACTCTACATGATCTGGCATTTTGTTTCAGAAAAGAGAAAAGAACAAGAAGAAACTTCCATTAACATCATCTTATTTTTAACCCTAATTTTAATTAACCTCATTTTTTAATTTTTTGGGTATGGTGTCCAATTTAAAATTATATTGTTACAAGACAATATAAGAATGTTTATATATGTATTGAAAGTTAACTAAGTAAATAAGTAGTGTGACTTAAGATTTGTATAAATTATATTAGTATAAAATATAAAACTTAGTCAGTACGATCACTTTAATAGCATATTTATATACTATAATATATATATATTCTAAATCAAGAGGGTTTGGATTGGGAATTAAAATATCATCCATGCCCCTCCTCCAACACCATACCCAAAAAATTTCCTGTACCCATCCCCATATCTGTTTTTTGTCCTTCATAACTGACTCATTAGGGTCGAATCCCCCGAAGACCCTTACCCATCCCTTGTCCCCCTCCACCCATACTAGACATGTAAATAGGTCGGAGATGGAGCGGAGCACATGAAATCCGACTAGATCCGATTTTAAAATAATTCCAACTCGATCTTATCCGAAAATCTAACAGATCATTCACAACTAGATCCATGTCCAATTTGTTGAATTATTCAATAACCCGGTCCAAATTCTTTTATGTCATATATACAAATAGTTGAAAATAGTTTTATTTATTTACAAAAGTTCACCGTATTTATGAACGGATTCGGAACATAATTAGGTTATCGAATTATGCCACCAAATCCATTTCCTATTAATTACATCAGATTCGGATCAAAATATGATCCATTGACAGCCCATACCAGCACACACACCTACACAAGCCACCATACCGGCTACCATCTCTCTCTCTCTCTCTCTCTCTCTCTCTCTCTCTCTCTCTCTCTCTCCAATTATGTCATATATACAAATAGTTGAAAATAGTTTTATTTATTTACGAAAGCTCACCGTATTTATGAACAAATTCGGAACATAATCAGGTTATCGAATTATGCCACCAAATCCATGTCCTATTAATTATATCGGATCCGGATCAAATTCTGATCCATTGATAGCCCATACCCTAGCACCACACAAGTCGCCATATCGGCTACCAAACATCAATAAACCCATTTGACTTTTCAAACATACTAAATATATATAGAGGAATGCTATTCAGACTCGCTCAAAAGAAATTCTCATCGAACTCGCTATCCACGTGTTCTCTGCTGATGGTTTCCAAATTGGGTAATAAAATAGTATTACCAACGTTCTCTCTCCTCTTTCTTTTACTCTTTTTTTTTTCCTTTCTTTCTCTCTTCTCTCCCTGTTTCCTATTTTTCCCCTCCGTTTATCCTCTCTCTCTCTCCTCCTCCTTTTGTTTTTTCTTCTTCTTCTTCCTCTTCCTCTTTATTTCTCTCTTCTCTCTGTCTTTTTTTTTTTCCTCCGACGTTTCCCCCTTCTCTTTTCTCTCCTCTTTCTATTTTTTCTTCTTCTACCCCTGACTGGCTTGGTGCGGTTTCTCTATCCATTTTTGTCTATAATCGCACTACATGCAAAAATTTTGGATTTCACCCATCGATGGCCCGCCCTCCTCACTGCCGAACTTTCTGCTAAACTTATATCACAAAATGTTTATATATATATAGAACGAATAAAGCCCGTCAAAAAATTAAGCGAGCTTTGTTAAAAAAATAAAATTGAGTGAACATCTGTAGCAAGTTTCTTCTTCGTACAGTTGGGTTGTTCATGAGGTGCAAAATTCTTCTTGCTGGTTGGCCGTACTCGTTTTAATTAGAAGAAGGAAATAAAACAAAGAGGGGAAACGCGTAAGAAAAAAAAGAGAGAGAGAGAGAAGAGAGAAATAAAGAGGAAGAAGAAGAAGGAAAAAAAAAAACAGATAGGGGGAAACGCGGAAAAAAAAAAAAATAGAGACAGAGAGAGAAGAGAGAGAAAAAAGAGGAAGAAGAAGAAAAAAAAAACAAAAGGAGGAGAAGAGAGAGAGAGGATAAACGAAGGGGAAAAATAGGAAACGGGGAGAGAGAGAGAGAAAGAAAGGAAAAAAAAGAAGAGAATAAAAGAGAGAGGAGAGAGAATGTTGGTAATACTATTTTATTGCCCAACTTGGAAACCATCAGCAGAGACACGTGGATAGCGAGTTCGATGTGAATCGCTTTTGAGCGAGTCTGAATAGCATTCCCCATATATATAATACAAGTTTTGAAAAACCTAAAATTTACAACAATGATTTCACTATATTTTATTCTAAAAATCATAATGTAAGGATAATAATAGTATTTCACACATCATTCAAATTTTAAACAAAATTAAAGTTGACCTTTTTGGGTTTGTTTCTTCAATTTATAAATTTCTGTGTTTATATATAAATTCAATGAAAGAAATGAGTTTTATTATAAATTTATCTTAAAATTTTCCATATAGAAATATAAGTTCCTTCGACGAACTAAAACTGAGATATTCTATCCTTAATTTAATCAAATTCCACCTTTCAATTGCAAAAAGAAAATTTCGGTACTCACGATCGCCAAGATTGAAGAGCAAAACAGAACCAAGGCCACCATCTCCCTCAATCACTTCAATACTGCGCACAATACTAGGCATTATCTTTGGTATAACAGTAACTGTATCCTTAGCCATAGCTCTCCACAGGGCTTCAACTCCAACACCAACTGTTTTTTGGTCCTTTTTCTCTTTGACAGCCATGGCTAGCTCTCCGAACCCCGAAAATCTCTCAGGTATGGAGCTTTGGAAAATATAACTGGGATTTTAGGTACATGGTGAGTGAGATTAGTAGTATTTATAGAAGTTCAGGAGCATCTTTTATCCAATAAATCCAACATCTGCTGTTCAATTATTCCAGTGAGTGACATTGAGTTCATACCAAACTATATGGTGACGAAAATGGTCCCCCCTAATCCTATTGGTTTCACTAATATTAAACATTTGGAGGCAAAGATTATGATACCAGAAAAATGTTATGATAGTGTAATTATTGTACCACTCAGATGCTAAAACCAAAAGCTCTGATGCAATGACCGTACTACAGAAGTTTATTTTTGCAGAGAAATCCATGAAGAAAATTTTGAAATCCATATGTCACATAATAATAATGCATAATGACCAAACTTCTAGCAATTGTGACATTTGACCTGACCCCTTTGTTTTCTTTTTTGGTTTTTCTATAGTTGCTTTACGAAAGTTATTATAAAGAGCATTTACTTCTGGACTAAGGTCCTGATCAGTTTGAATTCCCCCTCCCCCAATATCGCTTGCATCAAAGGAGAAAAAGTTGAATCAAATTGTTTCAATCTAATTAAGCTCATAGGGCTGTAGTGTGATAGGAAGGAATTCATGGATAGAGTTGTCCAAAAGCTCATTTGCTAGTCCAAGATGTTGGTTGAATGTGTGATATTAGGATCCTAACATTTTTCATCATCTTTGTCCATCATATACCAGCCGTGGATCATACCAACATTAATCCAATTGCTATATAAATATGATTAATCTAGTTGTTGATATATAGTAGTACAAATACAAGAGAAGGGACAGACCAAATATTCATTAGGTAAATATGATTCGTTTGCTTACACAATATAATTCAGACTTTAGACACCCCAAACAAAACTTGGGTGAGCACAAACAACATGGTTTTTATCTAATACTGCATAAATCCAATTGTTGTATAAGTATGACCAATCTGGTTGTTGATATACTCCAGCTTACATGTTGCTGTGTTCCTACAAATAGCATGATTCTTTTTGTGGGAATTTATGTTGATTTAACTAAATAAGCATCTATAGTATGATTCTTTTTTTGGTAGTGATGCACTCGTAGTCACCTCACTCTAGCGACATTAGCTCGATAACCCAATGGTATCTCTTTCGTTCCTTTGAGGCGGCTTTCACTGATCTATACCACCTTTAATGACTCGACAATATGACCACACATAAAACTAATGTTCATTTTAATGCAACCTATAACCCGCCCTTCCATGAACTCAACCTCAGTTTCCTAGTGACATCTGCTTTGGTATCATGATAGGAACTCATGGTTGCAACTTAATTACCCTTTTGAAAATTGAGTTGCAAGAAAATGTTGCTCAAGAGTGATACAATACAGCAGTCCAATCTGATCTTTACTTGTACTTAAAGTCACCAATCTAGGAGTCCAGCTCACCAATTCAAGAACATTGACTGTGGTTAGGCAACTTCGCATTAGTTAGGCAGTTAGTCACTTAGTTGTAAATATTATTCTAACCATGGTTAATTAAGCTAATTGTACTCAACCTATATATAAGATCTCTAATATTAATGAAATACTCATTTTCCATGAGCTTTGTTTGCTTCTCTCGAAAGCTCTCTGCTTTTAAACAGCTCATGTACTAGCCTAAGAATATGTTCAAATTTTCCTAGTTATACTTCTAAGAATTTGTCAACGATCTCTAATCAACGACTTGTTCTCCATTTCCTCTCAATTACTTAGCAACCACGGCAATACCATCAAAATAATATTGTCCTGTTTTAGAGTATTTTATTCTGATTCTGGTTGTGTCAAATTTAGATCTAAGAGCCTGCAATTGTACCAGTTGTAGTTCTTTCCATCAAAACAAGGAAGATTAAGGGTGCAAAATGTTCTTATTGGATGCCATTTCAATTTTCAAGAAAGATGTTACTTAACTCACAAAGTTGGTGTTATTGCACGCACAAAAACGGCTTCAAACCCTCTAAAACTCTGGTGAACAACCAAAAAATGCTAAGCACTTGTCTCATATTGGCCAGGACTAATATACCTTTTTTTTTGGGTCATTCGCGGGGGAGAGGGAGGGGGGAGTATTATATTGAGTTGCCTCAAAATTGTCTCCTACGAGAATCAAACCCGGGTGCACTTGTTGGACCAGGACTAAAATACCTTAAACTTTTAACCTAGAAGGTAGAAAGGAAAAAAAAGTATGTAAAATTATCTGTAGGTTGCCAGATTCAGCTTATGCCCAAATTTGGTCCAAACCCATAAGAAGTGTTCATTGAATGAATGCATTTCTTTCGATTGATTTCGTGAACAAATGATATTATAGTGTACAATAATAATGGGCCAATTGGGCAAGTTGCATGAAGGGTGAGAATATATAATTCTAATTTCTGTTGATACCGTACAACAGAAAGCACAAGCAATTAAGAAAGAAAAAAAAAATAAAGTACAAGTAACAGCAGACAATGCAGGCATACAGGGCCATTTGATCGGGTGCAAAATATGGTATTGATATTGTCAAAACGCCAGCAAACTCATATTCTGAATCAGATCCAAAGCAAAAACAAAAGAGAAAAATATAAATAAAAAAAATCATCAAATTGTCAACCATAGCTATTTCTTCAATCACAATCAGCAGCCCCAAAGCATTGACCAAGATTAACCATCCCGCAAAACATTTAAGGGAACCACGTAGAGCCCATGTTCTTCCTCTTACCAAACCTGGAATGTGTACATTCGAAAAAGATAATGCCATAAAACCCACTTGTTAGATTAGGTTAAAGGGGTGTGAGCTATATATATCAGCATTTCATTTCATTGAAGAGGGAAAAAAATAAGCCATGGATTTCTTAGGCAACAAAAGGACACTGATCATTGTGCTACTCTTTGTATCTGCTGCTGTTCTAGCACAGAGTAAGGGAACTTCAGATATCAAAGTTTGCTACGGCCGGAAAAGCCCCTGCTTTCTCAAGCAGATACCCTGCCCAAAGGAATGTCCATTGGCTTCACCAACAGACAAGAAGGCTAAAATTTGCTACCTCAACTGTGACTCGCCCATATGCAAAGCTGAGTGCAAAAGTAAGTAACACCTACTGTGGTGTCTTTATAATGTAATCTCACTCTTTGTTTTCTTTTTTTGTTTTCGGAATGTATTAAATTCAACAAACCTGGGCTAAAATAATTGCTGACAAGGGTTTTTGTTGTTGTTGTTGTTGGTGGTGATAATCATAGAGCGCAAGCCTAATTGCGATGGCCCTGGATCAGCATGCATGGACCCTCGCTTCATTGGTGGAGATGGCATTGTCTTTTACTTCCATGGCAAGAAAAATGAGTACTTCAGCTTAGTTTCTGATCCCAACCTCCAAATCAATGCCCGGTTCATTGGTCTCCGCCCTGAAGGACGAACCAGGGACTATACTTGGATTCAGGCCCTCGGACTCCTTTTTGACTCTAACAGCTTCTCCCTTGAGGCCACCAAAGCATCAGCATGGGATGATGAAATTGACATCTTGAAATTCACTTACAATGGAGAGGTGCTAGTCATCCCAGAATCCCATCTCTCTGTGTGGCAATCCCCAGGCAATGCCATTAGAGTGGAGCGAACATCAAGCAAGAACAGTGTCTTAATCACTCTCCCAGAAGTTGCTGAGATTTCAGTAAATGCGGTGCCTGTGACAAAGGAAGATGACAGGATCCACAATTATCAGATACCATCAGATGACTGTTTTGCTCACCTGGAAGTACAGTTCAGATTCTATGGCCTATCCTCAAATGTTGGAGTGCTTGGAAGGACTTACCAGCCAGATTTCAAGAACCCAGCAAAGCCTGGAGTAGCTATGCCAGTGGTGGGAGGTGAACAAACGTACAGAACAACATCACTTGTCTCTGCAGATTGCATTGCTTGTGTGTTCACTCAATCCGGGAAGCTGTACCAAACAGATTCAAGGGTGATGGATTACGGAAAGCTCGATTGTACTGGTAATTCCTTCAGGGACATTGAATTTTCAAACATGTCAAGGAATAAAGTCCGGCAGGCCTAAATATATGCTGAGAAAGAAAGAAGCTTTTCCTGTGGTGTGTGGCAACTTTTCAGCACCTAATCTGACCTATAATTGCATTCTTCACTCACTCTCTACGAAGTCCTACATATCAAGACCTAAAAACAATTTCAAATTGTTCCCTTCCCGTCTTAGATCTGCTCAGCAAGCCGAGAAAGAAATTTTCGTCTATTACATAACTAGAAGAAATTGTTTCCCAGTAGTTATCTGAGCTGAGAGCATGCCAAATTTGTAGTCATTTCTAAGATAATCCTTCAGGATATTTTTAGTGTTTCCTCCAAGAACAAGATTCTGATAATAATGTGAAAATAGTTTAATATAATATCAGAAATTTTGTATGAAGGAAATAATAATGAGTTCCGGAACTTGCAAGTATACAGAGGTCACATACTCTGCTTATTCTCTATATCTTATGAACAATAAAATATGTGAATACAATGACATCATTTACTTTTGTAAAAACATGGGAAGCTCATAAAAACCCAGATGGATTTATATATGAAGACAAGAATAAAATCCTTTGGCACCTTACCTGCTGATGGATTAATTGGCACCCACCAAAACTATATTACAAAATAAATCGTAGACAGAAAATTGAGGCAACAACTAGAATAATGAACTAAGAAAGAACCTTGTTCCCTCACTGAGCACTCTCAAGGCCAAGATGACTAGTATCTTTTAATGGGACATTAGAGGCCAAGACTCAGACAGGCAAATGATCTGTCTTCTCATCTTCCGCGAGGATTAACAAGCTGAGAAAACACAGCACTTGTGGCAGCATCTTCTGCATCGTCATCTGTGCCGGAGTGCCCCCCATCAATCATGCTCACACTGTTATCAAATGGCTCAAGAGGGGTTAATTGGATACCAGGTATGTGGTTTGTGCTGTTATCTTCAGGTTCCATTAGTGCAGATGACGTTTCCTCAAGCTGAAGAGCATATTCAAGATTCCACAAGACATCTCCCATTGATGGCCTGTCAACACCATACTCAGCAAGGCACTTCTCAGCTGTCTCCCCAAACTTCTTAAGAGAAGCTGGATTTACCTTCCCTACCAGATTTGGGTCCATGATTTGGTCTAGCATGCCCTTCTTTTGCCAGGTCATCGCCCATTCTGCTATGTTGACCTGCTCCCTGGGAAGAACAGGATTCAAAGCAGGTCTTGTGCACAGAACTTCCATTAGAACTACCCCAAATGAATACACATCTGATTTTTCCGTGAGCTGTTGCCTTCTAAAGTATTCAGGATCAAGGTAACCAAAACTACCCTTAACAGCTGTACTCACATGGGTCTGATCTAGAGCTGGACCTGTTTTTGAGAGGCCAAAATCAGCAACTTTGGCTACAAAGTTCTCATCCAAGAGAATATTGGTTGTCTTCACATCTCGGTGAATTATGCTTTGAGCTGCACCAGTGTGGAGATAATGGAGCCCCTTTGCAGCCCCAATGCAGATTTCGAGCCGCAGCTTCCATGATAGGGTTGGGAGATCTGTTCCATACAAATGGCTCCTGAGGGGTCCATTGGCCATGTACTCATAGACCAGAATCATTTCTGACCTTTCATCACAGTAGCCAATCAGAGACACAAGGTGGCGATGGCGGAGCTTAGATAACATTTCAATTTCAGTTCGGAATTCAGCAAGACCTTGTTCAGATCTCGGGTTTCCTCTTTTAACAGCTACTTTTGTCCCGTCTTCAAGTGTTCCCTGGTAAACCCTACCAAAACCACCAACTCCAAGAAGTAGGCTCTCATCAAACTTGTTGGTTGCATCCAGAATTTCCTGGAACATGAAGAAGCGGCCAAGATTGGAGGAAGCTAATGAAATGCAGCTTGCTGTGTTACTCTTTTGTGAAGTTGTAGACATTTTTGTCATGGTCTGAGAATTTCCATACAAAGGCAAAGGCAGCCATGTCCCTTGGTTAGTACTCTTTGACTTGCGGAATGCCAAGCAGCAATAAAAGAGACCAATAATTGCCATAACAGATACAGCTCCTACAGCAGAACCAACTATGATTCCTATATTATTCTTCTTCGAGGGTGAACTAGGAAGGATATTCCCCACTGATAGAGACCCATCCAAGCTCCCCAACTCATTGCTGATCTTCATGACCTCCAACCCATTCAGAATTGCATTAGTGATATCCGCCATTGAATCTGGACCAACACTGACAGTCAAAGTTCCCGCTGAGGAGTTGGACACAAAGTCTTTGTAATAAGGCACACCCAAGTCACCAGTAATGGAAGAGAGGTCAAGACTCGCGAGCACATTGTCAGAATTCACGAAAACATTGAAAACAAGACTATTCAGAGCCTTGCTGACAATATCACAGAAATGCACCCGAACAAGATACAAGAAATTTGGATCAACCGTAAGGACCCAAGTTATGTTGAAGTTCACATTGGGCACATTTGCATTTCCCATGGCTTCGGCAGTCGCATAGACCCAATTTGGTGCGATTTCGGCTGTGACAGCCTGTGGATATTTAATGCTCGCAGGGTTGACTGATACATTCACTGCAGAACTGTCCACATGAAGGTATTTCAGATCATTCTCCCAAGTTCTTCCAAGGGTATCGTTTTGAGCTGTGAGCAAAGGACCCCCCATGTTTAACCGGTAAACTGTTTGAAGGGCAAGGTCAGAAAGGCCACTAAAAGGAGCAGATGGATTCACAGCGTATGCCTGGTCAGTGAGCAGTGCATCCGGGATAGATACAACTTCAATTGCATTAACAAAAGCAACTGAATTGTTTGAAGGAATGAGGGTGAGAGTCAAGGTATCTGAAGTTACATTGATTGCATACTCCTTGAACAGATAAGAACCATTATAGTTTTTGAAAGTGAAGTTGGTCAAGAGTACAAAATGATCAGTAACTACAGTTAATTGAGCAGACTCCAAGTTTTGGCCAGGACTTGTAAGAGGGTAAAAATAAAGGCGGACCCAATGCCGGCCTTCTTGCTGGATTTTGAATTTGTAAGAAGCTGCTGCCTCGAAAACTCGAGCAGATTGATAAATTGGAGAAGGGACAGTAGAATTGGAGCTAGCAACTACAGAATTTGCACTTTTTAGTACAAGGGAAGATTGTTGTGTATCAGGAACAAAGGTTCGACCTTGAAATGTGATGCTTTTCGAAGAACCGCAAGCAATTAAGTAGTTATCGATAGGAGTGAATGAAGCAGATGATCTAAGACTCATAAGCAATACCAAAGCAAGAACCAAAGGTACCAACTTTACTAGTTTCATCTTCACCATGTCAAATAAACCAGATCCTCAACGGCAAATGAAGGAAAAGAATGCCAACTTTCTCAAGCAGCAATTGAAAAGCTGCCACAATCAAACCCAATCAATCAACCAAGATCTAAAAACTCAAATCCTACAATACTCAATTCACCAAAAGCAAGTCCTCACAATCCCAAATGCCGAAAACCCAGTTCTCCAATGACTCAAACCCAAAACCCAAAAAACTGAGCTACCCCAGATCTATCCAACTCAATACACAAAAAGCCAATTAAAAACCAAGTAGTAAAATCCTAGCATTACCAAAAAAGACATAAACACCAACATTGCTCAAGTGCAGAGCAAAGTTGAACTCTCCCCTCAAATTCTCCAACATAAACAGACAAAGATTTGAGCTTTCTGAGAGCTCTTACCTCAATGGGAGAGCAAAATGGAAACAATTTGCTGCAGAGTGAATTGGGTCTGTGCCAAAGAGAAAACCAGTTGAGAATACGTGAACCCCACCACAAAAACCCATCAAGGTCTAGCCTTTTAGTGCGGTTATAACCACCCTTTCCAGGCTGTTGATTAGGCTGTCAATTACAGTGCCAAAATATGGAGGAGGACCCAGAAGAAAAATGGATATGAAACTTCAAAAATTCATATCCCTCCCATGAAACCAGCTGTGTTAATAGATATTGTAGTTTGATTTTGATGCTCAGAATCTTTATAAAGATTGGAATATAATATAACAGAAAACGCCATGAAATATCTGTAACTGAGCCTTGGCACTGTTAACTTATTTCTCTTTTTTTTTTCTTTTTCTATTTTTTGAAGGTTCATAAATATGCAAGAGATTTCTTTTGTCTGATAACCTAATATTTACTTTGAACAGATGGTTGCTCTGCTGGGACCAAACAGTCACTGGGACCCGCACTTACGCGGCTTTGAGATGAAGAGGAAGCAGAGTTTATAAAAGTTCACTGGACCGTTTGGTTGCGGATGTGTTCTTCTCTGACGGCTTTTTGACAGCGTGAATCACGAAAATTGGATACTTTTTTAAAAAAGAAAACTTTAAGCACTTATATCGAAAAATGTTTTGTTTTTGGCTTATATATTTCAAAACTCAAATTAATATAATTATATATTTATTTACTTCAGAAAAAAAGCCATTTTCGGTTAATATAATAGACACTCAACATTCAATAAAAATACTTCAAACTCATATTCGAACTCTCATTGACATTTTGGTAGTACATGCGTGTGAAACTCCTCTTTCTTCTTAAAAAAACATACACACACAAATACTTCAAACTCAATAGTAACAAAAACTCTCGGCTTTAGCTTTTCGACGAATTCTAGGCTTTGCAAGTTATGTGATTTCCCAATCCAATTATGCCACAACTGTATAGCCCTGCTAAGAACTAGTTCTCTTGGTGTTGATTTGCTTCAACAAAAAAAAAAGTAAGAACTTTTGGCCAAATTTGTAATAAGTTTTAAAGTTTCTATTGATGAAAAGTAGGAATAAATTATTGACATATCTTACAATTAAATTCATTTTCCATTACCAATCATGTGACACCTTATATGAACACAAATGTCTTATGCAAATTGTCATAGAGAAAATTAGGGCATGTTTGGGAGTGTTTTTGGAAGGGCTAAAAGTGCTTTTGACAACGTTTGACAGAAAAGTTTAGAAGCACTTCTAGATCATCACAATGGTTGAATTAAATCTAGAGAACCCCAACATTCTATTTTATTTTATTTATATTTTTGAGAATGTTAGGATTAGGAAGAGTTTAGAAAACTTGGAGACTTGAAGCTGGGTTTTAAGCAATATTATCTTATACTTAAACTTGAGTTAGAATTTAACGAAATATTAGAGATGCTTTTATATTCTTACACACGGCAAAGAGTTGGTATCTTAATTCTTGGAGAAGATTAGGCTTAGGATTAGAAAAGAGTTTAGACAACTTGGAGACTTGAAGCTAGGTTTTAAGCGATATTATCTTATAGTTAAACTTGAGTTAGAATTTAACGAAAGATTATGGATGATTTATTTATAATTTGGTTTTATTCTTTCGATAGGACATTTAAAAATCGCCAAATGACAAATAACATAAATGCATGAGGTGTCATTCATTGGCAAACCGTGTTATATAGAGGCTTGTCAATCTTTTATTTGATTACCGTTATGTCTTATACAACTGTATCACGTGCATAATGGGCCTCACCATTGAATCATAGTGACAAGTACGAATTGAAATTAATCATAGGAAATTGACTTACCAAATTGTAAGATTCCACCTAATTTTCTATTTATGAAGGATTCCGCCTAAAATTTTAATGAAATATGACAAGTCAAGTGAAACTATAGTTAGCTACCTTTTTTATGGTCGAAACTATAGTTAGCTACCATACCTTATTTTCTTTAGGTCACGTTTGGTGGGTGAGACTGGATTAGACTATTTCAATTAAAATGGACAAAAGTCCTGGGCGTTGTTTGGTGCACTCAAACTGGACTTGTTAAAATAGATAACAATTCAACATATTGTGTCTTACAAATCATACACCTAGGAGAATATGACTCATAAAGACTGATTTAGACTCAACTCCACTCCAATCCAAATAGGCCATCAAATGAGGCCTTAGTTCTTTTAGCTAGTTGTTATTCACTCTCCTAATTATTCAACATTTGTTTTCAACACTCTAAAGAAAATAAGTCTAAGAAGACAAACTACAAGTGCAAATTTATATTTCGTCCAAAAAAAAAAAACAAGTGGAAATTTATATGCTCTCTTTTATTGAGTGAAAACTATGTTGTTGTTGGGTTGCTACCTATGTTTTGCTTTCGGCTACATGTACATGGTGGAAAAGGCCAAAACTAACTAAGCAACTATCATTTTAGACCGAGACCTTCCAGCCTTATCGATCATCTTGCAAAACTAATTTAAGAGAACATTAGTAGGAGTAGCGGTGGAGACCAAAATATGAAATACAAAGTTTAATTATATAATCATTTTGACCTAGGGCCAGTTTGGCATTGCCTGTGCCTGTGAAAATAATCACTGTCAATTTGTTGTGAGAGAAATCAATTTGGTGTTTTGTAAACTTTTTGTTAAAAGTGTTGTTGGTATTAATTCCCGCATAATCAGAAAATGTTTCCCGTATAATCATTAAACCCAGTGTCACTTCGAAATTGATTCCTGCATAATCAAAAAATGAAAGCACCTCATTAGCTGTTTTCCCTTGTAGCTTTCTCTCATAGCAATTTTTAATAATAAGTGATTTTCTTATAGTTTATCAAACGGGTTGAGTTTCCCAAATTTTTTTAAAAATCACTTATCACCCCAAATAAGCAGTGTCAAACGGGTACTACTGAGTAACCATTACATACACGACGAGAAAAACTTAATTATAATGGGATAACCGAATTTTATATTAGTAATCAATATTATAATTCTCAAATTATTGTATTTTTTTTTTATATATGGGTCGCTTGCTCGCTAAGCGAGGAGACACGTGCATTAAATATTAGGGTTTAGGTTTTTCACGTTTAGCAGTCATCCCCTCATTGGCCTGATAAAGCTCATTTTCATCCACGTTTAGCTGTCATCACCCTCCTTGACTTGACAGCGTCGAGTCACTTTACTCCTACGTCGAGTTGTTACCGTCACTCCTCTCTTCCGACTCTGAGGTGCTGGCCTCATTGTTGTCTCTTTGAGATCCTGGGTGTTGGTTTCCCCATTCACTTTCTCCTCGGTGTGTCGACATTTCTGGTGGTTGCCTTAGTATGGTGGTTTCAACGGGTCTGCTACTATTATTATGCCGACAGTCTCTAAGTCAACAGCGACTATGGTGCAAGCTGCTTCGTTGGGGTAGGCGATCACAATGGAGGGCTTTCCTCAAGCCTCCTCCGTAATCTGATCTACGATCTCAAGCCTTACCTTCAGGAGAATACGGTCGTTGTCTAGAGATTTGGCGTAGGTGACTCTTCACTTAGGATCTATAACTTTGGTCCTCTTTTTCACAGTGTTGGGCCAGGTTTTTGGCAACTAGGATTGATGGGTACCATCATTTTACCCTTCTTTACGGGTTTGGCAGGTTACTCCAATGGGGACTGCGAATCCGGGTGATGTTGGTGTCCCTCCTGACAAACCTATGGAGACTAGCCCAGGCCTGAGCACCTTCCTTAATGTGTTCTTGAAGCATTCATGGGTTTGGCATCATGTGAATGCTCTTGTGCATGATCCCCGTGTTCAGGTTAAGTGGCTAGGCCAGTTTTGTTATTATTGTGTGGTGTTTTCTTCATTTTCCCCTTAGCTGATCTTTGATTATCCGCATGTCTCAAAGGACTATGTTTTCATAGGAGGTTTCTTTGTCAGTGTGGAGATGATACAGCGTGCTTAGGGGCTTTGTTATTTTATTTTCTTTCTTAGCCTGCCCTGCGGGGTTAGTCTCTTCTTTGCGTTGTTCCTTGTAGATTTCTCTTCTTCATCGCCAATTGCTATTGGAGGTGGCTGGAGATGGTAGCTTAGTGGATGTTTTCTTTCTTCTTGACGTATTTGTGTTTTCTGTCGGATGCTATCAATGTCTTGTGGCTATGCAAAGGACTATGATTTCATAACAAGGCTCTTTTGACAGTTGGATTGTGTTGTAGTGTTCTTGTCGGAGGTCTATGTGTCAGTTTGCTGTTTTATTTTATCTTGCTCTAGCATTGGTCCTGCGTGACCGTTTCAGATTCTCTTATTAGTTAATAACATGTGTGGTATTGTTTCCTACCCTGGAGTTTGTCCCTCATGAAGGTTTTGACAAGGCCACTGTTTCGTGTCGTTCTATGTACGTTACTTTGATTTTATAAATGATTTTCATTTCTTAAACAAACAAAAAAAATACGGGGATAATATTGTTTTGTTATCTCTGACCAATAATACTATGACACGTGGAAGTGTTATCACGCAATATGCAAAAGTTTTTGTCTTATAAAGTAATATATTTAGTACAAATTTACTGTTATATATTCATGTTGTTACGGTAATTTGGCAGCCATTTATATTAAAAGCAGGATTATATCAATTTCGTTCCACAAAGAGACCTATAAAATATAGGGCTTGTCCAATATAGATCCCTACATTTTCTATTTCCTAGACATATACCCATCACTCTATAAATCTATGTGTAAAACCCAATTTCAAATTTAAATGACCAGGAGGATATAAGAGGTCGTAGTATTCCTATGTTTTTACATCGTTGCCACCAAACTTCATATTTTATTTATAATTTATTTCAAGCATTTTATTAACTATTATAATTGTAATTAACACTCCCTATTAATAGCATATTAATCACCCCATTTCTTTTGGTTGACATTCCCTCTCACATACCGCCCCCTAAAATTGCAAACCAAAAAAAATATATGTAAATTACATATCCAATAATGTACCTATGAAAAATATAAATATAAATATATTATTTAAATAAAATATAGGTATATTATTTACCAAAAAAATTAAGTGAGTTACTTTGTAATTGAAATTTCCGTACATTTTTCATAAATTAAAAATAGGTACATAATAATTTATAGAAAATATAGGTAAATTATTTTACAATATACCTATAAATGTGCATGGGTACATTATTTGGAGAGGAAAAATAGGTTCATTTAAAAAAAAAAATACGTACATTGTTTTACTAGGTACATTATTAGAGGAGAAAATATAGGTACATTATTTACCCATAGGTAAATTATTTTACAATATACCTATAAATGTGTATGGGTACATTATTTAGAGAGGAACAATAGGTTCATTTAAAAAAAATACGTATATTGTTTTACTAGGTACATTATTAGAGGAAAAACTTAGGTACATTAGTTCGAGAGAGAAAATAGGTTCATTTAAAAAAATTGTTTTTCATAAAACAAATAATAGGTACTTTATTCAGAGAAAAAAATGTACATTATTTTGAGAAAAAAATAGGTACATTATTTAGAGAAAAAATAAGTTCATTTAAAAAAAATGTTTTTCATCAAACAATAAATAGATTATCAAAATATTTTTCAACATAATTAGAATGTACACTGTTATTCATAAAACTATAATAAAATAGATTACTAGTAGTATAATTCATAAAAGGAAAACAACAACAAAAAATTATTAAATAAACCAAAACGTTTTTTTTTTGTCATAAAACAAACAAAAACGTTACTAATACTTTAATGTTGAATTTAATATTTATTTTCAAATAAGTTTTTAAATTAATTCCTACATCCATTACAAAAATTTGTAAATCTTTCCAAATTCAACGTGTGTCATTAGTTACACCCCACATAACACGTTCACTTGTAAGTAGGGATAGTTTTAGAATCCGAAAAATAGAATAAATCAAATTTGAGGCTAGATTAGGTAACTTGCTTACTTGGATCATAATCATCGGGTTTTATTTGAAAAAATTTGGTATTTAAAATAGAAAAATAAAAGAAAGGGTTGTAGGTGATTACAAATGAATTTTATGGGTCTAAACTTAATTTACTATAAAATATATCAATTTCGTTCCACAAAGAGACCTATAAAATATTCATGTTGAAAGCTTAACATACTTTTCAAAGTTGAAGAACAAAATTGAAATGAACATATCAAAGTTCATAAACAAAATTTATCTCTCCAACTACATGGGTTGGGTAAGAGAACATTAGGTGCTTGAGAAACCCTCCTTTTTTGTACACAGAATTTAATTAGAACTTTTAAGTGCTTGCACACGTGTGTGGGCAACAGTGCACGTGTGAGGGATAAATCATGACTAAGATTTAATCCAGTTTTAAAATGTGGACGACATTAATATGTGCGCGTTTTACGTGGGTAATAGTCATATAGTTCATACAGCGGTGGCGGTAAACGACATATATAATAGAGTAGAAGTGCAGAATCCAGAGTTGACGTGGAACAAGAACAAGCCAGCCCTCCTTTGAAATTCAAAGGCTGAGCTTTTCTGCTATAAAATTCTAATGCGCCGCTTTCAAGCACATGGCCATGAATCATCATCAACTCACCAACTCACCAACTCACCAACGTCCCTATCTCCTTTATTTTTTTATTTTTATTTTTTTTCGATGAAAAATGGGGCAAAGCCCAACAAACAAGAAGCTTAAATAGGACAGACTAGCCGAGATCTAGTCACCCTTGAGGCATCATCAGCCAATAAAGAGCTCACCCAAACAAGAGGAGTCTCAAAGGCATAAAATCCCAAGTCCACATTGTTGCTCCAAGAGGCAAGACAATCAGCTACACAGTTATTTTCTCTATAAATATGTTGCACCACACAATTATCAATATTCTTCAAGAGATCCCAGCAACTAGTAAGCAACCCAGTAAGGGGGTGGCACTCAGCCAAACTAGTCATATGAATGAGTTGGGTAGCAATGGCAGAGTCCATTTCCACGACAAGGTGAGAGCAACCCTTAGCCACAGGCGGTCTTGAGCCCAAAAAATAACTCCCAAAGTTCCGCTTCCAAGATATTACCTTTACCTAAGTTCACAGGTAAATCCTCCACACCAATCCCCCTCAGGATTTCTAATTACACCTCTAGCACCAATCAAGCCAGATGCAGTATTTCTAGTACCATCCACGTTCAGTTTAAGGTACCCAATCTCAGGGGTTCCCAAGCAAGCATTACTTGGACTTTTTGGACTTTTTGCTTTGGAACATTTGATTGGATCCAATCCTTAGTCGCCGCTAGGATAATTGTCAGAAAGGGAAAAGGCAGGTCAGCATCATCCTTGAAGATATGTTGGTTTCTCCACTTCCAAATGTACCAGCAAGTGAAGATAAACACTAGGTTCCAAGGGATACGCTCATGCCATTTAATTTTAGAGCTGATGTTACTTAAGAGCCAGGGTTGAAGGTCAGCAACATTAAACTTAAATTTAACAAATATTATTTTTTTTATTTAGTTGGTAATTGAATAAATTGTTATTTAACTTGTTTCAGAAAAATATATATATATATAGTTTGTTTGTCACTCAAGAAAAGGACATATGCCAAAGACAAGATAGTCATGCTAACAATATCTTACCGACTTTTTTTCTAATCTCAAAAGTTTTTCACGGTTTTTGTTTGTATAAGTTAAAATTGCAAAAATATCTATACTGTGTTATAAATAATGGAAGTGGAGCCCACAATCAAATTATGAAGTTTGAAAATACGGCATAAATTCCACTGTTCACTCACGGATGAAAATGATGGTTTGAAAATTGAGACAGAAGTGCACTGTGCAATGCACTCTGACGCTCACGGAAGTATTTCAGAAACGCCTATAAATAGGCTTATTCTATCAATTGTAATACAGACCATCAGAAAGAGAGAAGAAAGAAAAGAAGAGAGAAGAAAGAAAAGGAGAGAGAAATTTGAGTGAGTTCCTATTTGAGAGGAAATTCAATCTGTGCAAACGCCACAAGAAAATATATAATTCCACTATCATTTTCAGTGGTAATTCCATACTCCAATTATTTTATTTTATAACACGTTATCAGCACGATAGTCTCTCCACTGTTAAATTTTCTCAGCTCAACACTATGTGGTTATTTCTCTTTCTCCTCTCCGTCATATGTCTCCTCTCACTCTACTACTACGATGACATGCAAACTTTCTTTTTTGTGTTCTCACAATTTTTGTGTTGTTTCATCCATGTTTGCTTAATTTATTTCTTTGTAATATAATTTGGATGGCACGGTTTTATACCTCATTCTGTTGTTTTATGGTGGTGTAATTTTCATTACCCATCGCGTTGTAACGCAAATCCTCATAATAAAATGATGGTGTGATCTTAAAACTCATCTATTATACAGTGGTGCAGTTATATTGCCCACAAAATATAATATGTACTTCCTATATTTTTAGTGGTGGTTTTATTCCCACACTTATTTTATTTATTGTATGGTGTAGGTTTATTACCCATACGGCAGTATTTATTTAAAGTGTGGAGCGGGTTTATCGTCCACACAACTGCCTTTTATTTCTTTTATTAAAAGTATGGAGCATGATTAGTGCCCATACCAGCACGTTTACTTTACCGCACATTTACTTTTATTTAAAGTATGGTGCGGGATTAACGTCCATACAGCAAACAATTTACTTTACCGCACATTTACTTTTATTTAAAGTATGGTGCGGGATTAACGTCCATACAGCAAGCAATTTACTTTATCGCACATTTACTTTCATTTAAAGTATGGTGCGGGTTTATCGTCCATACCAGTAAATTTATAGCACTTTATTTTTATAACCAACTAAAATGAGGGCCTGAAGTTACTCAAACAATTATAGGGCCTGAAGTTCCTATTAATAAATGGCTTAATGTTTAGATCCCGAATCTGAAATTTTGAGTAAAATTGCGAATTCTAATGCATCTCATTCTTCTTTTGAAGATGGCAAATCTGGCTAAATTGGAATTCGCTGCCCTAGAGCTTTCTGGGGACAATTACCTATCATGGGTTCTGGATGCCAAGATCCATCTGCGTGCTAATGGCCTTGGCAAAGCAATTGAAGATGGAAGTGATGCATCACCTCAGGGAAAATGCGAAGGCCATGATTTTCCTCCGCCGCCACATTCATGAAGCGCTGAAGAGCGAATATGTGGTGATTGATGAACCATTGGTCCTTGGAAAGCCTTGTGTGAGAGATATAATCATCAGAAGACGGTGACTCTCCCAAAAGCTAGATATGAATGGACACACTTGAGATTTCAAGACTTCAAGACAGTGTCCAAATACAATTCAGCTATGCACAGGATCACCTCCCTTATGAAATTATGTGGTGAAAATATATCTGAGGAAGATATGCTGAAAAAACTCTGAGTACATTTCATGCCTCAAATGTGCTTCTGCAACAGCAATATAGGCATAGTGGTTTCACAAAGTACTCAGAACTTGTATCTTGCCTCTTGCTAGTTGAGCAGAACAACGAGCTTTTGTTGAAAAATCACCAATCTCGCCCAACAGGCTCAGCACCACTTCCTGAAATAAATGTTGCATCTCGGGAAGTGAATGCCACCTCATCTCGTGGCAGTATCCACAAACGTTGGCGAGGAGGCAAACGTGGCCGATGGCAAGGGAGTAGAAAAGATCGTGGTGCTCACTCATACAGCTTGGGGCCAAGAAACAATCCACCCATGAATGGCAAAAATGCACCCAGAAATAAGGGGAAAACACAAGCAAGCTATGTGCCTAGAAATAATGAAAGAGCTTGTTACAGATGTGGTGCAAAGGGACATTGGATGCGTACATGTCGTACGCCGAGGCACTTGGCGGATCTTTATCAAACTTCACTTAAAAACAGAAAAGTGGAGACAAATTATGTTGCACCAGATCCGCCAGCCATAGACGGCTCATCGGAAATATCGCGTCGTTTAGACAAGACGCATCTAGATGTTTCCGAATTTTGTTACTGAAAGGGGGAATTAAATTTATGGGTCCAAACTGGATTAAATTCCTTCATGTACCATTTGTATTATCTGAAGCACTGTTTATTTTCCTTTCTGCCTTCAATAAAAATGGTAATGTTTTGAATGATTGTTGATTCAACGTATTTTATTTGAAGGCATGGATGTAAATTATGGATGCCCCCAAAACAAGAGCTCTAGCAAAGATATTTGTCTTGCCGACAGTGCAACTACTCATACAATCCTTTGAGATCGAAAGTATTTCTCAAAATTGATGCTTACAAAAGTAAAGGTAACAACCATATTCAGGACCTACAGACCTGATTGAAGGCTCAGGCATAGCCCAAGTTATGTTACCAAATGGGACAATACTGTCAATTCAAGATGCCTTGTATTCATCTAACTCCAGAAGAAATCTGTTGAGTTTCAAAGATATTCGTTTGAATGGTTACCATGTTGAAACAAAGAATGAGAAAAACATGGAATATCTTTGTATTATTTCCAATGATACCCAGAAACGTATATTGGAAAAGCTTGGTGCGCTCTCATCAGGGTTGTACTATACAACCATACAGACAATTGAGGCACATAGTATCATGGACCAAAATTCCATTGACTCAAATACTTTCAAGCTTTGGCATGACCGGTTGGGTCATCCTGGATCCACCATGATGCGTAGGATCATTACCAACTCTGAAGGACATCCCTTATTGACAAAACATATTATGGTATCAAATGACAGCTTTTGTCAAGCTTGTTCACAAGGGAAGTTGGTAATCAGACCATCACAACAAAAGGTTGATGTTGAATCCCCATCATTTTTACAGAGAATTCAAGGGGACATTTGTGGGCCTATTCATCCTCCCTGTGGACCATTTCGGTACTTTATGGTCTTGGTGGATGCATCTACCCGATGGTCACATGTTTGCCTTTTGTCCACTCGGAATATGGCATTTACTAGGCTCTTGGCTCGGATAATTAAATTACGAGCCCAATTCCCAGATTATCCCATTAAGTCAATCAGAACTGGATAATCCTGGTGAATTTACATCTCTAGACTTTTGATGATTACTGCATGTCGTTAGGCATTGACATTGAACATCCTGTTCCCCATGTTCATACTCAAAATGGCTTGGCAGAAGTTTTGATTAAGCGTCTTCAATTGATAGAACGCACATTGCTAATGAGAACAAAGTTGCCAGTTTCTGCTTGGGGATATGCCATTTTACATGCAGCATCTCTGGTGCGATTGAGGCCCGTCGCCAACAATCAATATTCTCCAATTCAGCTTGTGTTGGGCAATCAACCAAATGTTTCACATTTAAGAGTTTTTGGTTGTGCGGTCTATGTGCCTATTGCACCACCGTAACGTACTAAGATGGGCCCTCAACGCAGATTGGGAATTTATGTTGGCTTTGATTCACCATCTATCATCAGATATCTGGAGCCCCTGACTGGTGATATCTTTAGGGCATGATTCGCGGATTGTCATTTTGATGAGACAATTTTCCCACTATTAGGGGGAGAAAAATCTGTTCCTAAAGAACAAGGCAAACTCGTTCATGAAGAACGACGTGAATTATCATGGGATGTACCCACTTTGTTTTATCTCGATCTTCGTCCTGCTCAATGCGAAAACGAAGTGAGAAGGATCATTCACCTCCAAAGCATTGCGAATCAGATGCCAGATGCATTTAATGATGCAACGAAAGTGATGAAATCACATATCCCAGCTGCAAATGCACCTGCAAGGATTGATGTTCATAATGAAGAAGGCAATGCGCCAGGCAGGCTCATCTGTTGCACGCTGAAGCGTGGCAGACCACTAGGCTCAAAGGACTCAGTTCCTCGAAAGAGGAAGCTGATGGCCAAAATGAATGCAAATGAAATAAATGGAGAGCCCATAATTCATAATTTAAATCCCCCTCAAGAGGGACGGGTACTTCCTGAGAAGGAAAATGTCATTGATGAGACATGTGCTCCTGAAGTGGTAGCTGTACCCGAAAGCCAAGAAATCTCAATAAATTATACATCCACTAATGAAGTGTGGAACAGAAATGAGATAATCATCGATAATATATTTGCATTCTTAGTGGCTACTGAGATCATAAAAGTTGAAGATGTTGAGCCTTGCTCCATTGATGAATGCACACAGAGACAAGATTGGCCTAAGTGGAAAGATGCAATCCAGTCAGAATTAGACTCTTTGGAAAAAAGGAGTGTTTTTGGACCTATTGTTCCAACCCCACTCAATGTGAACCCGGTAGGTTACAAGTGGGTATTTACAAGAAAGCGCAATGAGGAAAATGAGATTGCAAGGTATAAAGCACGACTTGTTGCGCAAGGTTTTTCACAAAGGCCTGGAATTGATTATGTGGAAACATACTCTCCAGTAGTGGACGCAATTACGTTCCGTTACTTGATAAGCCTATCGGTTTCAGAAAAACTTGACATGAGACTTATGGATGTCATTACTGCATATCTGTATGGAGAGTTGGATACTGACATATACATGAAAGTTCCAGAAGGACTTAAGCTCCCCGATACAGCCAATAATAAACCACGGGCTATGTTCTCAATCAAATTGAGAAGATCATTATATGGGTTGAAACAATCTGGGCGAATGTGGTATAATCGTCTTAGCCAGTATTTCCTGAAGGAAGGATACACAAATGATCCTGCCTGCCCATGTGTGTTTATTAAGAAATCAGAGTCTAGATTTACAATAGTGGCAGTCTATGTTGATGATATGAATCTAATTGGAACTCCTAAAGAGCTCCAAAAGACCTGATTATCTCAAACGCGAATTTGAGATGAAAGATCTTGGAAAGACAAAATATTGTCTTAGCCTACAGATTGAGTCCAGTGCTGATGGAATTTTGGTGCATCAATCAAATTATACTGAAAAAGTATTAAAGCGGTTTGGCATGGATAAAGCTCATCCACTTAGCACTCCAATGGTCGTTCGGTCGCTCGACACTAAGAAAGATCCATATCGTCCGAAAGGGGATGATGAGATGGTACTTGGTCCAGAAGTGCCATATCTTAGTGCAATAGGTGCTTTAATGTATTTAGCACAATGTACCAGACCTGACATAGCATTTTCAGTAAATTTGTTAGCAAGATACAGCTCTGCTCCAACAAGCCGACATTGGACCGGTGTTAAACATATTTTACGATATCTTCGTGGAACGACAGACATTGGCTTATTCTATTCCAGTGAGTCGACCAATGCCCCGAGTATTGTTGGATATGCTGATGCAGGATATCTCTCTGATCCACATCAAGGACGCTCACAAACTGGGTATGTGTTTACATGTGGAGGAACTGCAATCTCATGGCGCTCAACAAAGCAAACGTTAGTAGCCACATCTTCCAATCACTCAGAAATACTTGCCCTCCATGAAGCTAGTCGTGAATGCGTTTGGTTACGGTCAATGATTCATTACATTCGAAGCACCTGTGCTTTGCCCTCAACAACGGACACTCCAACCATTCTAAATGAGGATAATGCAGCTTGTATTGCTCAAATCATGGGAGGGTACATCAAGGGTGACCGGACCAAGCACATATCACCAAAGTTTTTCTACACGCATGAGCTTCAGAAGAATCAAGAAATCAAAGTCAGACAAATCCGTTCAAGCGATAACTTGGCAGATCTCTTCACCAAATTTTTACCCAAGTGCACATTCCAGAAGCTAGTGCATGGCATCGGATTACGACAACTCTGCAAGCAATCAAGTTAGAGCATGCAAAATCAGGGGGAGCATTCAAGAGTCCTCTAACACAGGACATAAGCGCGTTGTACTCTTTTTCCTTCGACTAGGGTTTTTCCCACTGGGTTTTTCCTAGCAAGGTTTTAACGAGGCAACATGTGCGCACTTCACATTACTCTAATGTCCCAAGTAAGATTGTTCTCTTTTTCCTTCGCTTCGGTTTTTTCCCACTGGGTTTTTCCAAGCAAGGTTTTAATGAGGCAACTAATCTAGGGATATGTGGTCCCAAGGGGGAGTGTTATAAATAATGGAAGTGGAGCCCACAATCAAATTATGAAGTTTGAAAATACGGCATAAATTCCACTGTTCACTCACGGATGAAAATGATGGTTTGAAAATTGAGACAGAAGTGCACTGTGCAATGCACTGGACGCTCACGGAAGTATTTCAGAAACGCCTATAAATAGGCTTATTCTATCAATTGTAATACAGACCATCAGAAAGAGAGAAGAAAGAAAAGAAAGAGAAGAAGAAAGAAAAGGAGAGAGAAATTTGAGTGAGTTCCTATTTGAGAGGAAATTCAATCTGTGCAAACGCCACAAGAAAATATATAATTCCACTATCATTTTCAGTGGTAATTTCATACTCCAATTATTTTATTTTATAACATACTGCAATTATTTCTTAATTGGATTTTGTTGGCACTGAATTTTTAGAGATATTAACATACAGAATGACGTATAAATATAGATATTTATGTTAACGATGTTGAAAGCCTCACAAACTCACGACTAATGAAAGGAACTATACCTCTCAGGTACAATACCATATTTCTCTTCTCAATACTCAATGTTAAAATATGTCTCATCTTCAAATCTTTGTGCATATATATAGCGTCCGCATAGGGCGTCATTGTAAAAAAAGAGGAAAGTAAGGACGGATAGTAAAAAATACATAATGTCTGCATAGGAAAAAATTTGTATATATATTATATTTAAGTTTGTGGGATATATTAATTTGAGTGTTATTATTGAAAAAGAGTAATATTCATATTCAATCTTTGTTTTTTTTTTTTTGGTTTAGGGCAAAAGAAAGGTTAGTTAATAGAGTTTTTTATTTTACACCCTGCACTTTTCTTTATTCACTCTATATTCTAAGTTCACCCTATATATACACTCAACAAAAAAAAAACTCATCAACCCCACACTCCGCTATCGTGCTCCTCACCACTCTAAGTTCACATCAACCTCACATTACTTAAAGAGATAAAAACACTGTTGTCAAATGTGTAGCAGCATTGAGAATGAACTAAGTTTTGTGAAGAGGAGATGAGAGTAGTAGTAGGTTTAATGGATTAAAATAGAGTATAGAGGAGTTTGTGTTTAATAACTATATATATATACATAATATACCCCAAAGAGACGTTGGTGGATTTATAGCATCACTTGAGAAAATCAGCCCATATTAATAGAAAAGAACTCCTATTAATAAAGGTAATTTAAGGCAATTATTGAATTATTGAATTATATATATATTTTAAATAAAAATATGTTATAAAACTAAAGGAATTGAGAAACTAAAGAGATTGAGGAGAGAATTTAGAGAAATTGAGCTGTAATAGAAAAGCTCTGATATATCCATTTATTCTTTTTCTCTCTTTTTTATCTATATTACAATGAATGGAGGACGTCCACTTATAGGGAAAGTTTCTTGGCTTCCCGTGAGTGTGCAGTGGAATTTCTGCCTTATTTTCAAACTTCATCATTTCATGTGGGCTCCACTTCCACTATTTATAACACTCCCCCTTGGAGACCACTATGGAATATGCCTCGTTAAAAACCTTGCCAGTAAAACCCAGTGGGACAAAAACTGGTCGAAGGGAAAAAGAGTACATAACCATGTGTAACATAAAATTCTGTGTATATTGACGTGCGTGCGACACTGCCTCGTTAAAACCTTGCCAGGAAAAACCCAGTGGGATAAAAACCTGGACGAAGGAAAAGAGTACAGTGTGTGAAGGTCTTTATTGACAGGCACGCTCCCCTGATGCTTGGCAAAATATCTTTAAGCCATACTGCTAATCATCTTTCTGAATATCATGGCTGACATTGCTTCTGGTAAGTCAATCTTGTAATATTGTTGGATGCTCCCCCTGAATGATATCTCCCCCTGATATCTTCATGACTATCTTTCTAGAGAAAAGATCTTTCGGATTGAATGAATGATGTGGCCACCAATAATTCATGTAATTGAGTAAGTAAATATATTCCCAGTGATCTATCTCTATGTAAATCATAGAAATTTCCAAAGTCCGCATATCTAACAGAACCTGGGCGATTTGTAAGTTCACTTGAAAAGAATATGCCCGTATATGGTGTTATGCGGAGATAGCATCAAATATGCCTCACATCATCCCAAAGTGGTGGTGATGGAGCTAAGCTCAATCTGGAAAATACAATGTCTGGTCCAGTATATTTCCGGAAAATCATTTAAATGCCCAACGGATAATCCACACAAAATGCTTCAATACTTTCTTTAGTATAAGCAAGAATCTCGTTGGCGTAATGCTCGATCTTCAAGCCGAGACAAATGTTACTTGAACTTTTCAGGAGTTTTAACCAAGTATTAACTCCTCAAGAGTTTTGATCAATTATCAAGTCTTTAAGAGCTGTAATGTGTTGCAACCATATCGTAACTAGTGTACTCACTGAGGCAATGTATACATAGTAGTATTGAGTACAAAATTTGTGCTTCAGGCACATGTCCTTCAAGGACTTGCTTCATGCAATTTCAATCCTTCATGGATTTAAGGAATTATATTTCATGACACATTATATAGCTTTATATCCAGCTATTTATTTTGCTTATACATCTTTAGGGAATCGCTTCTAGCGATATGCTCCGTGCATTTAATAACCCTTAAAGATAATATGTTGGTTTCAGTAAATGTGCAATAGGAAAGCACAATTGCATCTGTAAATATGGAGAAACCCAACATTTCTTGTTTCTGCCAAAAACATTGTGTCATACAAAATGGGTATATTCCCTTTTATTCTGAACACACAAGTATAACTTTCAGTATAACATCTTTTGGGGTTCGAACTATGGGTTTGTTCTTTCACGTTCATTCTCATCTGTAATGGAATTGCCTCTTTCCATTTTGGCCAATGATATTGTCGACATTTAATAATAGAACGTGGTTCCAATCAACACAGCCCATTGATGATTTGAGTAGCTACTCCAAAACCAAAATTTTCATTCATCAATTCATGATCCCACCATTCTCATGTGCATGCGCATGCATCAATTATAAGCATTTATTTGCTTTTGGGTACCCAAGCCACTTCAGGGGGCTTTTATTGTCTCTTTCTAGACAGACATATCTTATAGAATGTGGATCATAACCTCCAGTGGAGCGTTATTTTACAGGAGGGCGTGGATAATCTCCTTTTAAGGAGTTGGAACATTTAGAACCCATATATCTGTCATGCTCCAGGCATGCCACAGATTAATACATACATGTCAATTAATTGTCCTTCTGGAACTTGAAACCATATAATTTGCTACGCATCAAGCGTGCACTGTATTAATATTGACATGTTACATGATTGTCCTTCAGGGACTTCAATCCATATCACTTGCTACGCAACAGGCGTGCATCATATTGATCACTGCTATACCCATATTCTATTCTTATGGGACTTTAATCTGTGCAGTGTATTATCAATGTATCCAATTTGCAATCTATGAAATTTGCATTAAGAATTCATGGATACATATTAGAACGATACAAGCCATTCCTTTAGAATGGTCATAATACAAGTCATTCTTCTGAAACTGCCTTATCTCATCATTTGGTTACGTTTAAGGATGCAGTACAAAATATCAAAATAATAGTACAAGCATGAAATAACACAAGTATTTCTTACATCCTTCGGTGGGAGAAACTTTTCTCAAGTATCATTCAAGCTCGTATCGGCTCTGCAAATATAACGTGACGATTGATGATCTAGTTATATCCTGCAAGAGCAAAAATCACAATCCTTATATCTCTGTCAAAAATATAACCCTCGGTGTTAGAATCACTACATGGATTCTTTCTTCGGATGTTCATTCTAAGGAAATAGAATCCCAGAGAGTTATAAAAGAAAGAAAAAATACAAAAATTGTGATATTGATTGTAAGGTAAGGTAAGCAATCAAGGAAGGAAGCTGGTGGGAGCAAACCATAAACTCTCATCTCTCCTAGTCAAGGAGAACTTCAGGAGATCAGAGTATGTGGTCATTCTTGCAGTTCCCTGATCTTGGCAGACATGTGAGCAGGGATAATCTCGCTTCCAGAATGGATGATCAGAGATAGTCTCGCTTCAAAAGCACATCGAGGGCTCACTAATATGAAAAACAAGTAGATATTGCATCATTGGATATGAAGAAAGATTGGAGGAAACTGAGTGTGTTCTGCAAAGAAAATTTCATTAGTAACATATTTATACACAAATAAGAGGAATAAGTAAATCCGGTGAATTTTAAATTAACCGTAGAGATTTGCGAGATTCTCGGGGAGCTTTTGAAAAAGTAACTCCGTGAAATCCGCAAAGCAAGATCGACTTTGAGAAAATAATCCTGAAAACGCCGAAAGTGCCGACAGTCATTCCTGGAGACCACGTGAAGTTTTGGAACCTGGAAAAAAAAAAGAATATGGGGATCCGGGGAAATATTGGGATCCTGGATACGGTGCCACATTTCCACCTATAGATATTGCATCTGCAACATCTGATTGGAGTAACTGCATTGCAACTCAATTCCCTTTCATTCTCTGAAAGTTCAGTTTTTCCAAGGCTTTCCTCAAAATCTTCTAAAAATGGCTTCCTCTTCTTCCCGCCCAAATCAACTTGATTTAAATGTTGATCCCAAAACAACTCGTGATATTAAAATTGGCAGCCATCCTTTGCATCCCAAAATCGTCATCTCACGGTTAATGATTCTATAATGATGGATGATTCGATTGCTGTCACAGGAGCTAGGAATCTTCTTATTCCTATGGATGAAATGCTGTTATCATCGAGGTCTGATGAAGAGGCTATTGATGACTCAATGGCTTTCAGCGTTCAGTGTGCTGCTTCTGTTTCTAACATGGCTAGTCGTTTGCGTGTTAGAGCAAACGAGATTTAGGAGCTGAACACTGAAAATTCGTCTCTTCAGAGAAAACTTCATGAGTCTCAACAGCAGGTTGAGAAACTTAAAGAGGAGAATAATGCCTTGTTGAAACTAGTGAGTTCATACTCCACTCTGATACGCAGACAAGGCTTGACATGCTGCAAATTTCCAATGAAAAGATTCTGGAAGAACACGAGTGGCTCATGGCTATGCTTAAGAGGCGTCGTCCTCTTCCTGGAGAGGCTTCCAGAACATAATGGAATTTTATAGATTTTACAGAGCCTGCTCTTTTCTTGCAGGTGAAGAAAATCTATCTGTTGTATGCTCCTTTTCTGTTATAATAATTGGGCAAATTCTTAAACTTGCACTTGTGGTTTTCACGTCTTTTCAAAATGACAGGTTAGAGCCTTGTGCCTTATAGGTTCAAATAACCACAACAAATTTCTCAAATTACATATTTCAATGCATGTGAGTCCAGAACTTCTGGCCAGGGCTAAACACGACTTCAAAATTTATTTGCCCTTTTCAAATAGGCATGAAATATGAATTGAGTAAAAGCCATGATAATATTGCAATATAGTAGTGAAGAGCATTAACTACTATATACCCAAAACTTCAAGTTCGGGATCTCTCATATATTTGGATCCATGGGTTTCCGACCAAGTCATATAATATACCAAAATATGCGAGGGGCCTCAATTCATCGTTTGAGGTTTATCCTGATGTTATCCATTTCACGGTGTATTCTTAACAACCGGAATTCACAAAATATATTTCTTTCTCGAGGTGTCGATTATAACATAATCGAACTTTATCAAATTCATCATTTTCTAATGCCAAAGAAATATGTGGTGTTCCACAATTTGTAATAATACCTCAAGAGTTGTCCATTTAACTGTTGGAACTTCAGGTTCTCAATATTGCCAGATTTTGAACTTCAGGCAAAAATCACATATTTTCATGGTGTGGACATTTTTATAAATTCATGTACATATTTCAGGACTTTAGTCTTTTACATAATTGTCCATGTTTTGAGGATCTCCTGGCATCTCATTTAATTGCTCATCCATGAGTTTAAGGAATCGTAGGTTCCCCTTTGTATATAGTGACGGTTTACTCAAAATGGTTAATATTTATCCATACGTCACTATTTATGTATGCAGGTCCTGTTCATCAAGTCATGAATACGTATTTATTCATGCGTCCAGTACATTTGCCAGGTACAGTTACTATTCATGTGTACGGCACTATTAACCAATACGGTACTGTTACATTATCAAGGAACTCCATGTCCTTATTTACATGTCAATGATCAAGGATCTTTCAAGTCCGATCTCTTGCTTACAAATACAGATCCAGGAAGAGACTGCCAGCTCTCATATCATTATCATCAGCTCTCATATCATTATCATCATCAAGGATCTTTCAAGTCCTGATGTAGTTGTATGATAAGGATCAAGGAACTTCTTGTCCCGATCTCTGTATTTCTGTAAAAACTCATCATACCACACAATTAATTCATAAAATAAATAACTTGTAAATAAATTGCTGATATGGACGATAAACCCGCACCATACTTTAAATAAATGTAAATGTGCGGTAAAGTAAATTAAATTGCTTGCTGTATGGACGTTAATCTCGCACCATACCTTAAATAATAAAGTAAATGTGCGGTAAAGTAAATTCATAAATTAAATTGCTTGCTATGGACGTTAATCCCGCACCATACCTTAAATAATAAAGTAAATGTGCGGTAAAGTAAATGTGCTTGTATGGGCACTAATTCTACTCCATACTTTTAAATGAAGGCAGTTGTGTGGACGATAAACCCGCGCCACACTTTTAAATAGATATTGTTGTATGGGTAATAAACCTACACCGTATAGTAAATAAAATTGTATGGATAATGAACCTACACCATACAGTAAATAAAGTAAATGTGAGGTTAAAAACCACCACTTAAAAATATAGGAGGTGAAAATCATCCATAATATTATATAGTATACATATGATATAATAGTATATTGCCATTATGTATATAATATGTTATATCAAGACCAAAAAGTTGATGATGCTTTAATATAATATATAAAGCAACCATATATCAAAATGAATCATGGCCGACAATGATATTGAAGTGATCATTGTGCATAAGTGCATGTTTTCAACTTTGTTGCTTTCACACCTGCCATTAGCACTCAAACGGTTTGTATAGTAAGCATATATAGAAAGTATTATTGAATAATGTAAAGTATTAATAAAAGAAAAGATGAGAAGACAGTGAGCTTATCACGTTTTGGTGGGTTTGGTCTGACCAATTTTTCAAATCACAAGCAAAGTCTAAGCAAAGCCACCCTGCATCTTCTTTTTCCCATCAGTACTTGTTGTCATCCATGAACTTTGCAGAGACCAAGGTGCTGGTAATGGTGAAGTAAGAGGGGCTGCATCTAGTGGTGGAATCGGCACCGTGCTTGCTGATCGTCAGCTACAGAAGGACCAGGGGTTGAAGCCTCGAGGCTCGCTGCTCCAGGAGCCTTAGCCGGAGGCGCAGGTGGGCTGTCCAAATCTGGAGTGGGAGCAGCTGCCGGAGACTTGTGCTTAGTGGGAGTTACAGCTGATGGTGAAGTAGTGGGTGTTTGTTTCCTCAAATGGGCTGGCTTCAATTTTGGTTGGTGGAGGCTTTCTTGATTAATTCAGTTTGAAAATTTGAATTAATACAAGAAGAAGACGAAGTAGTAGTGGTAGTATGAGAAGCTTGAATTATGCTCAGAGCCCACTGGGAGACGGAGAAGAACTGAAGACCCATGAGAAGTTTTGTGAACCAAGTCTGGTTCTTGAATTTGTGAAGTGGGTTAGCAAAAGAAAATCCCACCAAGCCCCTGATTGAGTTTTGCAAGGTGGTCTGTTCTGGTGTTGATTAGGAGAAATCAGCTGGTGTTTTAGAGATATTCGTGCTGATAACGTGTTATAAAACTAAAGGAATTGAGAAACTAAAGAGATTGAGGAGAGAATTTAGAGAAATTGAGCTGTAATAGAAAAGCTCTGATATATCCATTTATTCTTTTTCTCTCTTTTTTATCTATATTACAATGAATGGAGGACGTCCACTTATAGGGAAAGTTTCTTGGCTTCCCGTGAGTGTGCAGTGGAATTTCTGCCTTATTTTCAAACTTCATCATTTCATGTGGGCTCCACTTCCACTATTTATAACAAAATACCAAATTTCAACATATAGTTTCTTGTATTGTATGGATTAGTGTTTTGACTAATTGTAAATTAACAGAAGAGTTCCTGTAAAGTGGTAACCAAACATGATTTTTCAAGTACAAGTTGTTTAAGTCAAAATTTGGTTGGGGGGAGCTTAAAGCGACTGACTAATGATTAATAAACAGGCTTAAACGTTGTTAATTAAAAATTTGAAAAGACACCAGGACAGCGAGACACCGGCATTCACGTTAAGATGTCCCCGTGACTAGAGGCGAGAGGAGCGTCCTGTCCTGTCCCTTACCACTTACCACTTCCCTTCCTTTGAAATTCATTGAAAAGACATGATCAATCATCAAGCAAATGACTCTGTCTCCCTTCTAATTAAATCTGTCAAAGTCAAACCAACAACATCCTTCGATACCTTACTGTAATCTTGGGTGGGATGACTCAATCGCGTCGCATATACAAGTAAACAGAACTTCCGGCATTAAGGTTTCACTCGGATCCAAGCTAATCCCACCCATAATGCAAGGAGCTCCCTGTTTCTTGTAAAAATGGTTACACTAATGACGTGGTGACTCAGACGAAACCTCCTCAGACACGAAAGTGGTGACTCGTGACCCACATGACTCACGAGTCAAGACTCTTCTGGCAATGCCATGCGAGTTACAGCTTGCAAGTTGCAACAATTGATTTTTCTTGGTCTTCGCAAGGGCATTTTCGTCAATTTAATTTTGAGAGAATTTTGTGCGGTGTGGGTTGCATTATGCATGCAAGAGGGGCAGCGCAGAGAGTAAGAAAGCGAAAGCAACGTGTGCAAGAGGGGCAGCACAACTCTCTCCTGTCTCCTCACACTGTCATGCAAAGCCACATGGTTGACGTCAACTTTCATGCTTTCTAATTCTTTTTTTTTTTTTGGTCATGCTTTCTAATTCAAACATCAGAGACACGTTGCTACTTCCTGTCAAATTGCCAATTTAGGTTTCTGTGGGCTCCATTTCATCTCTACCACAGACGTGACGTCACGCCATAGCTAGTGTCGACAAGGCTTTTTCTATTCGAATTAGGGTTTGGGCTGGCTTTAATTATATATCTCCGGCCCAAAGATTAATTAATTATCGCTGGCCTATGTTGAAGGCTCATCCCAAATTCCCAATCTTCTTCGTTATCATGTGGTAAATTCAGTGGTAGAATCCAGTTAAACCATAACATGTGTATCTGTTCACCCGTTTTGATTTTCTTCCTGAGATGATAGGGCAAAGTTCCCCATTAATTCAAAGACCATGTTTTGGTCAGTAAATTAACTTTCTTTATGTCTTGAGCGTGCCACTGTTAGCAATTTTTCAATTCTAACAGACTTATAGTAAAAATAACTTGCGCCCCAAGTTACTGACTTTGAACAAACGATTGTGAATTTGGGTGAGTAATATCTCCCAAGTAAGTTCTTTTCTATGCCTTAGACTAGTAAGAACTTTTATAATTTATCTCAGTATAAAAACCGGTAGTTCTGGCCAGAATGACTGATAGCATATTGAACTAATTTCAGGGCAGAACTCCCCTTTACGAGACTCAAAAAGGGAAAACTGACTACATGAAGACAAAATGAGGGTTGTGCTTCCATTTCTGCCTGGTTAGTTGCCTCCGTTCTGGGCTGGGCTGGGTATGTCTGTGCTGGACTGGACTCTAAACAGCTTCAACTGTTAGGCTTCGGCTGCAGTTCGATACCAAAGCTTGAGTTTGGCAGAGCTTTAATCTATTTCAAGCCCTGGACGGCTTTTGGATGGGGAGAACTGGGACTTCTCCAGTCTGAAAGGGCAGAAGTGGCTGGACTTGAGCTGGGGGTGTATTGTAGTACCTGTGCTGCCTCAGTTCAGGGCTCTTCATAAATTTGTTGAGGTTTTCATATTTGAAAAATACTCAACTCTGCTAGTCTTAGCTATTGTTGAACCAAATTTGTAACGAGAGAAATCTCGTTATTGTTGACTTATGAACTGTGATTGAACTTAGAAGCGGTGGTCTAATTGTCTTTGTTGGGCGAAAACAAGATGATTCTGCAAGCTTGTTGAAAAGCTTTTGAATTTGAAGTATTTTAGACTTCGAAGTCTGTTGGAACTTGTTTAGGATTTTGGTGATCAAGTGATCATTTGAGTGTTTGTCTTTTGACTGAGTTTTTGGTTGGTTGTTTGATTGTGTCTTTTTCTCTTTTCACCCTCTCTTGTATATATATGAAATGTTCTTTGGGAGTGGGCGGCAAGTAATCAAAAGATCTTTTAATTTTTAATTGAAACAAACATGGGTTTTATCAATTTTCTGGCAAATAAGCACTCATTGATCAGTTCCTGAGATGACGCTTTCTGTATTTTGATGGGGTGCCATGCTTGTTCTTCTATTTTTACCTCCTTCTGCAAGGGTTTGGAGCTTTGAGATAGCTAATTCTTCAACTTTTGAACAACTCCCGTTTCCCGCTTATCTCCTTTTCACAAAAGGAGAGTCTGCTTATCCTCGAAAATGGCATTCCTCCAAAATATCAGAATATCTTTAGATAAACTACGCGGATTTTGATCTCCTGGCAACAAAGCCATTCCAGAAATGTTCTTTTTCATACATGCACCTGTTCTATTTTATATTTCAGCCGAAATTATTGACTCCTCCAAGTCAGGGATCACGTGGGACTGTTTCAAAAGATCAACTGTTTTTATTTTTACTTTTGGGCCTGCTTGATCTCGTTCCACTGTTTCTCGGCCCTTACCGCTTTGGGTTGAGTCTATTATTCCGGGCCTGTCTTTTTAGAAACGATGTGGGCCTTTGCTCTCGAACTGGGCGCACCAAAGTGTAGCCCGAACAGTATCAATTTTAAATTATAAATAAATATTTGTCAAAACTTTGATGAGATGTTAGGGAAGGGTTAAGCCCAGGTACAAACATGCCAAGGTAGCAAAAGGAAAGACAAAACCAAAAACAAAGACGCCAGTAAATGCGATGAGAGAGATAGAAAGAAAGCGTATAGTCCCATTGCCAATAGGTTATTCTCTCCAACAAAAAGGATGGCCTTTAATATAATACTATTAGCTTGTTTTGTCATTTGACAACAGCACGTCCTGCTGTCATGTTGAGTTGTTGTACATACCCCTCAGTTGGGTTAGCTCTCAAAGATATATAGAGCACTTCCACGGTTCCACCCTGAGAGCACTTCGCAGTTAGCCCCTTGTCATGGCAAGGGGGGGCTAGGGCAGCTACTATTCACAAGCTACTATTTATGTGAATAATGGTTTCCCTTGAAAAAAGCTAAGTGTGTTTCTAGCAGTTGCCATGGCAAAGGGCAAACACTATTCATTTTTTGTTTTTTTTCATAAATTTGTTTACCTAAATAATTATTTAGACAATATTTTTGGATAAATTTTTTGGGTTCGTAGTTGTCAATACTTGAGTAAAAAGTGAATAATAGTAGAAGTAGAAGAAAATGTATGAGGATTTGGTGTTGAAAGTAAAGAGTTTTGGTAGATATTTATAGAAAAAAAATTACAAAATTTTTGGGTTTTTTTTATTTTTAAATTTCAATTTTTGTTCAATTTTTTATTGCACAAAAATTGGATGCCGTTGGATTGGAGGAAAAATTCTATTCGGAGAGCCCAGAACCCGACACTTGGCAGAGAGCCGTTGGCGGCATTGTAGCACGATGACGTCAGCCTGGCCCTTAGGCTGGAGCTCGGAGCCAGCCCAAGTTGCTGGGTCCCACCATCTGCCCGGGCCTAGTTTTTTTGCTGGAAACAAATTTTTGGGCCAAACCCTCCCCCCACCAGCCCTCCCCTTGGTCCCCTTGCTGGAAGTGCTCTGATGGGCAAAGGAAAGGCAAGGACAAGGTAAGGGCTGTTACTATTCACATGAATAGTGCAGCCCTTGCAATTTTGTTTCCATCTCTATGGGCTAAGGCAAGGGCAATTACTATTCACATGAGATATGAGGAGATGAATTTGTATAGAGTTTTTGGTGTGGGAAGTAAAGAATATGGCTAGGTATTTATAAAATATATAAAAAATCTGAAATTTTTGGTTTTTTTTTCAATTTTTTTTAGTTGTTGACGTCATTATGACATCAGCATTATGTCATTTTGCCCATGCAGCAGCTCGGGCTAAACTTGCCCATGGGTTGCCTGGCTCGTGGGACCCCACCCCTTGCTCGGGCTGGACTTGGCACGATGGAGTTAGATTCTAGCCCTTGAGCCCCCTCCTTCTCGGGTTGGCCTTGTGAGCTAGAGATGCTCATATAGCTTGGTAATAATAATTAAGTTCCTCGATCGACATATAATTATCAACGCCCATCTATGTGGAAAATATGTTACTCGTGTTGGGAGAGAAAAATGATGCCGGTGTGAAAAGGAAAAAGCTTGGCTCCTTAAAACTAAGGAGGAGTTTGTTCTTATAACAAATGGAATTTTAACACTTGTCAATTTCATTTAATTTTTTTCTTTTTCTGAAATTCTTTTAACTTTCTTTGTTTTGGAATTTGCCGCGCTGAGTATCAAAATCTCATTTACTTTGAGGAGAAACTCCTCCTTAGTTTTAAGGAGCTAAGCCTTGCTTGCCCGTGTGAAAGGGAGTCTAGGTAGAGAAAATTGAAAATACTATGCAACTATCATTTTAGACCAGGACCTTCCAGCCTTATCGATCATCTTGCAAAATTAATTTAAGAGAACAGTAGTAGGAGTAGCGGTGGAGACCAAAATATGAAATGCAAAGTTTAATTATATAATCATTTTGACTTACTGAGTAACCATTACCTACACTATGAGTAAAATTTAGTTATAACAGGGATATTAATTGGCTATGGGGAGTAGCCCAATCTCTTATAAACCTAGGTTAGGACTTTTCAAGGAGGAACAAACACTCTCAACACACCCCGCACGTGTGGTGAATTTTCAAGCCTAATAGGTGGAGTCCGTGGACAACACATATTGCGTGACCTCTTGAAATTCACTTACAATGGAGAGGAGCCAGTGATCCCAGAATCCCATCTCTCTGTGTGGCAATCTCCAGGCAATGCCATTAGAGTGGAGCGAACATCAAGCAAGAACAGTGTCTTAATCACTCTCCCAGAAGTTGCTGAGATTTCAGTAAATGTGGTGCCTGTGACAAAGGAAGATGACAGGATCCACAATTATCAGATACCATCAGATGACTGTTTTGCTCACCTGGAAGTACAGTTCAGATTCTATGGCCTATCCTCAAATGTTGAAGGAGTGCTAGGAAGGACTTACCAGCCAGATTTCAAGAACCCAGCAAAGCCTGGAGTAGCTATGCCAGTGGTGGGAGGTGAACAAACGTACAGAACAACATCACTTGTCTCTGCAGATTGCATTGCTTGTGTGTTCACTCAATCTGGGAAGCTGGACCAGACAGATTCAATGGTGATGGATTACGGAAAGCTCGATTGTACTGGTAATTCCTTCGTTGGGAATGGAATAGTTTGCAGGAAATAACTGCTATTGTCACATTCTCAAGGAATAAGTGAAGGTTTCAACTTCTCAGATGATAATTAAAGTTGTGTGGTCAAGAGGTGCTTATTGATGATTTCATATAACAGTCAAGATTTAATTAAGTATTTCTCTTGTGTGTACTGTTAATTTCTAGAATTCGTTTGTTCAGTAAGTTTGGCTGAGCCTTTTATGTTAAATTTTTGCATTCCCCAAAGAAATGAAAGTGTGCAGTTGATGAAGAAATTTAAGTTCCATGCTTTCTATCAGCATAGGAAATACCTTAAGAAAGACTGACAACTCACTTGTAAACTCATGTATGGTAATTGAGATTCAACAATGGAGATATATGACATGTAAAATTTTAAATGCCAGAGAAGAATACCGTGGTTTTGGGAGATCCGGTCTATAACTTGAGTTTTGGGAAGGAAGAGGAACAATAATAAATAAATAAATAAAAATAAGGGTTAGAAGAAGTATCAGTTCTTAAGATGTTAGGAGAAACGAAAAGCCTACCAAAATTGGAAACTCTATTTCAAGACAATTCAGAAACCTTTCTTTCAACCACTCATTTGGTTTATGAGAAAACAGAGGAAACAAAGGCTATAAGTATACAGGCCTGGTTAAGCAAGTGAATAGTGTTCATAGTTCCTAAAGTGGTACAATTTAACTTTCTACCCAAGGCTGCTCTTACAGCACTCTAATTGTCTTTGCCAAGAACTCAAAGTTTAGAGGAAAAGGTACTTCATGGTTTAGGAGTTATACTGCTTGTGTCGTGGACCATCGGTGCATCAACTAGCTGGAGGTCTCAGGCAAAGAGGCATTTGATTCTTGAGATATTTAGTCAAATACCCATTCTTAGCACTAAAACTATAAATAAACCCTACACTATTTAATTTCTATAAACAAACCAAAAAAAAACTCAAAAAATGACAATTGGCCATATTGAATTTAATTTTTATTATTAAATTACTTTGATATCCTATTGAGTATTTTGGGCTTGTTTATATATTTTGGGTTGGGTTTGTTTTGAGAAATCAATGGCAGTTTTGTAATTTAAAAGAAGTTAAAAGCATTTTTATTATGTTATAAATGAATTTTGGGGGTTTTTAAAGTTCATTTCATATATGGTATTTTTATAATTTGGGCACCGATATTGGGTATATCAGTGAATCTCCCTTGATTCTTTAGGAACTCAAGGAGGCTTACATTGAATTTTCAAACATGTCAAGGAATAAAGTCCGGCAGGCCTAAATATATGCTGAGAAAGACAGAAGCTTTACCTGTGGTGTGTGGCAACTTTTCAGCACCTAATCTGACCTATAATTGCATTCTTCACTCACTATCTACGAAGTCCTACATATCAAGACCTAAAAACAATTTCAAATTGTTCTCTTCCCGTCTTAGATCTGCTCAGCTAGCCGAGAAAGAAATTTTCGTCTATTACATAACTAGAAGAAATTGTTTCCCAGTAGTTATCTGAGAGCATGCCAAATTTGTAGTCATTTCTTAGATAATCCTTCAGGATATTTTTAGTGTTTCCTCCAAGAACAAGATTCTGATAATAATGTGAAAATAGTTTAATATAATATCAGAAATTTTGTATGAAGGAAATGATAACGAGTTCTGGAACTTGCAAGTATACAGAGGTCACATACTCTGCTTATTCTCTATATCTTATGAACAATAAAATATGTGAATACAATGACATCATTTACTTTTGTAAAAACATGGGAAGCTCTGAAACCCAGATGGATTTATATATGAAGACAAGAATCAAATCCTTTGGCACCTTACCTGCTGATGGATTAATTGGCACCCACCAAAACTATATTACAAAATAAATCGTTGGTTGCATCCAGAATTTCCTGGAACATGAAGAAGCAGGTTTACTTGGACAGTAAGTTTATGAGAGAATGTTTCAGAGAGAAAAGAGAGAGAATCTGTGTGATCTCATTCCAGTATCAATATATATCTTTCAACCTGTAGGGGTCTTTTTCTTCCGGCAGCTACAAATGGGCTGGGCGGCTGTAAATAGCAAAATGGCTGAAATTGCCCATTGTGTCTAAGTTCAGAGATCAAGCCCCAAGAATGCTTCGAAAGGGTTGTAAAGCCTTAGGAAACACCTTGGTTACCTTCACCAATGAAAATAATGGCTGCTTACAGATAAATTCTTGGCTTTGCATGAGAAGTTTGTGGCATGGGAGCAAAATTGACATGAGTTTAGCACCGAAGAGAAAATTAAATGTTCCTGGGGAAATATGGGTATCGAGAAAAGGGATTTTGAAGAGAGGTTTGGTTGGGGAATGAGGGAAGGAAAGGAAAAGATGGCTTGGGCGTTATTTCGGAGGCTAACAACCTGCGACTCTGTCAAATGTTCAGAATAGCATGACAAAGGAGAAAGCTAAGGGAAGAGATGAACTAAGCACGAAAATTGTTGGGCTTTGCATGCAAGAGAGGAAGCTTGCTCTCTGGTTGTGGATTGTCCTGATGGGTAGGAAATGCCTCTTTTTATAGGCGCTGGAAGCTACCATTTTCCAAGAAACCCTAATGGCTTCTATCCAATTTGGCCAAGTCTTTCCCTTCCTTTCTCCCCTCATCCCTTCAATCATCCTATTTTGGTGAAATCCACTCTGCCCAATCCCACAAAATTAGGGATTTTTGGGAGCTCAAGGCCCTTTCCTCGAGCTCTCTCAGAACTCCTATTTTCAGATATCTCTTTTTCTCCCTTTCTTTTCCTCCTTCATGGTCAGATCTGATGAAGGAAAGAGCTTGGTATATATGTTGGTTCGAAGGGTGGCTCCTTGCGTGCCAATATCTTTTGGTTCCTTGGATGTTTTGCTTGAAAACTTGTTCCCCCCATGTGCTGGAGCCTCCCAGGAGCTCTCTATAGTGGACCTCCAGGACTTCCCTTCCTGGCTTCTGTTTTTTCAGCAAGGGGCAGAGGCTTTTGCTACTTCTCATGTAATTGTATGGGCCAAGTTGGTTTATTGAGTAAGTGGGCTATCTCTATCAAGCATTGAGCTTTTTCTTGGTTGAGTCAATAGGCTATTTTGGTTGGGCTATTTTGGTTAGGATATTTTGGTTGAGATATTTTCTCTTTTGTGCTCACCCACATGTTTGGGCCTAAGAAATGGGCCTGAGTTCCGAGGCTCCCAAGCAACCCCGGGACTTCCATTTCTTGGCCCATCAATGAGTCTCATGTCAACTTATTATCATCCATACCACAACTCACTCAAGCAAGCCCCAGGCATCTTGCGTGGCTTGGGCCCACTTAAGCTTGTAGCGTGGTGTGTTGTTTATTTGCTTGGCGTGGCGTGTGTGCAAGCGCATATTAAGAACTTTCACATGCCCAAATCGGGTTTCTTCTCGGTAAGGTATTGCATTGGGCCGAGAAATTATTTGGGCCGAGCCGTGACTTTTTGGGCCTCAACACAACCAATACACAATCTTACCAGCCTGTGAGCTGTACACTTGGCATGAATCTGGACCTCTAAGTCCAACAAAATGTGATAGCATATGAGCCAACTAACAATTTAAAACTGGAAACAATTTATACTTCAAACACTATACTTGTGGAATGCCAAGCCGCAATAAACGAGACCAATAATTGCCATAAAAGCTACAGCTCCTCCAGAAGAGCCAACTATGATTCCTATATTATTCTTCTTCGAGGGTGAACTAGGAAGGGTTGTAAGGTTCTTATTTGAACCAATATTGTATTTTGGCTCTTCTCTTAAACCAACAAAACCCTTGTAATATTAATTAGATTCTAGGTTAGAATCAGTGTAGGTTGAAGGGCTTCCATGTCTCATCGTTGCAAGTTCAAAAGGTAAAATCATATGCATTGTTCACATGGATTAATCCACACTTCACTGGATTGATCCAACGTACATTCTTGCATGTGCATTGTTCACATGGATTAATCCACCTTCACTTGGATTGATCCAACGTACTTTCTTGCATGCTGTCTGTTTTCAGTTGTATTAATACTTTCTATGAAAGTATTAATCCATTTTGCGTTAGTGTTTACAGCTTTGTCAGATTCTTTTATTGCATTGATATTTCTTATCTGACCAAAGCATGGAGTTTATTATATTTATCATTGACTATCTTTACAAAATATTAAACCCATTCTTTCTAAAGACTTCTTGATTTTATATTTTATATTTGTTGGAAGTTGTCTTCTCTTTGCATGTCTTATCTTGTGAGAATGTCACTTTCTGTCAAAGCATGCATGAGTTGTCCGCTCATTCCTTCCCTTCTTGAGCACATCATCTAGTTATTTATTATATATCTTGCTTTAGACATTAACTATGGGTTGAATACTTTTATTCAACACCCATGTGAGAAAACTTTCTCCACACTTTGATATAAAGCTGCCGGCTCCTTGTTCCATGCTATCAAAACAATATGGCTTGCTTTATGTCATCCTTCTAAAAGCTTTGGTGTTGTGTCCATGCATTTGGTTCTTAAAAGAATTTAAAAACTGCTTTCTCATCAAAGCATGCGGGTCCTTTATTCCAAACTCATCAACTTTGATAACTTATTCTATTAAAAGCATGTAAGATAAACTTTCTCTACTTCTAAGAAACATGCGGCTCCTTGTCCCAAAACTCATCAAGTTGATGACTTGTTTTATCTCTTTTATCCCTTCTTGAAACTGTTTTCAAAAGAGAAAAACTTTTATTCCTTGTGGTTGTTTTTTTATTCCCAACGGTTACATGAGCGTGGGTTAATTTATTTAATCCTATTTTGTGCTCATTGCATGGGTAGATCATTTTAAAACATTCTTGTCTTCTCCTTGTGCAGTCCACCGTGAGTGGTTTTAAGTCTTCTCCATCCATCCTTGTTTGCGGCTGTTTCTAGTCTTTATACTCATGTCCTTGGCTGCAGAAAACTTAACTCATTCATTTTAGAAACTCTTCTGCATCTCACTTTCTACTTGCCCAGCAGAATCGTTTCAAAGGTTTTTGAAAAAACTTCTTATGTGCCTCTGAGCATTCAAGAACCTATTTTCTGGTTCAGCCACTCTTGAACACTTGAGGGCTATGTGGATGATTGCATACACATAAACACTTCCCCAAGTTGAGTTATACTCCTTCGGCTGAATGGTTTTCATTGTTTGAGTTCATTATTATTTGTTCAACTAGTATATGTTACTTGTGAGTATATGATTGATTGTATACATATAGCTTTCTCCAAGTTAACACTTACAAGATTTCGGTTGAACATTTGTTTTGTTTCATTAGTGTTTTGTTGAATTAAACTATATGCTTCAAGTTCATTACTTCCAGTTTAATCATCACAACACTTAGGTTTCATTTGTCTAGCTCAATCATACTTTGTGATTGAGATAGATGAATCTGTGAAACCATAACTCACTTCATACATCAAACTACATGCAACTTGAGCTTGGTGCTCTTGAGAAGATTTGCTGCTAAGAAACAAAGAAATAGTGCTTGCTGTAAGGGTGATTGAAGCTGCCTATAAGTGATAGATTGAGCTAAGTCTTCCTTCATTTCATTGTAATTCTTATTGAGTGGATTGGATCTCTCCTAGCTTGGTGCTCCCAGTTTTTCCCCTTGTTAGGTTTCTGGGTCAACAACTCTTTGTGTATGTTTATATTTATGTTGCCATTGTTGTACTTGCTGCATTCTGTTCAAATGACTTCAGCACACTAACGTGGATCAATACGCGTTGTACCTGTATTGATCCAAAATCACAAGGGTTGCTGTTTGTTTTAATACGTGGTGTTGTCTGTATCAATCCAAGTTCATCGAGTTCATTCCTTTAACTCACTGCATATGCTTAGTATTTGAACACCATGGTTGTGCATGTGTTTACATTTCCGCTTATTCATTCTTAGCTAGGCTTAAATTTTAATTTGGTAGGTCTTTGACCTCTTGCCTACTTCACCCCCCCTCTGTAGGTTTTTAGAGCCTAGGGCTGGTTTTACAAGGGTATTCTCTCTAGAGACGCATCCAAGCTCCCCAACTCATTGCTGATCTTCAAGACCTCCAACCCATTCAGAATTGCTTTAGTGATATCCGCCATTGAATCTGGACCAACGCTCGCAGTCAAAGTTCCTGCTGAGGAGTTGGACACAAAGTCTTTGTAATAAGGCACTCGCAAGTCACCAGGTAATGGAAGAGAGGTTAAGAGTCGGGAGCACATTGTCAGAATTGAAGTAAACATTGAAAACAAGACTATTTAGAGCCTTGCTGACAACATCACAGAAATGCACCTGAACTAGATACAAGAAATTTGGATCAACCGTAAGGACCCAAGTTGTGTTCGCATTGGGCACATCCGCCTTCGCATGGCGGCAGTGGCATAGACCCAATTTGGTACGATTTCTGCTGGATATTTAATGCTCGCAGGGTCAACTGATACATTCACTGGAGAACTGTCCACATGAAGGTATTTCAGATCATTCTCCTAAGTTCTTCCAAGGGTATCGGTTTCAACAGTGAGCAAAGGACCCCCCATGTTTAACCGGTAAACTGTTTGAAGGGCAAGGTCAGAAAGGCCACTAAAAGGAGCAGATGGATTCACGGCATATGCCTGGTCAGGGAGCAGTGCATCAGGGATAGATACAACTTCAATTGCATTAACAAAAGCAACTGAATTGTTTGAAGGAATGAGGGTGAGAGTCAAGGTATCTGAAGTTACATTGATTGCATACTCCTTGAACAGATAAGAACCATTATACTTCTTGAAAGTGAAGTTGGTCAAGAGTACAAAATTATCAGTAACTACCACTATGCCAAAATTGACTTTTCACGTCGGGGGAAATACCGTTGCTAAAGGTACCCAACAACCGATGTATTGGGAACCGATGCAAAAGATATAGTGATACACTTCGGACATTCCCCGTCGCTAAAGATGAGTTACGACTTCGCTCTTCCATAATCGCCGATGCATAAGCTATTACCATATGCCAAAAAGAGCGTTGACCTCCGATGCCTAAACCTTTAATAGCATCAGAGAATATATCAGCGCTGATGCTAAATACTCATTATAGCATCAAGGGTTTTGATTATACTGATGCCACTATTGTTGCAAATTATGATCTACGCCTTCGTTTTTTGTATTTATGCTGATGTGGAAAGCCTACAAATGGTTTGACTTTCTACAAATATTATTGACCCTTCGTTTTTTTTTTAGTTTTCAACAACGATTTTAACTAGAAAAACAACCATAATAGTTTATATCATAAAACTTGAAGATTCAAAAGTAATTACATTGTTTACCAATCTTGATTCCTACTATATGTAGGAATTTCAAAATATTTTTCCAAAGTTCATTTGAATATTAAACATGCATTTAATCAAATTAATCGCAACGGAAGTCTAAGGTGGTTGTTTAAATTCAAAAACAAAACTTTCTTCCAAGTATCTTAAGCCATGAACATTGATATGTTTTTCATAAATGAAAATTCAAGAGAAAGGATAAGATCTAATTACCCTTGAAGAAATTATATGAACCAATTTGTGTTTGGTCTTCTCTTGATGATTTCCTCTTTGTTGATCTCCTCTTTGATCTTTGATCTTTGCTCCTTGATCTTTCTCCTCCGTGTGAGCCACAAAAGTATATGGCCTCTAAGTCTCCACACCAATGGAACCTTGAGATGAGAAGAAGTATCATGAGAATACTTGGATGCTAGTGCAAGATTCTCAAGATTGGTTTCAATCTAAACCACTTAGAAAGATGAAAGTGTTTCACTCTTGAAAACTCTCTTTTATCTCTCTTTGATCTCCCAAACCCATTTGGTTGATGTTGGATTGTGTTTGTGTGTTAATGAGCTTATGGAAACAATTCCCATACACATTCACTTAACCATTTTCGGCCAAACCCTATTGGGCTTCCAAAATTGGGCCTTATGACACTTAAACCATAATATTTATGTGTCTTAAGCCCTTGGGCTTGATACCTAACCATTTGGACTTTCCTTAACTATTATCGAGGCCCAAATACGTTTTTACACGTAGTAAATCATCCACATCAAATCAATCAAATTGATTTCCTCATTCTCATTTGTATTACTCAAAGTTAACCATTTAAGATGTGCGATCCATTAGGTTCTAATTAGCAAGGCAGTGGGAAAATATTAGAACTCTTTCTAACCAACTGGAACTAAAACCCCTTTTTAATTCTTCCTTTATTTGGATCGATCACAATCGATCCTAGGACTTCCACAAGCCAAGAGTGACATCTAGCAATATATCAAGGCTACCCAAGCTAACTAGAATTGATGAAGAACCTATTCAGTTGGAATTGCAATGCAATACGGTCATTCTCTTATACAATGTTTCAAATCATATTATTAGGGTACGGATTATTTATGTCAAACCCCTAATATGATTTATAACCTTATGTGATTCAAAAGAACATGATTAAGAACAACTTTCTAAATCAAGCTCAAAATACTTTGGCCAAAGATTTCCTGAATCACATCTTGAAACATTCTCCTTCTTTATCGAAAGTAGAGATTCCTTATTGTACATTCACATGCCCCTATGATGAATTAAGAGATCCCAACAACACTTAAGACAAATCTTTTACGGCTTGCCTTTAAGAGCTATCAAAGATCAATAACGCATCACAGGACAACCATGATGCCTCAGGTCTAAGGACTAATTTGCATTATTGCAACTATGAGTTCTCATTTGACATGTAGATAAATACTCCATATGAGAACTACGGTTGATCGCGTTCAGTGTACTCATTCACTAATGAGCACCCACATACTTGTATTAGTGTCAACCACACAAATGGTTTGAGACTAACCATCCTCCCAATTGAGCATACATAATATGTGCTAATCTTGACGGTTTATCAATGCCCATTTGATAACCTATGATTAGGAACATTTTGGGATGCTACAATTAGAGATTAAAGGTCTCCCAAATCTAATCTTCTTTAGATTACTTTATCTCTTATTTAGCATACCTTGGACATTTGTTTCTTTACACGATGTAAAAGATAACAAATAAGTTTGCCCTTTATATATCATATATGAAATGTATTCTAAGGAGATTACATCAAATGTATTGGCTCTTAGGGCACATTTCTAACACTATATCCATACAAAATACCACATCCATAACATTAACCTATAATTACAAAATACCATATCCAAAGCATTAACCTATAGTTGTTGTATCTTCCACAATTTTTACTTGGTCTCCACATTCAGCTGTCAATTTGTCCTGAGTCTGCATTTTTGGAAATACAAAAAGAAACTGGGAGTAAGTAATAGGAATTTGAACAAAGATAAGTTCTAGAAAAGAATATACCTGGGAGAAAATTGTATGTGCCGCAAAAGCTGAATTTCTGATTTCCACTTAATCTTATTGACAAAAAAGAAGAGAGAGATAGAGGAAAAAACCTCAAACGAACTATTGAACCTGGGGCGCTTGTCCAAATAAAATTCACTATTATCACTCTTGCATGCATTCTCCAACTACCATAACTTAATACCAACTTGCTCATGATGCCATTGCCAAAGTGCATTTCAAAAGAACTCCAACAAAGATAACATAGTGAAGAAAACGTATTGATAACAAGATTTAGCATGACAATAAAAATTTGACAATAATGAATTGCACCAATGATCATAAATGCAACAGAACAAAGAAATAATTGCATTAGACCCTCTAATGTACCCATGGTTTTCATATAATTGCAGGGCTTGAACTTTTATCAACTATTTGATAGAAAAGGCAACATAATTCTTTAGTACGACTGAAAAAATGAATCTTTCGAGGCAAGTACCACCAAAGGCTTTCAGAGGCTTTGAGAGGCTTTAAGAAAAAACTATCGCTTGAAAGCTGAGTGAACCTTTGAGAGGCTTTGAGAGGCTTATTATCGTCTGAAAGCTGAGTGATAAACTTTTCATTATATCCTGTAATTCCTCATCGCTATCCAAAACTGAAGTGCAGAAAAATGAACAAAACAAAAAGTGGTTCTGATCAATTCTTAGGGCTCATGTCAAAATTGATAAGGTGAAGTAGAAAAAAAAGTATCGTTTAAGAAGATTGCCAAGAGATTGACCCAATAAAGAAGACTGCCAAGCTCACCCAAAGATGGCCTAATATTTGAAGAGAGATTGGGCATTCCTTTAGTCATTTAGGGCTGTTTGAATAGTTGAACACAGGATTGCACAAGATCATTTTGTTTATTAGTCCAATTTGCCCCTCTACATAGTACTTCACCTTATATCAGCCAATCCTTTTATGATGCCTTGCCATTGGCCTCCACAATGAATGTTTAAACATAAACAATTCGAATTAGCTATTTTGATCATGTTACGTTTTACAATATTTTTGGGGTCCACCCTTATCTTTTCCAAACACTTGACATCTTATGAGATAAATGACATGATCTGTGATGATGAGGAAAAAAGAATCTGTGGAAATTGATAAATGGTGCAAATGAATCTATGGGACCATGATGACAGTATACACAATAAGGTAAAATAAGTCATGCAAATATGCAATCATGAAAATATACATTATTTTCAGCATAATGCATAACAAAGGAACTACCTTATATCAAATTCTTCCGACTTTGCACAACTTCTTAGGCAGCTTTGACTGCTTGATTATTGATTCCAAGATTGGAACAGAAGCGCCTCTGCAGTTAAGTTGCTATTAAGTCAGTGGAAACTACAAACTAGGAAAAAAGTAACTTAGAATTCATGCCTAGATATTTAGCTCACCATAAAGTCCCCACCATGTATTGTTCCCATATCCATTGACTGACCCTTCTCTAGTCCCAGTTGTTTCACTATATATTCTTTTCCTCAACCAATTTTCTTCTATGATAATGATAAATAAAAATCAGTATTTGGTGAACATTATGAATCAAAAGTGAAAAAGAACACATTTATGGTGAACATTATGAACATCAGTCACTATAACACGTTTATCAGCCTACACATGAAGAGGAATATAAATTATGCTTGAGTAAGCATGTGACCCATATAGCAGCCATATTGGAGTAAACATACACTTCAAATTTTTATTTTTTTAAAACTCAAATCCAATCATGATACATGTGGAGCTGGTGTAATCATTCGAACGAGGTCCATATACATCATATGTGTCAAAGAAAGTGATTCCTTTCCTGAAGGCATATTTGATTATTGAGATTCCATCGTGCACAGTAATAACTCAATGAACCAAAAAGCAAAGCCATCATGAAATCAAGTTATGTAAATTTCAGAAAAATTCAATCCAATCAGAAACAAATCCACATAAATCCCCAATCTAATCGCCATAATAGAAAGCAAAACACAAAATTGACCAACCAAAAGGTCCAAATCAACAACACTACAAACAGAGAGACATTAAGTTGAAGGAAACAAACCTCAAGCTTCCAGATTGAACCAGAACCTAAACTAGTTCATTCGATATGCAATCCTATGAAGATTGACAAATATGCAATCCACCGGTACTGCTCATTTGTGATAGTGATGTGATGGACATGCTTGAGAGAAAGGAACGAAGACGATGATGCAGAGGATAATGGTGACGATGAAGCGCGAGAGGTTGAAATTGCCCATCGCGTCCTAGAGATCTGGATTCAAATCAAATAGAATCAGAGATATTAAAAGGGGGCTCAGAAATTAGGTTTTGTTGGTTCTAATTTTTAGGGTTTAGGAGAAGATGGCGATAGAGATGGAGGAAAAAGAGAATGGCGGCAGATATTGAGGACGTAGAAGAACTTTAAACGGACGACGGACGAGCACAGAGTGACGCCCTGTGACGGGGATGAGAGAGTACGGTGACTGTGGGTATAGCGAGAAAGGGTTTAGGGTGAATGAGGGCATTGCGAGAGAGAATAGAGGGAGTTTGAAGGTGAGAAGATGGGAGTTCACTGTGGGTATCAAGAGGGGGAAAGTTTTGGAGAGAAGGGGGAAATCTGAAATACACGCTAAGGGACTGAAAATTTTTAGGGAAAAATCATTGTAGCAGTCAACTATAGGCTTTTGGCATCGGACCTAAATTGGCGCTTAAGTTTACTTTTCGCCCAAAAATTTTACGCTTCAGTATAATTCTATCATAGATGCTAAGTACAGTCAATGGCATCAGTAGTAAAAACCAAATATTTGTGATGATGCCTTTATATACTTTTAGTCCTATAATATATAAAATCAATGCCTAAAATACTAACAGCATCGGTTTTTAGATTTATCGATGCCTATATGGTGTTGTGTAAAGTAAAATTTGGCATAGTGTACACTGAATTGAGCAGACTCCAAGTTTTGGGCAGGACTTGTGAGAGGGTAAAAATAAAGGCGGACCCAATGCCGGCCTTCTTGCTGGATTTTGAATTTGTAAAAGCCGCTGCCTGGAAAACTCGAGCAGATTGGTAAATTGGAGAAGGGACATTAGAATTGGAGCTAGCAACGGATATCGGGTACGGGAATCCTCGAACTTGAAAAATCCCCGACGGGTATGGGGGAGGGGATGGTATTGGCGTCCCTATCCCCGAACCCGACCCGAAAATATATATGTTTATATTTAAATAAATAAATATATAATTATAATATTTATGTTTAACCATAAGTTAACCTCCCTCTCCTAATTCTTCCTAATCTTCTTTGGAATTTCATATTGATGTGATTTTGAATAGTTGAGTTAAACTTTATAGTTAATTTGGATGTGTTGTATGATAATTTAATATGAAACTTGATGTTAAAATGTATGATAAATATTTTTTATGCAAAAAAAATCAAGAATTAGGGGCGGGTATGGGGGATAGTCCTCCAACGGGGATGGGGACGGGGACGGGGATTCCCCGAAACCTATTAAACGGGGATGGGGATGGTATTGTCATACCTGGCCACTACCCAACCCGTTACCATCCCTAGGCAGAGTATATAAAAGTTGACTGGACTGTTCTTCACCGACGGCTTCTTAACAGCGTGAGATCACGAAAATTGGATACTTTTTTAAAAAGGAAACTTTAAGCACTTATATTAAAAACTGTTTTGTTTTTGGCCTGTTATAAAAATAAAATAATCAGAGTATGAAAAGTATCACTGATAGAATTGTATTTGCTCTTGTGATGTTTGAAATGTTTTGTTCTATTGGTAGTAAAATTGTATTTGCTCTTGTGATGTTTATACTGACAGAATTTCCTCTCAGATAGAACTCACTAACACTCATATTTCACACCCTCTATTCTTTCCTCTCACTCATCCTTTCTTCTCTTCCTTTCTTTCCTTTCTTCTCCGTTGGTATATCTTGCTAAGCAATGGGAAACCTATTTATAGGCAAATTAGATGGCTTACCCAACATCATCATTAAGCTTTTTAAATATTATTTCCTTCTTTTCTTTATGTGGGCTCCACCACTTTCTTTACAACACTCCCCCTTGGATACCACAATGTATGGTATATGCCTTGTTAAAAACCTTGTCAGGTAAAACTCATTGGGACAAAAACTAGTCGAAGGGAAAAAGAGTACATAACCATGTGTAACATAAAATTCTGTGTATATTGACACGCATGCGACACTAGCCAGCTCAATGACAACTCCTTCTTCAGCTCTTTCATCCCATGGCAACAACTAGCCAACTCAAACTCAAACAAAAATCAGCTAGCCAGCTCAAACTTCAGATAGAAACCAAAATATAGATTCAAGGAAAAATGACCAATTTCTTCAACAACAAAAAAAAATCATACTCTTGAATAAACCAATCTTGAATCTGATCTAGATACATATGAAAATGTGTTCATTCTAGTTAGATGCAGATTTCATATTTCAAGAGCAGTTTTGAAAGTCGATTCAAAAAACTCATAGATAAAAAATGGTGGTTTTCTCTTGAGGAAGAAAGAGAGCAAAAGTTAGCAAAAACCTTTTCAAAAACTTCACCTCAAAATTGATGGCTGTCAAATGAGGAATCAATGAGAATTTACCCAAAAATTACTAGGTCATAATATTATACATGGCAGTTGAGAAAATTTGCTGAATATGACAAAAAGGTCTGTTAGGATCCAATTGGAGATCAGTGAGCTGGAAATCCTACTTATGCAAACAATGACTAGTCATACGAAAACAAGATGACTAATCATAATCTTAAGAAATCTAATGAATGCAATGTGATGCAATGCACAAATTACCTTTGTCAATATGATTGATCTTCCAAAAGATAGCAGCCAATAAGAACACTTAGTGCAACTATTCTTTATCCAAACTTGAGCTTGAGTAATTACAATGTATGTCCTATTACAATATTGTCAAGGGAAGCCAAAAGAAATTGTAACAACCCGGTCCTAAATTAATAATAAAATAATAAAATATTCAAGTAAAAGACAATTTTACCCCAGGAATGTTTAAATAATTAAAATAAGAGGAAATAAGTTAGTTGAGGAAATAAATTGAAATAAACAATAAAAATAAAATGACTTAAATTAATTAAGGGTTTTGGAAAATAATAAGTATTTACTTAATTTTTAAGAAAGGGGCAAAAAGGTCATTTTAAGTTCGGGAAGGAATTTGGGACTTCCGGTTGTACCGTTGCGTAGAGCTCGTCGATACGAGTTCGTAGACATGCGGCATGCCCAATTCCGACTTATAACGAGGGAGGAAAAGTCTGAAAACGAAAAGGACGTAGCGGGAATTTTAAAAGTTGTTACTGTAGCTACAGTAACCGAGCCAATTTTCTTATTTTCTCCTTCTTCCTCTCCAGATTTTCCCAGCTCCTCCCCCCGCCATTCGACACAGTCACTGTAGCACAGTGACTGTTCGACTTCCAAGCCTTCATACGCCGTCGTCTTGCACCGGTTGGCCATGCCACCTTCACGAAAAATGTTCCCCTCGTTCTCCTCTGTAAAACCCACCCAAAACCCAATTTGATTCGTTGGCGAGGAGCTCAATTCGAAGCTTAGAAAAGGGTGCGGTTTTTCGGCGAATTTCCGGCAATTTCGACGGCCAATTCCGTCAAGTGAGGTATGTAAATTCATCCCCTCATCATGCTCTATTTGTTTATGTAGGTATTGTAGACCGGTTTTAAGTTTTTTTATATATAGCTCAAAATACCCATTTTGGCCGACGATTTCAGCTTTGTTTCGGCTAGTTCGGGTTAGTTTTTGGCCTTGGTCCAAAAACAAAAGTGACTCCAAATTAGGTGTTTTACAAAAGTGACCCCTCTTGAAGCACGCTATCATTTTCTTAATCGATATATTTATGTCACAAGAGAAAGACGGATATACATATAATTATTTATTTATGAACCTTACATGAGTTTGATACCAGGGTATACGGAGCTTGTTGTTTTATTTTATTTTAATTCGTTTTGCTTTGGTTTATATTATTTTATCTTATTTACGTTGTTCGCCTTGATATTTTATTATTGGATATGGTATTAAATAGCTCAAGTATTTCTAGCATAATTTGCCCCCAGGAGTTTTAGAGATATCCGGAATCGGGGGAGCAGAATTGCGGTGAGGTTGACCAGATGTCTCCTGAGTCCAGCGAGGATTACAGGGGGGCGCGTCACCAATGGTGTCACGAGGAATTAATAGTTATGATTTTCCAAGAATAATTACTTGAACCTAAATGCATTTATTCCTTCATCAGACTATAATTATTGTCATGTGAATAATGCCAGTAAGCTTGAAATAGAAGAGCTACGGGTGGCTTGATCCCTCAGTAAGGGTACGTAGGCAGCCTTTTGTTATAAGGTGCAGTCACGAGTTAGATTCTTTGAGATTGTTAATGTATTATTGATATTTTGAGAGCTAAGATAAATTTTATTAGCTAAATGATTTATTTGATTCTTTTGAGGCCTAGACAAGAATAATATAATGCTTGACTTCTGATATAATTTGAATCATGCTGGCAGTTGGGTTATATATAAATATATATGCTTGTTTTACAGGTGGTAATTTTTGGGAAATGTTCAATTTCCAGGGGAGATTCTGCCGAATTTTTGGCAGAAGTTGCACTTGATTTTCGTTGAATTTTAGTTAGAAGGGCAAAGTGGTCAATTGTGCCCGGCAACTGCCAAGTGTCGGACGGGGTTCGACTAGAATTTCAAAGTGGAATTTGGGTTGGGTCCTCTAGAAAAACTCAAAATGCATACACTTAACATGAACAAAGAAAAGTGTGGGGTTTAAATGCAGGGGGATAAAGTTTTCTATCATAAGCTAAAAGTTCTCATTTATATTTTCTTGTAATGTATGGATTAGTGTTTTGACTAATTGTAAATGAACAGAAGAGTGCCTGCAAAGTGGTAACTAAACATCATTTTCAAGTAAAAGTTACTTTGGTGCATGTTGTTTAAGTCAAAATTTGGTTGGGGGAGCTTAAAACGACTAATGATTAATAAACAAGCTTAAATGTTGTTAATTAAACATTTGAAAAGACACCAGCACAGTGAGACATCGGCATTCACGTTAAGGGTGTAAAATGGTTTACTGTCTTAAACCACAAAAGTAATCTTCTAATTGAATAAGGATTCCTAAGAACTCATGGTTTATCAAAAACTCTATTCCTATTAAATATGGCAGCCTAATATAAATGTTATAGATATACTCATAGGCTTAAGGATTAAGATTACCTAATCCTATAAGCATTGAGGTTATCTCTTGGAATTTCTTGATGGGCAAAACTCCTAGAGATATGCATATAAATAGGAGGCTCCTTCTAGAGCCAAGACACACACAAACAAGCATACATATATTCATCCCATTAGAATTACTGCTGAAAGAGTTCTCGGCTTCTAGGAGAAAGTCTCTTGTTTTTGAAGTTCATTTCGATCTTCATCTTGTTCATCATGTTTGATACAGGTTAGTTGTTGTATTACATGGTATATCTATTTAGACTTAGAGCATGTCCAGGCAGGGGCCTGCCCTGGCAATAGGCCCCCGAGAGCCCAAATCCCTCTTCAGCGCAACAAAACCAGCCTGAGCAAGCCCACGGGCAAATCCTGCATGGGCTCAAGCCGAAGGCGCTGACATCAGCGAGCGAAAAAAATTTATAAAAAAATTCACGAAAAAAAAAACCAAAAAATTATGGATGTTTTTCCTATAAATACATAACAATTTTATTCACTTTCCACACCAAATCCTCATACAAACTCTTCTCCTTCTAATATTTATAAATTGTAATCTTTTTTTTTTCTTGCATTTGTAAATTTTTTATATTTTCTTCCATATTTATTTTTTTCTTGCATAATCATTTTATTTCTTACATTTCTAAATTGTTTATATTTTGTTGCATAATCTTTTTTTTTCTTGTCCTTGTTCTTACCCTAGCCTTTTGGGATGAAACCAAAAAGGCAAGATTGCCACTATTTATGTGAATAGTGGCAGCCATTGCCTTGCCTTTGCCTTTTGGAGTAGACTTGCTCTTAGTGTACGCGGAAAAAAAAGGACTCACGACCCACATGACTCACGCGTCAAGACTCTTTTGGCAATGCCATGCAAGTTTCAACAATTGATTTTTCTTGCTCTTCGCGGGGAAGTTTCGTCAATTTAATTTTGAGAGAATATTGTGCGGTGGGGCGGTGCATTACGCGTGCAAGAGGGGCCATGCAAAGCAACGTGTGTGGGTGACTCTCTCCAGTCTCCTCCACACTGCCATGCAAAGCCACGTGGTTGACGTCAACTTTCATGCTTTCTAATAATTCAAATATCAGAGAAGCGAAAGCAACGAATGTGGGTGACTCTCTCCAGTCTCCTCCAGTCCACACTGTCAATGCGTGTGGCTTTCATGTTTTCTAATTCTAATATCAGAGACACGTTGCCACTTGCTGTCAAATTGCCGATTTAGGTTTCTGTGGGGCGCATTTCATCTCTACCACAGATGTGACGTCACGCACCTATCACTGCCATCGCTAGTAGTAGGCTCGACAAGGCTTTTTCTATTTGAATTAGGGTTTGGGCTCGCTTTAATTATATATCTCCAGCCCAAAGTTTAATTAATTATTGCTGGCCTATGTTGAAGGCCCACCCCAAATTCCCAAATTCCCAATCTTTTTCCTCATCATGTGTATAAATTTTAAATTTTAAAAAAAAAATTTGTAACATATTATATGTTTAAATTAGAAAATGACGTGCATGAAAGTTTTTATGTCAAAACTTTGATGAGATTTTAGGGAAGGGTTAAGCCCAGTACAAACATGCCGAAGGTAGCAAAAGGGAAGACAAAACCAGAAACAAAGACGCCAGTAAATGCGATGAGAGAGATAGAAAGAAAGCGTATAGTCTCATTGCCGACAGATTATACTCTCCAACAAAAAGGATGGCCTTTAATAGAAATGCACTTTTAAGAATGAAAAAAAAAACACGTACATGAGTTTGTGGTTGAGCCACATTCCTCTGCAAAGGCAAGGCATATTTTGTAGGAACACAAAAACATTATCCAAAAACACAAAAACAAAAAACATCCAAACCTGATCCACCAATAAAAAAAAACAAGCCATATTTTGTAGGAACCAGAATAGTAGGGTTTTGTTTTCATGAATATGTGGGCGACAACATCATATGCTGGCAAACCTTAATAATTAGGTGGCTAATACTATCAGCTTGTTTTGTCAATTGACAACAGTACGTACGTACAGTTGTCATGCTGAGTTGTTGTACATACCCCTCAGCTGGGTAGCTCTCAAAGATATATATAGCTTGGTAATAATAATTAAGTTCATCGACATATAATTATCAACGCCCGCCTATGTGGAAAATGTGTTACTCGTGTTGGGAGAGAAAAATGTTGTTAGTGTGAAAAGGAAAAGGCCTGGCCCCTTAAAATTGAGGAGGAGTTTGTCCTTATAATAAATGGAATTTTAGGGTTATTAGTTTTATTAGTCCTTGAATTTTACGGCAATTTTCATTTTTGGGTTGCTCAATTTTCAAAATCATTCCACGTCCTTCAACTTCAATTTTTGATTAGGGCAAATTGTCTTATCGTCAATTTTGTTAACTTTTTCTGTTAAATGCATGGGCAAAATGGTATTTTTGTATTAAAACCAAAAAAATGAATTAAAATCATATCTTTAAAATAACAGTAAAAGAACATCAAATAAAAAACAAACACAAATAAAAAAAATTTAAAAATCAAATCATCGTCCCGACTCCATTCCAATTCCCTCACCCCCATCTCATCATCCCCACTTCCACTGCCTCTCTCTCTCTCTCTCTCTCTCTCTCTCTCTCTCTCTCTTTCTTTGTGTGATACTCCTTGGATTAAACCCGGATATGTTTCTTGGTGGGAAGAGTGTGGCTGATACAAATTGGGGGCACACTATATGTTCATCTTGTTGTCTGGCAATGGTTGCCCAAGTTTTGATAAACATGAAAAATGACAAATCATCTGCAATCTTGTGGGAAAGGCAAGCACCAAGAGCTAAGCAGAACAAGTAAAGGAGAAGTCTTTACAAGTTTACAACTTTTTTTCTTTAAACTTGAATTTTCAGGATCCACCTTAGACACCCAAAGGACAAAACCCTTTTGGTATGGTCACTCAGAATTTTCAGTGATGGACCATGTCTGGTACTCTCTGCCCAGCAGCAACAATTCCAATTATAGAAGAACAAGAGAGCAAGATATGATGAGAGCTAGCTCTGTTAAAAGATTTGGAAGAAAATTGAGAGGAGGTGGGGGAGATCGCGGTGGGGCTAGTTGGATGGCTGGGTAGAGAGAGAGAGATATTTTTATTTTTTTTATTTTTTTTTAATATTTTAATTAATTTAATATAAAAATAATATTTTGTCCCTGCATTTAACAGAAAATATAACAAAATTGATTGTAGGACTATTTATCCTAACGAAATTGAAGTTGAAAGACCACGGGAATGATTTTGGAAATTGAGGGACTCAAATGCAAATAAAGGGTAAAGTTCGAGGACTAATAGAACTAATAACTCGGAATTTTAACATTTGCCAATTTAATTTGATTTTTTTTCTTTTTCCAAAATTCTTTTAATTTTCTTTGTTTTGGAATTTGGCACGGGTGTCAAAATCTCATTTGCTTTGAGGAGAAGCTGCTCCTTAGTTTTAAGGAGCTCAACCTTGCTCGTGTGAAAGGGAGTCTAGGATGAGAAAATTGAAAATATTAAGAAGGCCAATTCATTGCGGAATTCCGTTGCATGAATTATTAGGTGTTATAGCGACACCAAGTTAACCCTAATATATATATATTCTATATATACATACCAGGGTTAGCTATAAAGTATACAGTCTTTGTCTATCATTAATAGCTAGGACAAGTACCTTAGGAAATGCTAAAGGAGAGTAGCATAGCAAAGAATCAGAGAAGTTATAAATAAAATAATAAAAATGGATACGATAATATAAAAAAGAGAAATTTATAATAAAACCCATTTCTTGCATTGATTTTATAACAAAACCGAAAGAAATAAAAAACGAAAAACAGCATATCCCGGAGCTGTGGATGATTGAAACAACTCTAAGATGTTTGGTCTAACACTAAACAGATAGAAAATTTCCCTTCATTATCATCTCCTCCATGATTAACAATATCAGCAGCCTATATTTACAGCTCCATGCAGCCAACCTCACACCAAAATATGAAAAAGAAAAAGGAAAAACCAAACAAACAAACGTGAAGATTTGAGATGATAATGAAGGGAAATTTCAATTCATCATCAAAACAGTCCCGAACTCAAACCTAACATACAGAAAAGTTAGAGAGAGAGAGAGAGAGAGAGAGACAAAAAGCCCGAACTGTAATATTAATATATATATCTGCAAAATTCATTCATCTATAAGATTTGAGAATGGCTCCACAAAAAGTACACATGATTGCCTTCCAAGATTTCCAATAAAATGGAACATAACAAAACCTAGTCGAAGTCTTTATGTCAGCCACGCTTGCTCCACGCCCACATCTCGAACATGTCCCAGCCACCGGCTTGCTCCGCCGCACCTTCCTCCTCTGGTCTACCAGAAAACAAAAGCAAACCATTTCAAATATATAAACACCTCTTTTCAAAAAATTCAGAGACGTCTTTGCCTCGGAGAATATTTAATTCCTGGTTGGCATGGTATTTATACTAGTGAAATTTAAGGTTAAAGGTCAAGAGGGTGGAGAATTGAGATGAGCTAGCTGTACACACATGTATATCCATTCTGCATACACACAGGAAAAAAATTGGTCATGTAATTGTAGTTGAAAACCTGCTTGTTTTCTAGCTAGCAAATCATGTAATGATTGTGTGGGTTTCTGCCACGTGGATGGACAGTTGGGGTGTGTAAGGACAATGCTTGGCTCCTGATGTATCAGGAGCCAATCCTCCTCAACCATGACGTGGGCTTCTTAAAAAATCAACACGTGTGTTTTTTTTTTCCCCTCTTTCCTCTTTCCTCTTCCCCCAATCTTTTGGCTGGTTTTAACTGCAGCTCCCAGAGACACCGCCACTCCTGCTCCGAATCCACCCTCATCACCAACCTCGCCCTCTCCAAAAACCTCTCACTTTATCTTTTTTTATTGTTCATCATCTCATATATGTGGGTTGTTGAATCTGATATTCATCTATCATGAGCAATATTCCATGATCTCTAACCGACTCCGCCCTCACCCTCTTCAATCTTGCAATCTCTGCTTCTGATCCTTGGCCTTTTCCTTTCGTCTTCTTATAACCCATCAAGAAAATTCAAAAACCACTGAACCTATAAGGCAGCCCACCAAACGACACCAGCAAATTTTTTTGGTTTCACCTCTATTTAGCATGTAAGCTTTCTCCTCCTTCTCCCTCTCCCTCTCCTTCTCCTTTCTTCAACAACCATGAAAAATCTTCTTTTTTCAAAAAAAGAAAAAAACCTGCAAGTCACCCTCCCCTGCCTTCGTCTCTTTCTCCTTCACTCACCGAAGTTAAAAAAAAATCAGCAAAAGACTTGAGTTAAAGGAGTTGGAAAAAAAAAAACAACAATAACACGTGTTGTTTGGTAAAGAAGCCACGTTAGCTGTTGAGGAGGAATGGCTCCTGATATATCAGGAGCCAAGCATTGTCCGGTGTGTAATTGTCATAGTTATGGTGGTGGAGTTAAAAAATAGGGGTTTCAGCTGTGAAACTGTACTTTCTGGTTGCAAAATTAATGGTCATATATTGATGGCGGCCTACACTTGAACTTTCTTTGCAACTTCATTTGAAGACCTATCGTAATTTGTCATCCAAATGTATGATTCTACGTACAACTCATTCCATAAATATGGTTGTCCAATTAGGGATAGGCATTTTACCAGTCTAGCCAATCCAATTAGGGATAGGCATTCCTCTTGCTAAAGATTTTTTTATTTAACAAGTATGGTAATAGAGGAGATTAGAACTCTGACGTTTGGTTTTGATACTTTTAACGAGCTATAAACCATTTTTTATAAGTTGATATGTTCGACCACTAGAGCTACAAACTTTTAGTTGTACTTTGAATCATATTACTTCATCTTGAGTACTTATAGTTTGGTGATGAAGAATGGCAACATTGTATAATTAGTCCATATATATATGTGCTATAACATAAATGGATATTCAATTAAATTATATTTTAAAAGAAGGAAATTTTAATTTTATTGTCTACTTATATTATGGCATGTAGACGGGTTACATCACGTAACTGTATTCCAATATCATCCATGAATTTCTTCTTCACATTAGTATATAGGTCCGCTAATGGACTTTTTATAACACTTTCCCACAAATAGGTGGACTTTTAGGACATACAAATTACAATTAATGATAAAAAATGGACTGATCGATGTGTATAGAATATGTAAGAAGTGATAATCAGCGCATGTGAAATAATGAATTGAAACTTTCAAAGTGTATTCGGACCAAAAAGAACTTTCAAAATGTCTTGGCTATGAATAGAATGTCATTAGTGCGATTTAGAAATCTTAGGTGGCAGCACAAATGTATGCACATGCAAGCTGAAACCAGTAATTACATTTTTTGCAGGTAAAATAAATTATGGGAATGAGTGTATATTGTCCCTTGCCATAAATTTCGAGGTACTAGTTGTACAACCAGGGACGGACCTTTATAGCCTAGGTGGTTTCTTTTTTCCAGCCAAAAAAATATCCTAGCTCACCCAGACCAATCTATAGTTTGGCAAACCTAAGCTATAACACAGGTGGCTTTTTTTTTTCCAGCGAAAGAAATAAAATCCTAGCTCACCATGTAGTCAATAAAAAGAGGAGGGGTGAAATGGAATTTAGAAACACATCAAAAGCCCATTTACAACATAACAAAGAGGCTTTTAACTTCTTATAAATTATAAAACTGTCATCGATTTCAACCCCAAAACCTTATAAAAACCCCAAAATACTGAATAGGGTATCAAAGTAATTTAATAATCAAACTTAAATTTAATAGGGTCAACTATTATTTTTGGGGTTTTTTTGGGTTTGTTTATAGAAATTCAATGATGTAGGGTTTATCTATATTATTAGTGCTAAGAATGGGTATATGACTAAATATCTCAAAAAATAACTCACACAGAGCACGTAGAAAAAAAAAATAACGTTCTTGTTACTGCTGCACTCACCTTCAAGACTTAATTCAAGTGAACCAAGTTCCTATATTCGTCATGTAAGCTTTTCTCAATTTCTTGATGCTTTAATTTGAGGATTATTTTTTTTGGAGTTTATGAAGTATCAATTAGGATTTGCAATTGGGGCATTAGTTTCAGTTTATGAGTTATGAATTATCAAATAGGATTTGTAATTGATTTTATTGTTCTTGCTGTATTTTTTTTTTTTATCAATGAAATCACATGGTATTGTTGAGTTTTCTATTTACTTAGTACATAAATTAAGCCTATCCCATTTTAAAATCCTAGGTCCGTCCTGTGCATAACAATCTACCCTCCCCAAATATTTTGAACATATATCATGTCTGGTGTTGTGTAGATGGGCAACTTGTAAGGGACCCAAATGAAAATGGTTTTAGATGCATCATTGTGAAGGTTGATTAGCAGTGATTATAGGGATAGATTCGACCAACCGTCGAAAAGACCAAAGTGTACTGTTTAATTAGGATAAAATATCATTTGCTAGTTATATTTTATGTGTTGAAATTGTACTTATGATCAAACGTGCGTCATGATTTTAGTATTTGAAGGTTAATTGTTAAAGTTTATGCTTAGGTACTCATTAGTGTTTATATTAGAAAGACAATTAAATAGAGGCTAGTAATATTTTTGACTGAATTATGAATGCAATTCTAGAATTTCTATATAAAAAAAAAACATAATCCAAGTTGAAATTGGTTAATTAACGTGGCACATACACATAATTTGGAACTCAAATTTAGTGCACAAATTTAATGTCCCTAGCATTATTGTTCATTTTGTGGTCCACTGCAGTAGAGCAAAAGTGTACTAATTTCATTTCACGCCTTCCCCTTTTAACTTTGGCAACCAAAAAAAAAAAAATTGTTTCAAAATCATAAATCATTGTGTTGAATTTTCATAGAATTTGATCACATACATTTGGGCTTGAATTGTACGGATGAAACATTTCAAGTAAAAAATACTCCTTAAAAGTTGGTGGGCTTGTTTTCAACAATCACAGACAGACAGCCCAATATCTTCTCTTACGTAGTTTAAGGCCTGAAACCCAATCGGTCCTCCCAAAAAAACATCTGAGAGCACTGAAACGTAAAGTAGCTTTGATGGATCACAATCTCAGTCAAGTTCCAGAAGGTTAAAAAATAAAAAACCTGGGACTCCAAATACGTGGCAAATTCAGAGTGGCCATGGAACGAGCCCATTTTGGCCCAGCCCCCACAATTCTCCACGAACACACAGAGAGAAAAAAAGTGAACTTGTGACAGAGACACCTGTGGTCATATTAAGCCTCCAAAATGGACACTACACCACCGAACTTTTTGACACTCATCAATTTTCATGCGCTTTTGTGCACTTTCCTTCGAGCCAAACACCTCCCACGAATGCCACCAACCCAAACAAGCCCCAATTTGAGTAAAATATACACGCATAATTATGCACCAGTGAATGCCATTGTGTAAAATAGGACCTCAAAAATCAGCAACCCAAGAATGTAGGAACCTTAATTTTTCACAAATCCCCAGGTGGGTATCTCAAAGATTGCTGCTTTCTTCTTGTTTTTCATTTTTCTCCATCTGGGTAAGTCCAAAATTGAAGTATGGAGGGTGAGAAATACGATAAGGAGCTGGATGTGGCCGTCAGAGTCGTTCACATGGCTTGTTCTCTGTGTCAGAGACTGCAACAGGGGATTGTTTCAGCTGGCAGTGACCTGGTTAAGTCCAAGGAAGACGATTCTCCTGTGACTGTTGCTGGTACTTTGAATTAAAACTTTGCTCTTTGATTATGTTTTCTTGAATCTGAGTTTTTCGTTTTGCATATTGGCGGGTGTGCTTTGAAATGAGGTTGTTGATGGTGGGTTTGTTATGACTTTTGGCTTTGAGAGAGATGGATTTGGGAAATATCACTGAAAACCGTCGTCTGTGCTTTTGTTCCTTGTTTGGGTAGTGACAAAGTGAAGGATACAAATATCAAATTTTATGTTGCGAGTGTATTCGGAACTTTATTGAAAGAAAGCTCAACTTGTATATGCTTACAAATGCAGCTATCTGGCTGTGTTGGTTTATGTTGAATTTTTTGCTGTTTTGCTGTTTGGGCTTTCCTAATTTTTGTCAAACTTGTGCAATGTATTACTTTTTCTAGATAATATTAAGAATGTCCATGTCGGTCGGTTCTGCCTTACAGGGTCATATGTTTAGTAATTCTTGAATTGCTTACCTATTAGTTAAGGTGATGCTCTCTACTCTTTTTTATGTAATTTGTATATACGATGCTATGATACAAGTTATGATGGACAATATAAGTTTAATTTTTTAAACAGACAACAAATATTATATAGGCCCTTTATGAATTTAGTTACTTAATATTAGGTGCATTATCTTTGTAGGTTTTCCTACGTGTCTATGGAGTAGTTTTTCTCTAGTGTGGGATCAGAATCTTCTTATTCAAGTGCTATTTAAATAAGAGGGATTGAACGTTAGATGAACAGTGTTGGGGGAAGAGTCTGATGGTCTGTGATTCTTATAAAAAGATCTTTATGAAGAACATCTAATACATGGAGCTTGAGTTTTGTCTGCTAATTATCCATGCAAAGGTTCGGTGATATTTGTCTTTAGAAGTGATTATGGGGGTGGGAGTGGAGCACTTGCCAAGTAGAACTTATAGAATCTAAAAGAGCATTATGTGAAAGCCAAATTTAGTTGCTTTTTTGGCTTGCATAACTTTGAAATATGTTGTTTTATTGTTAAAAAAATGATTGCATTCCTCACGTGGATGATAGTCCTAGTGTGCGTCCACCTTTTAGCTGCTACCCCTATCTAGGAAGTTAAATTCTACAACCGATTTTGTTGGTTGGCTAGAAGTTGCTCTATTGTTTTGAAGCTTGATTAAAAAAATATATGTACTTGCTAGCCACAGAAGTTTATGTTCTTCGTTATAGGATCTTGAAAGGAGAATGTGTAAGCTGCAGACATGAATTGATCTAGATTTATCTTACCCTTTTCAATATTAAGGTTTTTTCTTTTACTTTAAGTCGGTTTATTATCTTTATAAGAGCTCTTATATGCCACAAATTGCTTGTTCTCTTGTATAATTATAAATATTCAAATAACATAACCAGTCTCTGGAGAATCCTGTTTTTTTTTCCCGCTTTAATAACGAGTTCATGTTTTAAAATAAGAGTCTTTCCAACTCAAATCAATATCCTTTCGTATTTTGTATGGAGTTTCCGCTAATTCTATTGGCATTGTGCATCAACAGATTGGAGTGTGCAAGCTACTGTTAGCTGGATACTGTCTGAATTATTTGGGAGTCAAAATGTATCCATTATTGCTGAAGAGGATGTACAAACTCTCTCTAAGGCTGACTCAGCAAGTTTGGTAGAAGCTGTTGTGAACACTGTGAATGAATGCCTATCTGGAGCACCCAAGTATGGTCTTAAAAGTCCACCAAAAGCCCTCAACACGTCTCAAGTTCTTGAGGCTATCAGCCGATGCAAGACTCAGTAGGAGGCCCCAAAGGAAGACATTGGGTACTTGATCCAGTTGATGGAACATTAGGGTTTGTTCGTGGGATCAATATGCTGTAGCTCTAGCCTTGGTGAAGGATGGAAAAGTTGTTATTGGAGTACTAGGGTGCCCTAATTACCCAATGAAGAAGGAATTGCTCAGTTATCATTATCAGTACCATGAAACCATGTCAAGGTTATCTCCACCTTCTGATGATATGTGGGAAAAAGGTTGTGTCATGTATGTGAAAAGAGGCAGTGGTGAGGCATGGATGCAGCCACCAATCCCTGGAGATAAGAAGTTTGTGTGGCCAAATTCTGCAAGACTTGTTCGGGTTTCTTCCATCGATGACCCCAAACTGGCTACTTGTTGTGAACCTGTGGAGAAAGCAAACTAGACCATTCCTTCACAGCAGGACTTGCTCACAGCGTAGGGCTTAGGTACATTTATTTACTTAATTATTTCTATAAATCCATCCATTAGGATAGTTTTCAGACTAAAGAATGAAACCAGGACTTAATGAAAATGGTGTAACAGTGATGGGAGGAGAAAACTTGGAATAAAATAAATAAAATGAGTTATTAAGTAGAGGAGCACTTCCCTTACTAGTTTCTTCTTTAGTATATATAAAATCTGTATAATCAAACTTTTGCTTTTCCAGTTGGATGACATTTCTTTATAAATACGTAGCGTACTGCTTATTGATATGAGTGTTTTTTCATCACAAGTATGGCATAGGTTGTTATCTTACCGTTGTTTGTTTCTTCTTTTTCATGGTCCTATTTTGCAGTTCTTTGAAATAATATCTATAAAGAGGAATATAAATTATTATAACAGCAAGTATGTGCCCTTGGCTTGGAATTGTTAGTACTGCTTTTTCTTCAAGGCAATTTCTTGATTAAATGTTTGTTTAAGTACTACACAATGTGATCGATAGTCATCTAAGGTTAAAATGAGTTTACTGGAAAGTACTCCTAGTTTTACTTCCTTTTCATTGCAATCGTTTGTACCTTCATTAATATTGAGTTTCTTTTTCATTCTCTGATTGGCAATATGATATGAAGCTTAGGCACCTTGCTGTTTTGCATGCCTTTTTAACTGTGGCTGGAAGATATTGGCAACTATGTAGTTTTGCTTGTGTTCTAATTTAATATTTTCCTTTCATATGACATGGTAGAAATCAGCCCCTGCGTGTGTATAGCATGGTGAAATATGCAGCCATAGCTCGAGGAGATGCTGAGCTATTCATGAAGTTTGCAAGGACTGGGTACAAAGAGAAGATATGGGATCATGCTGCTGGTGTTGTCATTGTAGAAGAGGCTGGAGGTGTCGTAACTGATGCTGGAGGCCGCCCCCTGGACTTTTCAAAGGGACCATACTTAGAAGGACTTGATAGAGGCATAGTTGTTTGTTCTGGGGCCACACTGCATGAGAAAATCATTGATGCAGTGTATGCCAGCTGGGATTCTTCTAATTTATGAGGCTTTCTGTACCATGCCAATAGACTGTTGTGTGTGGCAGCAAATTTTGCATTTTTGGTGAGGTAAGGCTTTCTGTACCATGCCCATCCATTTTTTTTAATTTCTAAGTCTTTGGCTTATGAGTGAGCTAGTTGTCCCATATGACTCGATGTTGTACAAGCCATATTTTCAGTTGATTCAAAGCCTTCTTTCAGTTATTATCCAATGAAGTTATTCTATCCTGTTTGCTTCATGGACGAAACGGAAAGCTAAGTAAATCATTTCAGATCCCTTTTTGTCAAAATCTGTCTTCCTAGACCTTCAGTAACAAATGTAGTAGGAGTTTTTCTGAAACCTGATGGGAATTGATTACTCCTTGTTTATACTAGCATCATATTGGTGAAATCTTGCCACATTAGGTTCATTGTACATCTCCTTACTCTCTCATGTATTTGAACACCCTGTGTCAGCTTTGCCAGCATTTCAATCTTATAATAATTTTAGACTAAATCTCCTGCTTCCTATTTCCTCTATCATTTTGGACCCAAGTGGGACTGTTGTTTGACTCGACTGACTTCAATAAATAGTTAATTGTAAATGCTGAAAATTCAGGTTAAGTCTGAAATTAAGCCGTTTGATATAGTAAACTTGGTTGCAATGCACACACTTATGAACCTGGTTGATCATAACCTGGTTGCTCATGTGTATCAATTATGAGATTTGTGCAAAGAAATAATTTGCATCTCTTGTGAAATATTTAGGGCAAGCTGCTGAGAGGATTTCCGATGACAGCGTTGATTTAGTTTGAATCATAAAGTCTCGGGTGAGATGCGATCCATGACCCTAACGCCAGAGACTAAGTTTACAGAAGGAAGTATTTTGTTTGTTGAAGTGCTCAACTAATTCGAAAAATCGGCATTGTTGTAGTGCTGCCCAATAGTCAATATTAAGTAAGATCTTCAAAATGAAAATTTTGCAATTGCATTTAAGATATTGCTGGTGCTTACAGATTAGTATTCACTGGATAGTTGCAAATCAGTTGATGGCTGTCTAGGGGGTGGCATGGCAGCATTTAGGTTTACATTTTTTCAAACCATCTACAATCACAGTCATACAGCATCAGGTAATGAACATTTGGTTGAACCCGAAAGAAATAGAAGTAATTTCAACTTGACACGGAATTGCATTCTCTTATGGGAACAAAAAGGGAATTGGGCCCAACAATTGAATGGGTTAACTGTCCTGTTTTATGTCTATGAAATTAATAATTGGTGAGCTTTGATTGATTAAATTGGACAATTGTCCCCCTGTTAGATTTAAAGTCCCCATTTAAACGAGAAATTCTTCGAAATTCTTTGGTCCGACTGGTGGATCACATCACTCATCTCGTAACACACAAAAATTCAAATTAGAAGAAGAAAAAAACAACAGTTATATTTTTACCTACCTAGCAGAAAAAAAAACAAGGGGGAAGGTTCCTGCTTTACCATAGAAAGAGGGAAGAAAGAGACCTACACAAATATGAAAATTATTTATATTACCAGTGGGCTGCAGGCTTAAAGTGCGGCAGCTGAAGGCACTCAAAAGCTCATGGAAATATTCTGCTGAATTGACCTTTCCATTCCAAATCACGAATTGACTTTGCCATGACACATTGTTACATTGTTTTATGTTATTCTAAACCATCTAATTTTTAATATTCACTACTCTACAAAAAATTATTTTAAATTCGAAATTATTTGACCAATTAATTAGATAATTATTTATTATAGTCTTTGCTTGAAATTGTAATTGTTGATTACTTTTGTTAATCCCAAATTAAGTGCCTTAATAGTTAATATAATTTTGGAACCATGTTCTTAAAAGTGGGGGTCTAAGCACATCTTCATTAATATATTTTTTAATATTCTTTGAAATTACAGACTAAATTAATACAAAACTTCAATTTGAAATTTGAAAACCAGAATAAAATTAAGAAAATAATTAACACAAGTCAATGTTAGCCTCTGATCTCATGAGTCGAAATGGGTTAGGTAGCTACTCATAGTCATAGCTCTTCAAAACAAAACAAAACAAAAATAAAAAAGCTAGAACATGTCAATCGTAGTCTACATTTCCATCTCACTAGTTTAGGGTTTTTGACTATTGGTTTGGCTGTTGACAAAAATCACACTGAGGAGCCTCGTAAGTGGTCTTCATCTCTTAAAGGAGAGAGTTGAACAAAAGTACAATATCGTATTTTCTCGATTGCGGACTCTCTTAATAATAATAACGAAATAAATAAATCTAATTTTTCCCATCAATTAGTTTTAAATTCATTTGACTATTGGTTGCACGAACAAAGTACGATTACGTATTGTTCCACTGTGAATCATTTATTTACTTAAAAACAACTTACTTCGCTCTTATGCTTCCACAGTTTATAGATACACGATTTTAAACAGTCAAACAACTTTTCATAGTCATGACATAAATAACAAACTTTCATTCCCATAATCTATGGCTAGGCGATTGATGAGTCACTTTCCATTCCCTTCACAAATGACGAGGCAAGAAGGCTTGAGCACGGAAAAAATTGATTAATCCAACTATTTTTCAGAAATGAAAAGATATTTGAGATTCTAGAACTATTTGATGGCCTAATTCCATTATTGGATTGAAAAATCAAGATAATGTATAATTTTATTACAAAACCATTGATTGATTGAACAGATCATAAAACTATGGACTTGTTCCAAAGAAGCCCCTCCAACACGTAAAAAAGAGAGAAGACGGAATCTAATCTCCAAACCATGTCTAGTTTCTTTAAGCTAAAATCTTCAAAATGTTCTAGCTGTTTACTACTACCTGCACAAGAACACACAGTGCACACCAAAAAAAAACCAGTGATGGAAAGACGGCAGAGAGAGAAAGGGAGGGAGAGAGAGAGAGAGTATAATATTCTATATAGTTTGAACTATTGAAGATCTGTAGACTTTAATTAATCTCTAAAATAAAAAGTAATTAATTAATTACGCATAATTTATAAGTACTAAAACGCGTCAAGAGAATTTTATTCTATCTGGTGCTTCACGCTTTAGAATATATACTATATGGTTCTCTTACCAAGAAAAAAAGAAAAAAAATACAAACTAAGGTTTTTTGATGTAATCTTCATGGATTAAGGAGATGTCATGTGTCCCCCATCGAGGAAAGGGCATAACTCTCTCGTGGGTTGGCGATAAGAAGGCCAATCTCCAACCCCCATATGAAATTTTAATTAATTTAATGGAAAATGGATCATCAACCATTTGTTTTAGAATGAAGCAATCGCAACCGTTGAATGCGATATGTAGAAACAAATTTTAAAAGTTTTTCCTTAGAGATAAGACATATTTAACATAAAACATAATTATGTTACAGATTAATGGATCGAATAATTAATTAAATATATAGTATAGACATCCTTGGCATCAAAGAAACTCCACCATGTTTATGATGTTGCACATGATTTGTAATAAATATTCCATGTTATTTTCCATTCATTACTGATATGAAGTATTATCATTACTTCACTCCCTACTGAGCTTTGGCCACCTGTTTATGTTTACATTGGTAATATTATTAGTAGTATTATTCTTCCCTCCCTATTGACCTTTGTGTGTTAAAGAGCTATTGGTCCCTTCCAACCTCCATTATTTTTAGAGTGCCCCCATTTTCCCTTAAGTCTGGAATTGTGCAGTTGAGCTAGTTGAGATGGGTGGGAGAAATTCTTGAGTGATATTCTCCACGCGGAACCTTTATTATAAGGTGATGTTTGTACGTGTGTATTGTGAGACTAGCTCTACTACATTGGAGTGTCACTTGCATATGTGTCTGACTTTAAGTCTCACCTTATTATGAGAGAGTGCTCCATAATTGGACAATCGTACATATGACTTTCTTGTTGGTAAAAGTCTCTCTAGATGTAATATTTCGTCAACTAAATTGTATTTTAAAACTAAATGGCCCATAGTTAAGAATTCAATAAAACTTCTATGTGTATTGCATAATACCAAAGTATTATCACTTAACATATCTGGCGACATTACTATTCTAATTAACCGCAATGTGTTTAGTTTACGCAACAAATTTGACTAAAAATTCGATTGTGATAGGACACTTACCATAGTATTTTGATAAAATTGTACCATGTTATAAGTTATTGTATGAAAAATCAACAATTTAAAGGACAATTTTCAAATACTTACATGCTCTAACCAAACTCCTAATTTCTAAATGATGAATATTTTTAATTCCATTCTTAAAATACTCAGTAAACACATATCTCATTTTTGAAAAAAAAAAAAGTTTTTTATTTTTTATTTTGGTTTGCTTTTTTAGAATAAGTTGAGTCGGTGCCCAAAATTTGGCAAATGCCATGGCAACAATAAAATTTAAATTTAGTCCAATTGTTATCGGTCGGTCTGGTTTCGGTTCGTGCCTTCCTGCATATTACAGTGCCTACGACGGAGTCGCTTTTTTGTCATTCCCGTGTTCCCAGCATTTTGGAGGGGCCAACTACTTTTTCCTCAAGATAAAAGGTACAAAATGGACCCACTTGTATTTAATTTGCAATGACTTCTTTTTTGTATTGTTTTTCAACTATTTGCAATGACTTTACAATTTGTCTTCAAGCTCTTTAAGGACTGTCTTTGATGGAAAATGAAACTATAGTATGAGTGGAAGTGGTGTTATCTTTTGACAATTGTGTCCTACCCCCAATTTGTGTAACAAATTAGATCATAAACTAAATGTTTTTGTATTCCATCTCTGTATATGTGAACAAATAATCTTAGAGTAAGCTTTAAATGAATAAACAAAACTCCTCATTGTCCTAGAAGAGTATTCATTTGTTATTTAAGTATACTCTCTCAGTCCTAACACATTATTTCACTTTAGTGCGGCAAATAACTCAGTAGAAATGTTACTGGTAAATTGTTTATATATATATAAAGACGTAAATAACACATTAGGGAGCATGCTTAGCTAGAAATGCGCTGTAATTCACAGTTATACATAGATATATATATATATATATGAACACGAAAATGGGATATGCATTAAGGTGTGAATTGTAGTTAAGGGAGAATGATTCTCGATAAAAACCAAGGTTTTCTTTCTGAAATATAAATAAGAAAAGCAAGTTTGAAGGCAAAGGGCTAAGGAAGGATAGTGTTTGTCTAAATTTACATATAAGGATACACCTATCATTATTTGGATATTGGCAGTTGATATATAAAATATTTTATCAAAAACACAAGAAAAATTCCTTATACACAGATATTTGATATTATTTTTTAAAGGAGTTAAAGTTTGGAACTTAAGCTCCTACTTACGAGATTAGAAAAACCAAAAAAAAGGTCCGATGTGACAACCTCCACCATGCAGTGACGAATAGAGTAAATGTGAACAAGGCATAAGACTTTACCTATGGCCTGGCCTGCTATCTAGGGAAGGGGAAGAAAGCCACGAGGTGGAATTGGTGGTGTGAGCATGGATAGAGCTGCACTCCAATTTACATCAATCTCCATAGACCTCCATACTTACGGTAGATATTCCATTCCCATGATTTGCGGATCCTAATAAGTAACCAGTAAATTTGCCCAACTTTTAACGGCAGAGAAATTCTTTTATCTTAGTAGGACGCACACTTTGGCCCCCCCTATTTCATTCAATTAGCCATTAGGCATAATTGGATTTGGCTCCGTCGGTCCAAGGAATACAATGTAAAAATTTAATCAACGGTTCCAATCCGTTGCCGTTTGCTTTGCACCAAAGAAAGAAAAAAGAAAGAGAAGAAAGACAATTTCGATTCGGTTGCCGGAGTTGAAAGAAACAATTTGCCGGATTCAATTACCAAAGAGCATATTTCCTTAGGCAATGTCGATGGCTCATCAGTGAGAGTAATGTGGTGGCAAGTTTTAACATAAGTCGAGCTAAGCATGAAATGAAGTGAAGTAGAAATTTCTTATTTTATAAGAGCGTCTCCCGAAACAAATACGAAATATCAAATTACAAATTTGATAGACTGAATGTGACAATTGATATATCTTTAAGGTACACTCCAGCTGATATCAAATTAAATTATTATTTTATTATATTTTCGGGCTGTTGATTTATTTTTAATAAAAGAAGAGAAAAAGAAAATAATAAAATATTATTTGACATATTCAGTCTTTTTACTTCATTCTTATTTTTGATACATTTAAGTCTTTCAATGTTATTTCTACTATTTTAAATGTTTATGTGTTACTTTTGACGTATACGTTGATGATCTGATTGATATCGTACAAATAAAGCGAAATAATTTCCTTATATAGGGACTTGTAATTACTCAGAATCCAGTTTTCCTTTTGCCGAGTGATAACTGATTATAGCTAAGCTAGAAAGAGTGTCATCCATTTGCTTATAGTGAACATTTAAATGTGGATTGTAAAACCAAAACACAACCATAAAAGTAATAACCTGCGTAGGTTTCATTTGATTTATAAGCACAAATATCAAGCCAAAACCGAAGCCAAAAAACATGAGTAGAATAGAAGATCCTATTTATGAAAACAAAAAAAGAAGCAACGTTTAGATTTTTAGTATTGCCCCTCAAGTAACCTGGTGAAGCCCGGTTCGGGCAACAATTATCCTATATCTTACTTCTTCCTCCCACTTTTATTATTAGCCCAAATTCGTCACCCTTGCACCTCTTCTCTCTCGCTACTCGCTTTTTAAAATATCCGTCTAAGTTCCACATCACACCCACTAGGTTAAAGAGAGTCAGGAATTTCAGTGAAGCTCATTCAGCTGTCCCAACACCAATTTCTAACTTTTCCTTCTTAAAATTTGAAAAACACAGACAGCAGAAGCCTGACACAAGTCAAAGCCGTTACTTCATCATCATTTATAAATTGCTTTGTTCTTTCTTCAACTACACCTCTCACTCCCAGATTTACACTATGAATAGTATCCTTCTTTAACTTTCTTCACTGTTTCTTCCTCTCAAGTCTCAGCCCTTTTAGTTTCCGTGTTGGGATGGTCAAATATGTCTTTGCGCCCAGTCGATCTCACAATTTTAGCAGAAGCTTTTGTGCAGAAGACGATAACCTTCGTCACTGTAAGTTTGCACCACCACCCAAATCTCTCTGTGCTACTCTTGGGTAGCTCCATTATTGGTTTGTGAGAAAGCTGAGACAACCACTAAAGAGAAAGCAAAACTAGATACTTAGGACTACTTCGGCTGGAAATTCGAATCCCTGTCTCGGGTTTTTCCTTCTTGATTTACTCTTTCAGGCAACCAAACACGAAAGCTACTGCAATTTCTGAAGTTCTCTCACAATTTTGAAGCCTTTTCCAAAGCATGTTCGAGAGAGGAAAATAGGAAATGGTCAGGTTGACTTTCACAGACTCAAACCCAGTACGCCATCTATGGCCTGGACCATGGCAACCAATTTCTCTTTCCTTCTCCCACGCTGTGCTATTTACCCGTTTGTGATCCTCTATCTCACTTCTCGACTCATCGCTCTCTCTCCACGACTCCTCCCAATCGGCTCAGCCGTTCGCCGGCTTCACCGGCTCCGTCGCCCAGGCCCTCTCCGCCCTCTGCCTCTTCTTCACCCTCCGCTCACTTCCTCCACTCCTCCCTCCCCCTCCACTAGAGCGTCGTCCAGCGCATGGTCAACTCGGTCAACGACTGGTCAACTCAAGCACGCCCTCGACCTCGGCTGCGGCCGCGGCGTGCTGTTAAACGCGGTGGCGACCCGAAAAAGAAGGTAGTTCGGGTCGGGTCGTGGGCCTGCGAACCGGTGCAGGTGACGAGTCTTTCGTCGACCTTACGGACGGCCAAGATGAAAGAGTCGGGAGTACGTGACTTGCGTGCAAGGGGCGATCCCAGGAGATTGCCGTTGACGGTATTCGGTCTGGTCGTATCCGCTGTGTTCGTCACACCGTTATTCAAAAGAGTACGGCCAGTCGGACGGTGGAGGCGTCGGCAGAGCGGATCGAGGTGACGGTAAATCAGGTGAGGGTTTTGAAGCCCGGTGGGGTCGGGGTGGTGTGGGACCTACTGCACGTGCCGGAGTATCGAGGAGGCTCCAGAAGCTGAAGATGAAGGACATTCGGTCTGGGAGCAGGTCACGGCGTTTATGGTGAGCAGCCACATCGTGTCGTTTCAGTAACCCAGTGGCGCGTAAGTCGGACCGGGCGAGGTCCCGCATAACTCGGAGAATACTGATGTGGAGGCCGGACGCGGTCCAGTGGCGTGTACAAAAAATAAGTCAAGTCAGATGGCGTGATTGATTACGTAACGACTTTAAGAATTATGAGTAATTATATTAATTAAACCAAAAAAATAAAAAATTAATGATTATATTTTTAAGTCATTTTTTATGTTTTGAAGTAATATATAAATGTATAAATATATGTATCTGGAAAGGCAAAGCCAACCAAATGATGGTTTGGTGGAAGTTTCAAATATACATGTTTGATAAGTAGTTTTATAACATGGTATTTTGTTATTCTATATTTGCTCTATGGTGACTCAATGGATTTAAGTTTTTGAATTAATTGTACTCATTTAATAAATGATTGTAATTAATATAAATGATTAAATTTATAAAACAAGTATAATAATGAGATTACAAACATGAAATAAAGTATTATATTGTAAGTCATACTAAATGTAGATTATTTTTAATTCAAGATTCATTTTGAACCAGATTACTAAAGTTAACATATATTTGAATGACTTTATTAAATCCTATGTAGTATCTATTTAAAAAATATATATAAATAATTGGAGACCAGCCAATACCAACAAGTAGATCTTTCATAATTTTGGTGAGGCTAATGATATTGTAGTTCATGCGAGCATGATGAAAAGAGGGGTTTTCTTTGTTTTGTTTTGTTATAGGCTTATAACCAATAAGTTTATGATAGGGTTTTGCTTTTATCGTGGCAAATAAACATCTGTTTAGATTAGATTTAATAATAATGAGAGGTGGACTTTTGTTGGTTCAAAAAGTTTAGTGGTGCGTGTTTAGATTGATTTCAAAGTAGTTTAATTGGGACTATACCTAATTTTTCCTCTTATTTATAATAAGACCTATAACTTTGAAAGGTCGTCAAAATAACAAAGATCGTGATATATTTTGATGGGATGCAATGCAAATGGGTTGCTGAAGATTGTCATCATTGATGCTGCGAGGTTTAGGGGTGCTGTCTAAAGTCTCAATCCTATAATCGATTTACTTAATAATGAAAGTGAAGTGATGTTGTTCAGAAGGAATCGTTGGTTTGGAAATTAAATCCATTAATTGCAACATACTTCTTCTCAAACTACACATCCAGTGGTACGAGTTCATCAATATTTCACCATTGATAATCTGGTGAAGTTCATAAAGATAGCAAAGACAACTCCTCTCCTCAGAGTGTAATGTTATTAATAAATATAAATTTACATCACATTTTCTTGACAAATGAAGTAATTTATTGAGATCTCACACTAAGAGCGGAAGCCCCTCCTGTGTGCTCCAAGAAGTAAGGGGAGGGCCAGTAGAAGTTCTATTAATTGCATATGCCCAGTTGGATCGTCAATACAAAATTGATGTTGACAGCAGCCAAACTCCTGGATTAGTGGGGAGTTGGAGTAGTGATTGCACAATCAAAGTGGAGTTTATGGCTACTTGGACAAGTCATCAACATTTATCATGTCAGAGCTATGAACTGATTGCTGCCAAAGGAAGGTCTTCAGTTCGCATATGATCTTGGCTTTCATGACATAGTGCTAGAAATGGATGCGGTGGATAGAATCAACTCTAATGAAGAATCTTTGAAGTTGAAGGGATACTAGTGGAAGATATAGAGGAGAGTGCGGGATGGTTGAGTCTTTCTCCTGTAATTGGCAACGGAGTGGTAACAAGGTTGCCGTGAGCTAGCTAGAATGGCACTGAATGCTGGGTTTTGTTTTTCACATGGATTGAGGAGACCATCTGGCTAACTCCCTTTCTCTCCAGGATCTAGAAGCTAATGGTTGATCTTTATGTTTGATGGCGAGTGGGAGGTGCTCTTTCCCTTTGGATTTTCCTCCTTTTGGGGTTTTTTTTAATATGCTAAAGGTCTTTTTACAAGGTCCAAACTTGCACATCCTTTTGCTTTCTTCTCGATGTATGTTATATGATTATTGAATGAAATTCCTTTTCATTAAAAAAAAAACAAAAAAAAGAGAACAGAAGCCCTATTATTTACTTTGGGTTCGATGTCTCACATTTTAATGTGATATCAGATCATGACGCAAATGCTAATTATTGACTAGTATAAGGTTGTGAATAATAGTATTGTGAATTCTTAAACATCTTAATTGCAGCATGTGTCCATAGTGGGTATTTATCCTCTCTACAAAGCATAAATAATGCCATGTGAGATGCCCAATTATTTGGGCAACCTCTTTCCTTCATTAATAAAACTTCAATGCCAAAGCCACCATCTTTTTTTTGCCTTTTTTTTGGTAAGTTGATTTCTGGGACCATAACTTTAATGCTCCCCTCTGCCATCCTCCGTTTGCAATTCATACACTCACCCTTTTGGACTGTTCCATTTAAGTCGGGGAATTATTTGTTTCATGGCAAAATGAAAAATGAAAAAATAAAAAAGTGAGAGATTTGGTGTATGAACTCCAATTTGTACATCAAAAAAAGCAAGGCTTGCTTTGAAATGATTAAACTATTTGCTATTTCTAAAGGATGCGACAGTATCTCATGATAGCTTTCTACAATAATCATTTGCGATTGGTTCAGGATCACAAAACCCATTTCATCCAAAGTTTCTTCCTGAAGTGGATATCTTGATGGGGAATTGTTAATTTCATGAGCTATCTTGATTGATTTATTAAATTATGAATTTTAAATTGAAGAACCTAAGTTATAGAATTTTGATTTATTAAAAAGAACTGTTATTAACACTATTTTTTACAAGAATGATTATAAGTTGAAGATAATAATATGTTGGTTGAAGGTCGGGCGGCTCAACGTACCACTTGGACCCTGAACACATTACAAAAAAAAATTGCATCGTAAAGTTTTGCTAACTGGATATAATTACAAACAAAAGAAATTATTAAAAATTGTAAAACAGATTAGATTGACCATCTCTTGTTCTAGATTATTTAGTTAATCATGATGTAGAAATATTATGATTGGTACAATTGATTAAAAGCATACTGACTTCTGTTGTCTGGTCACCATCGCAGGAGCAAATGACAGGGAAACAGAATGGAAAATGAGTTTGTTGGGAACAATTTTCAAATAAAGTCATTATCCTTTTTGGGTCTCTAGTTTTTAGCTCTGTCTCTCACACATCATTTTATATTTAGTTTACCTTATATTTTCCCTTTTCATTTAATAAAGGTAAAATTGTTGCACATCTCAAGTAGAGATGCCAGTAAATTATAAGTTCATAAGTTTTTTTTTTTTCAAAAAAATTTATAAATTTAATCTTGTTTGCTTACGCAACTATAGTGACCAATTTGTTGTCTGGTCACTGGTTACAAATAGCAAAATTAATTACTTCAAGATGCATCTAAGTTGGAAAAGTTAAAATCTATATGGCTCCTCAAATTTAATTGCTATACCATGTGTAGGAGTGAATAACTTAATTAAAGTGGATACTTCTTCAAAATTGCAGTTGTAAAATGAATGGCAATGGAGCAACATTTAATCGAGTTATAACAAAAGTAAAGGAAGAAGCAAATAAAGTAAAGCAATTTAAGACGTTAATTAATTTAGTTCGTACAGTTTCGTCCCAGCCCATTTTTCTACATTTTTTCAATATTGGTAGCCCAATTACAACAACAAAGTAATACCTTGCTACATATTTTTCTTTTCTCATTTTCTAGCATATGGGACTCTGAATTAGACATTCCAGTAAAACTTTCAAAGCTCAATAATAATATAGTTACAACTAACTCAAATATTTAATCATTTTGAAAGTTCCATCAGAAACTTCTAATTCGACACCCATGCTATTTCATTATTCCAATAAAGGGCTAGATAGTAAATAAAATAAATATAAAAATATACAAGTCAACGCCACAGGTGTGGCCACAGAGTTGCAAAAGCTCAAAACCAAACTAACAACTATTATAATTTGATTTAGAATTTAGATCGTTTGATGTTTTTCTTAGTCAAAACCAAACAAAACCAATAGTTGCAATTTGCAATATACCAATTCACCTGGTTTGGCCAGATTAATGCAGCCATAACCATGTGGGTTGGGAATTATTTATATATCTTATTCAATTTCATTCTTGCATTGGATATTTCAATATGTTGAGGCTATTGTGGCCACAATCTTAATGAATTTCATGGATGTCGGACATTAAAATCCCACATTCGAAGCATTAAAAATACAATATAAATGACTAATTTCACTGCTAATAAACAACTTCAGACTTTTGTGATAAAATCCTCATCGAACCTTTTGCAATGGGCATGAAGTTGGTAACTTGGGTTGGGTGAGGCCATCTTGGTTGAAGCTGACCAGTGGCTGAAGGAGGCAATTTCATTAGTTCGAGTGTGATCGATTCGGTCCAGCCATCTGGGTTGGAGCTAGTCAGGTAGGTGAATGCGAGCAATTTTGCTCATATAGGGGTTATGGCAGTTAAGTGCTATTGCCTTGTTGCTCACGAAATCTAATTGGTAGTTCTCAAAAGGCTAGCGGTATCGAAGATGAAGAAAGAGTTCAGCATTCTGGTTTACAGTTGCTAGAGACAGTACTTTCTTGATATGAACAGTACAGTGGTTAACACAAATTTAGAATGATGTAAACATTTGAATACCATGGTTTAATCGTAGTGGTTAGGACATGGACTCTAAAATCATAACCATTCGAATCTTCCAGTGGAACATTTTTTTTTCTTCTTTACTGCTTTTTTTTTTTTGGTCATTCCACTTCTGTTGTTGCTTTGCTGCTCTCGGAACCAAAACCTTTGCTTCTTTCATATAAGAAGCACTTGAGGATAATTAATAATATTTTGAAAATTGAACTCCTACATCCACTTTTGAAAATTGTTCCACTCAACAATTTTTTTTTTCTTGAAATTGAAATTTTATTT